>OZ014473.1:49051525-49651525 GCA_963965965.1 Trididemnum nubilum | reverse complement strand
CCCCCCCCAAAAAAAAAATACAAATTTAACAACTTTCAAAATCACAAAAATATTTTAAAACATAAAAATTACATTCACCTTGTCAATAACTTTTTTGAAAAAACGACATGATTTTTAATTCTTTTTCAACCCCAGTATAGGAATGTTCATTTCAGAATAATTTTGAATCTTTTTTCTGAATCCAGAATTCCCAATCCTTAATCGAATCCTAAATCTAAAAAGTGGTCGTCAGTACTGTTTTGATATCAATTCAGCACTTAACTACTCGACTACTGCAAAACAAAAAAAGTCCAATATTTAGTTTCATTTTCAATGAATGATACAAGAATTACAGCACTATAAATCACATGATTATTGGATATTCTCATTCTGCAATGGTTTTATCAGTTTCTCTGAATTTTTCATTTTCATTTTGCAGTCATTTCTAGTTGTTTTCAGGAAAAGGAAACAGGCCCGCAACCAGGTGGGGCTTAGCCCTGCTGGAGAAAATCATGCCATTGTAACATCCATGTCAAAAGAACACTTCCCAACGCGGTCAACCAGCTTGGTTAAACAAATTTATTTCTTGCAGTTTTTCTTCACAACTAAACCGAATTCTAAAAACAGAACCGGTTCCAAAAGATTCGGTATTCTCAAATGAACATCCCTACCCCAGTAGCAAGCAAACTTAATATATGTTTAGCAACAAAACAACGCAAGTAGAGTGTGATAGCTAATGCACTCAATGAAAAATAGTACGATTTTGTGAAATAATATATACATAATAAGTACAATACTTTCTGGAAATTCTGATACATCATTACTTGTAGTTGTGTACAAAGTTGGGTAACTCTGGATTCTCTGTTATGAATTTAAACTTTGTACCATGTCTCTACTATTTACTATGTCTTAAACTCCACATTGACTACACAGAACAAATATAGTGGACTAAATTTTGCCATACACAACAGAACAATACTAATGCAAAAGAATTTATAAATTTGCTGTAAAACAAGAAGAAGAGCATATATACCACGACTATAGAAACAGGTCGTTGACCAATATTCTTCTCGACACATAACAGGACTTCATTTCAATTTCAGGAAAACAACACAGTTCAAGACGAAATCTACAAAAAGTATTGGTTATTTATGATGAATTTGCTCATTTCAAATTAAAATATGCCAATGAAGCATATTTACTACTGAAATGTCACAAGTAAAAAAAAGAGAAATATTCTGCACTCTTTTATATTTGCTGTTTTAAAGATTAAGATTACAGTACATTTTAGGTTAGATATAAAGTTATTTTGAGTCAGCATCTGAATTGAATCAAAAGTAATAAAACACTACATCAAATTTTTTGGTGAAATGAATCAATTCTTTATCGTAATAATACTGTAGATACTTTTGGGATATCCTTGTTTGGGTGGCAAAATAATAAGAAGCCGAGCCTTTTCAACAAACTCAACTTGTATTCTGTATACAATTGAAAATGATAAATAATGAAGAAAAATGCACCAGTATCTCCATGCCTGTTGTTAGATCAATTAGTAGCTTGATAACACTGCTGGATTCTTGACTAGTATTAGTTGAGTAGTTTGTCAACACAAAGTCCGCATTCATTATACAGCAAATGTTGTTATCATCCATCACATAAATCCTACCACTAATATCACCAGTAAGACAAAAAAGAAAAGAATGCAATGAATACAAATAGTAATACAGTAGTCTCCGCTTATTAAGCCCACAGTTAATAAGCCCAACCGCTTAATAAGCCCAAAATTGTCCGGGCCGGAATTATATACTTCATTTATTCCTATAGATAAAAAACCCGCTTTATAAGCCCAAAACCCCGCTTAATAAGCCCAATTTTCGAACACATTTGCTTAAAACTGAGTGAAAACGCGTCGAAAGTCACACTTCTTTGTCTTGCTTTTGACGATTTCACCAACAACCAATGAGGTAACTTACTCTCGATGTTTTTCCACGGAAATGAATATTGCTTTATCGTAATAAATAAAGAAATTGCTTGTTATCTGTAACTGTTGCGTACAGCATTAATAGATTCAGCAACTTTTAGCCTTAGTACAGTCGACCATATTCATTTATGCGCATGAGAGTGGCGAAAATTTGTCCCCCAGTTAATAAGCCCACCCGCTTAATAAGCCCAAAATCGTCCGGTCCCGAGGAGGGCTTATTAAGCGGGGACTACTGTATATTGTTTTGATGGAGAGTCTGCCAATCAGTCAAACCAAATCCTTTTGGAAAATAATTTGTGTAAGTAAAATTGATTTCGGCTGAGTAGCCATGTTCAGTACGGTAGCTAAACTAAAAAATAACTATTGCAATTGTATTAAATTTCATTCACCAAGATGCCTTGGCCAGGAGACAGCGAAGGGACCATTCAGTCTTCGAGTCAAGCTGCCACCTGCCCACCTGTTTACCACACACAGCAGAGGCTTTACACTGTCCCCTAAATTGCTGAACGCCAAGCAGGGAAGCTGTGAATACCTATTTCCATAGTCTTTGGTTTGACCCAACCGGAAATCAAACCCGAGCGTATTGCTTTGGTAGCACATGCTTTATTCATTCGACCACTAGGCTAGCTTATCTTTCTCAAACAGTATTTGAACAAGATCTGGTATGTTTACTTAGTTTAGTTATATAAACAAGATGGCTACCCAGCCAATATTGATTTTAAATCAAATTATTTTCAAAAAAGATTTGGTTTTACATTACTGTTTGGCATATTCTCTATCAAAACAACTTTTCACATGTATAAAAGGCCATACAAATGAAGAATTGGCAATGCATTTATTTTGATTATTTTAATTCTACCAAACGACGGTAGGCTACTCTACTGCTGGATAAGTAAATCTGGAACATGCAACTCAAGCTGTTGAAAAGCAACTTTTATAGCTTAATCACTAAACTAAAACTATTCAACTTGACCAAATCAGATGACCAAAGGTTTTATCTTGCCCTTTAACTAAGCTGTAATAAACTTTTTCTACAATAGGTCTGTCAGTATTGTTTAAACTGTTAAAGTTAAATACCGTAGCCTGCCTGGCTCACCTCTGACACTGACAGTGAGTGCTACAGCACTGTTGTAACATAGCTTGCAGTTTTGAGTTACCAGTATACATTTACAGTAGGCCTACTAGCCTAATGAGTAAGGCTAGGCTACTGTTCTTCTGTTGTTACCTACCGGTATGTATAGGCTAATAATTTAGTACGCAATACACCTAAACCAACTCTGTGCATAACTTTTTTAACCTAAATCAACTCTACCTGTATCAGTCACTCAGTCTGCTCTGTAAGCCTACTGCATTGTGCATTGCATAACTTTTTTAACCTAAATCAACTCTACCTATATCTGTCAATCAGTCTGCTCTGTAGGCCTACTGCATTGCATACCGTACGTAACTTTTTCTAATGCTAGCTACTACCAGACAACAGTAGTAGGCCTACAGTGCTCAATGCAGTTCTCTAGTTCTGTTTTTAAGAATTGCCTTGAACTACTTCCCAAAGAAATTCAACTTACCGCCAACATCGCGTAAGCGACGTATCGTTACGCTTGAATGCGGCTTCCTGCGTGAGTTTTGCATGACTAGCTTCTCGTTCCGCGCTCACTTTGGCTTGATCCGCTGTATTCACAGGCAAGTTAATGCAAGAGGTAGGTTAGCTTATAGGTTAGTGATCACAGGCATATACGCCTAATATATGTTAGCGTATCTAGTTAGCCTAGTATCTAGATAGCGTCTGACAAGTTGTTGTAAGCATCACGGTTAAGCTGTTGACTCGAGTCTGAGCAATTGTTGCTATATTAGGCCTACTAGATACTGGTATAAAATTTAAATAATAGCCTAATATCATACCAGGGATGTCTAATGTGATGGTAGTCAGATAACGATGATGTTAGTGCAATTCAAAGTTTTAATCATGTTATGTATATTTACTTACTATTCGTAAATGGCAGATAATAGCCAAATAGTTGATTTTTTGATACAGAATAGACTAGCTTACAGTAAACAGCGTCACTCTTGCATTCAGTTAATCATTTAGTCAGTCGATTCATCTGTTCGATGGTCAGAGTAACTACCGTAGTAAGTAAATTAAATTTCTCCAAGTCTAAACAAATAGCTTCTGGATTTTGGTAGGTCTCAGTAAGCATAGTAGCCTAGGTGAGGTATGCATAGGTGGGCACAAGTCCTTTAATCGTTAATCCGTTAATAACGAAGCTAACTTTTTTATTAACTTGTTAATTCGTTAAAAAGTTTTTTCATGTTAACGGACTAAATTAACTTCCGTTAAGTGCTGCTAACGGACTAAAGTAACTTCCGTTAAGTTTTGTTAACTTCCGTTAAGGTTTTATTTGTATCTTGCACCATTCATTCATCGTACCGGTACACACCAGTTTGCTCTGGTAACACTTGTTGCATATTAGCATGAGTTTTATAGAAGAAAGCAAAGAAAGGAGCTCTTTTTTGAGGCAAATAATAACCTGCAGCCTCAGAGGTCTATTAGTTATTGCTGTTCCCAATTTCCAAAGATTTTCAGGTCGCAGCTTCGATTGTGCATTCGAACTTGTTTTTATCGTAAAATTAGATTAGACTGTAAAATGTAACTACCAAAACACAAAAAGACCACCAGAGCAATAAATTTTTTCTTACAATCAGCTCAACAGCGTCAATACATGTTCTAGAAGCGAGTGAATAAAAAAGAAATGTAAATTACCCGCAAAATGTTAACGGATTAACAGACTTTATTAACTTCCGTTAATCTAAGCTGAAAATAACGAATTAACGTTAACGGAAGTGTGATGTTTGTTAACAAACTAGTGGTTAACAAAGCTAACGTCTTGCATTAACTTGCCCACCTATGGAGGTATGATATAGCCATACAGTAGTAAGGGGTTAGGTTGAGAGTTCACTATTCAGTTCAGGGTTACCGGTTAACGTTGGCGTACTTACCGATTCTGTGCTATGCCAACTACACCATCCTTGAGATATTATACTTCGCTCTCGGTTTTGGCTTGATGTGCACTGTTAACATTAAAATGTTAAGAAGACCTAGGGCTATGTCAGATGTGTAGGGTAGGTTTATTTTGCTGTTTACATATTTTAAGGTGTTGAGCCTGAGTTAATTGTGGCAATTTCTTGATAGTGTAGACAATGGTAACGCCAAATTTACTACTGGTACTAGCTACTTCTACTGGTACATCTCAGATTAAGTAGCCTAAATCGTTTGTCTCTAACCTGCTCATAGAAAGTTTAGTACCCTAATTTTTTTACACAATAGGTATTAGATTGTTGAACTTAAGAAATGTTCACATGTTGTACTCTATGATTATTTAACATACAAAATTGTGTTGCAGGCATAAAATGTTACCCAGCATAGTATACAAGTAGATCAATTTTTTGATATGCCCATGTTGTAGTCTATTTTATTTTTAAAACGTAGGTATGTTCTGTTGTGGTGATCTGTGGTAACCAGTCCAAACCATTTGTAATTAATATAGATTCCTGTTCTTACCATTAGTATGTGACCTATGAAGACGGAAAATTGCATTTCTTGTGTAGAGTGTGGGCAGGCAATGATATCCTGTACAATTTATTGGCAAGAAAAAAATACTGATTGTGTACACGCTTAACAGTAAACAAAGAAGCTATAAGGTTTGTTTGCCAAAGTTTCAAGAAGTATCAAGCATCCAGCATCTGTACTACATTTCAAGGATTCTTCCAATCATCTTTTGTATTTGTGCTTACTTTTCAGTCAAAGCCTACTAACAATCGAATTTGAAAAACATGACTGCTCTAACACTTCAGAGTTTTGGTTATAGCAGTTCAAAAGAAGCCTTGTATGCAATCTTAAATTGATTTTTTGTGGAATTGTGAACATGGACTAATGAAAACTTTGGTTTTACCAACTGGATAGTGCATCAGTATACCAATACAGAGTTTGCAGCTTATGCAATAGTGATATACTGTATGGATTGGGTTTGTTTGAGCTGGTAGGTAGGTGTTGTTTTTAGGTAGCAAAGTTCAT
Source organism: Trididemnum nubilum (assembly GCA_963965965.1). NCBI lineage: Eukaryota > Metazoa > Chordata > Ascidiacea > Aplousobranchia > Didemnidae > Trididemnum > Trididemnum nubilum. The sequence continues at coordinate 49,645,496 of OZ014473.1, read as the reverse complement.
ATTTAGTCCTTTAATACATACCGGTATTTAACAATTTAGCGTATCATATAGGCAGAGGCTGCTGTTACGTTACGTAAGAAAAAGAAAATCGCTATTTTAACCCTAACCCCAACCCTAAACCTAACTTTAACCCTAGGTCTAACCCTAACGATAATCCTAACCCAAACTCAAAATCTAACCCAAACCCTAACGATAATTTAAAAAACAAAAAGAGTAAATGAGCACTCACTCTTTACTCTCTTATTCTCTTCATGGGCGTTACATAACGTAATGCTAGCCACTTCGTATTATATATTATGTCTTATTAACAAAATACTGGGATTTAAATTGCATCATGGTTTGAAAGCGTTCGCAGTTTTTACTGTTAAAATGGTCTTGAAACAGTAGTTAATTTGTTGAGGTATATGATCAATGACTGCTTATTTACATACCTAAAAGAGATTTACTTGGAAACTTTGAGGTTGATCAAATAGCAAATTACTGAATGGTTTATGATGCAAAAAGTATCAAAGTCACCCTTAATCACAAATTGCAGAAAAGGACCACAGAAAAAAATCTGGTATATAAAGTCTTTTCCAATTCAACCTAGTTTGTTTTTTTAGTGGGATTTCCCAAGCATGACGTTCTTGTTAGAGCACTGTTGAATCGAATGCTGACATCTTGATTTGGTCTTCTTGGAAATTTTTGGTGGCCTTCCTGCTCCATGCACTCTTCTACCCCGGCTGATATTTGATCTTCTTGCTGGAGTTGTTCCAGAAATGGGAATCTGAATTGAGGTAGATAACCTATGTTGCGTTGATGTTTATTGTGCATACTTTGGTTTTATTTTTGAAACAGTTGTAGCCAGAGATGGCTTTTGTTAAACGTGTACAGTACAGTATTAAATTGAGAATCTGCAGTGATTTTGTGAAAGTTATTAACAAATGACTGTAATGCTGGTCCATGATATTGAAGGTTTGTCTTGCACTTTTCAATTACCGGTATGGTCTGAAAGCAGTGTGAGGCATGATTGAGCAGGTCTTAATGCACGACATTAGTATCTGTCTTTGCTTGTAGATACTGAAGGAAGACTGTTAACAAGGCATTTCATCAAACTAAAAAGTTCTTAACCTTTTTGATTTTGTTATTAAACACACTTGATTGATTGTATAGTCATTGAAAAGATTATATGTATCAAAGGTGCGTTTAGACCGGGAACAGCAAAATGCCTAAATTGCACTTTTGCAATGTTTGCTAGTCTTCATGGGGGACATACGCAACAATTTGTGAACGCTGATGTAAACAAACATTCACCAACTTAAATCTTTTATTTATTTGTTGTATTATGCAGAAGGAATGTGTTAGCGTTCGATTAACTAGCATCAGCAAATAGTCCCCAAAGTAGCTTTGCATCAATTCTAACTGCCAATTTGCTGTGCTTATTTGTATTGTAACTTTTAGTTGATCAGCTAGAGATCACACATACTAAAGAGACATTCTAATTTATGTAATGGTGACAGAATTAGTGTCGCAGTAATACATACTTACTGATATTTGGTAATTTTTTTTGGCAGTTTATGCTGGTATGAAAAGTTATACTGTGGTGTGAAAAGAATTCTATGAATGATGATTTCACTGGAAATTTTTAAGTTAAAGTGAGTGAAATAAAAATTTTCATTATTCATCTTTGCATTTTTTGTTTGCCTTTTTTAAGATCATGAAGAAAGTAGGTCAACAAGCTCACATGGTCTTATGTCTGTCCTGCGTTGAAAAACTGCTGTGACTTTGAAGCCAGTATATGTCTGTGGTTGTTTCGGGCATGGGTTGGAATCCCTTCTGTAGGCATTTTTCTAACAATCAGAGGCTGATTCAGATTGTGACTTAATATGTCTTATTTTCGTGATTTTTTAAGGGTTAAGATTTGGGTTAGTTTTAGAGTGAGTTTTGGAGTAAGAATTTGAGTTTGGGTTAGATCTGGATCAAAATTAATAAAAAAGTAGACAAAAATTTCCAGTGAAAGAGTCTCGTTCGAAGAATCATTATTTGACTTAGGTTATTGATAGTGTTGTAATGCCATGCCAAACTATCCCCATCCAGTTTAAGTTTTTTTGTTTGGTTTCACCTAGAACTTTAGCTGAAATGGTATCAAATTAATGCTAACTTTGGCAAGGTTTCCTGGTTTGACGCTTGAATATATATGCGTCAGTTGTTTCTTTTTCTTATTAGTTGTTTTTAGAGCTGAAGGTAAATCAGACTGCACTAATTATCTTCACCACTTTTTCAAAAAACAAACTTTAACTGCTTTTCAACCTCTAAAATTAGTTTTTGTTAGTCTTTTTCGAACTCTGTTTGCAATCCTTAACTGTTAAATGCAATGGAACATCGAAGTATACATTTTTACAACTCATTTTGTTTTTAGAGAAATCTGACCATGGGATCCAGCTTCGAAATACAACCGCTATTCGAAACATTACTTCAATTGCTTGCAAGACTCTGCAAATAAACATTTAACTGTCCAAGCATCATTTTTAAGATGTACAAAAAAAGAATTTTGGAACAGAGAAGTTTGTGAAAATCATCTAATACGAAATCTGATCCTTGTGCAACAAGACACTCGTTAGCGTTTTTGATAAAACCATCTTCATACGATAACTCTTTGTATTATTCCTGGCAACAAAAGAGAAATTAATTTTATGCCTACTTGTTTTACAATGGTGAATATTACATGTACTATTTAATCAGTTAAATTTGTTTATTTATTTAGTTTTAATAATTAATGTAATATGCTTTTCAAATTTTGCTGATTAATTTAGTTTGGTTTAGTTGCAGACAAATGCTGTGATTGAAGTATTCACTACGTCAGTATTTGTATCAGAATTCTTTATAGCAGCGTACCTATTAGATCGCACTTAATTTTTTTTTAAAGTTTATTTTGCTAGTTAAGTATTCATAAGCAAAGCATAACTTAATATGTTTGAGTTTGAAGTGTTTAAATAATGTTGTGTGTTTTTTTTTCTGCAAGATTTCTTCCTTGTTCATAGAGTAAATGCTTTTGCATGTTGGCTTTACTTGCCCTTAACTTTTCATAGACTGTAAGGCTGTTTTTACACATCTGCGCTTGACAACCACCAGAAACAAAATTGTGAAATAATTTTTTTTATATGTGAGTATTTGACTAATCGTTACTGGTTTTAAAGTAATTAATGCAGGCGTTGCGTAGACTAGATACCCATGCAAAAGTTCGTTATTAAGTTATAAGGATGTGGTTTTGAAATGACAAGAGCTTTTCTCAAAATAGCCATTGTGTCAGTCATAACAATGTTATGAGAAAGCGGGATACTAGCGCTAACATAACGCTTTTTATTGCTCTTGGTGACAACGATTTATCGCTTTAAAGGTTTTGTCACAAACCATTGTTATTCTGAGTAAAATGTTCATGCCTTCGAAGCAATTTCAATCAAAGCAATTCTCGAGCTTTGTACCACCAGTCTACGTTTCAAATATTACTACTCTACAATATTTAGATCTATGCGATTTCATAATTAAGTAGCATAAACGTTCTCGACCGAAGTGATGTTGCTTTAAATCTAGAATTTGATGAGAGGCTGTAGACTAGACGAACGCGTTTAATCTCTCTGGATGCGGATTCTAAATCTCGTTGCAATTATTAGTTTTCCCTTCGCATATTTTGTTATTCGCTTGATCGCGCTCAACAAAATTAAACTAAAACAAATATTAATATTGCAATTAGGAACAGGAATGTGGAAGCACCGCTTTGTTAATTGCTTCCACCTTCTTTACACGAACTTATGTTTTGATCTGAAATTGTTTCAGTCAACTTTTTTTTAGGATTTTTCAAAAACGGCTTATGTTCAGTATCATCTAGACAGACTCATGGAACAAAAATGTCGTTACTTTGTTTGTTTTTATTTATTTTTTTGGCTGCACACGAGAGACATGCAATAAGACGCTTTTGCGTGGAGCCTATATGGCTCGAGGTTTTAGATTCAACATAAAAATAGCTTGTCTTTAATCATTTATGCTGCATATCTGTACATGGCTGTAGTTATGGGTGAAATGAACCTTCAACGGTCGGAGAATTTTTCTTAAAAATAACTCGTTTTTAGGTATGGTAAATTTCAACTTTAGTGGCAACGTCCATTTTCTGCACAGCAAAATAACCAACACTCATTACGAAGCTTATTCTGCTTCGGGATATATTTTGATTATTAGAACAATCCCATAGTTACAGTCACCGTCGGTCAGTGGTGTAAAGTAACGAAATACTTGAGTAGATTACTCAAGTGTTTTTTTCTAGCAGCGAATATTTCTTGAGTAGTTTTTTAGTAGGTACTTTTTCTTGCTTACTTATAGACTGAAGTAACGCTATTTAAGTAGTATTTTGTATCAGAAAAGTACAAAGTACTGTAATTTTAAGTTAGAACCTCAAATTCGGCAGAACGATCGACTTTTCTACCGGCAATTGTTCAGTTCAGCCAAGTTAGTTGTCTTTTTCTCCTTTTGCGGCTGGCTACTCTTGCGTCAGAGGTCAGACCACCACAGCGACTTTCACAATGCCTTTTTTCTACGTGTGCGCTTACGTATCACATCCAGTCTGGCGAAAATTTGTTTAAGATGGTTTTAGTTTCACGTTCGTTGTTCGATATCTGCCCTTCGCCTCATACTGGCATAGACAGGGCCGTGCCTAGGTGGTTCGGGGCCCCCCCCGAAAACTCAAGAAGGGGCCCCCTCCGAAACGCTTAAATTTGCACATTTTTGCAATCGGCTTCAATAGTCACTTAACTTTCACATATGTAAGACGCGCTACTTTTCTAAAATCAGGATTGTAGAGCAGCACGAAAATTTGCAGTTAAATTTACATTAATGGTATCCAAAGCATAAAATAAACCAGTACAGCTGCAGCATACAAGTCAAGTTGTTAACTGCCACTCCGTGTTAACTACAAAAATCATTACAATTATCGTTTGAGAGTGAGTTTTATTTAATTCCAAAACCATTATTACTGTATTGTTACAATGTTACGCGAAAAAATAATTTGGGTAATGGAGCTGTAATTATGAGTTAAAGATGCGATCCTTGTAAGCTGCTGTTGCTGTAGTGACATCAATGATATTCTTGCAAATCTTAAAAATTTTTCTTTCGAGCTTTTGCAGTGGCAAAAGCATCAATGATGCCATTATAATCCAAACTGCGAACACAAGCATTTTCGACAGATAATATTGCTAATGATGAAAGTCTGTCGTCCAGGATAGTTGAGCGATGAAAGGTTTTGATCAGTTTTAGAGTGCTAAAACTTCTTTCTGCGCTGGCAACTGAAATGGGGCATGTCATAGCCACTCGCAATGCAATGAATAAATTAGGATATACTTCAAGTAATCCCTTTTTACAAATGTAGTCAAGGAAATCTCGTGTGGTCTTGAGACTGTCTCGATGTGTTTTAATAACGTTTACAAATCGTTTCAATTCGTCCTTTAGTTCGAAGGGATCAATGTCTCCCATCGTATTATTGAAAGAAATACATTCATCTAGGAGAGTGTTGTCATCACATGCTTTTAATAAACTTTCTTGGCTAAATAAGAAATTAAAAATTTCAGCCACGGAATGCATTTGCTCAAATCGGTCTTTAAGTGAGGCAATGGCTCGGTCGACTAACTGCAAAAAAAAGTTGGTCTTGAATAGACACTCTGATTCTTTTGATGCTTCAGTGCATTGTTCTTTAGATTCGTAGTCAAATATCCTCTTTTTCTTCCTTTTTCGCTTTTGCACAAATACACTTTCTACGCCAAGATCTTCAGCAATTTCACGAGCGCTTGTCACTGCGCTGCTGTAGCCGCTTTGTCGATAGTTCTTCAAAAAAGATTGCGTCGCGTGGATTTCAGTTTTTACGACATCTATTGAAATGCCACAAGTTTGCATAAGTTTGCTTGCTTTGTTTACTTGAAACAATATGTCATGCCATATAACAAGTGACAAAATGAACTTCCACGACGAAACAGCATCTATCAATGACTGCACCTCATTGGCTGTTTTCCCGTCTCGCTTCTGTATAGAGTGATGTTGCAGTTCTTCGAGTGCATCCAAAACATCAGGCAAATAAAAACGTAATGGCACAATGCAATTAATCCGACTTTCCCACCTGGTTGCAGATAATGATTTGATTGAAAGTTGAACATGCTTTTTCAAAATCGCCCAACGTTGTGTGGAAGCTGAAAACAGAATGTATAATTGAGCCAGTAAACCAAAAAAAAGCAAAGCTTCTGTAGAAGATTTGGCACTGTCCACGACTACTAAATTTAGTGAGTGGTTGGCGCATGGGACATATAGAGCCTTTGAATTTAATTCCAAAAGTCTGGCTTGAACCCCAGCTTCTTTTCCCTTCATGTTGGCACCATTGTCATAACATTGTCCACGACAGTCTGCGAGAATAAGCCCTAGTTCTTCCGCACGTTTCATAAATGTTTCCAGTAACCCTTTACCAGTGCTGTCATCCACTTTCAAATATCCTAAAAAAGCCTCTTTCACTACAACTCCAGCTTCTTCATTGCATTCAACATATCGCAAAATAAGAGTCATTTGCTCCTTATGAGAGATGTCTGGTGTGCAGTCGAGACTTATTGCATAATATTTTGCCTGATGTAGCTGTTTGATCAACTCTTTCTCAACATTCTTGGCAAGAATATCAATTAATTCATTTTGAATTTTGTTACTTAAATAGTGGTCCTTTGTTTTGTGTGTAATAATTCGATTCTTTAGTTCGATCAAAACGGGGTCTCTCTTCGCTAGCAGTTCCAATAGTCCTAAAAAATTTCCATTACGTGGCGAGCCCAGTACCTCATCGGATCCTCGAAAAGCTAAATTTCTTTCAGCAAGAAAAGTGACTATGTCGATTAAGCGTTCCAATACTTTCCTCCGAAATGTTCTTTCTGAAAGGAAGATTTCCATTTCTTGTTTGTCCACTGTAGAGTGACAACAAATCCCTTCCCTGAGCATTATCCAATCACTAAAATATTTTTTATGGCTGGCTCCATTTTCATGCTCTTTTAATTTTTTTGCTATACCTTCCCATGTATTACTGCCGGTACAAAATGGGCTTTTCGAAGTGCTAAATAATTTGCAACAAAAGCAAAAAACTTTATCCACTTCACGCGAATATATTAGCCACGACCTAGGAACAATTTCGCCATTGTTCATAACGCGTTTGTAATGAAATGTTGAAAACCTTCGCCTGGCAGCATTTACAGGAAAAGCAATGTCAAGTTGTTGAGGCCCTCTTTTGACAATATCACATCGCTGCGCATCTGATATATATTCTGGCCAGTAGGCTGGATCATTTGAAAGAGGATTAAATGGAGGTTGCGGAGTAAAATCTGAGGTCTCAGTCGCAACTACTGTACTTTCGTTATTAATTTCCACATTAGCTGGAAATAAATCGCTAGAAGGAGGATCTTTCTCAGTCTCCGCATTGTCCAAATTATCCATAATAGCTGAAGCCGCCATACTAGTTTGCTCATGCTGTGCTGTTGCAACATCAGGGGCGTTTTTACAGGGATTAGTAGAATCTTGTGCAGTGCCAAAGAAACGAGTTAACTTAGTCAACTTTTCCTCTGATTTCTTTGCAGACGCTGCCTCTTTTCGTTTTTGTGCGCCACTTTTATAGCTACGCTTCATTTGATGTTAATTTAGTCTAAGCACTGAAAAGAATACAATCGCTTTTTGACTTTTCTATACATAAAAAAATCTGTAGTTTATTATAGTTTCGATAGGGCCGTATGACTTTAAACGTTTTTTGATGAACTTGGTGTTTCTGACTTATACTGCATCGCTGTTGCACTAAAATGATCGAAAGCAAAATCTCTTATCACTTTATACATCATGCCCGACACTAAAACAGTATTAGTGTTCTCACAGCAGAAAATATTCGGTAGTTTGGTTGAGACACCCAAATTTTGATTTGGGTAATGTAAAACCCAAATAAGTTTCGGTATCTCAATAAAGCTACCCTATATTTTTATTGTGTGATGTTGCTTTATCATTTGATAACTTGTCACTTGGTGGTTGGTGTAGTGGTTACCATTCTTGATTTTTCAATGGGTGACCAGGGCTTGATCCACATCTTAGTAGGCTTACTTTCACAGATTACAAATCGGGATCCTGTACACGGTCCGCAAAGGAGATTGATTGCCTATCCCGAAAATTGTTTGCCGATAATTATTTCATCACTACTGCCCTGGCCCTTAGCCCTATTGTTTGTCCATTGTACTTTTTCACTTTCGGGTCAACATCCATTCGAGATCGTAGGCTGTCCGGATAAAGTACAAAATATCTTATATCTGCCTAAGTGCTGAGCCTGCTCATATCTTACTTTAACGATATAATTATTGATCAGAAATATAAAACTTGAGCAATTAAACAATATTTTGTCACAAAGTTGTCAAATAAGACAAGACTCCCACACCCTCGCAGAAAATTTTCTCAACTATACATAACCTAACGATTATAACCACTTTAAGCAGTAGCAGAACCCGAACCTCCTGAAAAGATCTATACTGAACTCTAGGAACTTAGGATTTGCTGATATAAATTTTAACTTGATTGCTGACATCTGACTGTAACTATAACTAAACTGACTCTGACTGGCTGTTGTGCAATCGACTGTTAAGCTTAACATCTGAATTGATTAATTCAGTTGCTGTTTGTTTTTCTGCTAAGACAAAGCGATTGTGATTCTACAGTATTACATCATAGATGAAACTGTAACGCAGCAGCAGAGACACATAGCATAGGTACAGCGAGGGTTTATGCAATTATCTTATGCAATTTCAAATTGACAATACGCTTTCATTCTATTCTAAATATTGAAAAAATACTAGCACTGATCGATATCAATAATACCAGCTTTTAAAGTAGTAGTAGTAGTAGAGTAAAAAGTGGGGCCCCCCCGACCGGGGGTTCGGGGCTGCCTAGGCACGGCCCTGGGCATAGATGTTTGTTTATTCTATTAAAAGTAAATCATGAAAGAGTCAAACAGAGATATATAGATTTGCCAAAAATGTGTCCTTTGATTACTTACCGTCCTTTGATTACTATCGCTAAATTCTACAGTGTGAGTTAAAAATCGCACACCATATATGCAAGAAACATTATCGTGCAGTACTGTAATATTTATTGTTCAATGTAATTACAAAATCTTTTTAATATGATGATCAATTTCGTCCCATGGAAACTCAGACTATGTAGATGGGCTATCTGCAATAGATTTAGTGACGTAATGTTTATCAGGCTTCTGCCTGCCTTCACATATTCTGAAATAAATTAAATTTAAAAAATCCGCAATAAGTTTGATTAATTAAATCCAAAAAAGGTTATCGCAGAATATACTGAAATAGCTATGGTACGTAACTTTTAGCCCACCCTTGAGTAAACTGTACACTGATAAGGCACGTACAACGAGTTTTTTTAATTTAAGCATAATTTAACAATAACAGTAAATGAGTATTTGAGCCAAGATGTAATAAAATGATTCAAAGTAAATTCTGCGTGGCATAATATTCAAATCTCGAAGTCTAACAGTTGTTGTTCTTTTTGATTAATTGTCTTGAATATGATAAGAAACTTGCCAAGTTACAATTAAGAATTCATGACTTATTGAGAGAGGAGGGGTTATAGAAGACTAAGCGCTTTGTGGCAGTGATGTAAAGGTAATTGGCCAGTTGTGATATGTCGAGTGAATAGTTTCTGTATTTTGCTTGAATACTTTCAGAAAAACTTGTACTCGAGTACTTTTAAAACTACGTTTTTACTTTTACTCCAGTCCTTTTTTGGTCAGTACTTTACTTCAAGTAATTTTTTGTCAGTAACGAAACTTTTACTTGATTACAATTCTCGAATACTTTTTACACCACTGGTTGCGGTCCGTTATAAGACGTCCATAACTTTATAAAGACTAAAAACGTGATCTTGTTTGGCTTACAATTATAAAAAAAATACAAATAAAAGTCCAAAAAGCTTTTCAGTTGTAGTGAATGGTCGCGACTGTTGGTTAACTTGTAAGAAAATCTAGATATAGAAAGACATTGATAAACCGTAAATTTTTGAATTGATAGTGGGCTAGCTGGCCCTGGATAAAAACAATAACTTTTCGTCGCAACTAGTAGTTCACTCACAAACTTGCGATCAAGCGTTTAATGTGTGGATGAAGGGTGCACATTTAATGTTTCAACTTTCGCAACTAAGAAATACAGTTTTCACATTTCTGCATAGCAGACTGCCACACTATGCTTACGGAGAAAAAAATTAATGACGAGTTTTTCATGCAATCAACAATACTATAGCGACCCCTGTTTTTCTATGCTTTTATGAATTTGTTTCTGCGATGTGATTTTGTTTTTAAAAATTCTTAAATATACGGTAGCAATTTTTCAGATTGAATGTGTTATAAAAAGTAGGCAGCAAAGCCCGCTCCTGGTTTATATGTGTCTTATTTTTAGGCGGAAGCAAATAAACAGGCATTTCTTTTACTCAAAATGATCTTAAGTTTTTGTACTTTGAAAATGACGTCTTAATCAATATCCCTATTTACGCTTTCACCAGAGAACATATTAGATGTTGTCGTTGGTCCATCTTGTACATTGTAGAACTTGATTGTGTATAGCCTACTGCACAGCGCAGCCGTCCTAAGAAAATTAAGTGGGTTGGTGTAAACCTGCTGCATCGACAAGTTTAGAGTAAGGTCTGGGGGTTTCAGACCTCCTCCAAATTGTTGTCTGCGCAATTTAAGTCATATGTCCCATGTGAAAACAGAAGACATGGATTGCATGAGCCAATAGCTATACAGTAATTCAAGCTACTTCAACAATTGTTGGTTCAACTCCCACCAGCATCCTTGTTGCTTCCTTGGATGAGTAAATGCTTAGCTTTATCGCTGTTGTTTCTAACGAGCAGTAAAAAGCAGCAAAAATCTAAATTCATCCATACTATCAATCATTCTCAACAACCTACTCTGCAGAACTAAACAAATCGAACCGAAGCAAACCGGTATCTCTAATTTTGTTTATTGAAATGCAGAACTGATGCAAAGAATGAAATGAACGGAAAAGCATAAAATGAAATACTTGTAAAAACTATTGACCGAAAAATCACGACAAATGCTAAAAAAAGTATCACCAAAGTCCCAATCAATTAATCCTGATAATCGCATAAAAAAAAATTACGAAGCGGTCTGGAAGCTGTTTTTCATCTAACTCGGTAGTTTCCAAAGTGGGGTCCGCAGACCTTTTAGAGTTCTTGAACCACTTTCGGAAGGTCCGCAAAACAAATTTGGTAGAGCGTTACTTGGCTCATAGCCTAATAATTTTGCTTCCCACTCCTTAGCATTTGGGAGGTACGCAATCTGTGCTTGCGAGAGTTATTTTGTGCTTCCTATGCGTTCGTTGCGATTACACTACCCGACTCCCCCATGGTGTCACAGAGAGAAAAGTTCAGTTCATCGGTGGCTAATGCTATAGATAGCTACTTCTGTGGCCTAGCAGAAGCTCAGGCTTTTTGTATCTGTGTTAGTGAAGAAAGGAGTGGGCGTCTGGAAGTAACTGCACCCATCCCATTAAACTTCGTTAATTACTGTACATTTGCGCTCTGTGTAGGCCTATTTTTCACAATGCGGTACATTGATCTCGTAGTTGTGATGGACAAATTTTAAGCTTTGTAGATAAGGCAACCAAGCATTTAAAATTTGCATGGGGACTGCTGTGAATTTTTTTAGTTTGGGAACCACTGATCTTACTTAAAACCAAAATGCCTTTGTACGGGTTAAAACGCTTTACGTTGTAGCAAGACAGAAACATAACTGAGCCTACCGCTGCAAAAAAAAGACAAAATAGGTGGAGCCTACCCTTGACGACACCATTGATTTAATTGTAAACCATAACTAGATCATTTATATTTCAATTATCAACTATAAGTAGGGTGTAAGTTACTTTAATGACCGTACGGTCTTGCTCGTTGTCTCCCAAGTTTTTGTATTTACCTGTGGTGTATTTAAAAAGTTGATGTAAATAAATATATTGCACAAAACTAAAAATCCTTATCCGCTCATTCCATCATCTTTTGTGGTAAGTTGTGCCTTCGCTCAGGGATATCGAAAACAACCATGCCTAAATCCTCTTTCTTCTATCCTCCTGATGAACTCTGCTATTTGAAAAACACTGGAGAGGCCATTCAGGCGAATACAATGCACAAAATTTAGTATTTCATTCGTTTTTCGTCTCTATCAAACGATAACTGCGCACGATATAACGATTTTCTATCACCTTGAACGCATTACTTGGCGCTTAACGCCAAAAGCTCGAATAATTTCAGAGTGGAAAATCTATTTAATAATAATAATGTACCGGTTCAGCACAATTTTGCGACGGTAAAATTTAAAAATACAATCGTCCATCATATCAAATGTATAATACCATCGTGCCAAATATATTCCATAGACAATGTGAGCCAACTCAGTTCAGTACGGAAGAAACAGAAGTTTCATTTAGTAGCATCCACAATAAGTTGGCAATAACAAATATCCAGAGTCAAAATTAAATTATCCAACACCAAGCAGTGCCGTCACCAGAGAAAAACAAAGTGGGGGCGCACTAGCCAAAAGTGAGGGAGCACTAAAATAGACTGAACTTGCAGATAAAAATTGAAATTGTACGGCTACAAATTATGGGCAATTTTTAAAAATCTGTAATCATGTCAAAAAAAAGGCATATAAGGCCAGCAGCGTTTCTTAGCTAGTTTCGTCAGCGGCCTATAATCGCTTTAAAAATCTACTTGCAGCCGTGAATGCGATCAGACGCGAAACCAAGATTTTGCTAAGAGGCGGGAATTTAAACTAAAAGTAAATCTTTTTTTCTACAAAAGTTGTCGAATTTAGGCTCTATGCTGAGCAAACAAATGTAACTCAAGTGTGTTACAGACGAGATCCTGGGGGCGGATCCCCAGCCGCTGGGCGATTTTGCAGCAAAAATAGCAATTTTAATGCCACTTTAATCACATTTCGCTCGTTTTTGAAGTCATATGAGTAATCAAAGGGCACAAATTTGGAAGTCATTTGAAGAATTAAATTCCCCTACCCCTACAGGCCCCCTTACTTCAGGTCAAATCCAAAACACGTTCTAACACTCGTACCTTGAGGTTAAATTGTTTAAGTGACTTGGCTAAAGAGGTGAAGTCCCATTGGCCTCTTATCTCCTGAATGCGCCATTGACTGCGACCTAAAGACAGGGCCTCAGAGAGAAAATTTCCAGGGGGTACGAAGGTCGATACCGGGCCCCCAAGCCTTATTGGGGGCCCATGCCATTAAATCAATTTTTGTCGGATGGGTTTAGACTGTAGATCTTTATTTAAAAGTGAGGGGATAACGATATTCCCATATAGTTAGGACCTTTGAAAAACACAACTAGACATAAAATTGCTTTAAATCCAGCTAGGGGGTTTGAAGGAGCGCTTTGAGCTCCCCAGTGGGGTTCGGGGCAGAGTCCCGGAAGCTTTAGCACTTTTTATGTTTCTCGAGGGTAAAATACAGCATTTGATCAACATCCCAGCACCAAACTTGCTTAAATTGACAAGCAGAAAACGTGATATACATGAAAGAAAGTATGTGAAGTGGGGGATGATGACATGCACACAATATTATACAACATAATGACTTTATTAATGCAAATCCAAATATTTTACTGATAAAAGTTTTAAGACGTCATCTGCAATCATAGACTTCACAAACCCAAATACCTATTAAACTCATACAGATAGAGTGAATTGCTTAATGATAGTAGTAGAGTATGTCAACTTTGACTCTGCTCTCTGAGGTTGAAATGCTTTTGGATCTCTGAAAATTTACGCTCTCGCACATTGTTATACCATAGAATTAGCGCTCTCAAGTCAGAGAAATGTAACAAAACGTTGACTTTGGTGCAAGTGTATGGCCTTTGATACATTTTCCTCTTTTTTTAATCAAATCGGCCACTATTGGATGCCCTAAAGGCTGTGTAGCAAAAATAGCGACCAATTATCAGTACTGAATAGGCTGACTAATATTTTTGCAGTAAGCAAGTTTGATTACGGTGGTATGGTGCGATACCAAAACTTAAGGAGGAAACCGGAACTCTTCCGGGCCCCTAGAGCCCGGCCTCCCCTAGGCGTGGGCCCTGGTACGATGTACCCCCTGAACCCACTCTCGCAGGCCCTGCCTTAAGATCGTGAGTGTACTAAAAAAACAAAAATAGTTGGTCTTCTTAAGAACGTTTTCACGTACTGTTTCAGGTCATAATTACTAACGAAGCACCGGAAACGATTCTGTAGGCTTACATCTTTTTTCCGCGACACATCCGTGAAGGCGTGTTAATAAGACGGGTTACTGCATCACGATTATTATAGCAGTCGGTTGGCAGCTATTTCGCAAAGAATCGAGTAAACGTCCAATGGTAATTATGTTTGAACATTATTATTCCTTTTTCCATCATTGTCTTGTCGTTAGGAGATATTTAAAAACAGTATTTTGAGTAAACTGAAATTGGGGGCACAACCAGCTATTAGGGGTGCACGGCCTCCTGGCCTCCCCGTAGCAACGGCACTGACACCCAGCAACATTAAAGTTAGTTAATCTTAAACAAAGTAATTTTAAACCAAAAAAGTGCCATATTTACGAAAAAATAGCAAAATATTTTAAGTTAAGACTAAAAGCAATAAAATATACAAGCCAGGCTAACTGTGAGAACAAACATTATGACTTCGATGTAATCCTACATTAATTTAAAGCATACATTTTCTGTTAAAACATACATAACTGTTTGAAACAATTAGCAGACACTTTACATTCACAGCTGGCGCATAAATTAGCCTAATACAACTAAACCAAACTAAATTAATCAGCAAAATTTGAAAAGCATATTACATTAATTATTAAAACTAAATAAATAAACAAATTTAACTGATTAAATAGTACATGTAATATTCACCATTGTAAAACAAGTAGGCATAAAATTAATGTCTCTTTTGTTGCCAGGAATAATACAAAGAGTTATCGTATGAAGATGGTTTTATCAAAAACGCTAACGAGTGTCTTGTTGCACAAGGATCAGATTTCGTATTAGATGATTTTCACAAACTTCTCTGTTCCAAAATTCTTTTTTTGTACATCTTAAAAATGATGCTTGGACAGTTAAATGTTTATTTGCAGAGTCTTGCAAGCAATTGAAGTAATGTTTCGAATAGCGGTTGTATTTCGAAGCTGGATCCCATGGTCAGATTTCTCTAAAAACAAAATGAGTTGTAAAAATGTATACTTCGATGTTCCATTGCATTTAACAGTTAAGGATTGCAAACAGAGTTCGAAAAAGACTAACAAAAACTAATTTTAGAGGTTGAAAAGCAGTTAAAGTTTGTTTTTTGAAAAAGTGGTGAAGATAATTAGTGCAGTCTGATTTACCTTCAGCTCTAAAAACAACTAATAAGAAAAAGAAACAACTGACGCATATATATTCAAGCGTCAAACCAGGAAACCTTGCCAAAGTTAGCATTAATTTGATACCATTTCAGCTAAAGTTCTAGGTGAAACCAAACAAAAAAACTTAAACTGGATGGGGATAGTTTGGCATGGCATTACAACACTATCAATAACCTTAGTCAAATAATGATTCTTCGAACGAGACTCTTTCACTGGAAATTTTTGTCTACTTTTTTATTAATTTTGATCCAGATCTAACCCAAACTCAAATTCTTACTCCAAAACTCACTCTAAAACTAACCCAAATCTTAACCCTTAAAAAATCACGAAAATAAGACATATTAAGTCACAATCTGAATCAGCCTCTGATTGTTAGAAAAATGCCTACAGAAGGGATTCCAACCCATGCCCGAAACAACCACAGACATATACTGGCTTCAAAGTCACAGCAGTTTTTCAACGCAGGACAGACATAAGACCATGTGAGCTTGTTGACCTACTTTCTTCATGATCTTAAAAAAGGCAAACAAAAAATGCAAAGATGAATAATGAAAATTTTTATTTCACTCACTTTAACTTAAAAATTTCCAGTGAAATCATCATTCATAGAATTCTTTTCACACCACAGTATAACTTTTCATACCAGCATAAACTGCCAAAAAAAATTACCAAATATCAGTAAGTATGTATTACTGCGACACTAATTCTGTCACCATTACATAAATTAGAATGTCTCTTTAGTATGTGTGATCTCTAGCTGATCAACTAAAAGTTACAATACAAATAAGCACAGCAAATTGGCAGTTAGAATTGATGCAAAGCTACTTTGGGGACTATTTGCTGATGCTAGTTAATCGAACGCTAACACATTCGTCTCTGGAGCGTGAGGTCTGAGGTTCAAATCTTGGGTCAGTGAAATTGGCACAGTGTTGCCAACCACTTGCCATCTGTGCAACATTTCTTTGAAGGGTGCATTGTCCAGGCTCAATGATGCAAAGATGGGCCCGCCAACTCATTACACACTTCTGCATAATACAACAAATAAATAAAAGATTTAAGTTGGTGAATGTTTGTTTACATCAGCGTTCACAAATTGTTGCGTATGTCCCCCATGAAGACTAGCAAACATTGCAAAAGTGCAATTTAGGCATTTTGCTGTTTCCGGTCTAAACGCACCTTTGATACATATAATCTTTTCAATGACTATACAATCAATCAAGTGTGTTTAATAACAAAATCAAAAAGGTTAAGAACTTTTTAGTTTGATGAAATGCCTTGTTAACAGTCTTCCTTCAGTATCTACAAGCAAAGACAGATACTAATGTCGTGCATTAAGACCTGCTCAATCATGCCTCACACTGCTTTCAGACCATACCGGTAATTGAAAAGTGCAAGACAAACCTTCAATATCATGGACCAGCATTACAGTCATTTGTTAATAACTTTCACAAAATCACTGCAGATTCTCAATTTAATACTGTACTGTACACGTTTAACAAAAGCCATCTCTGGCTACAACTGTTTCAAAAATAAAACCAAAGTATGCACAATAAACATCAACGCAACATAGGTTATCTACCTCAATTCAGATTCCCATTTCTGGAACAACTCCAGCAAGAAGATCAAATATCAGCCGGGGTAGAAGAGTGCATGGAGCAGGAAGGCCACCAAAAATTTCCAAGAAGACCAAATCAAGATGTCAGCATTCGATTCAACAGTGCTCTAACAAGAACGTCATGCTTGGGAAATCCCACTAAAAAAACAAACTAGGTTGAATTGGAAAAGACTTTATATACCAGATTTTTTTCTGTGGTCCTTTTCTGCAATTTGTGATTAAGGGTGACTTTGATACTTTTTGCATCATAAACCATTCAGTAATTTGCTATTTGATCAACCTCAAAGTTTCCAAGTAAATCTCTTTTAGGTATGTAAATAAGCAGTCATTGATCATATACCTCAACAAATTAACTACTGTTTCAAGACCATTTTAACAGTAAAAACTGCGAACGCTTTCAAACCATGATGCAATTTAAATCCCAGTATTTTGTTAATAAGACATAATATATAATACGAAGTGGCTAGCATTACGTTATGTAACGCCCATGAAGAGAATAAGAGAGTAAAGAGTGAGTGCTCATTTACTCTTTTTGTTTTTTAAATTATCGTTAGGGTTTGGGTTAGATTTTGAGTTTGGGTTAGGATTATCGTTAGGGTTAGACCTAGGGTTAAAGTTAGGTTTAGGGTTGGGGTTAGGGTTAAAATAGCGATTTTCTTTTTCTTACGTAACGTAACAGCAGCCTCTGCCTATATAATACGCTAAATTGTTAAATACCGGTATGTATTAAAGGACTAAATATGAACTTTGCTACCTAAAAACAACACCTACCTACCAGCTCAAACAAACCCAATCCATACAGTATATCACTATTGCATAAGCTGCAAACTCTGTATTGGTATACTGATGCACTATCCAGTTGGTAAAACCAAAGTTTTCATTAGTCCATGTTCACAATTCCACAAAAAATCAATTTAAGATTGCATACAAGGCTTCTTTTGAACTGCTATAACCAAAACTCTGAAGTGTTAGAGCAGTCATGTTTTTCAAATTCGATTGTTAGTAGGCTTTGACTGAAAAGTAAGCACAAATACAAAAGATGATTGGAAGAATCCTTGAAATGTAGTACAGATGCTGGATGCTTGATACTTCTTGAAACTTTGGCAAACAAACCTTATAGCTTCTTTGTTTACTGTTAAGCATGTACACAATCAGTATTTTTTTCTTGCCAATAAATTGTACAGGATATCATTGCCTGCCCACACTCTACACAAGAAATGCAATTTTCCGTCTTCATAGGTCACATACTAATGGTAAGAACAGGAATCTATATTAATTACAAATGGTTTGGACTGGTTACCACAGATCACCACAACAGAACATACCTACGTTTTAAAAATAAAATAGACTACAACATGGGCATATCAAAAAATTGATCTACTTGTATACTATGCTGGGTAACATTTTATGCCTGCAACACAATTTTGTATGTTGAATAATCATAGAGTACAACATGTGAACATTTCTTAAGTTCAACAATCTAATACCTATTGTGTAAAAAAATTAGGGTACTAAACTTTCTATGAGCAGGTTAGAGACAAACGATTTAGGCTACTTAATCTGAGATGTACCGGTAGAAGTAGCTAGTACCAGTAGTAAATTTGGCGTTACCATTGTCTACACTATCAAGAAATTGCCACAATTAACTCAGGCTCAACACCTTAAAATATGTAAACAGCAAAATAAACCTACCCTACACATCTGACATAGCCCTAGGTCTTCTTAACATTTTAATGTTAACAGTGCACATCAAGCCAAAACCGAGAGCGAAGTATAATATCTCAAGGATGGTGTAGTTGGCATAGCACAGAATTGGTAAGTACGCCAACGTTAACCGGTAACCCTGAACTGAATAGTGAACTCTCAACCTAACCCCTTACTACTGTATGGCTATATCATACCTCCATAGGTGGGCAAGTTAATGCAAGACGTTAGCTTTGTTAACCACTAGTTCGTTTACAAACATCACACCTCCGTTAACGTTAATTCGTTATTTTCAGCTTAGATTAACGGAAGTTAATAAAGTCTGTTAATCCGTTAACATTTTGCGGGTAATTTACATTTCTTTTTTATTCACTCGCTTCTAGAACATGTATTGACGCTGTTGAGCTGATTGTAAGAAAAAATTTATTGCTCTGGTGGTCTTTTTGTGTTTTGGTAGTTACATTTTACAGTCTAATCTAATTTAACGATAAAAACAAGTTCGAATGCACAATCGAAGCTGCGACCTGAAAATCTTTGGAAATTGGGAACAGCAATAACTAATAGACCTCTGAGGCTGCAGGTTATTATTTGCCTCAAAAAAGAGCTCCTTTCTTTGCTTTCTTCTATAAAACTCATGCTAATATGCAACAAGTGTTACCAGAGCAAACTGGTGTGTACCGGTACGATGAATGAATGGTGCAAGATACAAATAAAACCTTAACGGAAGTTAACAAAACTTAACGGAAGTTACTTTAGTCCGTTAGCAGCACTTAACGGAAGTTAATTTAGTCCGTTAACATGAAAAAACTTTTTAACGAATTAACAAGTTAATAAAAAAGTTAGCTTCGTTATTAACGGATTAACGATTAAAGGACTTGTGCCCACCTATGCATACCTCACCTAGGCTACTATGCTTACTGAGACCTACCAAAATCCAGAAGCTATTTGTTTAGACTTGGAGAAATTTAATTTACTTACTACGGTAGTTACTCTGACCATCGAACAGATGAATCGACTGACTAAATGATTAACTGAATGCAAGAGTGACGCTGTTTACTGTAAGCTAGTCTATTCTGTATCAAAAAATCAACTATTTGGCTATTATCTGCCATTTACGAATAGTAAGTAAATATACATAACATGATTAAAACTTTGAATTGCACTAACATCATCGTTATCTGACTACCATCACATTAGACATCCCTGGTATGATATTAGGCTATTATTTAAATTTTATACCAGTATCTAGAAGGCCTAATATAGCAACAATTGCTCAGACTCGAGTCAACAGCTTAACCGTGATGCTTACAACAACTTGTCAGACGCTATCTAGATACTAGGCTAACTAGATACGCTAACATATATTAGGCGTATTTACCTGTGATCACTAACCTACAAGCTAACCTACCTCTCGCATTAATTTGCCTGTGAATACAGCGGATCAAGCCAAAGTGAGCGCGGAGTATGGATAGGATGCGGATGTGACGTAATAAATCTGCAAAACCATGGTAGAAAAAAAAATTTCGCGAGCTGGACAGCGCTGTTTCGAGCTTTTAGCTCTCATCGGCAGCCCTCAGCTTCTCTAACTAAGTTATCCCCCACCTGGACAAGACTCTTGGCCGAACTGGACAAACCTTAAGGGCTTGCACAGCGGCAGAGGCCAGTGGAAGTTGTAATGATTTCCCAGGAGTCGACCACGAAGGACGTCAAACTTTTTGATTGCCATGGCAGTTTATGAGCTACGGTACCTCACCTACACTTATGTTCATTATGTGATGTTACCCTCTATTTACAGTATGTTTTTGCTCAAAAGCACTGTGTCAAAAAGCTAGCATACTGCATACTAACAAACCGTTAACTCTTGATTATTTGCTCGACAAACCTACGGCTTGTACCATGTCCATGAACAGATATCCAGTTCCGGTAACCTGCAAATGCTTTCGGATAGGCGTTTTTGGACACTTGAAGAGCCACCCTTTGACAAGTGTCTCTCAACAAAGAACCCTCTGCAAAAACCCCCCAGTAAAGAGCCCTTTGCAAAATGGGGTCCTGCTAGTCTAAGGAGCTCTTTGTAAAGAAACCATCTGTTGTGTCTTTAAGCTCAATACACACTCAGGACAAACAAATGAATCTATTGATAAGCTAGGCTATTGGAAATACCTAACTTACAGTAGTCTTAATCTTATTCAAATAGAATGAGTGTTAGCACTAAAACAGTCAAAATACCGGTACTACTAACACACTTTTACGGTAGACTAGAGCAAAACATCACCGGCAATGTTATATGAACGAGAAAGCACATTCGCTACGTCTATGTTTACTCTCTACGGCTGACTGCAGCTCTAGCCCAGAAAACAAAGCGATACGATAGCGCAGTAGCAGCAAACAGTTACGTCACAAAGCATTACGTAATTACAATCGAGACAAAATTGTAAACATGGTTCCATAACACCATCCAAACAGGGCCCTCTACAAAGGGGCCTTCCTTAAAAAGGCACCCTGCATTGAGCCTCTTCCATAGCCGAAAAGAGCCTTTTGCCATGAGACTATCCAAAAAGCCCTCTCATGATCTCAAATGCGTCTTCTTCATAGGGCTTCCGCAAAGGGGCTCTCTTCATATGGCCCCCACAAATGGGCCCTCTGTATGTGCTTCCCATAAAAGGCCAGAGGTGGAGTCCTCGAGGACGTCCTTGGCCTCAAGGACGTCCTCGAGGACACATTTTGAAGTCCTTGGCCTTGGCCTCGAAGCCTCAAGTCCTTGGCCTTGGCCTCGAAGCCTTAGGTCCTCGAAAATTGCCCTGTCCTCGGCTCGAGGACAGCACTATTTTTGAACAGTTAAAATTTTGTTGAAAACGCCAGAAACCTCGCAGAAAATTTGTAAATACCTTTTTTATTTTGCGCAATTGGAGCGTAGGCTTAGCCAAGCCGGCCTCCCCCGCCCCAACTGAAATTTCATCAATGACAAAAATGTGACAAAAAAGCCTATTGTTTCTTCAGTTTCAGTTTCTTTTTAGCGTTTTTCGTTTACACCAGTAGCAAACAACAATACTGAAGACCAAGGGCCCCGAGACCTACTAAAATCAATTTTTGCCAGCCATTTTAAACGTAAATCTGGAAGAAATGGATAGTTTTCATCCTAAAAGTTGCTATCTCAGGATCACATCTAGCCTTTTTATGAACGTAATGCATTAACTAAGGCCGGATTTACCACATTATGGCGCAGTACCAGCTAAAGGCTCTGCGCTCAAATCTTTAGACTTTTTATGGTCTTCAACTACATTTGGCAGAAAGATGTTGCGAAAATCTCCAAAGTGCCAGGGGCCCAGCGCGATGGAAATCCGGATCGGCAATAACATGGCCAGTAGCGTAGCCGGGGGCGGGAGGGGGGGCTATATCTTCCCCATTGGCCTGTTAACCAAAAAGCAGAATAAGAAAAACACCACGTTTTTAGCTCTTCTGATACTGTCTTTTGCGCTGGAATTGACTAATAAGTGATTTAAGGCATTTTTTGAAACATACATTCAGAGGGGGGGCTAATATGTCAAAAATTAAAGTCACCAATCAATGAAAACTTTAGAAAATACCCAAAACTAAGCAATCAAATTTGATCGCTAGTGTAAAAACGCCAAACACAGGTTTTATCAACAAATATATTATAAACTCTTATATATTATATATATTATAACAGGAATAAAGATGGGGGGCGGCTACTCAGTGTTATTTAATTGCCAATCACTTCTCTCAAATATCTTTCCATTAGCCCCCCCGATTATTTTTCTTTGTAAAATACAAACGAAATAGATTACTTCGTGTGAGTTTTATTATGATTTACCTGCATGTAAACAAGAGAACTGCAATGTTATCATTAGCCACTTCCCTCATAGCCCGATAATGCAACCAGTTGAATCATGTTGCGCTGGCAATTTCTATGTTACGTTTTAACAGCATTATTTTTTATTAAAATAGCTCTAAAATTAAGTTATATTTGCAAAAATATGCAAAATTTGCGAGCGCTGGGGGCTCCGCCCCCAAACCCCCGTGCCTCCGGCGGCTGGGGGCTTTGCTCCCAGACCCCAAAACAGCCCCCCCCCATTGCGAATTTCTGGCTGCGCGCCTGACACATGGTTAGTAAGCGAAACTACCCATCTATTGCACTATTTTTCAATAACAATTCATAAATTCACTTCCACCTCGCCAGTTTTTACGCACAAAATACTTTTTAAGAAAATTAGCCATGGAAAATGCTGATTGAACAAATCGTTGAACTTCAGTAAAGGGAGCCTGGGCCGCCTGGCCTAACATGCACTTCTATAACTGGCTATTTTCATGACAAAACAAAAATCTCTAAGGAAAATCTTCGAGTGGGTTTTCATTTACTGCTAAAATGTTGCACGAGTCAATGCACCTTACTTCCCCCTACCTGGAGCAAATCACGTACAATTCAACTTTAACTCCAAAATGCAAGATGTTAAACGTGTTTTGAACTTAAATTGCAACTAGAAGGAGGATTAAACAATTTAATTTTTCTAATTGGTTTTCAAATGTCAAAAATTTAGTGCTTTAAAATGATTCTGAACATGTGCAAAGTATGATTCAATGGCATTAAAAAAGCTTTTTTTACCAAAAAATTACAAAAAATCGCCCAACAGCTGGGGGCTTTGCCCGCAGACCTCCGTCTGTGATACGTTTGAGTTACACTGGCTTTCTCAAAACGTCTCGAAAGTTACGTATTTGCACTTTTCAACTCAACTATATTAGTTGAGGCTCTCTCCCTTTGCAAAATCCTGGTTAAGTGAAAAGCAGGCAAATTTTTGATGACGTCATTGCATGTGATTTGTGGTTTAGGCCTCCGCAATCAAAAATTCTGGCTACGCCTTTAAATTGAAGATTGTCTGGAAAACTTTTTTGAAGACCTTTTTTTTGGAGAACACTTACGGCTGTGTCCTTGGTCCTTGGCCTAGAGAGGTTCTGTCCTCGGAAAGGCTGTCCTTGGCCTTGGCCTCGGATTTTTTTTGTGTCCTTGGCCTTGGCCTCGAGCCTTGTGTCCTCGAATCCACCTCTGTAAAGGCCCTCCACAAAGGGGGCCCGCATTTGCAGAAGAATGTACAAGTAAGGGCTCTTCCAAAAATGTCCTTCCATAAGGGCTCTCTGTAAAGGCCCCCAAAAGGAGCCTCCAATGGGGTTCTCTAAAAAGGGCCCCTAATGCTGGAACCTTAATGCCGGTACAAATGAAGGTTCTACAGTAGGAGTAAATGTGCTACAAAAATTTGGGGAACATAAGTTATGTAACTTTTTTGGGGGGCCCTGTAGCACGCAAAATCAAATGGGGGGACCCTGGGCAACCGCCCGGCTTGCCAATGCTAATGACCACCTCTGGCCTACATATTATGCCAATAAAACTGCTTTATCACCTCATTAAACATTATCTTCTAGAATTTCTAACATTCACCTTCCATTGCTTCTCAGTTTAGCCTTGTGAGTAGATAAATAAATCAACAAACGCAAACCTCAACTGCCACTTCAGTTCGCAGATGGCCGTACTAATAAATTTCGGTACTGCCATCTGTAATTTTAGTACCGCCACTAGTAAGTTTAGTTCCGCCACCTGAAGCTTGGAGGTGGCGCCACCTGAACTTCGAAGTGGCGCCACCTTAAGCTGCAAGTGGCGCCACCTAAACTTAGAGGTGGCGCCACTTGAACTGAGAAGTGGTGGCGCCTCTGCCACGTGTATGTCTGAACCTGTCTCCACTTTTTGCTCTCTTATTATCATAGGTGGGCACAAGTCCGTTAATCGTTAAACCGTTAATAACGAAGCTAACTTTTTCACTAATTCGTTAATCCGTTAAAAAGTTTTTTCATGTTAACGGACTAAATTAACTTCCGTTAAGTGCTGTTAACGGACTAAAGTAACTTCCGTTTAGTTCTGTTAACTTCCGTTAAGGTTTTTATCGTTAATATCTTGCAGCTTCGTTGTGATTTTGAACTTGTTTTTATCTTGAAATTAGATTAGACTGTAAAATGTAACTTTCAAAACACAAAAAGACCACCATTTCCATTGCAATAAATATTTCTTTACAATTAAGCTCAACAGCGTCAATACGTGTTCTAGAAGCGAGTGAATAAAACGAAATGTAAACTAGATGGGAGTTTGCCAGCAAACCCAGTGAACGACCGACGCATAGCTAATGCTGTGACGCTCAAAAGTACTTTTTGTCTACCGTAAAATCAGCAATTATTCAAAAATATCTGATTATGAAACCTCCAGAAAAGTAGAGTCAAAATATTGGTCAGTTAAATATCTCCTGATATCATAAAACACTGGCACCCTGGCTTGAGCTGTTTAAAAATTAATTTTTGGGGGTCCCAGGGGGAGTGGCACCCCCAAACTATGTCAAAATATTTGTTTGTTAAATATCTGCTGATATCAAAACAGACTGGCACCCAAGTTGAGCCATTCAAAACATTGATTTTTGGGGGGTCCATTTGGGGGGGTCCGCGGGGGGGTGGCACCCCCAAACTATGTCAAAATAGTTGTCTGTTAAATATCTACTGATATCAAAAAAAAAATAGAACTCTACCTTGAGCCGTTCAAAAAATTGATTTTGGGGGGGTTTATTTGGGGGGATCCCCGGGGGGGTGCACCCCCAAACTATGTCAAAATATTTGTCTGTTAAATATCTCCTGATATCATAAAACACTGGCACTCTAAGTTAAGCCGTTCAAAAGCTTGATTTTTGGGGGGTCCATTTTGGGGGGGCCCCGGGGGTGTGGCACCCCCAAACTATGTCAAAATATTTGTCTCTCAAATATCTACTGATATCAAAAAAAACTGGCACCCTAGCTTGAGCCGTTCAAAAAATTGATTTTTTGGGGGGGTTCCCGAGGGGGTGGTACCCCCAAACCATGTCAAAATATTTGTCTCTTAAATATCTACTGATATCAAAAAAAAAATGGCACCCTAGGTTAAATGGTTAAAAAATTTATTTTTGGGGGGGTCCATTTGGGGGGATCCCCAAAGGGGTGGTACCCCCAAACTATGTCAAAATATTTGTCTCTCAAATATCTACTGACAACAAAAAAAACTGGCACCCTAGATTGAGCCGTTCAAAAATTTGATTTTTTGGGGGGGTCCCCGGGGGGGTGGTACCCCCAAACCATGTCAAAATATTTCTCTCTTAAATATCTACTGATATCAAAAAAAAAATGGCACCCTAGGTTAAATGGTTAAAAAATTTGTTTTTGGGGGGGTCCATTTGGGGGGGTCCCCGAAGGGGTGGTACCCCCAAACCATGTCAAAATATTTGTCTCTCAAATATCTACTGATATAAAAAAAAAATGGCACCCTAGCTTGAGCCGTTCAAAAATTTGATTTTTTGGGGCCCCATTTTGGGGGGGTCCCGGGGGGGTGGTACCCCCAAATCATGTCTAAATATTTGTCTCTTAAATATCTACTGATATCAAAGAAAAATGGCACCCTAGCTTGAGCCGTTCAAAAATTTGATTTTTTGGGGCCCTATTTTGGGGGGTCCCCGGGGGGTGGTACCCCCAAATTATGTCAAAATATTTGTCTCTTAAATATCTACTGATATTAAAAAAAATGGCACCCTAGGTTATATGGTTAAAAAAATTTGTTTTTGGGGGGTCCATTTGGGGGGGTCTCCGGAGGGGTGGTACCCCCAAATTATGTCAAAATATTTGTCTCTCAAATATCTACTGATATCCAAAAAAACTGGCACCCTAGCTTGAGCCGTTCAAAAAATTGATTTTTTGGGGCCCCATTTTGGGGGGGTTCCCGGGGGAGTTGCCCCAAAAAAATTTCAGGAGACACATTTGCGTATGTACCTCAACAACTTCACACAAAAATTAGATTTCTATGTTTTGTGGTTTAGGAGAACTCGAGCGTACAAGATTTAGGAAGAAAAAAAAGGAAAAAAAAAGGAAAAAAAAGGAAAAAAAAGGAAAAAAAAAGGAAAAAAAAGGAAAAAAAAGGAAAAAAATAAGAAAAAAACCTCATCGCGGCCGAAAGTGGGTTGGTAGGGATGAAAGGATATCTTAAGACATATAACCATGAGAAATATTTTTTGCCGTACTTAAGCCGTTTTTGACTTAGACCGCTTATTACGCCAAACTTTCGGGGCGGTTTTCGGGTCATAAACCCGAAGTCACGTGACCGATTGCCTCGAAATTTGGTACAAACATAAAACTCATTAATCTCAAACTGCTGTCAAAATTTCATGTAGTTAGACCAAACGGTTCTCGAGTTATAAGCAAAAGTCTGAAATCTCGCACTCATTAGTTAGAAAATGGCCGAGTAAAAACAAAGGAACACGCGACGCGAGCGTCGGTCGTTCCAATTACACGCAAAATGTTCACGGATTAACGGACTTTATTAACTTCCGTTAATTAAAGCTGAAAATAACGGATTAACGTTAACGGAGGAGTGAAGTTTGTTAACGGACTAGTGGTTAACGAAGCTAACGTTTTGCACTAACTTGCCCATCTATGCTTATTATCTTTATGAGTGTTGCCACAGTATAAATATGATATTTATACTATGGTGTTGCGTAAGGTAACACTAGTCACTTCCTACAAAATTTGCTGATTACTGTGCAGATTGGAGACAGTTATGAAAAATTTGCCACATGCAGAGCATTTTTCACGACGAAGATAGAGCTTTTGCAACCGAAACAGCACACTTGGTTTGATTCCCAGATTCCTGGTCGGGTCGAACCAAAAATTACAGTACCAGAGTACCGGTATAACAGCATGGTAATAATTGATGGCTTATTATTATAATTCGTAGCCTACTATATTAAGTTACAATACTATTCACCAGAGGTGGAGTCCTTGAGGACGTCCTCGAGGACACATTTTGAAGTCCTTGGCCTTGGCCTCGAAGGTCAAGTCCTTGGCCTCGAGGCCTCAAGTCCTCGAAAATTGGGCCTGT
This sequence comes from Trididemnum nubilum, assembly GCA_963965965.1. Taxonomy (NCBI): domain Eukaryota; kingdom Metazoa; phylum Chordata; class Ascidiacea; order Aplousobranchia; family Didemnidae; genus Trididemnum; species Trididemnum nubilum. The sequence continues at coordinate 49,617,743 of OZ014473.1, read as the reverse complement.
CCTCAGCTCGAGGACAGCAGTATTTTTTGAATTGTTAAAATGTTGTGGAGCGCCTGAAAAATTTTTTGGGAAACGTTTTTTTGTGGAGATCCCTTGAAAAATTTTTGTGAAGACTTTTTTTTTTTGGAGAGCACTTGCGCTTGTGTCCTTGGTCTTTGGCCTTGGCCTCGAGCATTCCTGTCCTTGGCTTCGAGAGTGTCTGTCCTCGGAAAGGCTGTCCTTGGCCTTGGCCTCGTTTTTTTTGTGTCCTTGGCCTTGAGCCTTGTGTCCTCGACTCCACCTCTGCTATTCACAGCTAGGCTTATCCTGTTTGAAATTGATGTTTAGCTATTAAAATAAGAGAGCAGTGTGAAGCCTCCACCGACCACGATTAGGTATTTGGTAGACAGGTTAGCAGGTGGCAGCTTAACTTGAAGATGGAAAGCCCTTTTTTGCTCACAAGACGAATTGCAATATACACCGGTACTATAGCCTAACTAGTCAAAAATCTGGAATATGTAATGAATAGAGTGAAAAAGCAATAGACTACGAATAATCTATCTGTGTATGGTGCATGTTGTAATATTCTATCGTTTATTCAATGTTTAGGTGATTTCAGCTGTTTTCGCAGTTTAAGGAATTAAAATGAAGCTTGCACATGATATAAATGATAAATCAAAATTTTTAGCTAGCATCATTCGTGCCTTTAATGTTTCTGAAAAGGCAGTTACTGTAGAGAGTGTTGACCGAGCAGTTGTGCTAGTTACTCCTGCCTGGTTGCAGCAGCTGCTAAAATGTGGTAGCAGTGAAAGAACTTTGCATTTACAAAATGAAACTAGTTTAAGTACACCTGCTTCTGATTGCATAAAATTGTTGGTTTACCATGATAAACATGAGCAAGAAGCATTGCGGAAAGATATAATCAGTACCAATAATGATTTTGACAGCTTTGGTTCATTGCTTGGTTTGATTGCATATCAGCGACATCTTTTTAATTGGAAGCTTTCCTACCAATTGTTTCCCGAAAATTACAATTGTGAATATTTTGAAAGTAATTCTGCTCAATCTAAAACAGCAAGTTTTCTACCAGCAACAGAAAGTGTTGAAGGTAGAATCAATGTAGCCGATTGTAGAATGCATTTTAATCTTTTTCCTGTTTTTGCTGATGTTTTGATTGATGGAAAAAAATATCAAGTCAAACGATGCGTTTCTCATAGTGTATATGACACTTTGATGTACAGCCCATACAGACTTGCTAATTCCAGTACAAGACAATTGTTTATATTATATCAGTTGATAAAAGCTTTTCACTTTGTTCAATTGAATTTTCCCCAAACAAAATTGACCAATGTTTTGTGGAAGTCTGTTGCGCTAAATGAGTTGCTATGGATACAAGTAAATGTTTCACTGATTTTAAATGAAGATGCTGCTTTTTCCACAACATCAAATAAGGAATCAAAACACTTCATAACTCATGATGATAGCTTTTTGTTGAAGGATTTGGTAGATTTATGGGTAAATATTTTACTAAATACCGACAAACTACAGTAACCTACCGCTTAAGTTCGCAACTTGAATCTGCAATTTTTACGAACTTAACCGGTATATAGGTGCGACATTAACAATTTATGTTCAAATCGAGAGTTACTAATTGAATTGTTTTGTAAGCACCATGTGTTTTAGTAAATTATCGCATAGGTTTGATGATGTGCTCTGTCCTGCAGTAAAAAAAAGAACACGATGTGCACTTAACCTGTTCTTTTACAGTTGGGCAATGCTGCAGGCCATTTTCCTGCTTTTGAAAGAGGTAACATCACAGTGGTGTTCTCTCACCAAGCTTTACTTGCTGGAAACAGCCTTGTGATATGGAAATTATTGCGGCACTCAAAATATATTTATATCTTGATGTATTGGATTTTCCGAACTTGGTAACAAGTTGAAGACTCACAAAAAAGAGCAAGCAAATAGGTTACTTAGGGTGCAGCTAATGTCGCTTATGGCAACCCTGTCAGCCTGTCCATTAGCTAGATGCAGCTCAATACATTAAGCTTGCCCAGGATTCTATTTTGGATGCAACAATTAAGAATGCATACCAGCACAACTTTACAATTCAGTTACTACTGTTGCGAGGGGTACCAGTGATCTCGTCACACGGTGATTTTGTTGCAGTGATTTCGCAACAAAGGGTTAGGGCAAGACAGCTCTGGGAATAGTAGAATAGTTTAATGACTGCTGTTCTCAGTCAATGCTTTAACTTCAATACAGTGGTAGTATACTACGGCTAGCAGATATGCTTCATCTGTCTTTTCTGTGCTCAAAATGCCGTCTGTCACGTAATCATTTGTGACAAAGTCACTGTGATGAAATCACTTTGTGACGAAATCTCTGGCAACTGTTGCAAGGTAGAGTGGATTAGAGATTTGATCTTGACTGCCTAGCATTGATTGATTGATTGATGCATCTTTAGCTTCCTATCACGAGAAAGCGACGGTGCGCTATGCTTTGGACGAATCCACACCCGCTGAGGAGTGGACCATTTTCCAAGCTTTCCTGTTGACATTTAACTTTTTCCCATGTAATTTTGCAGACAGAAAGGCGGAAACATAGGAAAAGGCAGTTTGGGTTGGGGCTGACCCTAACCTAACCCTAATCCTAACCCATCTTTCAACACGATTTCCTCATTTCCTACTTTTCTGCCTTGGGAAAATTAAATCAGCATCTAAATCTGCATTAAATCAGCTCTAAATCATCGTAAAGCGTCTTTTAGTCATTCCCTAATTTTGCTGCTGATTCAAAGCCACCAAGCAGAGATAATCATCATAAAGCGTCTTATCCAAGAACGCAACAACTTTAAAGCATTTAATAGACAAATGCACTACAGAAGGGTTTGTGCACATTGATGACAAAAACAATTAAAAGTTATTTTGGATGATGTAAATGAGGTACAGGAAACAATGCAATAACACCAGAAAACACTGAAAATGAGAATTATCATACAATTGCTGCAGCTTGCACACCATTTCCGCAACCAACAAAGACATTGTCAATTTCTAGTGGGTTTGAAAACATGTACAAGAAAGTCTTTGAAGTACAAAAAACTTTTAAGTCCAGAGGTGCAAGTTCAAGTAAGAGATGAATGTAGCGAGCTGAAAATTTCTTTTGAACACTTTCAGTCAAAATTGCGTCAGTTGATTGGGGAAGCAAAATGCAAAAAAGGTTCTATTACGAATCAACTAACACTTCATCACATGTTTGAAAATTACTTGCATTAAATTTTTGAAAAATTACTTGCATTAAATTTTTGGAAAACTTGAATCTAAAATTTGCGGAAATTTTGTGCAAACTTAACAGGGATGGGAACTTAAATGGGTGCGAACTTAAGCGGTAGGTTACCGGTACTGTAATGTTACCAGTATAAGTGTGTTGATATGTTAATATGAGATATACAGGGTGTAAATCTCATATCTCAGTAACTGGTAAAAGTAGCAGGATTGAATTGGTTTTGTTGGAAAGGTTAAATCTCCAGTTTTGTCTTTACGATGGTTTTGCCAGACCATTATTTTGTAACAATTGAGGTTTAAGCTTTATGAGTAAAATGACGTTTTAACAGATTTGCCTCTTAATTGCTTAAAATGTCTTTTACTGGAAAGGAAAAAGCATTTTGTGTTTTGGAATTTGATAAAAACAACTCATAGACATTAGAGTTATGATGTGTTTTGTCTGCGAATTCCTGATATTGGAAAGAATGAACTTTTGCATGTTCATGACGAATATCACTTTTTGCTTAACATTACAAAAACCTGACACATCCATGCACCAAAAAATCTTATGATTCACTGAAAAATCATATTTCGATTACTTATTAAAACTAGGGTTGTAAATTTGGGACCAGTTTATACAATCCCGGGATCGAGATTTCCTGGTATTTTAGACTTATAATCCCGGGATTATTCGGGATTGAGCAAATAATTAAAAAAAGTAGTACGGAAAGAACAAAAACCTTTTTATTTCTTGTAATATTGACGCTGAAATATAAGAGCATCTAGAGTGGCATCATTCATTTGGCTCCTGATTTTGTTAGCAAAATAGCCAAGGGCAGAAAAGGCCCTTTCGGCCTCAACTGATGTGGGCTTAATAGTTTTAAGAGCAGTAAACAACCTTTCAAGATTTTCAGGCCTTCTTTTGCTTGTCTCGTACAACAACATCTCTTTCTCTGGGCAGAAGCTGAGCTATCAGTTAGCTGCTATAAGTATTAGAGCACATCATACTGTTTCCATCAGCAACTTTATCGAGTGTAGAAAATAGTAACTTCATTTAGTCTCTGAGACTCTGACTCCACTCATGTAGAGCAGCATGCCAGGAAAAGGGTTTTGCGCCAAGAATATGACTGTAATAATTGCAATGTCGAATATCTTACAACTTCAAGATGGTCATCGTATCCAATTTTATAAATTCCGAAAATAAAGAATAGTGCAAATAACAGGTCGTAAATTTACGAAATACAAGTTTGGCGCATCTAGCTAACCCTTGCGGTGCACCATTTGAGAAACGCTGAGCTAGGGTACGCAAAACTTAATTCTGTACTTTAGAATTGTAACATTACATGATGCTCACTTCCGTAGGCTGACATTAAACGGTCAATCAGGGGTATACTAAATTTAATAAGTCCCGGGATTTCTAGACATATAATCCCGGGATTGGGATTGGAAAAAATACCCCAAATCCCGGGAATTCGGGATCGGGATTTCCCGGGATTACAACCCTAATTAAAACAAAGCGAAAAAAGCTTTGTACAACATGTTTACAACACTGAATCAGTAAGTATCACACTCAATCATATGAATTGAATTTGTTAGTGAAAAGAAGCAGCATGTTTAAGGTGACTTTTCAAATGCTAGATCTCCAACTAGTTGTAATGTTTGATGACTTTTTAAATTTTTTTTTCCACTGCACTGATTTCTCTTTTGGCTATCATGTTCGATTGTGCTATCTCAACTGCTGGTGAAACACCAGCCCAATGAGTCTGAATGTCAGTGTTTTTGGACATGCAATAAAGAGTGAGGGCTAGTAATAGAAGGTTTTGATTAGTACATCAATTTTTACTCCTTTTAGCAATAATGTTTGCTAAATCAAGCTTCTGCCCCACAGTTATGGTTTACAGTAGATAGTTTTGTACTAACTTGTTGTTTGGAAATAACTGGAAAATTTTGGTTTTACTTAAATAAGTTTTTCTTGGGGTGTTGTTGCTGTCCCACTGGCAACAATTTAGATTTGAAAAAACCTGATGAAGTTCAAAAAAAGTAAGAGATTTGCAAGCAAAATTTGTCAGGGGACACACAGCAAAATATATGAATTAGCTACAAAGGTCCTTTTAATGACTGTATGAGGTAATATGTTAAACTACAGTGAGTTTTGTCACAGGTGAGATCATTGCAAGTGCCGCTAGTAGTTTGCAGAATTTTTTGCTTTTCGTTTAGGCTTGTTATTTTGTGCCGTTAAAAAGTCCAAATTTAATTTATTAGTTATTTTTTCGGTCATTTAACGGTCATTGACCAAAATTTTCAGTGAATAACCCCCAAATACATTTAACCAGTTTGGTCACTATGACCAAAGCAAAATTGAAAAAGTTCTGCTTATTTTTGAATACATTCCCAAAAATCAGCTTCTTCAATCGCAAAAAAAGATCTCAAGATTATTGGAACCACAAAAATCTGACATTTGACCTAAACGTTGGATCGAGAAAAAAAAGACTCCAATATCTGAAGCAATCTGCTTTTTCATAGGCATTCTGTACAAATTTTTTAATGAACTGTTATCAAGGTATTTTCTTCTGTTTACCATTCTCAATCTTTCAAAGTTTGTGCCTTTTGATTGGCAGTGTAATCTACCACAGTTTTTTTAAACTGCAGTTATTTATGTAATTTTTACAGCGCTCATGCGAAGAACAAACTTGATATGCAATTAATGCTTTACCAATAAATAAATAAATAACTGTCGAGAGAATCGAATGAAAAGATTGCAACAGCCAACATTTAGCTGTGTTTTTTTGATCTTGTTTGCAACTATACAGCTTTACTCTATCGTATCACTTTCTAATAAATGCATATAATGCGGAAAGAGCAACTTCTAATACCTTAAACTTTTTTTGGCTATTAATACGTAAAATATCAAGCCAAGTCAACTGACCGCGACAAACTGACCGCAAACCAACGGTTTGGCAGTGATTTCGTCACTGATTTGGTTGCAGTGATTTTGTCACAAAGTGAGGGTTGGGGCAAGATGGCTCTGGGAATAGTAAAAATGTGTTTAGGATAGCCCTTCTCAACCTATGGGTGCTGTTCGCGATCAGTTTGTCTCCAGTCAGTTTGTCGTGGTCAGTTGTCGTGGACCGTAAAATATAGACCTAGCAGTTAGTTGGGTTATTCAAAAAACATATTTTTTGAAAAGTCATGCTGCAAATGGCTTTTTCCATTGTATTATCCCCCAAAATAGTATTGACCTATTTTCACAAAAACTTTTTGATGTTTAGGGGGTGCGCAACTCGATTTTAGTTTATGAGATCATCAAAAAATGTGAAACATTTATTTTGGAAAACACTGGTAAGTGACATATCAACAGATGTAGAGTGACTTTTTGAATTGTAATTTGTGGATTGTTTTGGTTTATTAGCATTAGGTAAAAAGTTTATTTCAAAAATTTAAGTTGATGACATCATCATTTTTAATTAAAATAGCATTTTTGCTCGCTTTATTAAGAACCGGTATTAAATGGAAAATGGTTATCTGGCTGCCTCTTGTCTAAACAAAATCGTTTCAGTGCAAACAATATCAGTCATGTACGTCTTTTCAGGCAGTATACAAATCATTGAGTGCTTAAATACTTGTCAGTAATCATCTAATTTTGTGAATACTTTTTTAGCTTTAACATTAGCCTTTAAATTGTACTTAGAACATAAATTCTGTTACTGTACAATTTTATTGGATTGAGTAAATAGAAATGACTACCACAAGAAGTGCTTGCAAGTGAAATTTGGTTGATTGGCAACCTAATGGTGACCTTAATTCCAGCTGCTTACCGACCAATGGTGATGTCATGGGTTGCTTTTTATCATAGTTTTCAAAAATCAAAATGCCACAACAAATGATACTGTAAAGCAAGCAATTGAAGCAGTAAATGAATTTTGGTTGAAATGGGGGATTTCTATGAAAAATATCGGGTTGCCACATTCTGGAAAAGTCCTGGATTTTTTTTTGCTGTCCTGGAAAGCCCTTGAAAATCCTTGAATTTTGTTTGTAAATCCTGGAAAGTCCTGGAGAATGTTAATAAGGTTTTCCCGTGATTTAGCAGGCCAGAATGTGAAGTTATTTTTTTTCTATAATACCTTGTACCGGTACCTTGTAATTGTACATAGCCGTTGCTGAAATAACTTGCATTGTGAAGTTCGTTCAAAAAGCTTTATTGTGTTGTAAAAAGACAGCTTATTTGTATGCTGCTGCACCAACAAAAAAATAGCTATCCTAGCCCTAACCCAACCCTAAATCTAACCCAAACTGCATCCCTAGCTCTAACCCAAACGTTAATATGAGCGCTCGCCACCCATTCCTCTGCTTTTTGCTCTCAAGCAGTTCTTACTAGTATGCTAGAGTGCAAATAAGCACTTCTCGTTAAAATGCCAAAATTTGCACTTTGCAATATAGTATGTATAAATTATTGAATAGTATTAGGAAGAGTAGACCAAAATGGCCCGTAGACCATTGGCCTGTAGACCAAAATGCACAATAAGAAAAATACGACGTTTATTGCACTGTACTTCTGAAGCAGTTTTTTGCAGTAATATGGATTGTAAAGTAATTTAAAGCCACTTTTAGAACATGATTTTGGGATAGGGCTAAGATTGGTCAAAAATAAAACCCTTTACAACTAACAAACTAGAAATGGCTAAAAATAAACAATCAATTCGATCGCTTGATGCAAAATACTTAACTTAGGCTTTGTAGAATGAGTGTAAGGGGTCTATTCAGTATTTAATTCTGTTAATAACCTATCAACTCTCTCAAATCTCGCTTTATTAGCCCCTCTTCTCAAATTATATGTTTATCTAACGTTATAAAATACAGACGATTTGGATTAATACTTGGGAGTTTTTTAAAGGAGGTGCCTATTTGCACTTTGGCGTACAAATGAGCTTTGCTTATAGAGAATAAGAGAGCAAAAGAGGTGCTCATTTGCTCAAATACACTTTTATTTTTTAAATTATTATTGTTAGTGGTTAGTTGGAATTTAGATTTTGAGTTTGGGTTAGGATTAACGTTAGGGTTAGAGCTAGGGTTACAGTTTGGGTTTAGTTTAAGGTGGGGTTAAAGCTAGGATAGAGTTGTTTTGTTTGCACTCTGGTGTGCAAATAAAGCTTTGTTTTTTTCAAATGATAAGATTTTATAGTTCACTGGCTGGAAATAAAACTAGGACTGAAGTTTTACCATTACTCATCACTAGAGCTCGACTGCTGGTCGGTCAGCTGATGTATTTTGGCCAATATCAGGGCCAAGCCGGTATATCGTATCGGCAATCTACCGCCGATAAAATATCGGCTTAGCGCAATTACCTTAAACTGTTTATTTTTTGGAGCAAGCACGAGTGTTCTTGCATTCTGTTGGCTTATTATGACTTGTATTTACAATAGTTTTTCTTTGGAGGAGGATTAGTGAAGCTTTTAGTGTCAAGTTAAATAAAATTATTGACAAAATTTGGTAATTTGTGAGTTATATATCGGTATCCCCCAGGAAAAGTCAAATTGATTGAGCTCTAACTATCACCCTCATACTGTAGCCATTTATGCAACCAGTTTAATCATGTTTTTGGACTGCAACTTTTTATGCCACGTTTTAAAAGCAATAATCTTTACCAACTAGGCCTAAAATTAAGTTATTATTGCAAAAAAAAATTGCTAAAATGTAAAATCTTCGAGTGCTGAGATCCCCAATCAAAAAAGATCCCCATTGGCTTCCAGCGGCTGGGGGTTCTACCCCCATACCAAAAAGCACAATTCTCCCGTTGCAAATTTCTGGCTTTGCATCTGGCTAGTGGTCAGTACCTGTGTTCCCTCTAACTTTATGGCTAATCGGCAAGTGCCCAAATTTTCTTTAAACAATTGTGCCTTAAGCTCTAAAAAGACGTTTATGTGCCCTAAATTTCTTACCAATCCAGTATTTAAGCATACCAAACGTCATAGCTATGTTTACTATATTGGAAAAAATTATTTGCCCTTGATCCAACAAATCGCTAGTGGGAACACTGGTTAGTACTAGGATTGCAAATGCATTACATCAAAGTTTTTTGTCAATCACAAGTACAAAAAAGTTAATGCATGAAAGAGTAATAGTCAAAATTAAATTTTAAGTCCTGTTAAAAAACTGTTAACATTTCTGGAAAAGTCCTGGAAAATGACCCAAAAAAGTCTTGGAAAGTCCTGGAATTTGATTTTGCAGTTTCTGTGGCAACCCTAAAGTAGTTGGCCGCATTCAAAACAACTTCTAAACATCGTTCAATTGTGGAAAAATTAAAAAAAGTAAGAAGGGTGATAGTAACACCAAAAGAAACAACAGAAAATGATTTTGTGGAAGTTTGGAAACATTGTTCAATCTTGGTGCTAAAAACGCTAAGCAACAAAGTTCTGGTGATTGCATAAGAACCAAAAAAGCTAAAAGGGAAGAAGTGGCTTTTTTGCATGATCAAAGAAATGCTTGTAATATGCAAATGTTCACTTCGGATCATGAATCATGAGAAAAATGGCAAAGAAAACGTTAAAGAATTAAAACTGAAAATCTCTAAATAACACAAGCCTTATCTGGCAAATCAAATAAGCTTACTGCCAACCCAATTTGTTTGCAAGACTCTTCTCATTCCAAATCTAAAACCTCAGGGGAAAAATTCAGCTCGTGTTCAAGCAATTGCATTCATGCTTTTTACCAAACCGTATTCGAGCAACTTCCAAGAAAAATATTGCAATCCAAAACCTTAACTGAAGTAGCTGACAGGGAAGGCTTGTCCATAAATTATTACTTTTCTGCTGTGTTCCCACTAAGCCAATTTTTTTCAGCGAATCGTCGATTTGTTGCAGCAAGGGCCAGTAATTTTTGGTCATATAGTAAACATAGCTTCAGAAAATTCAACAAATTTGTGGAAATATGACATTTGGTATACTTTAAAACTGGATTGGTACAAAATTTAGGGCACATGAACCTTTTTTTAGAACTTTGGGCACAATTGTTTAAAGAAAATTTGGGCACTCGCTGATTACCTATAAATTGAAAGGGAACACAGCTTCTCTGTCGTTGCTTCCATGATTGATGTTTCTTTGGGAAGCATCAATCATGGATTTTTTCCACGATTCAAAAATTTTGAGAAGTTAAATTAATTGCAGCAAACTACTTTCATAGGAATTCTCGATTTCAACCAAATTTCGATTACTGCTTCAATTGTTCCCTTTACAGCATCATTGGAATGACCCGTGTTTTTCTTTGTTTTTTCTCGGCCATTTTCCAAGTAACAAGTGTGCAATTTCAGACTTTTGCTTATAACTCGAGAACGGTTTGGTCTAGGTACCGGTACATGAAATTTTGACAGCAGTTTGAGATTAATGAGTTATATGTTTGGTCCAAATTTTGAGGCAATAGGTCACGTGACTTCGGATTTAGAACCCGAAAACTGCCCCGCAAGTTTGGCGTAAAAAGCAGTCTCAGTCAAAAACAGCTTAAGTTCAGCAAAAAATATTTCACATGGTTATATGTCTCAAGAGACCCTTTCATCTCAACCAACCCACTTTTGGCCACGATGAAGTTATTTTCTTTTTTTTTCTTCCTATTAATTTTACGGTAGATGAAAAGTACTTTTGTCACAGCATTAGCTATGCGTCGGTCGTTCACTGGGTTTGCTGGCAAACTCTCATCTAGTTTCTTCTGGCATTTGAATTTTTGAAAATATGAAAAAAGTAACTCATGACATCACCATTGGTTGGTAAGCAGCTGGTATTTAGATCAGATTTAGGATTGCCATCAACCAAGTTTCAGTTGCGCTTGATTAGTAGTCATTTCTATTTACTCAATCCAATAGAATTGTACTGTAGCAGAATTTATGTTTTCAGTACAATTCAAAGGCTTATGTTAACAAGTACTCACAAAAATTAGGTGATTTTTGCCAAGGATTTAAGCACTCTATGATTAGTGCCGTATATCCCGGCATATAAGTTTATCTCACATATAAGCCGACTCAAGAAAAACATTTGCGGGTATCGTTGCATTTAGCATGGTTTGAGTTGTAGTTGTTGCAATTAAGTTAGCATAATGTCATTTCGCTTGAGTGCGATTCAAGTTATGCGCATATAAGCCGACTCCTTAGTTTGGCAACTTTTTTTGGAGTTCTAAACTCGGCTTATATGGGGGAATATACGGTATATTGCCTAAAAAGACGTACATGGCTGATATTATTTGTACTGAAATAATTTTGTGTAGACTAGAGGCAATCAAGTGACTATTTTGCATTTAATACTTAATAAAGCGTGCATAGATGCAATTTTAACTGAAATGGTAAATGTCATTGTTTCAAAATTTTGAAATAAATTTTTACCTAATGCTAATAAACTAAAGCAATCAACAAATTACCACTCATAGGGTCATTTTTACGACTCAGAGGGTGTAAACATTTTTACAACGAATTATGTCTCAGAGGCTTATTTTTATGATTTGCAAATAAAACAACTGAACTGAACCGACTCTGTTGATATGCTACTTGCCAGTGTTTTCCCAAAAAAATGTTTCACTTTTTTTAGTGACATCATAAACTAAAAACGAGTTGCGCACCCCCAAACATCAAAATTTTTTTGTGAAAATAGGTCAATATTATTTTTTGGTAATACAACGAGAAAAGAATGTGTTTTGAATTACCATTGCAGCAGGACTTCTCCAAAAAAAACAATTTTTTTTGAACAACCCTACCCAGCAGGCCTACCTAAGAGTGAACTGTTTTGTCACATTTTGCGTGTTTTTTATTAGTTGCAAAAAAAATTGTTGTTTACACAAAAACATCACATCATGTTCGTTACCAATATCATTAGTCTTCACTGTTTTTTTGAAGCTTTGTTGTAATGCAGTATTAACCCGGTCCATAGACAGAGCCGGTTATCAGGTGGGGTTCACGAATTCCAGTTGGAAAGCTGTCTAACACTAAACTGAAAAAAAGACTTCCACTTGTGGCCAGCGAGACAAAATTTTGGAGCAAAAGAAAAGTCTTCTAAGCTTATCAATATTGTGTGCACATCTGCTAAGCCAACCAAAGCTTTAGTGCTTCTAAGGTGATTTCAGTCCTGCCTTGCCTTTCTGGCTATGGTCCTTTCTTGTAATTATGAAATTCTTTAAAAATTAAGAGGTGAAATTGTGTGAAAATGCATGATTAACGTGTTAAAATCTGGAAAATATCAGCGTGTTGAATGCGCCAGGTTTTTTTTGTTTCCAAATAAAATATTAGTGTAAAAATACAAAATATATAAGAGTTCATCGATTGCAAACCAAGGAATTTAATTTCTTTCCAAAAGTTGAAAAATTCATAGCCCTAGTGCTATGTTTTCAACCAAAATTTCCGACAGGATTTTCAAAGCAGCCACCAGACCGACATACCAAACAGAAATGACATGCAAAATTTAAGAAAGAGGGATGTTTGTGCTCTCAAAAAAAAAGCTCCATCTGAATCCTCCATCCAAAAAAAATCCAATTAAAACGATTAAAAGAGTTCAAAACATCTTCCAGTGGAGCCCCGGGAAGTCAATCAGAATAGCTAATCATAAACTTTAGATGCCTTCAACAATCGCTTGGTGAGGGGTAAGAAAACATCTGCATATGATACCTTATAAACTGCATTTCCTCCAGCATTTGAAAGACACCGACAAATCAGCTCGCAAAGACTTTTGCAACCAAATGCAGGTGATGTTGGAAGGAGATGGATTTGATGATCATCTTTGTTTAATGATGAAGCAACCTTTTGTGTAACTGGCAAAGTCGACAAACACAACACGCACATACGGGGAACTGAACATTCTCATGCAATACTGGAGCATGTGCGAGATTCTCCTAAGGTGAATGACTGAATGTGTTTTATATCATATCGAAAAAGTGTGTATGGGCCTTTCTTTTTTGAATGAACAATGATCTACAGTGAAACATACCTTGCTATGCTGCAAAATTGGTTGATGGAACTTTTGTTTGAGGGAGAGTGATCAAACTTAGTTTTCCAACAGGATGGGGCTTCACCTCACAGTAGTCTCAATTTAAGACAGTACGGGTATTATTTTTACACTACTCTCCATAACCAATGGATTGGACATGCCGGAAATGATGATTGCGTTCCTGGAGCATGTGCGAGATTCTCCTAAGGTGAATGACTGAATGTGTTTTATATCATATCGAAAAAGTGTGTATGGGCCTTTCTTTTTTGAATGAACAATGATCTACAGTGAAACATACCTTGCTATGCTGCAAAATTGGTTGATGGAACTTTTGTTTGAGGGAGAGTGATCAAACTTAGTTTTCCAACAGGATGGGGCTTCACCTCACAGTAGTCTCAATTTAAGACAGTACGGGTATTATTTTTACACTACTCTCCATAACCAATGGATTGGACATGCCGGAAATGATGATTGCGTTCTCCTGCATTGGCCCTCTAGATCTCCAGACCTAGCGCCGTGTGACTTTTTTCTTTAAGCTATGTAAAAGGATTGGTCTATGTTCCTCCTCATCTTAACGACTGTGGATGATCTGAAGACTTGGATAACTGAGGCCTTGAAAACCATTCATCACAATATTTATGCTTGTTCCAGTTTAGCAAGAAAAAAAAGCGTTTTGATGTCTGCTGTATAACCAAGGGCTCGCGTATTAAACATTTGTGACAAGTTTAATTTGCTTATTTTTTTGATTAAGATCATTAGTTTTCATAAAAACAAAAAACAAATAAACTTTGGTTTTCATCACCGGCGCAACCAGAAACAATAAAAAGGGGAAGGCTAAATTTTTTTTGTTATGATTACAGCACGTCTAAAGCGGAAACTTTTCATTTAGGCAAATTGAAACAAATTACAAAGGTTTAGCGATAACAGGCAGGAGTTCTTCTGTCGTTGATGCAGCAAACAAATAAAAAAAAAAAAATGAAAGAGAATAAAAGTGATTTCACCTGGTTTTGCAATTTTGTGTTATTTGATGATGCAACAGCGCTCGCAAAAAACGCGTTTTCTCAACGTAGGCCATACGAGAATGTCGCAGATTGTCGTTATTATTCAGGCAAGCTGGCATAATATTATTTCAACTTTCAAATAGAATATATTGTAACAAGTTATGCAAAGTTTATTGATTACTGCACTGTTATTATTATTGTTGGTAGGAAATAGAGATCTAAGCACTAAGCAAGAATAATGCGATAGTGATCGACCATTTGTTACGTGTGGTTAACTGTCTCAAAGAACGCGGCATTTGTGGAAAATGGTCAAAATGAAATACAATGGGTTTATTTACTGTATATACAGCATGCCCGCAAACAAAATTTGGTTGGCGCCGAAATCTGCGTACAATGCTTCCAAAGAGAATTTTTAGGCTCGGCTTACATTGTGTGTAAAATCGCGAATGTATGGGCATGTCATTAATTTGTTTAAAACTACTATCTGCTTGTATGTTGGTAAGGCAATACACTATGTGTACCAAATTTTGGTTTAAAGTAAACTAAAGACAAATTTTTGTGCTCACGATTTCAGGCACAGTGTAGATCGGGAATAGGTGGACGGCGTCTGTGCGACTTTTTGCTTGCAACCAGCATATTCAGTTAAGACTTCGACACAATTTGAACAAGGTCGTTGGACTCACTGCTCTGGTAGACATCGAGTACACTGTTACAAATCAATAGAGTTATACGGTGTAATATGCAGACATAGAAATTGATCGAGAAAGATTTCCTAAAAATAACGAACAAATCTATTTATGGTGATAAACAATTAACATGGTGCAGTTTAAAGTTGTAACATTAATCCAAACTAGCCGTTTCCCCAACTCCAGCTGAAAATAAAATTAAAGGATCAAACTGACATCGTAGCTATGCTTTTAGTAAACTACAAAAACTTTTTGAGCATTATGTTGATTCTGCCGTTTTTTAGGCTATCGGGTTCTTTAAGCTGTTGGTCTAAATGTAGAGCTACAAAAGCGGTTCTGTCCAATTACGTCTGATATCCTTTTCAGTGTAAACGTGAAAAAATGAAAAACGGGCAAAATGGCGGGAATGAAATGACATGCATATATTTATATGCATAAATACGCGTGATGTGTAAAACGGACCCAATTTACCAGTACTTAAACTGTAGGGCAATGCATCCCCCCATTGAGAGTGAATGTCCCCCCATCTATCGAGATTTAGGCTTCCTCCCATCGAGAGTTGAGCGCAGGTTGATCAGAGAAAAAATAGCCAGCCAGGACTAAAAAATCCTGCAAATTTTCTGCCGAAAATGGCTGCAAATTGTGGTGAAGACCTTTTTTTGGTCTTCATTCAATTTTGGCAATGAAAATACATCATTTTCACGAAACTTTTTGTAAAGTTGGTCAAGGCTGCAAAAACGTCTCCCCATGCAAAATTTTACAATTTAAGTACTGCAATACAGTACCATAAATTGGAGTTACTTTGCCCAAAAAAGTGATATTTTTTTGGATTTTTTTTAGTAACTCCTGTGATATTGAATTGTTTTTGTGCATAATTTGTATGCACAACCTTAGTGCTTTGTATGCACAATATTATGTCTTTCAATGCACAATATTATGTCTTTGTATGCACAATATTATGTCTTTCAACCAAATGTGTGTAGTTGTAAATTTTCACTATTTTTTTATTTGCTTTGAGTGGGCAAAGTTGTTCTGCTTTAATGCAACTTTGCCCACCATGATTAGTTCAGGCTTTTTTCCTATAAAATGTTATCAATGGGCAATATTAGCACTTTGTATGATATCTTTGCCCTCCTTAAGTGTTTTTAAAAAAAGAAATTGCCAGCATTTAATTCATAAGGTAGGAATAAATGCATTATAAACAAGAAAATTTCACAAACACTATTTCAAGTGTGCTAAATTTTGTGCTTCAATTTAATCCTATTTATCACTTCACCTTGTAACATAATTTTAATCATGCCTCACAAACAGAACATGATTGTGTAATAAAAGCATAATTGTTACTGTGAACATAATCATATAGTCAACATAAACATGATCATTTTTTTGATTATGAGAGCTCTTATATGTTAACTCTAAGTGCTGTTGCATGCAATCGTTTCAAAAGTTAATCTGATGTATTTGTCCTTTGTTTCTTTACCATACAGAAAAACAGTGAGAAAAAGAATTGTAAGATAAAGAAACAAAAAGATAATTGTATTTAACTTTTGAATCAATTGCAAGTAAACGTAGTAATTGAAATACCAGTTCTAGTACTGGTACTCTTAACTGTTGACATACCGGTACTAGCTGATACCAGTTCCCGGTATGCTACTATTTCGAAACCAAAAGGCATCATTAACTTATTTTATGGTAGAGGCACACTGTATAGAAATCTCCTTAGCACATTAATGCATTACACTGGTACCAGAATAATGCAGTGTCCGTCTTACATGTCAGATGTGTTTGTAGATGGCTATCTAAATGTTTCAAAAACTGTACATCACAATATTAGTTATTTGCATAGTAATAGCAAAGCCAGCAAGTTGTTAAAATTCATCATTTCAAAACGTGTGCTAAAGGACTGCTGGCGTTCTCAATTTCGAGATGATAATAATGTGACACTCAGCATACTGCTAGTTTAGCAACTTATTAGTTTGATTAAATACCACTTCTAATTATCTCAGACCAGAGGTACCAGATTTAATACGTGGAAAAGTGGACATAAGTTTGAGCACTTTCGATATTCATACTGATATCTGCAAATGCGAAATATCTAATAATTAAACATTGAAATCAAATCAATATTTTCATCGATTACATAAACACAATGTATGTATAGGTCAAGTTTTTGAAAGAATTACAATTGTGTTTAACTTTGCCTGCATGTACATGTGGGCAAAGTTAAACGAAATAAACTATTAAAATTTTTTTTTTTTAAATTCACGTTGTTGCTTTGTGGGATTTGTTATTGCTTAAACTTGTATTTTTGCAAAATGACAACCACATAGCGATATTTTCCAGAGGTACAAAATTTTTCTGCCGTAGCTGACGTTTGACCCCCTGGACAAATTTTAGGGTCACATTTTTACATTTATATGTTAGTTTTTTTTGGTGAATTTTATATTGGAAACATTGTTGCACATCATGTTTTTGGGTTTTAAATTAGACCTAATTAAGTTGTTCCTTAGATTCAAATAAAAAAAAACACAAAAACTTCCTTACAAAAATATTTACGAAATGGAATACAGCAACTATAAAATTTGGGCAAAGTTCACCCCCGGGGGTAAAGTAATCCCGATTTATGGTATAATAAAAAGTCAATTAAGACGTGAGGATATATCAAGAGTCATACACTTAGAAAGAGATTTGCTTTCCTTCAGGATAAGGTGTTTTTTTTTCCGAATCTTTTCAATTGAAATATTCTCGAAATTTATTGGGGTCGCAATACGATTTCACTATACAGTAGTGACATTTAATTCATGGACTGATGCACGTCAGATCTCGGCTGCCCATAATTCTTTTTTACTTTTTGGAAAATAATGAGTTTTAAAAGAAAATGGATTGTGTTTTTTGGTGCAAAATCGCGCGCTGCTTTCTGCTTCGTTTGCATTTTCCCACGAAATCAAAGCAGCATGCTGACGAGACATCATCATTCCAAGACAGCGCAATACGGGCTACGTAATGATAGAATATTGTCAATAAATATCAACATTGACTATACAAGTATTCCGACTCTCCGGGTTTTGTTTCCACCCTTTTTACCAAAAAGACGCGTGGGTAAATTCTTGTTTCAATGAAATCAAGTTTGTATGCGCGATTGTTATATTAATGTGACGTAATAGATACTTTTTTCAATCATATTTATCAAAATTGATTGTATGACTGTAACTCATTTCCATTGTTGCATTAATAATGATTCACTTTGCCTTTTTGCTACAAACGTTTTCTCAACCCAAATATCTTGGAAACAGTAGAAGCTAGACGGTTGAAATTTTTTAAAGAAACAAAAGCTAATGACCTTCGAAAAATTTTCAAAAAATGTGAAAATTTAGACGTTGCTTATTTTCAACTCAGAGTGGAATTACACTCGAGTTGAGCGTTTTTAAATTAGTTTTTTTTGACGTTTTATCTTTTTAGAATATTTTTTGTGAAATTGTGCATTTTCAAAACCAGGGGGGGGGGGGGTGGGACTGGTACCCCTAAGTCCCCCCCCTGGCTGCGGCGGTGGTTTTCATATCTTCTACAGTTATTGAGATATAAGTTGCCATAAAGTTACATTTTGAGATGAAACACCATGTATGTTATATAACCCTGCTTTCAGCTTGTTTTTGCTTTACATTGCAAGCATTTGCACCCTCACTTCCGTTACAGAATAGTGATTTGGGTTGACTCATTACCATATTTTTCGGCTATTAAGCCGATTTTCTGGACCTACTTTTTCGACCTAATTTACTGGGGTTGGCTTATTGGGCAGATATAACTTAGGACCAAAAAAAACAGCCGTCGAAATTGATCCCAAAAAACACCTTGAATGAATACATCTTGTACCAGGCAATACTGGAGATCAAAATGTCACTGCGCCTCAATTCACAGCACTTTCCAGTATTTTGCACTTTGTCCTACCTATTTACACTTTGCACTACCATATTTTGCCCTTTGCACGATTGGTATCGTATTTGGACGTGCGATTAAAACGGATAAAATTTGCGTTTTCTGCTTCAAATTGCCACAAAATATCGTAATGTCGGGCACCGGATTAATCTGGCGCTGCGCCAATCAAAATTTCTGCCTCGGCTTATTGGGTGATAATATGGTAAAACTCTCACTTTAAGAGCTAAAAGTTGGTCTCGGCTTATTCGACGGGTTGGCTTATTAGGAGGAAAATGAGGTATTAAGAAAAGACTGCAAACACTGCAAAAATGAGCTGTCCGTATAATCTTGACATTCACCAATAGGTCATTCCATGCCAAACGTCCTGATTTTTCGTAAATTCCCAGCTCGATCCTGTTCAAATTTGTTTAAACTTTGTTATAACATTGTATGGCATGATGGACCACCACACTGAAAATTTTAGCTCAATGTCTCTCGTACTTTTGAAAATATGGCGATTTTAAATTTGCTACCCTCTCACGATGGCGAGGGCTTGGTCATTTTCGGCCATTTTCAAAAAGGCATTTCTCTTAATATAATAACAATAAAAGGCTGATTTTTGGTCAGTTGATCAACTTTCAGCTATATTTCACATAACAAGTGTCAAAATGGCACAGACTTATGGCATAATAGAAATAGAGGGTGCCAAAGTGTTCACATTTTGACCCAACAACAAAATTTTGGTCAAGTTTGAGCACCTCCATCTCTCGTATGAAGCATAGCATTGCTCTCATTTTTAGCATGGTAGTTCCCTACCTGCTGGACAGCAACTTTACCGATTTGGAAAGAAAACACTGCTTTTAAAAAAAAGTTATTTTACTTTAAAGTATGCACCAGTGGCAAAATTGCAAAAAACACGCCATCTTGTGGAAAAATGGCCCCGTCAGACACTGTTTTCAAAAAAAAAAAATTTTATGAGTGGAAAGGGGTTTTCTCAAAGTACTTACACACCAAAATTCAACTTTGTTCCGCCACTGTAAAGGGGTGAGATTCAGTCACCTTTCACTCTAACAATTTTGTCTTAAATTTGCAGAAAAAATGAAAAAAATCATCTTCAACGTATAATTTAGATAAAAATTTAACATGTTATTCAAGAAGTTTATGCTCAATTGATTACAAAAACTTTTAGCCTGTTACTGCTTATTGTTTAGATGCAATTTTGACTCAAATATGCTGCTAGATGGCATACTTTGGTTAGGTAGCATGTGTTTTTGCTTTAATATTTCTTGATCATTTTTGGTAGCTTAAAATTACAAAATTTTAAGCTACAAGGACTTTGAAATATTCATTTTAATAGTGCTAAATACACTGTATCTTATTAACCCAATGATAAAATACACACATACTGAAATTAACAGTTTTAACAAAGTGTTACTATTTGAGAAACAAGATTAAAGCAAACTTCATTTGTAAAATGATCAGTGACGGTGTTTCGAGAAAGATTAGCAGGTTAAATATTTTCAAATGTTTAATACAACAATATTGTCAGCTATATTAATCAACCAACCATGAAAAGTTGAGTCGCTAGTTAGGTTTTGTTAGAATGTATGTATAACTATTACAGTTAGTATTCTAACTATACTCAGCTTTATTGGTGCTTATTCATCAATTTATTAAACTTTTGTACTTGTCGTAAAATTTATTTTATGTTTAACTCAAGTTTCATTGATCATATTTTACTGTAGATCATGATAATTTAATAAAAGCTTTTATGACTTTACGTTTCAGAATTTTATCTAATGTGCTATCATGTGCTCGACATAAAAATGTTCTGAGCTACTGAGTGAATCACACAAGATGGGTAAGTAGAGACCTGACCTTTGGATTGTAGCTTTCTTGTCCCTCTCATCATTTTTTTGAAGCCATCTATTGTTGTTAGGGTTGTGGTTTTTTGAGGTTCTAGGACAAGAACAGAAAGAGAGCTGGACAAGCTTAACAAATAGATATGGTTACTGTATCAATATGTGTACGTTTTGAAGCTGGAGTAATGTTGGAGATGGCAAATATTTTACACCTGAATACACAACTTACAGAACAACTAAACTTTAAACCCATTATGTTGCAGAATCATGAATGCAGAATTGCAAATTTCAGTTAAAAATATGCTTGCATATTTTGATTTCAATTAAAAATATGCTGCTTTTAAAAAGACGAAGGTATCCTTAAATGCTTGAGTTGTTGTATCATCTCTGACTGCATGAGGCATGACACAAACACTGTACATGCAATTACTGGCAAAGTTATAACGTACATCAAAGAAAAGTTACCTGCTATTACCCAAATTTTATACTTCAATGACAGAGCAGCTAACCAAAACAAAAATTTTATTTTGGAGCATAATGATTGGAATGTTTAAGTAATCTTAATATAAAGCAAAGAGCCAAAACGTGAGCGAACATTTTTACTGAACGTTTCAAGACATTATTAGTCTCATCATCATCATCATCACCTGCTGATGATGAGACTAGTAATGTCTTGAAATGTTCAGTAAAAAATGTTCGCTCACGTTTTGGCTCTTTGCTTTATATTAAAAATTTTATTAATTTATGATATTATGAAGTTGACCATGGGATTAAAGCTCAATGAAATTTCTTTTTGCGACCAATCATGGAAAGTCACCTTGTGATGGAATTGGAGGAACACGAAGCAGCTTGTGGCAAGAGCAAAGACTTCAAGCAAATGAAAACAACCAAATTTTGAAGCCAAATCAAGTGTTTCAGTGGACAACCCAAAACATTGTTGGAATAATTTTTTTCTACATGAGCGATGAAGAAGTTACTAGCAATGTCAAAACTTATAAATTGGAACAAAGATATTCAAGGTGTTCAACTGTTTCTAGCACTGCATCTCATCACTGCTTTATCCCTCAATCCAAATCAACTTTAGTAATGAAAAGGTTTTCATTAGATGAAGCAGGAGCTAAATTGAAACTTTTTAATAACGATAATGTTACTTTAATTTGGTCACATGAAAAGCTACAGCAAAATTTTCAAACCTGGAAAATATGTTGCTTGCTTGTATGACGGTGTATGATACATTGGTGCTGTAATTGAACGTTCGGATCAAAATAAGAATGTTTATATCAAGTTTGTGAAGCGAAATCAGTTGATTTTGACATGGCCACAAGATCTTCAAAATGAGAGTTGGGTACCAATTACAGATATATTACTGGTAATTGCTCCCGCTCAGTTACGAGGACACAGTTGAAGAAACTATATGTTGGCTGCCACAGAATGTGATAACATTTTGGAATTGTTTGCTGCCAGACAGAACTGTTGATTTATTATTATGAAGTTGTTCTGAAGAAAGTGGGACACATGGCGTAGTGCAAATTGCATTTGCAGGAAACATAATGTTTATTTATTGGTTTGCAATATCTTCGAATTTTTGGTGATACTGGTGTGTGATATGCTGTAGTTGAATTTGGCTCTTTAGAAAAAAAGACCGTTTTTAGCAATCTTTTAGTTTTCGGCCAGGCTTGAGTAAGTTTACAATAATCAACATGAAACAGTTGTCTAAAATTGTATTGTGAAATATTTAACAGCCAAATTAGATTTAACAACCATAAATATCCCAAATTTTGTAATTTCAAGCCACTAAAAATGATCGAGTAATGTGAAAGCAAAAACACATGCTACCTAACCCAAGCATGCCATGTAGTGGCATGTTTGAGTCAAAATTGCATCTAAACAATAAGCACTAACAGGCTAAAAGTTTTTGTAATCAATTGAGCCTAAACTTCTTGAACGACATGTCAAATTCTTATTTAAATTATATGTCAAAGATATTTTTTTTCATTGTAAGCATCAATAAAGCTGAGCATAGTTAGAATACTAACTGTAATAGTTATACATACATTCTAACAAAACCTAACTAGCGACTCAACTTTTCATGGTTGGTTGATTAATATAGCTGACAATATTGTTGTATTAAACATTTGAAAATATTTAACCTGCTAATCTTTCTCGAAACACCGTCACTGATCATTTTACAAATGAAGTTTGCTTTAATCTTGTTTCTCAAATAGTAACACTTTGTTAAAACTGTTAATTTCAGTATGTGTGTATTTTATCATTGGGTTAATAAGATACAGTGTATTTAGCACTATTAAAATGAATATTTCAAAGTCCTTGTAGCTTAAAATTTTGTAATTTTAAGCTACCAAAAATGATCAAGAAATATTAAAGCAAAAACACATGCTACCTAACCAAAGTATGCCATCTAGCAGCATATTTGAGTCAAAATTGCATCTAAACAATAAGCAGTAACAGGCTAAAAGTTTTTGTAATCAATTGAGCATAAACTTCTTGAATAACATGTTAAATTTTTATCTGAATTATTCGTTGAAGATGATTTTTTTCATTTTTTCTGCAAATTTAAGACAAAATTGTTAGAGTGAAAGGTGACTGAATCTCACCCCTTTACAGTGGCGGAACAAAGTTGAATTTTGGTGTGTAAGTACTTTGAGAAAACCCCTTTCCACTCATAAAATTTTTTTTTTTTGAAAACAGTGTCTGACGGGGCCATTTTTCCACAAGATGGCGTGTTTTTTGCGATTTTGCCACTGGTGCATACTTTAAAGTAAAATAACTTTTTTTTAAAAGCAGTGTTTTCTTTCCAAATCGGTAAAGTTGCTGTCCAGCAGGTAGGGAACTACCATGCTAAAAATGAGAGCAATGCTATGCTTCATACGAGAGATGGAGGTGCTCAAACTTGACCAAAATTTTGTTGTTGGGTCAAAATGTGAACACTTTGGCACCCTCTATTTCTATTATGCCATAAGTCTGTGCCATTTTGACACTTGTTATGTGAAATATAGCTGAAAGTTGATCAACTGACCAAAAATCAGCCTTTTATTGTTATTATATTAAGAGAAATGCCTTTTTGAAAATGGCCGAAAATGACCAAGCCCTCGCCATCGTGAGAGGGTAGCAAATTTAAAATCGCCATATTTTCAAAAGTACGAGAGACATTGAGCTAAAATTTTCAGTTTGAAGGTCAATCATGCCATACAATGTTATAACAAAGTTTAAACAAATTTGAAAAGGGTCAAGCTGGAGGGTCCAGGACGTTTGGCATGGAATGACCCCAATGCAAGATACACTGATTTCTCAAATCCATTATGTTTCAACCTTGATATTCCAAAAATTGGTAACCTGTTTTCCTGCAAATGTGCAAAATTAGTGTATCAAAATTCTAAGTAACTTTGATCGCCTGCCTCCTCACCTAGATCAGCAACTTACCCATTGGTGTCCAAGCATCCTTTCAGGGATGCAAAAAAAATGGATAATTTTAAAGTTGGATGTATTTTTTGCCCCAAAAACGCAATATAAATACATCTCTTTGGAGGTTAATGAGCAATTAAGCAATGAACATGCAATAAAGAACTTGAAAAACATAGCTGTAAAGTTTTTTATTAAATTTAACGGTTATGCAGCAGCAATAAATTTAGCCTACTGTATTTCTGAAATTTAAAATCAGTGCATGATGCATGAATTACGCTTTCAAATGCAGGTAAGTGGACTACCTAAAGGTAGCAGATTTCGCTTACGCCACTGTCCATTATTATTAATAATAATATAGGTATCTAAAATTGTTCATTAATTAATGTCTTATTTGAAAAAATCTGTTTTGTGATGTAAGTAGGCACCCCGAACAAAGCTATACACTAATTGGTTTATTTTTTGGCAGTATTCGCATTTGAAGTTTGTTACTGGTACGTCCCTGTAGAGACACATCGCCACTCACATGAACAGCTTATAGAAACAGAGTTGCCACATCCTGGAAAAGTCCTGGATTTTTTTTTGTTTTCTGGAAAGTCCTGGGTTTTTTTTTTGTGTCCTGGAAAGTCCTTGAATTTTGTTTATAAGTCCTGGAAAATATTTGAAAAGTTTCCCATGGTTTACTAGGACAGAATGGGAATCTTTTTTAGTAGCTGGTGCCTTTAATTTCACAAAGCCATTGCTGAAATGATTTGCATTCTGAAGGTCGTTTAAAAAGCTTATTTGCACACTTGCGCACAAATAAAAAAATCACTATCCTAGCCCTAACCCAATCGTAAATCTAATCCAGACTATAACCCAGCTGTAACCTTAGTGTTAATCTTAATCTAAAGTTAAAGCTTAACCCAAACCCTAGTGATAATTAAAAAAATGAAAGCGAGCAAATGAGCGCCCATTCTTCTGCTCTTTGCTCTCCAATCTTTTTAAGTAGTTCTTATGTTGTACGCTAAAGTGCAATTAGCACTTCCTAGTTAAAATGTGTAGTTTTGCACTTTGCAGTACAGTATGCTTAAATTATTGAATATTATTACAAAGATTGAATTCTTGGTCAGTAATTTATTGCAATGCGATAGTTTATACTTAGAACTATCACTGCTGGTAGCAGTGGCATAGTGAGCTATAGGCCTCCCATTGGCCTGTTGATTGAAATGCACAATTAGAAAAATACGGCGTTTTTCACACTATACTTCTTATTCAGTTTTTTTGCAGTAATATGGACTTTGAAAGTAATTTAAAGCCACTTTTGAAACATCATTTAGGGAAGGGGCTAATATTGTTTAAAAATAAAATCAGTAACAATTAACTAAAAAGGACTGAAAATAAACAATCAATTTGATTGCTTGATGCAATATATGTAACGTAGGATTGTAAAAAAATTATAAGGGGCCTAGTCAGTATTTAATTCTGTTAATTATCAATCACCTTTCCCAAACCTCTTTTTATTAGCCCCTCCTCCCAAATTATCTTTATCTCTTGTTATAAAATACAGACGACTTAGATTATTACCGGTTTTTGTGATTTTTTTCAAAGGAAGTGCCTATTTGCCCTCTAGCGTGTAAATGAGCTCTGCTTATAGAGAGTAAGAGAGCAAGAGTGAGTGCTCATTGGCTCATTTATTCTTTTATTTTTTAAATTAATATCGTTAGTGTTAGGGTTTAGATTTTGAGTTTGGGTTAGGATTAGCTTTAGGGTTAGAGCTAGGGTTACAGTTAGGTTTTATTTTAAGGTTGGGGTTAGGGCTGGGGTAGCGTTTCTGTCTTTTTCAAATGATAAGATTTTATGGTTTACTGGCTGGAAATAAAGCTAGGACTGAAGTTTTACCATTAGCCATCACCCACATACTGTAGCCCATTTATGCAACCAGTTTAATTATGCTTTTGCAGTATAATGACCTAGTAATTTTTTTGCCACATTTTAAAAGCAATAATCTTTGCCAAACTAGGCCTAAAATTGTTATTATTACAAAAAATCGCAAAATCTTTGAGAGCTGTGAGCTTTGTCGTCAGACCTCCAGTGGCTTCCAGCAGGTGGGGTGTCTGGCCCATACCAAAAAGCACAGCCCTCCCGTTGCAAATTTTTGACTTTGCACCTGGCTAGTAGTCAGTACTAGAAATGCAAATGTGTTGCATCAATATTTTTCGTCAATTGCAAGAACAAAAAAGTACCGTATTTATTCGAGTATAAGTCGCATTTTTTTGGACCAAAATATTGCCCAAAAAGTCAGGTGCGACTTATACAGGAATATATGAAGCACATTAAATGCAATACAAAATTTTTCTGAGATATTTTCATGCTATTACTTTCTATGCTATCGTCTTTTCATTCGATCGCTTTACTTATCGCCTATCCACATGAGTCACATTACGTTGCATCACTTGTCACCCTCATGGGATGTTCCAGAGGTAAACTGGCACTATTTTAGGACAGTGACAGCAGTGATGACTTTAATATTTTTTAATTTTTTGTAATGTAACTGCAATGAATGAACAATGTTAAAAAAAATTTTGTCCTGTTTTTCATGTCAAATATGAGGGTGCGACTTATACATGCATGCGACTTATACTCGAATAAATATGGTAGGTACTTAAAAGATTATTGTAATATTGAAAGTTAAATTTTTAGTTCGTTCAGAAACCTTAGAAAGTCCTGGAAAATGACCTAAAAAAGTTCTGGAAAGTCCTAGAATTTGATTTTGCAGTTTCAGTGGCAATCCCGTAGAAACAACTAAAATGCAAGTTAGAAGTTATTTGTTGATACTTCTGATTGTTTTAAGCAGGGTTGGAATGAGTCAGTCGTGTTATCTGGTTAGGCCTATGTTGACTCAAATTGAGCTTATGAACAAAAGTGATTCAAGTCATTTTTGGAAAATCAGAAAAGGGGTTGAGTCACTAAAAAAAGTGACTTGAGTGGTGAATCAATCATAAAAAATCATGAGTTAAAAGAAGAAATACTACTTTTTTAGCATACTCTGTTGTTGCGATAATCTATGTTCTTATAAGTTCTCACTGCTGATAGTTAAGCTTACTGAAAATTAATACACCAGTACTGGAGTCAGGGAACTCTTAATCTCGAATTTGAATACTGTAATTTTAAGAACTTAGCAGAGAAGCCTTGTTTTGTTTGAGGAGAATGAGGAAAGCTATTACCAAGCAAATGACCTCTTCAATTAAAATGATTTTGATCTGACCATGGGGTCAATCCGTCTCAAATCATCCAGAATTTTTTCAATTTTAATTCTGCCATCTCCAAATTGCATGAAATTTGGTTTGCTGTGGTAGAGTTCGTGTAAAAACTTGCAAATTTTAAATTTTATTGAAATTGGGGCTGTGGTTCGGCGAACCGAGTCAACTGACCATGACAACCTGACCGCGAACAAACTGACCTCGAACCAATGGTTTTGTTACAGTGATTTCCTCACTGATTTCGTCACAAAGTGAGGGTTTGGGCAAGATGGCTCTAGGGATAGTAAAAGTATATTTAGCATCGCCCTTCTCAGCCAATTGGCGTTGTTCGTGGTCAGTTTGTTCGCATTTAGGTTGTCGCAATCAGTTGTCAAGACCCATAGTTTGGAGATATGTTGCTCCATAAATTAGGGCTTTGGGAAAAATAAGGGTACCCGCCAAAATTTAAATTGCGATATCTTTACAAACACAAGGGGGATTTCAACAAATTTGGCGTCATTTTGAAGTAAATTACCCAAGGATTCCATTTTCTGTTAAAAATTTTCCAGAAACTGCTCATTTAAGGGCAATGATCTTTTGATTTAGACCCCGAATTTGACCTTGTGGATCGCGTGACACATTACTTGACCGAATTTGAGCTTGTGGTTGCACCACCCATTGACCACGTACATAACTATGCCTGGCCTTGCAGTGGTCGGTGATCACTGCTCCTCTCTTTCCTCTTTATTAGGGATGTGCTGATTAATCGGCCTCGGTATCGGCATCGGCAACTATCAGCAATTTTGGGGGGAATCGGCATCGGTAAAATATGGCTGATACTTGCCGATTCTTTGAACATAATAACATTGCTAATTTTTTCCGATCAGATTTTTTTACATCGGTATTTCTTACCAGACAAAAACATTTTTCTTTTTATGAAAGCGTTTACACATGTTACGAAAAGAAAAACCACAAATCGTTGAAGAAAAAATGAAACAAAGAAGGTTTTTAGCGAGCGCATTGCTTATTATTTTGCGCAGTTGCATATTGTGCAACACGATGGTAAAAACAGTTTATTGCATCACAGGCTTGTTAACAAAGCTATTGATTACAATACAATTGCTGTGGTTTTGAACGCAGCGAACAGAAAGCTTGAAAATGAAACACGTGTAAGTCTGATCTCTAAAGCTGCTGTAAAAAAAGTTAACAGTATATAAACAACGATGCTGCTACGCTATTAATAGTATATAAACAACGTTGCTGCATTTGAATTTGTGAGCGTTTCATTTCGATTATTAAAATTCCAACGTTCTGTTGATCATTCTTTTAATCGTATGTTGTGTCTGTGAGATCGCTAGTCAGTCGCAGTGATAAGCCACGGATGTTGCAAAGCTCTAACTAAGCAGAATTGGTGTGACACTAAGCTACCATATGCCATTAAAGAATATTACCGCGTCGGTTGAATGATGACAGCGACATACAGTTAGTCATTTTTTAATGGTGTAGCCAATAGTTTTGCTCTTGATTTTGCGTTCAGAGTTAACACCTGCTTGTTTGTAAAGCGTTGCTTTAAACACGACTCCTCTTAAAATAACTTTGTCCAGCATACATATATGTAAGTTACATAGTAATTAAAGAATCGGCAACGGAATCGGAATCGGCATCGGCATTTCAACAAGAATCGGTATCGGCATCGGCAAAAATTTTGGTATCGATACATCCCTACTCTTTATTATTGTTAATTATTTGATCAACTACTCCAGCCGTTAATTTTACTTGCATCTTGTGTGCCTGCATGTGTAAGTTTGATGAGTGTGATTGATTAGGCCTACACTGCTCATAAAACTGGTGTGACAGGTGTAGCTACATGCAAATAAAAATCGCTTTTTTATCTTCAATATCCTCTGCATGTGTTAACGTCTGACGTTGTGTCGTTACTTCCTTTTCCTGATTCTGCGTGTTGCTATTGTGTTACCATGCATTTGCTATTGTTGTGGTGGTCAAGAATAAAAAGAATGAATGAATAATGTTTTGAAATGTGGAAAAAAATCTCTGTCATCATACTTTTAACATCTTTTAAAAATTTCAGATAGGGAATTTTTGTGGTTTGATAACAGTTAGCATTTAAAGTAGGGCCATTTTGTGGAATTTCTGTAATATCCAGGAAAACCACCTTCATAATCGATCATTCAATGATTTGTGTTTCAGAGGTTATGCATATATTAACATCAGACATGGAAACACATCTGCATCAAACTGAAAATAACGTTGGAAATCAGTAAACAGCTGAAGAAAAACAGTGCACTAGCATCAGTGGTTCCAAAACTTTGTTTCTGTGGCCCCAGTTTTTGTAAAAAATAAAATTTTCATACATTCTGGCCCCACAACAACAAAAAATTTACTTGAACAGCAATTCCCACATAATTATGCTTTGTTTTATGGGCCAATTGATTTAAGCCTAAGGCTGAAATAGGTTAGAAATCACTGACATCAAAAACGAATTTCTGGCTTTGCTGAACTTTGCTGGCTACAAAACTGCATAACACTTTACAGTGAATTAATTGTAAAGTATAGACAGTATACAGAGTCTTATATGCACAATCAAACCTTTGATTAACAGCTTAAGACATACTGTTTCAGAATCGACATTCGTCTTTTTTTCCTTGTCAGTGTAGCTAGGACTACAGATATGAACATGAGCATAGAAAAAAAAGGAAACACAAGTTAACCAGATCGTAACACAATTTTTTTCCCCCAAAATATCAAGTAATCAAATATTACAAGAGATAATTGTAATAGTTCAATTCAAAAATAATTTATCAACAATACGGTAAGATACAGAATTATTTATTAGTTATCATTTTGTTAGTGATGTTATGATGCTAATTGCTATGTGCTTTAAGTTTGAAAAGGCTAGCACGTTTATTATAGTATGCTAAACATAAATCCTTTCTTCATTCTTTTGTTTCTAAAAGCAATTTGTTTAAGATGTGCAATGGTACTTACATGAAGCCTGAAAAAGTTTTGTTTAAATAAACATTAATTATTATTTTTTGTTGAAATGTAAGCGACTTCTAAAAAATTTTTTATGACATTATCTGGAGTTGTGACCCCCACAGTTTGGGAACCACAGCACTAACCTAAGCATTCATTCAAATTTGCTACAACTAGAACATGACGTCACCAAGCGATATCTGGGACTTTGTGACAGCATGTTTTAATTGGCTAATCAGGTGCCTTATGCTACTTAGCAAAGTATATTGGGTGCCTTATGGGCTTCCAATTGTGCTTCAATTTCTCTAACACTTTGGGACCAGACTCTCTGTGAACGTGGGAATTTGATAAAAACCAACCGGGTTTAACTTAAATCTTGATAATTTATATACGAGCCAGAGATGGGCTACTGGGCAAAATCAAACAAGGTGTAGCTACTGCATGCATATTTGCTGAAATTGGCGATTTAGAAAATTTGTTGATCTTGGTAAAATATTATATCCAAACATTCACAAAATGAAAATACACTGAGCAGAACAGAATTTTAATGGTGAAGAAATCGGAGTGACCATTGTTGCTTCTGCCTCTGAATTGTTGTTTTGCATGTATTATTTTAACTTTTACAAGAATTGAACAAAACAAAAGTAGGAACAAAAAGTATTGATTTAGCAAAACTAAAAGTAATTCGAGGTCGGTATCGGTACTCAAAAACAAATGCACCGTCAGTACTGGTATTGAAATAGTAATGCAGTATTGGTACTACTCACCTCTCATATAGGCAGTACAGGAAAACTAAGTAGCACTCCTAGGATGTCAACAAACATCTCAGAAATTAACTCGAAGTGATAGGTTTGTCTGTAACGTTTTAAAAGCAGTTGAAGTATTTATGTTTAAAAACAGTTTATTACAAACAAGTTTGTTACAAACAAAAATTAAACACATAATATCATCAAAAATTTAAAATTAAAAAACACAAACTAGTCATCATATTTTTTATCTTTTTCTTTGCCTTAAAGTACCAACAACAAAGCAGAGTTGTAACTTGAGCTGGGCTATTCGGGTCAAAATTCCAGCTAAGATCCTTTTATTTGAACTTAAATAGTAAGTTGGACAGAAAAATGCAACAAAATTTTGGGTAGAGTCTACAGTACCTACTTTGTTTTGAATAGGGCGGCTTCACTGAAAGCAATAAAGTAGCCAGGGGGCTTCAGCCACTACCTCTCATTGATCTGTTGACCAAACAAAATTCAGACTCGTTTTTAGCGCTGTTGTTTGTGCTGGAATGGACTCAGAAATGATTTCAAGCATCTTTTGAAACATTTTTTTATGGGGGAAGGGAGGCTTATTTGTCAGAAACAAAGCTCACAAATTAATAAAAGTTTTGAAAAATGGCCACAAATTAGCAATCAAATTTGGCCACTTGTTGAAAAATACTGAACATAGGTTTCATCAAACAAATATATGGTCGAAAATATTGGGAAATCATTCATTATTATTTAATTACCAATTACTTCTCTCAAACCTGGTTCCATTAGCTCCCCTACTCCCAATCATCTTTCTTTATAAGATATAGACAAAATAGATTATCGTGCATCCTTGATGATCCGGTCAAGTTGGGGAACCTTTTTCCAGAATCTTGGCCAGATAAGAAAAGTATCTATCATAGGATACCCACTGTCCACCACTTACACCACACTTAGAGAACCTAAAGAACGAAAAAACAAAACTAGCTATAAGAACAAGTGCAGCCACAAAACAATTTAAATACAAAATAAGAAATGAGCTTCTTGACAACATTGTTTGTTGGCTTTCTAATTTTTTTCACTGTGGAACGTGTAGATTTTAGACTGAATAATTGAATGTACCTACCTCTTGAACTCGGCTGGTTAATTGAGGGATCGGTTAATTGGGGGCTGGATAATCGAGGATGCATTGTACTCTTTGTGAGTTTGATTTACTGCCTTGCAAATAAGAAAACTGAAATTTTGCCATTAGCCACCTCCCAC
The DNA here is from genome assembly GCA_963965965.1 of Trididemnum nubilum. Classification (NCBI taxonomy): domain Eukaryota; kingdom Metazoa; phylum Chordata; class Ascidiacea; order Aplousobranchia; family Didemnidae; genus Trididemnum; species Trididemnum nubilum. The sequence goes on along the minus strand of OZ014473.1, from coordinate 49,585,449 downwards.
ATGATCTACGACTTTTATGTCTGGAATGATTATGCGCTGCTAATTATGTGCTGCCGAGTATGTGCCAGGACTGTTATGCGCCGATACGTTTATGTACCTGAGATAAAATAATTCGAAAAAAATTAAAAAAAAGTTCATAAAATCAAAAAAAAACATTTGTTTTTCAAACAAAAGTTATAAAAAAAGGTCTTTTAAATGAAAAAGTTTCACAAAAAAAATTGATTTCTTATTGCATTTTTTTCAGCAAAAAAAATTTATTTTCCTCTACATGTTTGCAAAGTTTTCTTTCCTAAGCCAGACGTACCTGGTATGCCATCTCATCCTATGGTCTGAAATTCTACACCGCACAGGTTGCTTGTGTTATCTTGGCACACAAATCCTGTATAAATTCCAAAGTTCTTGATACAATTCTGAAGAAGTTTACTGCAAGAATTTAACCTGTTTTTACTATACGTTATTTACAACAAGGTGTCAAGATAAACCTTAAAAATATCCATTATATTTACAACAAGGTGTAACGATAGGATCTATGGAGAGATGAATTCTTAGCTCTTGAAAAGCTTTGTACTGTTTTGTTTGGTACAGGTTAATTAAAAATAATCACCAAGCATCACGCAGCTTGTTGTGTGTGCCAAGATTTCGCAAGCAATCCATGCCTGTGCGCTGCAGAATTTTAAACTGCAGGTTGGGGAATGCATATGTCTAGCTTGGGAGAGAAAACTTTGTAACCTTGTAGAGGAAAACAAATTTTTTTTATTGAAAAAAATACAAGAAATTAAATTTTTTTGTGAAGCTTTTTTTTTTAACTCTTTTTGTGTTTATTTTTTTTGGAAAAGTACTTTTTTCAAATTTTTTTAGCTTGGGTGCCTAGAAGTCTCAACGCATAATTGTCCCACGCTTAATGCTCATGGTCCACATCTAATCTTGTTTTGCACTGCTTATTTTTATGCCATGTTTTAAAAGCGTTAATTTTTATCAAAACATGCCTAAAACTAAGTTGGAAAAAACTTTTATTGGAAAAAAATTTTTTAAAACTTTTTTAAATTTGGTTTGAAAAAAATACTTTTTGTTAATTTTTTTAGTTCTGGTGCCTAGAATTCCCTGTGCATAATCGTTGAGTCAACGACAACTGACCGCGACAAAATGACCGCGAACAAACTGATCGCAAACCAAATGACTTCGATTGGCTGAGAGAAGGGCGATCATAAAAATACTTTACTATTCCCAGAGCCAGGGGCGCCTGCAGGGGGGTGCACTTGCCCCCTCTTGGAAATTTAGACGCCAAGAATTTTTTATGTTTAAATTTGCAGAATAAGTCAAAATATATCTAAATGTCATTCTAAACTAAGAAAACAACCCTTTGTGGAGCTGTTTTACCTATTTTGGCTTGGTGCGGAGAGCGGGGGCAAGAGAAACAGGATTGCTCATTTTACGTGAAATATCATTCACCATTTTCTTAAAAGCGAATTTAATTGTTTGATTAAATAATCAATATCAAATGTTTATCCATGGTTATTTTTAGAAGTACAGTACATAGTTTATCAAACGTTTTAGCATCTCTGATCTGTCACTGAGCTCTTATCATCAGGATCTAAATACAATACAGCGTTTAATATTTCAAATTAACGCTGTTCTTATCTAAACACTAAAATAATAATTACTCCGTCATTAAATTAATTTTGCTGAGAAACCGAAATCAAAACCAATCCTGTAATCAATAGCGTAGCCAGGAGGGCTGTGCCACCTGTATTGGCTTGTAGACCAAAGTGCACGATAAGAAAAATGCCACAATTTTTGGCCCTTCTGAGGCCTCTAAAGTTGTTCAAAGTCACTTTTTAATGGCCTTTCAAGTGATTCAAAGCCACTTTGAAAACATGTATTTTTATTATTTGTTTTTTTTGTGGGAGGGGAGGGTATTAACTTATTTGTCAAAAATACAGCTTCAAATTAATCAATAAAAACTTCAAAACATGGGTCAAAATAAGCAGTCAAGATTAATCGCTTAGTACAAAATGCTTAATGTAAGCTTCATAAAAAAAGAATATAGAGGGGGGGCAGGGGGGCTATTCAACATTTAATTTATTTAATTACAACCAGTTTTGGACTTGACCTATGAGTAACCTGGGGGTTTAAAGGGGGTGAGTTATTTAATTCTTTGAAATGGATTTTAAATTGTATCAAGTAAGTTTTTGAAATGGCTCTAGAAAAATGCAAAATTTGAATCGAATAGCATTAAAATGGCATTTTTTTTTCTGAAATATCTCAAAAATCGCTCAGCAGCTGGGGTTTTGCCCCCAGACCCCGGTCTGTGATATGCTTTAGTTGCATCTGTTTACTTGGCACGCTGCCCAATTGAGGCATTTTGCAAAAAATTTCAATCTGTAGGTTAATCAAGCCCCCTCACCCCCCTAAACAAAATTCAGGTTGCTGTCAGTGGCACAACCAAAGAGGCTAAGGGAGCTTAACTTCCCTTCTCTTTATCCAAGTCACTTGGAAAACAATTCACATACAGTAGCGTAACAGGAGGGGTGGGGAGGGGGTGCTATAGCCCTTTCTTCCCCTATGGTCTGTCGACCAAAATGCAGAATTAGGAAAATATCACGTTTTTAGCACTACTGAGACTGTTTTTGCAGTGGCATTGACTAAAAAGTGATTTAAAGCATCTTTTGAAACAGATATTCAGGGGGGCTAATTTGTCAAAAATAAACTCAAAACTTTGAAAAATGTCCCAAAATAAGCAATCAGATTTGATAACTATTGTAAAATTGCTGAACATAGGTTTCATCAAGAAATGTATTATAAACTCAGGAACAGAAAGGGGAACTATTCAGTATTAGTTATTACTTGGGCAAGTTTTTGCAACTTTTTTTTCCAGCTTCCGACAGCTTCCTAAATACTAAAAATTTATGTAGTACAATATTCTAAGCTGTTTTTAGGAATTTTATATTGCAACTTTTTTCTTTTTTACACGCAACTTTTCACTGTAATTTTCATTAAAAATGGCGCAAAATGTTAGTGTAATAAAAAAAATGTGCTATATAACTATTTCAGTACAGTTCTATTGTCTTTGATTTGCATAAAAAAGAGCTATGTGACAAATTAGCTGCGTTTCAATGTTATTTATGACGCAACAGTAGGCTTACAACTCTGTGCACTGTGGAGCGAAGTTCTAGCATGCTTTCTAAACTGTTGGCAAATGATCACCATTTCTCCCCTTGTAATGTTTGCAAATATTTGGCATTCTAAGTAAATAAATCGCTTGAGTAAATCTCTGTCGTTTTTAATGTTTGTGAATAAATGCAACTTTTCACAACTTTCGTTAAAAATAAATGCAGTTTTTTCAATTTTTTAGTGCAACAGAAACTTGCCCTAGTTATTACTACTCGCTTCTCTAATATATTTTCATTGGCTCCCCCCCAATTATTTTTCTCCATAAAATGTAGACAAAATAGATTACTCCGAGTGAGTTTTATTGAACTATAGGATTTTATGATTAACCAGCATGTAAACAAGTGAACTAAACTTTTACCATCAGCCACCTCCCATTTAGCCCATTTATGCAATCAGTTTAATCATGTTTGAACTGACAATTTTTATGCCACGTTTAAAAAGCATTAGTTTTTTATCAAAATAGCCCTAAAATTAAGTGATTTTTGCAAAAAAAAATACAAAATTTTGGAGTGCTGGGGGCTCCACCCCCAGACCCCCAAAACAGCTCCTCTCTCATTGCAAATTTCTGGCTACGCTCATGCTCACATATGCGAACGTTTAAACATGGTTTGAATTTGATCTGCGAATAAAGAAGGCTGAAATGGCTGGGCAATTTAGAAATTTCAAGTAGATTCTTAATCTCAACAACTTTGTTCTTTTCAATGGCTTTAAAAACGCTCGAAATGTGATTTAAATGGCCTTAAAGTGGTTACGGTATTTTTTTCAAGAAAATGCGAAAAGTGCCCAGCGCCTTCGGCCCCAGACCCCCATCCATAATACACTTGAATTGCATCATTTTGCTTAACATGCTGCCCGAATTGCAACATTTTTTAAACAGAATCATTTTAACTTTTGGTTCAAACTCCTTAGCAAAATCCTGGTTGCAGCTGTGAGGTTTTGATTAATCCAGTAGATAATGGATAGGTCGCTTGCCCCCCCTGAAAAAATTACTGTGAGGGCCTCTGCCCAGAGCCATCTTGCGCAAACCCTCACTTTGTGACAAAATTAGTGACGAAATTACTGAAAGTACAAAATTACATTGGTTCGCGATCAGTTTGTCGCAGTCAGTTGACTTGGCCTGATAATCGTTCTATGCTTAATAGTCACGGCCTACCTCTAATCTTGTTTTGCACTGGTTATTTTGATGTGACGTTTTAAATCATTAATTTTATCAAAATATGCCAAAAGGTAAGTTAGTTTTACAAAAAAATTCAAAATTTTTGAGCGTTGGGGGCTCCCAGACCCCCATGCCTTTGGCAGCTGGGGGATTTGCCTCCAGACCCCCAACGGCCTCGGGCGGCCAATGGCCTCGGGCAGCCAACAGCCTCGGACGGCCAACGGCCTCGGGCGGCCAACGGCCTCGGGCAGTTAGAGATGCAGATCCTTCCAGCAAAGATGTGTGAATCGGAAGTAGTGCCAAATGAGACTTCGCAAAGACGCCCTTGGTCCAACAGCTCTTGATCAGTTAATGGTACTACTTTGCGTGCTAGAACATCAGTCCAAGACCACAGGCCAAAAAATGTGCAAACAGGCCAGAAAATTGTAAAAGATTAAATTAAACTTAGAGGCGTCAGACTTTTTTGAATATACAGTATTTTGAGTTAATTCGAATATAACTGTCGAGTAAATTCCTTCTGAAAAAATTAAGGCTGGATGCGGGCCAGAAAAGATTTCATCGTGGGCAGGACTCTGGTCACTCTTGTCTTACAGTAAGGATAACAATTCCACCCGTTGACAGGATCATGAGAGGTGTCTTATTTTCAAACAAACCTTTAAAAATATTAAAGACAATAATTGCAAACAAACAGAAAAGTTCAGTCGAATATGCTTTAAAAAATAAAATTAATCAGGATGAGGTTATTTCAACCTCTTGTGCAGGTGGTGACAAAGATTTAATGCTTTTTGGCAAAATTATTTTGGACGCAAGCCTTGTATATAGTTTTGCTTCCACAAGTATATACTTAATAGCCACTTTTTGAAGCAATTAACAAGAAAATTTGCACCAAAGCAAAATCATTTTTTCCAAAACTAGCAATATAAATAAAAAGTTCTGAAAATTTTGCTTGATTAAACATGAAATTGTTGTTAGTTTGTTCTTAAATTTAACACAAACTTTATTCCCGTATATTCAGGCTGTGAAACAATTTTTATACCAATGTCATTTTGTGCGGTTTTGATTTTTTTTGATGTTTTGTTACAAAAACCGCAGTGCCACGATCCAAGTATTCGCTTTTACGTGTAGAATGGTAGAAGAGTGAGTCTCGACAGTTTTACATTTTACAGAGTAGTTTTGCTTAATTATGTCACAAATATATGAGTTTGGTTTCATTGTGTCGAGACGAAATGCTCTAGCAACGTACCAACTTTTTATTAACATTTTCTGCTAACTTTGGCTATAATAACTAACGGTATGCATCCCAAGTCAAGAATTTTTGTAAAAATTTGCAATCAGCTAACCATATGGTGATGTAATGAAACAAACCAAAAGTTGATTCATGGAAAGTTTGCTGAGATATATGTCTTTCATTTGAACCTAATATTAATTGTCTACTACATCCACAAATGCGTTGTTTTAGTTCAAAATTAAGCATATCTTAGTAAAAAAAATCATCGTCACTTTCACTGGGAATCCTCGATATTACCCAAAATCACCAGAAATTGGGTGGAAACATTGGTGATTCTAAAAGGTTATTTAGTTATTTTTTTGGGTGGAAACATTGGCGCAACAGATGTTTATGTGTTATAATTAATATCATGATGAGGGCTTGATTGTTTTAAGCTGAAAATGTTTGATATCCAGCAAAGTTGCTGCTTGTTGCTTTAATGTTAGCTGTAATGATACAATCCTTCATGCAGTCATTATGCTGTCATCAGTATTTATCATTTTTTTGTTGCAGGTTTGTGGCAAGATTTCAAATTTTGATTATTTAATGTTTTTAAACAAACTAACAGGTGAATATGAGTATAATTGAGTTGTAATACTGGTTGCTTTCAAATAGCTAGTTTGGTAAATAAGTAGACTTGGACTAAAAAATCTGCCCTTCTAAAGAAAAAAAGATTAAAAAATAATATATTGCTTCTTCAGCACTAATTTCATGTAACAAGCCTTAGTTAGGTTGTCCATCAACTGTTGTAAATTATCACTGATTGAATGTGTACCTTGTGTTTCAACCCAAAATTTTAGCTAGCAAACCAGGGTCCACATTACAGAACATGTTAGCGAGGCTCGTTAAGGTCACTTTAGCTCACTCAAAGGCATTAAGGAACAAAAAACTTTATAGATCAAATGCTATTTCCCTATCGTCTCATCCAACATGTGTGAAAAATGATCGAATTTTTGCGAGATGTTACATAACATGCGTTGGTGCGCTATAAATCGATTAATTGTAACGTCAGATTACTACTACAAGACTAATCGTTCAAGCATATGGACTGTAATTGTTATATTGAAAAAGATACTACATGCCACGCATTAGTATTCTGAGCATGCAAAATCCTAGATTGAAAGTGATTAATTAAGGAATGACAGCTATTTAATTATGTTTTTGGATCAATGTAAAAGAGAATAACTTCCCATACTTCAGTTTTTAAATGACAGGAAGCACCCTTGAGGTTGTTGGTGGAAAAGCTTATATTTTAACTGTAACATTAAGTTTTAACATTTTTCAAAAGTGAACAAATCAAAGTACACTATTTTTTAAAACCAATAAATTTTGAGTTGAGGTTGGCAGTTGTAATTTTTTTTGCTGAATTTCAGCTGCATTTATTCTTAATTATTTCTTAAATTTTGAAAGCATCAATTTAATGTTTTAGATTATGTTTGATTCTCAATGCTCTCTCTTGCAGCACCATAAATTTGCAAAAACGTCAAAGCATGCTTTTTTCAGCTTCAACAACTGCCAAAAATTTTTTTCAGTCGCTTGTGCAGAGTTACAGCGTTCTATGATTTCAGTGTAGGAGCGATTTTGCTTGCAAGCCCAAATTAATTACCCAAGTTTTAGTGTTTTGAATCAGTACTAAATATACCGGTAGTTTCTTTTATTCCTATGAAATTTATTTTCATTTGTTTGTCCTTAATTTATTTTTACTGCTGAGGTTGGTATCGTTTTGAATTTTTTAAAAATTTTGATCAAAAATAAGTCTTGTGTTCCCTTAAAATCGCTCTAGTATGAAAAAAGTGTGTGTTACTATTTTTCTCAATTGTCGCTACTCACTGTTTCTTTATTAGTTGGTACAGCAAATGGTTTTCAATGCAATTCACTTTCTTTGCAGTCTACTAATAGCAAACATGGTGACCACATTAAATAATTTTCAGCAAAAATTCATTTTAGTTAAAGTTTTCAGCATTTTGCTTTCAAATTTCTAAGCAAAATAAGATTTCTCGCCTGCTTAATGATTGATTCAAAATCTTTTTTAAGTTGGTAAGGAAAATGTGATGTTTTTTTGCTCTAGCTGCTTTTTGCAAATATTCCAAGCAACTTCGCAAGCGCAAATTATGTTATCAAGCTTACGGACCTCCACAAGTTCACAAGCATGTGCAAAAATAACCTCCTGCCATAAGTGAGCATTTTGTTCGATAGCACCTGTTAAAAAATACTTGTCATTGTTGCAAGTGAGGAAATTTTTCTTATACGGGTCCAGGTCAGTGAATACCACTCTCCAAATTAGCAGTCACCTTCACTGCTACTAGAAAGGATTTCATGGTCAAAATTCATCTGCCAACATATTACGTTTTGTGTATTACCACTCCAGTGCAGCTAGTAGTTAGTACCTGGCATTCAATGGCAGAGTCATTTTTATGCTAAAAAATAATTTGCTGTTATGGTGTGATAATAGCAAGAAATTCTCACCTTTTGACCTTTAAAATGACAGAACAATCATTAACTATGCAGTCATTCAAGACTTAAATGAGAAATAAAGGCAAAATCAATGGGGGTATCTAAAGTTATGTCAATCGTATTTGACTAGATTAGCGTTGACTCCATCCTTTTTGACCCGTTTGTTGCAGAGATATTCTACTTCAAACATGAAGTCGGTAACTCTAATGCGATAAATTTTGATAATTTTTATTGGCAACCCTGATGTTGATAATTATTAGTACCTAAGCGATGCCTTTCCAGTTCTAACTTAAAACAACGATTAAGCTACTGCATTGAGTCGTTTCACTGTGCACTAATTAGTTTGATCTGATCAGCACAACAGATCTGAGCTGGTAAAAAGAGTAGACTTTTTGGTAGCCTAGCGATTTCAGTAAAAATCAAGCTGGCAGAACAGGCAGATACATTTCAATGTAAATCCTAGCCTAGTCTAACTATGATTTTTTTTTAGTGTACACAGTGTTGAGATTAATAAACAAGGCAGTGAGTTGCAACCTTGGCAGTAAAGAGTGCATGTTTTTCTGTGACAATACTTACGGTGGCTAACGAAAAGTTGTAAGTTTGAATCTTCAAAGCAGTAGGAGAATGGCTTGTGCCTAGGTTGTAACTCACAGATGCAAACACAATCCAGTCAAAGAGAAATCATGTGTTACAGCAAAGACATAAAGCATATGAACCAGAAAAAATATACAACTGCACTCCCATAAACCCGAAGATCGAATCCATAAGTCCCAACACACACACAAAGCAAGCTATCGGTACCAGAGCTTGCAAAACAATACTGAGTAATGCAGGTTAGAGCAGAGAAAAGTAGAGCAGAGTAAGGTAGAGCAATTACTGAAAATATTTTGTTCACCTCTTAACGCGCTTAATCTCAACTAACTTGTTTGTCCCAAAATTTGGTAAAAATACTGAACACAAGACAGAGGAATTGATTGAGAAAATTACATAATTCTAAGAAATATTAAAGGCCCAAAGTTAAAAATTTCCATGTCGATGACTCATTTGCTCGTATCTGGCAAAGTTGAAAAACGTATGAATTATGACCTACATTACTTTTCAATTGATTTTGTGCAGGAAGGAAGTTGAACAATCCTGACAACCATCCAATTCTACCATGGATTTCTGATTTATCTTCTGAAGATGGGAGTTGGAGAGATTTTACAAAATCAAAATACAGGTTTGTTTGAAGCTATTTGTAGGGGTAATAAACAATAAAGTTTGCAGTTATTCTGCCTTGTAATATTGAAAACTACTAGTTTTATGCAAAAGGTTTGACGAAATGATTTTTTTGTTGCAAAATTTCAGTTTTGAATTTGAAGTGAAAAAGAGAGAGATTTGGTTAATTGTGATTACATACAGTACACCAGGGTTGCCACATCCTGGAAAAGTTCTGGATTTTGTTTTGGTATCCTGGAAAGTCCTTGAAAGTCCTTAAATTTTGTTCATAAGTCCTGGAAAATAAATGAAAAGTTTTTCTGTGGTTGACCAGGACAGATTGTGTTTTTTTTAGTAGCTGGTACCTTGTAATTGCACAAAGCCATTGTTGAAATAATTTGCATCGTGAAGGTCGTTTAAAAAGCTTATTTGTACGCTGGTGCTCAAATAAAAAAATTGCTATCCTAGCCCTAACCCAATCTTAAATCTAATCCAGACTATAACCATAGCTGTAACCTTAATGTTAATCCTAACCTAAACTTAAAGCTTAACCCAAACCCTAGCGATAATTAAAAAAATGAAAGCGAGCAAATGAGCGCCCATTCTTCTGCTCTTTGCTATCCAATCTTTTTAGGCAGTTCTTATGTTGTACGCTAAAGTGCAATTAGCACTTCCTAGTTAAAATGTGTAGTTTTGCACTTTGCAGTACAGTATGCTTAAATTATTGAATATTATTACGAAGATTGAATTCTTGGTCAGTAATTTATTGCAATGCGATAGTTTATACTTAGCACTATCACTGCTGGTAGCAGTGGCGTAGCGGGCTATAGGCCTCCCATTGGCCTGTTGATTGAAATGCACAATGAGAAAAATACGTATGGGGCGCCGTTTGGAAAAAAATTATTCGTTTTGTGAACCATGTTTTTTAAGTTTATTTAGACCATAATTTGTCCGATATATATATCGGAAATATCCGACTTATATCAGACAAATTGTGCTCTAAGTCGGACCAGAAATCACACGCAAAATAAGTCGAACAAAATCTTTTTTTCCGAACAGCACGCCACTCGCCATTTGGAAAAAAATTGTGCTCTAAGTTGGACCAGAAAACACGCGTAAAATAAGTCGGACAAAATCTTTTTTTCTGAACGGCACGCCACTCGCCGTTTGGAAAAAAACGATTTTGTGATGCATGTTTTTTCCACTTATTTAGACTACAATTTGTCCGATATATATATCTGAAATATCCGACTTATATATCGGACAAATTGTACCCTAAGTCGGACCAAAAAACACGCGCAAAATAAGTCGGACAAAACTTTTTGTCTGACTTATTTTGTCCGATATGGTTCATATGAGATATCTCAGACAAAATGTAGAAGTATATATCACGTGACTTTCGTGATGTGCCGCGTAAAAAGCAAAAATCATAAATCTTGAAGTGAGTTTGAATGGGCTTTCTAGGAGTTCGGTGATTAAAGCACCCAATTTAAAAGTTGTATTTGTATGACACACTATAAGAGTTGCATTATTAGTCTATTGCTGGGACTCGATAGATATCTATCGTCTATTGGTCAGTCATCAGTAAAGACAGTTGCTATAGTAACGTCATAGCATTACATGTCGATATCTAGACTATCAGATAGCATTACCCAAAAAACACAATGTAGCTCTGGTTGTCTGATAGCTCCTAGTCTACTCAATTGAGCTGAAACGTTCAAAATAAAAATTATGTAAGCCTAGGTCAATATGCACTTAAGGATTGGCTCTGAATATTAGAACAAATTTTAGACACTGGAAGAACATGAGTAGCTTATCGAAATAAGCATAACATCTGGAATAGCAAATGGTTGATAAAGTACTGGTAGTCTGCAATATAGCAGTCAGCCCAAGCTACGTAGTATACTGTATTTGGTCAAATCGGACACAGTGTCACCACCAACATGCCATCCCTACAATATTTCTTCTGGCTTCAAAGCTGTGTTGCCTAGGTACTACCACTATAGTAAAATCTGAATGTGATACATAACAATATCAAACATACCGGTAACATGCAAAGTAAAAAATATGCAAATATAAAAGGCAGTTGCTAAGGTTACGTGACCGTAATTTTCGTTTTCGGAATTAAAAGTTATGTGACCACTTTTGCTGTTCAATTTACTATCTCTCAAGCTGGCATCGCTGCCCTAACCCTAACTCTAACCCTAACCCTGGCATCACTGCCCAAACCCTAACTCAAATAATAAGATTTTAGAGAAAAAAAAAAGATTATGTAGCAAAATAGCTCTCAATCGCTATTTTAAACAAGCGTGTCCAGCGGATATCGATATTCCAACCCTCGACATTGCAGCTAAGCGCATTAACCACTACGCCATGAGGGCTTCAAATTCGATGCGTCAAAGTGCTGTATTTAAATCGAATCAATGCGAAAAATTCTCACGTAACTTTTAATTCCTAAAAACGAAAATTACGGTCACGCAACCTTAGCCACTACCAATATAAAAAGTAACGTTAAAGAAATAAATATAAAAGTTAGCATTAACTATGATAAGACAAACTTAATGCTAATCTGGCATTTGTCTTTTGATATCTTACAGTCACATTGAAATATTCAGTATTTCTAGGTCCTAACTGACTCAAAGCTTGAAAGACGTAAGTTAGACTAGGCTTACAATGCAGAAGCGTACATCACGAAAGTCACGTGATACTTCTAGATGTTGTCTGAGATAGCTCATATGAACCATATCGGACAAAATAAGCCAGACAAAAAGTTTTGTTCGACTTATTTTGTGCGTGTTTTTTGGTCCGACTTAGAGCACAATTTGTTCAATATATAAGTCGGAAATATCCGACTTGTTTTGCGCATGTTTTTTGGTCCGACTTAGGGTACAATTTGTCCGATATATAAGTCGGATATTTCCGATATAAATATATCGAACAAATTGTGGTCTAAATAAGTGGAAAAAACATGCATCACAAAATCGTTTTTTTCCAAACGGCAAGTGGCGCGCCGTTCGGAAAAAAAGATTTTGTCCGACTTATTTTGCGCGTGTTTTCTGGTCCGACTTAGAGCACAATTTGTCCGATAAAGTCGGATATTTCCGATATGTCGGACAAATTATGGTCTAAATAAGCTCAAAATAGTTTTTTTCCAAACGGCGCCCCATAAATACGGCGTTTTTCACACTATACTTCTTATGCAGTTTTTTTGCAGTAATATGGACTTTGAAAGTAATTTAAAGCCACTTTTGAAACATCATTTAGGGAAGGGGCTAATATTGTTTAAAAATAAAATCAGTAACAATTAACTAAAAAGGACTGAAAATAAACAATCAATTTGATTGCTTGATGCAATATTTGTAACGTAGGATTGTAAAAAAATTATGAGGGGCCTAGTCAGTATTTAATTCTGTTAATTATCAATCACCTTTCCCAAACCTCTTTTTATTAGCCCCTCCTCCCAAATTATCTTTATCTCTTGTTATAAAATACAGACGACTTAGATTATTACCGGTTTTTGTGATTTTTTTCAAAGGAAGTGCCTATTTGCCCTCTAGCGTGTAAATGAGCTCTGCTTATAGAGAGTAAGAGAGCAAGAGTGAGTGCTCATTGGCTCATTTATTCTTTTATTTTTTAAATTAATATCGTTAGTGTTAGGGTTTAGATTTTGAGTTTGGGTTAGGATTAGCTTTAGGGTTAGAGCTAGGGTTACAGTTAGGTTTTATTTTAAGGTTGGGGTTAGGGCTGGGGTAGCGTTTCTGTCTTTTTCAAATGATAAGATTTTATGGTTTACTGGCTGGAAATAAAGCTAGGACTGAAGTTTTACCATTAGCCATCACCCACATACTGTAGCCCATTTATGCAACCAGTTTAATTATGCTTTTGCAGTATAATGACCTAGTAATTTTTTTGCCACATTTTAAAAGCAATAATCTTTGCCAAACTGGGCCTAAAATTGTTATTATTACAAAAAATCGCAAAATCTTTGAGAGCTGTGAGCTTTGTCGTCAGACCCCCAGTGGCTTCCAGCAGGTGGGGTGTCTGGCCCATACCAAAAAGCACAGTCTTTTCGTTGCAAATTTTTGACTTTGCTCCTATCTAGTAGTCAGTACTAGAAATGCAAATGTGTTACATCAATATTTTTCGTCAATTGCAAGAACAAAAAAGTAGGTACATAAAAGATTTATGTAATGGTAAAAGTTAAATTTTTAGTTCTTTCAGAAACCTTAGAAAGTCCTGGAAAATGACCTAAAAAAGTTCTGGAAAGTCCTAGAATTTGATTTTGCAGTTTCAGTGGCAAACTTGGCGACACTTATACAGTGCACAACACAGTCACCAGTGCAGCCAAAACTAAAAAAAAGGGGGGAAAGAATTTTTCGTTACGATCATTGCACATGCAAAACAGAAAGTTTAGTTTATGCAAATTGTAACAACTTACAAAGTTTTGGCAGAAGCATGCAAGAGTCCTGCCATCGTTCATGCAGCAGATGCATAATGAAAAACATAAATGAAAGAGAATAGAAAGAGAGTGGTTTCACCTGATTTTAGGATTCTATTTTATTTGATGATGCAACAGTGCATGTGAAAAACGTGTTTTCTTCACGTAGGTCTAGCGAGAAAATTGCAGATTGCCATTATTATTCAGTCAAGGTAGCATAATAATATTTCAACTTTCAAATACAGTATATTGTAACAAAGACCAAATGAGATGTATTGCATGATCTTGGGTTCAACCCGCACCCTGGTCACGTTGTTGCGTCCGTGGATAAGATGCGTTTTGATGATTTTCTCTGCTTGGTGGCTTTGAACTAGCATCAAATTTACTTGGGAAGATGTCAAACGTCAACTGGAAAGCTTGGAAAATGGTCAACTCTTAAGTGGGTGTGGATTCGTCCAAAGTATAGTGCACCATTGCTTTCTTGTAATAGGAGGATAAAGATACATCAATGAATCAGTACTGTACCATTTGCAAAGCATTTGAAAAACCTTTGCGTACACCTGAAAATGATTGGTTTTTGAAAAAATAAGTTCTCCCTATTGTTACTTATGTTAATTGACACCATGTGCTGCTTGCTATCTTCAATCAGAAAAAAATGCATGGAATTGTCAATACAAATTTTTGTTAATTGATTACTGTACTGTTATGTATATGTTGGTAAGAAATGAGGATCTAAGCATGAAGCAAGAATAATGAATGTGATATCGTTTGACCATTGCTTAACGTGTGGTTAATTGTTTTAATAAAGTAATGCAAATTTGAATGCTGGATTTGTGGACAAATGGTCATAACGAAATACAATAGGTTGATTTATTCAGCAAATTCGCAAACAAAATTTGGTTCGCGCTAAAAACTGCGTAGAATGCTTCCTGCACGAATTTTTAGGCCGGGCTTACACGGTGTAAACTCGTGAGTGTATAAGCATATCGATTGTGATCGACCATTCCTTACTTGCAGTTAATTGTCTCAATCAGATTCAAATCTGAACATGGCATTTGTGGAAAAATGGCGTAACGAAATACAATGGATTTATTTGTACAGCACGCCTGTGAACAAAATTTGGTTTGCACCATAAACTGCGTACAATGCTTTTATAGAGGATTTTTAGGCCTGCCCTACAGTGTGTGTAAAATTATGATCCTACTAGCATGTCGTTAGTTTGTTTGAAACAGCTGGCTGCTTGTAGGCTACTTTGGCAATATGCCTGGCATACTGAATTTCGGTTTGAAATAAACTAAAGACGAGCTTTTGCATTTATGATTTTATGCACAGTTTAAATCGGGATTAGACAGATGGCATCTGCGCAAGTTTTTGCTCGTAACCAATCATTTGACCAATTACATTTGATATCTTTTTCTATGTAAGCAAAAAAAAGAAAAGAAAAAGAGGCAAAATGAATGTAATCAAAATCTGTCATTTTTTATAATAGCAGTTCCAAATACAGAATAATAAAAAAAAATTTTTATGTTGTAGATATATGGAGAGTCATACTCTTGGAAGAGATTAGCTTTCCTTGAGCAATTATTTTTTTTTCTGAATGTTTTCAATTAAAATATTGTTAAATTTATTAGGGTTGGAATACAATTTGACTATAGTGACATTTATTTCGTGATGCATGCCAGTCGTCAAATCTCGGCCACCCCAAATTCTCACTGGTATCTGATTCTACTTTTTGGAAAATGATGAGTTTTGAAACAAAATCGATTGCGGTTTTTGCAACAAAATCACGCTTCATTCTGCCTTGTTCCTCTTCTCTTGCAAAAACAAAGCTGTATGCTGACGAGACATTATCATTCCCTTAATACAGGCTACGCATTAATCAAACATTTTCATTAAATATTTCATTAAATACTCACTTTTCAAGCATTTTGACACTCCGAATTTTGTTTCTACCCTGTGTTGCAAAAAACCAACATGGCCAAATTCTGGTTTCAATAAAATCAAGTTTGTATGTGTGATTGTTGCATTAATGTGACCTAATAGATAACTTTTTCAATCATATTCACCAAAATTGATTTGATTGTAACTCATTTTTATTGTTACTTTGCAATGATTCACTTTGCCTTTTTGCTGCAAACGTTTTTTCTACCTGAATATCTCAGAAACAATACAAGCTATAGGGCTGAAATTTTTTGTAAAAGATAGAAAAGCTAATGATTGTAGAAAAAAATTCAAAACGTGCAAAAATTTTGACATTGCTTACTTACAACTCAGGGTAGAATATAGACTTGAGTTGAGCGTTTTTAATGTATTTATCGTTTTTTATTTAATTTTTGTGAAATTGTACTGTTTCAAAAGGGGGAACTGGTCCCCCTAATCTCTCTGGCTATGCCGATGACTGCTTCATCGTAGTTTTTGACTTGGAATGTGGTCACATATTACAGATTAGGCACAATAGATGAAGAGACTTTGTCAAGATCTAACATACATTTTTTTAAAGAAGACTGATACTGTAGAAAACAATTGAGTTTTGTTAGGCTAGAGTTTTTTAAGCTACAGTGGTGATCACACTTTGACTTCAGGGGGCACATGACAGAAATTTCCTCGTTCGCTTTAATAAGGAGTTTTTTTGTAAGAGGAGCTAACAAACGAAATACTTGCTAAACGTAAGAGGTCATTTTTGCACGTGTATGTAACGCTTTGCAAAATCCGTTACGTCATTCTTTCTCGCTAAATTTCTTCGAGCGATTGCGGAAAGCAGTTCAGGTAAAAAAACGTCACATTTTCCTTGCCAGCTTAAAGAGGATCTTGAAGCACTCTTTAAGCGTGCGATAAATCTTTCTGGTTTAGAAATTTAATGGCAAAATGTTAAAAACTTCTAACTCATGCGAATTTTTGCTGAAAATTAATTAAAATCGTCATCATGTTTGCTATTAGACTGCTAAAAAAAAGCGAATTGCATTGAGAACCATTTGCTGTTTCGATTGATAAAGAAATGCGAAGTAGTGCAAGTTGACAAAAATAGTAACACACTCCTATTATAAGAACGATTTTCTGAAACATGAGGCTCATTTTTGCTCAAAATTTAAGAACAAATTAAAAACACTGCCAGCCTCGGCAGCAAAACAAACAAAAAAAATGCAAACTAATCAAAGAAACTAAAATTCGTGCTGATTCAAAACGATAAAACTTCAGTGATTTTCTTGTGTTTGCAAGCAAAATTACAATTATTCAAGATTATAAAGCTCTGTTGCTCTGCGCAAGCAATTGAGAAATTTTTTTGGCAGTTGTTCAACTTGAAAAAAGCTTGCTTTTTTGCTTTTGCAATTTAACGATGCTGCAAAAGCAAGAAAAAAGCCTTCACTTAAGTCTTAAGCAGACAGAGCTATAGGAATTAAACAGTGTTTCAAACATGCCCGCTGAAATTGACATCGATGCTCTCAAAATTTTTACAAAATCAAAACAAATGAGACTGAATATTGCCAAAAAATTAAAAACAGCCAGTCTAAACTCAAGATTAACCGGTTCTAAAAAGGAAGTGTACTTCAACTTGCTCACTTTTGAAAAATTTTGAAATCTTAAGACCTAAAGTTACTGTAAACATATTAGTTTACCCGCCAACAACCTCAAGGGTGCTTTACTTCATTTAAAAGGTTTTAGTATGGAAAAAGTTGTTCTTGTTTTACATTGATCCAAAAATATAATTAAATTCTGTCGTTCATTTACTAATTGTTATCAGTTGAAGAGTTTGCTTGCGTAGAATAATCATGCATAGCTTAAAGTATCTTTTTTCATAACAATGCAGTACATAGGCTACAGTACGCTTGAACGCATTATTTTGAAGAAGAAATGCATCTGACGTCACAATTTATTAGGTACTAACACAAGTAACGAACATCTCGCAAAGAAATTCGAGCGAGCCGTTTTAACGTTTGTTGGGTGAGACGGCTCAGGAATGGCAGTTAGTCGACGAAGATTTTTTGCTCGTTAGCGCTTTTTAGCGAGTGAGAATGGCCTTTACGAGCTCGTTAGCTTGTTCTGTCATGTCGCCCCAAACCTGCTTATGACGTTTTACATTTGTAGCATACTACTAGACTACTGTAGGTTACAAATCAAAAGTATACATTGTATATTAATTACTTGTAGATAGAAATCTACAAAAAAACACTGAATTTGAACTGCAATGGGAAAAATAAATATGAAAGACAGTGGTGCTGTAACTTCAACTCTAGGCCCACTCGTCTAATAGCACACTCCACTCTTAAATGCAGACTAAAGCCAAAATCAATAGGGGTATGTAATGTTAGGCCAATCGCATAAGACTAGATTAGCGTTGACTCCATCCTTTTTGGTCTAGTACTTTTAGGTGTGGACGTTTAGGTACGGGATGTTTATACGCCGCCCATTATGCACTAGGACTTGTGGTGCCTGGACGTTTGTGTACGGGACGTTTATGCGCCTTTTTCCAAAAATTTTTTTTCAGCCTCAAGTTGTTTTCAAAATTCGTTTTCAAAAAAATTTTTTTGTTTTAAATACTGGTAACAGTTTTTTTTTAAAAAAAGTTTTTTTTTAATGTGTCAAAACCATAATTTTTTTTTGACTAAAAGCTGTTTCCCAAAAAAGTGTTTTTCAAACAAAAAAGTTTCAGTTTGATTAAAATGTTAATATCATCTAAGCTTTTCATTTGACACTTATCCAGAAAAATCGTCAGAATAGAGATCGTAGGAAAGAAGCGGTTATAGAAAAAAGGCGAGCAGAGATTGGGGGAAAAGGATCAATCAGAGAGCATCATTTGTGTACAATTTTCAAGCTGTACATGAATTCTTTTTGTCGGCAGAGGATGGGGTTAGAAGTTTTGATAAAATGACTTCAAAAGCAGAAAGCTGGAAGAAGAGTGGAAAAAGTTTTACAAACAATTGATATCTTAATGTATTTTTTTCAATAATTGAAAATGTTTTGTTTGCAAAGTTTTCTTACCTAATCCGAATGCATGCAATCTCCAGCTCGTGGTCTCAAATTTTACGGCTGACGGGCACGAGTTGCTTGTGCGAGTGACGTGCTCGGGCACAAATTAGAGCTGCTAAAAACTTTTTTTGATTGTTTTTGGTCTTTATCTTACATTTGGGAGAAAAATATACCTATATGTCATGAAAAAGTTGCTTCTTGGGTTTTAACAAATTACCCTCATCATTTGTGCTGTATCCCGAGACAAAATTTGAGCTGATCTGTCCTGCTTGAAAAATTAGCAAAAGCAATCGATTTTGAAGCAGAATTAAAAGTGCATTTTAGTCAAAAGCAAACTTTGTTTTCAGGCTGATCTCGCCCGCGTATCCAGAATTTAGTAGGGAAAAGCTGAACCAAAATATAACTTACTGTTTGTTTCACGTGCATGTGTTCGATAAGGTTGTGTTTAACTGCTGACAAATTGGATTTTGGGGTAATGAACAATTGTCACGACTCACGAGTAACACGATAACAACTTTTAATTGCAGGGAATGCAGTGAGTGTGATAAATTAAAACTATATGAGGCCTGTTCAAAAAGTTTGTAGACTGAAGTCATAACACAAAATGTACTTTCTACAGCAGTTACAGGTCTGGGTCTCCTTCAAATTACTCTTCTTCCCAACACACACACTTATCCCAGCAGTGTTTCCACTTGCGGAAGCAGTTTAGGTACGCTTCTTTTTTAATGCCCTTGAGCTCCTTTGTCGCATTTGCCTTAATCTCTGGAATGGTCTCAAATCTTCCTTTCAAAGGTCTTTTGAGCATGGGGAACAAAAAGAAAACACATGGAGCAAGGTCAGGTGAATAAGGGGGGTGGAAAAGAACAGTGATGGAATGTTTGGCCAAAAACTCACGAGTTTTGAGGGCTGAATGGGCTAGAGTATTGTCATGATGGAAAAACCAGTCACCACTTCTCCGCAGTTCTGGCCTTTTCCGTCGGATGGCATCCCTCAGATGTTTCAAAACTTCAATGTAGGAGGTCTGGTTTACTGTGGAGCCTTCAGGAAGGTACTGGTGGTGGACAACTCCACTAGCATAAAAAAAAACTGTGAGCGGCACCTTGATTTTGGATTGAATTTGGCAAGCTTTTTTGGGTCTGGAGGATGTTTTGCTCGTCTACTGTGAAGATTGGACCTTTGTTTCCACGTCATAACCATATCCCATGACTCATCACCTGCTACGATCTTTGACAAGAATTTATGATCTTTGACAAGAATTTATCATTTTCTGAGTGATCAAGCAAATCCTGACAGACTTGAACACGATGAGCTTGTTGATCACTTTGCATCAAACATGGCACAAATTTTGCAGCAACGCGATGCATCTTTAATTCTTCCATCAAAATGTGGTGACAAGAGCCTACCGTGGTCCCACATTCTTCAGCAAGCTCTCTTACAGTCAGACGTCGATTCACTTGCACCAGAGTGTTGATTTCATCAATGTGTTGGTCATCAGTTGATGTGGAAGGACGTCCAGAACGCTCATCATTTTCAACAGACAGCTGACCATTCATGAAACGTTTATGCCACCTGAAACTGTTATCGGAATAAGTTTGTAAATAACCGACTAAAATGTTATCGGAATAAGTTTGTAAATATTTTTGTAAATATTGCTGGCTTAGAGACAGTGCTGCCCTTTTACTATAAATTTAGAGTACAGTGCAATTTATGAATGTTGTATAGGTGCCTCGTGTCTGATCAAATACAATAATAATCTTTCTTAATAACGAACGAGTATATATATATACTTTTTTTTTTGTTATGGCTAATTGGAGACGTATAGAAGCACATGCTTTACTTAAATATTATCATTACTTTTTCTATCCCAGATTTGGGCAATTCTGTCTTGTAGTGTTGTGTCTTTCTTTTTTCGCTTTTTCCTTTTAGTGCGCTTTTTTCTTTTCTCCTTTTAGCAGGGATTTTAAGAAGTAAATTAAAATCTTGAAACGCTTTTGCAAATAACATTTTAAGACTTAACAAAATTAATAGACGATTTGTTGTTCTTTTGAAAGTGGTTATTACTTGGTTTTTATTGTTGTCAATCCAAAACAAACTCACTTTCCTTAACACTAAGCAAGTTGGGCTTTCAACCATATCCAATGCCTATATAATTCAAAAAAAATTTTTTTTTGATCAAGCACAAATCAGTTCCTTTTTTCCCAATATTTAGCTGGCAACACTATTCGTGGTAGTTTGTAAATATTATTTAGAGTTCTTTCTTGTTAGTCAATGACGAGCTTAATTTAATGCCTGCAACTGTTAAGTATTGGTGAAAGATGCAGTTTGACCTAGATGACCGCATGGTCTTTTCGCTGTTTCCTGCCTGCGTACTTTTAAGCGTATGGTGAAATAAACTTGACTTGAAGCATGTCGCTCGCTTCATGGCAACATCACTGTATCACTGGCAACATGGCAACACACTTTATCACACTTTTTCATGGCAACACACTTTATCACTGAAAAGAAATACAATAAGAGATCAATTTTTTTGTAAAACCTTTTCCACTTTCTCATTGATCCTTTTCCCGCCAATCACTGCTCCTTTTTCTATAACCGCTCCTTTTTCTGTGATCTCTATTCTGACGATTTTTCTTACAAGTGTCAAATGAAAAGCTTTGAAGATATTAACATCTCAATCAAAATGAAACTTTTTTGTTTGAAAAACGTTTTGTTTTTGAAAACGCTTTTAGTTGAAAAAAAGTGTTTTTGAAAAAAAAAAAACTTTTTGAAAAAAAACTGTTATTTGAAACAAAAAAATTTTTTTGAAAGAAATTTTGAGAAAAGCTTTTCCCCCTCTGGCACCTAAACACTCCAACGCCTAGTAGTTTTTCAATTCACTTAGTATTTACAAGCTGGTGAATCATAAATTTCTATATTGGTAGTTCAATAAAACTCTCAAGGAATATTTTATTTCATCTATATTTTATTGAAAAAGACATAAATAGAGGGGTTATGGCCATTTTTCAAAGTTTTTTTTCTGGTTTGTGAGGTTAGCCCCCCCTTCTTCCTAAACAAACATTTTGAAATATGGTTTATATAATTTTTGATTTTATTTAATTGCAAAAGACAGTCACAGAAGTGCTAAAAACATATTTTTTTTATTCTGCATTTTGGTCGGCAGGCTAATGGAGGGAGAGGCTATAGCCCTCGGCCCCCCTGGTTACGCTATGGTCTTGTTTGTTGCAAATTTTTATTGTTACTCAGTGAAAACCAACTTGCATATCTGATATTGAATTGGAAAATTGGTTCTCCTTAAGCCTTAAAAAACTGCTAGGCTTAATTAATCTGTCACACTGCAGTGACACTACACAGCTACCATAGGTGGGCACAAATCGCTAATCCGTTAATTAGCGAAGCTTACATTTTCATTAATGGATTAACAGTTTCACTAACGTTTAAAATGTTAACGAACTGGTTGTTGGAGCTAATGTTTTCAGCCAATTTGCTAATTCGCTAGAAAAAAGTAGTTGAATTATGGTTTCAATATAGTATAGTCTAAAATTTGCCACATTTAGCTGTTTTTGCTCGGCACTTTAAGTATGCGATGTAAGAAGGCATTTTTAGGTTAGTAATTATTGTCACAAACATCATGCTTCGATATGGTAATGCTTTTTTTGTTGTTGTTAATTACTCTATTCTATGACATCATAATGCTGGCCTCGCACAATCACGAGCCAATATCAAATCAAATGAATCAAATCTTTCATTATATACTCGCTGGGTTACGCCGAAGCTTGTAACGAGTTGCGGGACCCATCTTTTGCATCACTGTGCTTGGGTAACACAGCTCCTTTCAAAGAAATGTTGCAGCGATGGTAAGCCATTGGTGATACTGTGTCTGATTTGACCAACGTGAGGTTTGAACCTTATACCTCCTGTTCCAGAGACAAACACATTATCGCTCGACCAACTGGCCGGTTTGAGCCAATATGATGTCAAATTTTCAAAACCAGCATTTTAGAATAGATCAAAATTTCAAAACCAACATTTCAAAGAAACATGGTTAAAATTGTTCTCGTCAAAATTGCTTTTCAATTGTGTCCAGAAATGGCACTACATCACAGTTGTTATAGTAGACCAGCAAGTCTCTACAGATTCTCAATTTTTGTCTTTTCGTGTTGAAACCTCAAAAGCATATTCCTCATCTGTGATGTTGGCTTGTTTGAGTGAACTGTAGAAACTTCCATGAGGTGGGACATCAGGATAATCCAATTTGTCAGGAAAATCAAGCCATTCATAGAAAAAAAGTTTATTTTTTTCTACTCCAAAAACTTTGATGAAACTTTGATGAAAAAATCCAGGAGTGATGTAGTTGACCATATTAAGAACTTTTGGAATTGAAGATTAAATGCAAACATAATTGTTTTCTTTTATTGTAAACTCAATGTTTCAATGGAACAGCGTCAAAAATTGCTCTCTAATCTAATGTAAATCGTATCTTCCAGAATTGAATCCAACTACAGGCAATTTTTCTAAATTGGATTGAAAATCTTCCAAAAAATACTTCTTCTCAAACTTTTTCGAAAGAGTGGAAACGTATTGAAACATTTGAGTGAAAAATTCATAGGAATAATTTTTTCCAAGTATTCCAACTTGTTCTGCATCATTTCTTCCACTTCTTTTTAATTGATAATGCACAAAGGCTTTAAAAATACAGGAACATTGCTGGCTATGGTTGCACTCAAAGGGACATGTTTTGCATTCCCTTGCATCAAATTTGTTCCCTCAGGAAGATTTCTCTGAGAAAAGTAGAGGTCATTGTGAAAAGTAGCTCCACGTAACTAACGTTCTTCCTCTGGGACATGAATTTCAACTTCATCCATTTTTTCAAAAATAATCAGTGAAGTATGATAAACCCCACCAACATGCTTTGTATTTACTTCAAATTCGCAGGTGCAGATGTGGCAATGATAGAGCCAATTTTAGTCCGAATTTTGGAGCATTGTGAGCAAGCATAATGCCTAGGGTACTTACTGGACAACTGCATACTCTTTATATAGCTAAAATGGTTTTTGTAAAGATTGATATATATTGTGCAGGAAAGAAGATGTCGACTTCGTTAAAGAATCTTGGCCACTGCTTGTTCTTTCCATTCCAAGACATAATCATTAACATTCAGTGAAAACAGTTTTCAATTTGGACTAACTCATGCAAAGTAATCCCTTGATAAGGGCTAGGGTTAACAAAAGCAAATTCGCTATAACACAAAAGCAATTCTTTGGTTTTAGATTCTAAATTTTGCAAAAGGTAACCAGCATGAAGAGCAAGGCATCGAAATAAACACAAATTATCTGAATACATTTGGTACTAATTGCATGGCAGTTTTACTTAATTTGATTAAAAACAGTAAAGCCTTATTTAAAATAGCAAAATTTTTAAACGCTTTGGACTCAGCTATGTCCATTATCAGTAAAAAGTAAAATCTAAAACAGTAAAAAATGTAAAAAACAAGACTCGAATGAAAGTAGCCATGTTTCAGTACTAGCTGGAACATAGCGCTGCAAATACGTAAAACCTGCTGATGTAAACAAGCTGCTGTGCCACTGCTACACGCACTAAGTATTCCTGCGCTACTAATGCTATGCAGTGAATGAAAAAAGAAAAAACAATATAATGTTGTAAACAAATTTAAAGTTATCGATGACTGATCAACGTTTATGTTGGGTTTCAGTTGATTGATGCTTGAAGTTTCCAAAATGAATAGCTTTTGCTTGCTTGGATCAATCTCAATGCAAGTACAGCATGAAATCTGCAACTTTTTTGCTAAAAATACAAATTGGAAAATCAAAATTAGAGTTATTCATGGCACATTTAAATTAAGTTTTTTTTTTCGAGTCAAAGAAGCTCAAGCACTACTACATCGGTCATATATGGTGTATCATATTCATTGGTCATGCAGCTGTAATTACATTGGTGAGACTGCCAGAAATTTTGCTTACTTGACTCAACAAACACAATCCTGGCTCCAAAAAATGTAAAAACACAGACCTTACCAACCATCTTTATGAAAATTCTGACCATAAAATTGACCTTGCCAAACCTAAAATACCTGAAACTGCCAGGAATCGAACAACGCCTTTCAGTTTGGAAACTTTAAGCATTGACAAACTGAAACCCGACATAAATGTTAATCAATCATTACTAACTTTGTATCTGTTCAACACATGATATTGTTGTTTCCTTTTCTCATTCAGTGCACAGCGTTAGTATCGCACGAATACCTGATTCACATCGGCGTTGTTATCATATCAAACGAGCCTTCAGATGCGATAACGACACGTATAAACGATGGGGCATTCACACCGAGCAATTGCATCTGATAATGATACATTTCATATGATCGCCCGGATCGCCCGGATCGCCCGACAAAGGATTTTGCTTGATACGACCAAACGACGAAGTAGGATTGGGTTTTACTTTGTTGTTTGGTCGTTAGCTCTTGTTTCGCCCCTTGAAGTAGGTAGAAAAGTTGAAACTAGGCTTGTTAACTTATGCAAGGTTGATTTGCTTGCTAGTAAGCTGTTTTCTAAAATAGGCCTGCGGAAAAGAGTTGGAAATTAGTGCAAAGGTAGGCCTATTAATAATAATTGGACATAAGTGCAAAGGTAGGCCTATCAATTATAGTTGGAAATAAGTGCTAAGATATGCCCATTTAGCTATGTGCTTTTTACCGTTTATGCAAAACTTCAGCTCTCTGGGAATTACACTTAGCCCCAAGGGCTCTTTCATCTTCGTCAGCAGGCAATTGAAATACAGTTACTTTTTCTTTTGATTTGCTATCATAATTTCCATTGTAGTTTGTCATGCAACGTTTTCTACCCTTGATCAATTATAGTGATTATTGCACTTCCGCTAGCTAGACTGTTCAGAAATGGGAGTCACAAATAGAGCAAACTACAGTATTGTAAACTATGCATAACTTCAAAAAATTATTATTTAGTTATTTACTTAAAAAAAATTTGAATATTGACTTTTCTTGGGACAAACTTTGAGGCACAAAAACTGAAAATCTTGAAAAAATAATTGGTTTCAGTTGAGAAGTAGCTTTCAGCAGACTATGTTAAGTACTTAGGGATGTATGTAGGAGGCTAGGTCTAGTCATGTACCTATACTTTGTAGTACTGTATAGGTAGTGTACAGTAGCAGTGATACTGGTATACCTAGCCTAGCGGTACTTAAGACTGGATTGCTTTTTTTTCTGCTTGGGAAAAGCAGAGAGAATGGGATATTGAAACTAGTTGGTACAGGGTACCGTAGGCATGTTAAATCTGATATGGTTGCTAGCAGCCAGTTGAGAAAGCCAATTCAATTTGGCTTTCCTTGCTCTTGTTTTGGTACAATTGGCTAAAGTTCAGTTTTGAACTTCAATTGACTTGACTCTTGAAAGCTGAAATTCTAAACTACTGGAAGCAATCAATTTCTATAGTAGAAACCTTTCTCAAGTCTTTTAAATAAAGTGGCCACTTTTGACCATTTTTGACGCTGTATCATCAATGGTCATGATCATATAGTGTAGTGCACCAGTACAGATACTGCTCATGATTATTGCCATGATGCATATAAATACTGACCAGTGATTGCTTAGCTACCAATACCATAGGCTCTTAACTTTTGCTTATTTTTAGGAACTCATAAGCCTATCTATTTGTTGATTTAATAATAGTCAGGTAGAGGCTACTGTTAGTTGTTGTATCTGTATACTCTGCAGATTGTTTTGTGTGAACGCTGAACAATCACTAAAATGAAAGTGTATGATGTTAGACTGATCTTGTATTCTTAGCAGTGGATCACTAGATGCCAAAAAAATAGCTGGTTTACTTACACAGTGTTGGTACAACACACCTACAAAGTTGGCTGTGGTTTTGAATTGCTTCGAGCTTTATTTGTTTTAAGCTCAATGTGGTTTGGGGTTATAGCTACTTTGAAAAATCAACGAACCAGTATTTTACAATCAAATTGGAATGAAGAAAACATACTGTAAGTACAGTACCAAATCAAGAGTTGAGTAGTGATAGTTTCCGTACAGTTTGATTGCCGCTGGCAGTTCAGGCATATGCTAGTACTGTACCAGTTTGCAATAGCCTACCTGTACAGTAGACCATCCCTTCGCAATATAATAGATGTCGAATATGCGAGATCAATTTCTGACATTGCACACATACCTACATAGTGGTACTGAACCTGGACTACATGGGTTTGGGTTAGGTTTTGGGTTTTTGTGCTGCTGCACTTATGATCCTGTATCTTTTAGTACTAGTAGTAAAACCATATGACAGATAACAAGTACCAGTATATGATATCGGTTACCGGAACAATTTGCGATACGGTAGCGTACAAGAAAATAGATTTCTTTAAGCGCACGCATACTGTAATAGCACTTTTTGATTTGATTGCGCGATAATGAATTCTGATTACGAATTCCGTAATAAACTGAGCGTGCTGCATTAAATATCTGTTTCCTCACTTTCTGACCTGCTAAGTGTTGTTATCGATGTTAGTCAAAAAATGCAATCACATCAGGTATTGAGAGTTGAAACATTTCAAAAAACTCAAACACTGATATACCGCAATTTTGAGTATGAAAATTTCTAGTTCTGCAGGTTTTACTAGTACTTTTCTGTTTTTGAAGTAATTTCTGCCAGTACTTTCAGATTTTTGAAGTCTTCTACTTCTTGCATTACTCACTACTGCAGTAAGCCTACTGATTATCCAACCAAATTTGCCAAATTCAAATTCCACTACAGTACCAAACTATAAATCTTATCTACTGATTATTTCTGAAAAACGAAATCTAGTGATTAGGCTATTTGAATTCATATCATATTGCTTACAGTAAATTTAAATTTAAGTTTTACACCACCTTAAAATTGTTCATGCAAATCTAATTTAAATGATATATTGTAAATGCAATTAATTACTAATCACTTTTTTACTTTTGCAAAATAGACTCAAAATCTGTGATCATATCAGTATTTAACTGTTAAAAAAATTTATTTATTTAATAGAAATTTACAAATATGTAAGCTGTAATTTAACAAAAAATCCCCGCAGTTTTTTGAAGAGATCTATTTGGCTGAATGATTCAGATGAACCTTGTATTTTGCTCACAATTTACAACAACCTAGATAGAATCATTTCTAAACAGAATTTAACTATGTGGTTTAAACTTTACAGCTTGACTATGGCCAGTACTTAAATTGTAAAATTTTGCATTGGGGTACGCTTTTGCAGCCTTGAACAAACTCAGTGGAAATTACGTAATTCCGTCCCCACAATTAAAGTGCTCTTTTCCTGAAACCAGGTGAAGACCAAAAAAAAGGTCTTCACGGCAACTTGGGACTATATTAAACTTGGGACAAGTTGACAGTAATTTGAGAATCTTGTGTCCCCCCTACAATTTAAGTACTGGCTATGGCATATAATTGGAGTCAATTTGATTTTTGTTAAGTATAATATTATTTAAATCTGTGATTACTTTGCCCTGAATCAAGGTACCGGTACCCAGTGACAATATTGGATAATCATAAAAGCCATACCACCAAGCAACCTGAATGCTTCACCACCAAGACATTTAGGCTACCATTTAATTATAATAATATATACTGTAAGTAATATGCTATGGCCCAATGCTAGAGGCCTACCTTTTGCCTTTGGCTCTACTTCCAGGTAGGCTTATACCAGTGAATGAGTTCTGCATTGCAATAGAGGTGCAACTGTTCAACTAAGGGAAACTAAAGTTAAAACTCTTCACTTGTTTCCACAATTATCACTAATACTTGGTAAGTGTTTGTTGATGGTTTTGGCAAGCACTCAAGCATTGCAAAATTAGCAAGTTAACCCGACAAGATAAAATGCATTTGTGAATTTATCAGTAGCTCTCAGTTTAAGCATAGTTTGATGGTATGGTGATTACTGATTACAAAATCCAAACTTAAAAAACCTATTGGTCTACTACCAAACTGCTATGCAAGCATTACAACTAGTTACAGGTTCTTGGTAATACGTAACATTTTTGGATTTACTGATAAGAAAAAAACAAAATATGCTAATGTTTTAACATTTACTGATAGCATAAAGAAGTAGCATATGGTTTCCCTTGGATACAATCGTATGTCGCGTTTGGTGTGAATTACCACTTAAAAAAGTTTTGCATTGTCGTATCAGTTGATCATTTCAAAATCAGCTAGAACTAGGAGATTCCTTGAACGTTATCGTATCAGTTTTCGGTGTGAATCCTACTTTAGTGTGTGTAGCAGTGGCACAGCAGCTTTTTACATCAGCAGGTTTTATTAGCAGCGCTATGTTACAGCTAGTACTGAAATGTGGTTACTTTCGTTTGAGACTTGTTTTTTACATTTTTACTGTTTTAGATTTTATATGTTACTGATGATGAACATAGCCAAGACCGAAACGTTTAAAATTTTTACAATTTTAAATCAGGCTTTACTGTTTTTATCTGAATACAATTTACTAGTATTCCTATTTTTGTGCAATGCATTTGATCCTGCATTGTTTGCAATAAAATCGTCCAAGTTTATCTCGCAACCAATTGGGTGCTTCTTTTACTTATTCATAAAAAAAAGTAATATTGCTTACAACTTTAACAATCCTAGGTGTTTGGAGAACAAAGTGCTTTTTTAAGCATGTGTTGTACAGGGACTTTGTTTCAAAACATCTTAAAGTGTGAAAAATTACTGATAAGTAGGGGTTGATGTAAAATACAATCTCCATCATTGGACGCATGCCAATAATACTGTGTTCCTTCTAACTTTATGGCTAATTGGCGAGTGCCCAAATTTTCCTTTAACAATTGAGCCCAAAGCCCTAAAAAGAAATTTATGTGCCATAAATTTCACGCCAATCCAGTTATAAAGTATACTAAATGTCATATTTCCATAAATTTGTCGAATTTTCTAAAGCTATGTTTATTATATTGCCAAAACTTATTTGCCCTTGCTCCGACAAATCGCCGATTCGCTGAAAAAAATCGGCTTAGTGGTAACACTGTGCCAATATCAAAAATTATCTTTGGTACGATTGCATATAATAAACCCAAAGCTAAAATTTATTTTGAAACAACGCGTTTGCTTGTAAAACATACCCAAAAAGTCATTTTGAGAAGAAGAAGGTCATCGTTAATGTAAAATCAAAGATATCTTTCACACACCCTTGCTTTGAAAAATTTAGAGTTCTTCAAAGTATCCTCAAGATCTTCAAAGTATCTTCAAAGTATTTTCTCCATCGTAAAGGGATTTGATTCTCATCAGTTACAATGTTACCTGCAGAATCCTCGATGGAGTACATGACACTCGATCTTTTACCAGGTAAACGATGGATGGTCTGCCAAAATACTTTGTTTGCCAAAAAATAGCTAGAATTCTATCAAGGACAAACTCTTCCCATGATTTCTTTTTGGATTTCTTTACTGCCAAAGTTGCTGTTTTTGTGCCTCAGTGTATCGATATTAACCTCTTGGTTCCACCAAGGTGTTCTTTTCTCACTATCGCCCGCCACTCTAAGCCGTTTTTGCCCACAACTTTCAACAGCTGATGAAATGATCACTGATCTGAATGGCAGCCATTCCTTCTTGATGTCCTCTGATGCATCTGGAAGTTGTCTGAACTTAGATGATATGCTGGATGCACACTGTTTGCTTACTTCTTTGTCCTCTAAAGCCTCCCATTTGATCCTGTAAATCACAGACGACCTCACAGATTCCTTGTTTGGCCAAGGCTTCGGAAGTCGCTAGGAACATACTACCAGATGGTGATCAGTTGACAATTCAGCATCTCGCTTCACTCAAACATTCAGCACATCAGAAAACAAATCTGACGAAACTATGCAAAAATCTATCAAAGATTGTCGATATCATGTATACTTGTGAATCTCTTTGTGCTATAGAAAGGTATTCATGATGCGGAGTTTGTTGCTACAACAGAGCTGCAATAAATACCTTTTGTTCCCATTTAGTTCAGTGACTCCATGTTTTCCAATCACATTTTTCCATGTATCTATGTTTGTTTCAACATGTGCGTTAAAATCCTCCATAAGGACTGTAGATTCAGTAGATGATACTCATAGAAGAGCCTCATTTACTTCACAAAAGCCAGATATTTTCTTGTAGCATTAGGGTCATATACCTGCAATAGCCACAGTGACTAATGAAATACCTTGAGCTTCAACATACAGACCCATAATCTCAAAGGTATCCAATCTGACACCCAGTTTGACAACCTGGGGCCTTGTGAGAATCCCCACACTCGCTTGAGCAGAAATACTAGGATCAGCACCAGAAAAAAAAGTCTCCATCCACCAGCCAGATCCACAGTTCCACAGCCACGTCGTTTGGTTGAAGAAAGTCCGATAGTATCGAGATGATATCGCTTTGCTTCCTCAACCAGTTCTAGCTCTTTGTGAATTGAGGATCTTCCAATTGCCCAACAGCAGTTGGTGATGGTTGACTCATGAGTGTGCGACCTCATCTCGCGTACAAATATTCTGCGCTGCTTCAATTTGCCTTTCCAAACGTGTATTGAACACATTGGTGGAGCTGCCGCTATGGCTGGCTAGTGTAAATTGTCGCTTATTTTTGGAACAAGCCCCTCTGCCTAAGACTCTAATGCCATAAGGGTTTTGCTGAATGATGACCTGGGAGTCCCTAGGCACTCCCCTGCAGGATGAGGTTCCACTTGTGAAGGTGGACCCACTAACGTTGTTCACGTAATTTTTATTATTTGTGCTCATCATAATTTGTTTTGCAGTTTAATCTAACTGCGGAGAGGTTTTATATCAGAGTTGTCCTTCTCCTAGGTTATATGCTTACCACAGCTGATGAGCATAACCAACCCAGGTTTTAAGGTTTCTAGCTTGTTTGATTTGAACTATACTTCGTCTCGCTTTTACCATCAGACCTATCTGCCATGGGTAACCCTATCAGGAGAATTGAATCTCCATCCAGCTCAGCTATGCAGGCCATTGAGGCACATAGACTTTTCCTCTTTGTTAAGCTGCATTTACACGGGCGACTTTAAGCTGCGAGAATTGACATTTTGCCTTTTTTCTTTCTCAAATCATGTAAGTCACTTACACGGCGCGAGATTCACGTAAGATTTTAGACTGCACGATATCACCAGACAAGCCCCCCAAAAAATCAAATCGCAGCAGTCACCACTTACACGGGAGAGATTTTAATGCGATGCTCGCATACAATTGAATCTTGCAGAAGTCACTTATTTGTTGAGACTGCGTGCCAGTGATTCTCACAAAATCGAGTCGGCAGAAGAGTCGCTATTGCACTGGTTTACTTACACCGTGCAAGATAGTTTCAAAGCGCGGCTTGCTGGTTTTGAATTTGCAAAAGCCAACTGCTGCAAAAGCACTTCAAATGCGCCAGCTTCTGTATTTGAAACAATCACGCTTTGGAATTTTGAAAAAAAAATGTATGAAGCCAACGCAAGCGTAAAACAAAATACACTGAATGCAATTAAGCAGCTAATTTTATTAAAACTTGCAATGAAAATGCTAGGTGAAAGATAAAGCAGCTAGGGCGGCCTGCTGCTTGTGCAGAATGTGTGATACGTAAATGATTGAAATTACTCGAAAAAGCTTACTTACTTTGCATTATTCTGAGTTGGCTTGGATGAAGCAAAGTAAAGCGGGCATTAATGCTCATGATTTATTGGAGAATTCTGTCATTTACGCTTTACGCTTTCGGTCTTGGTTTTTCTCTACCGCAAACCATCTCTGACCGTGTTTCTTGTTGGGTTAAACATAATATTTGGTGATATAAACTAAAAAAATTCATCAGCGTTTTTGTGCATTCAATTCTAGAATCACTTTTGAAATTAACTTTTCTCCAAGTATGTGTGACTGGCAAATTCACATTGTTTATTTCCTTAATAGTGCACAAGTATTTTGTATTTTATAGTAGATCTGTGTAATCATGTTATACGACATGCTAATCGTTAAATTTTACTTTTGTTTGTATAAGTTTACTTACTTAGTGCTTTTGCAATGATACCAGGCACCTTCCGTCGCTCCAGAAATACTGGCTCTTTTTGAATTAAAGCAACATTCAAAAAATCCAGATAGCATTGATGAAATCTGTGTTTTCATGTAATTTTGTTACGAAGCTACTAAAGCACAGCTGTTACGAAGCCCCAAATCCACAATAATAAAATAAGCAGGGCATGCCGTTGCTAAATGCTGGGCAATTACACTAAGTATAGTGCGGAGGATGAAATATTATGAGCAGTGCAAAAATACGTCAGTGACTTCAGATGAAAACTCACTCCTGGTGTTATTCAAATGAAAAAGCGCCACAAAACCACTCGAAATTAAAAAAAATGATGTGATTAGAAACAGCATTTTCATGAAATTAATGATTAATGTTTAATATTACAAAATGCTGTGCAGTAGGTGTTTGTTTCTCCACTTAACTGTGGTGATTTTAACCGCAAGAGTTGCCAGAAGGCTGCTAGCAATCTTGGGTCAAAAAGAAAGCAAACGCTAACACGTTTTTAGCCGACAAAAATCAGTGGATAGTACCATATTTATTCGAGTATAAGTCGCATTTTTTTGTGCCAAAATATCATCCAAAAAATCAGGTGTGACTTATACACGAATACATGAAGTGCATTATATGCCGTCCAAAATTTTTTGAGGTGTTTCCTTGCTATGTATTTCTACGCTGTCTCCTTTCGTATGATCATATCGTTTATTGTCTTCTATACGAGTAGCGTTGCACTTTTAACGCTGCCACCTTTTTTTCACGTTCTAACACGTTTAGTAATCACTTATCCACACAAGTCACGATGGGTTGCATCACTTGCCATCCTCATGGACGCTGATGAGGATGTTCCAGAGCTGGTTTTCAATTTTTTGTTATGAGATTGCAATGAATGAATAACGTTAAAAAAATTTTGTCCTGTTTTTCATGTCAAAAATGGGGGTGCGACTTATACACACATGCGACCTGTACTCGAATAAATATGGTACTTGTATGCAAGGTGCTGGATCCAACCAGTGAGCATAGGGTGTGAGCTTACACCATGGCTCTAGAGTTTTGCTTGAGCACCTGCAGTCAACAGTGTTATGGAGGGCTTCTGTAATAAGCACATCCATTTCCAAAATATATTGTCCAAATGCCATTATTGTGAATTCATTGTCTTAGCTATTCTAGGGTTTTCAGATTTTTAACTTTTGTTTTTGCTATGTCAGAATATTAGCAATGACAAAATTGATTAGACTTTTTTACACAAGAAAAATTTTGTAAGAACACAAGGTTCATTTTTTCTCAAAATTTAAGAACAAAGTAGGAACAACACCAGTCTCAGCAATAAAAAATAATATTAAAAACAATCGCAAAAGAATCAATTTCAAATCAAAAAAGTAACTAAATTCAAAAAAATAAAGCTTGAGTGTTTTTTTTGTAGTTATGAGCAAAACTGCAACAACTTTGATACTATAGAGTGCTGTTGAGCACTGCGCAGGTAACAAAAAAAACTTTGGTTCTTGTTCAAACGAAAACTAATGCTCGCTTTTTCGCTTTCCGCAATTTTATGTTGCTACAAAAGGAGCTAAAAGGCATGTACATTAGGGTAATGACCACAGAAAAAAAAATTAGCCTGCTATGGCATGAGATGAGTTTTTTATTATGTATGAAGAATTTCAAAACAATTTTTGAAAATTTTACAAAAAGTTTCCCCACCAACCCAATTTTCTGACCCCACTTGCCCAAAATTTTGGGTTTTTTGGTTTGTGGTGCACAACAGCAACAATTTGCAAGCTTAAACACCCTTTAGGTGTTTGGGCCTTATAACTATACATAGTTTGAAAAAAATTTGAACGGAATTGAGCAATAGGTTCAAAAGTTATGAGCAATAAAGTGCTAAACTTGTGAAATGCTGCCTCTAGCGGCAGAAATGCAGAAAGTACTATAATTGGCTTATTATAGTGTGAGATTGATGTCAAATTCTAATTTTCATGGTATAATTTGTTTAAAGCAAGTATTTCATGAATTGTTGTGACTATAGAGGAAAACATAACTGTTCTAATAATGAGATGTTGAAAAATAAACTTGAAATATTTTTGAAATTTAAATTAAACGTAATCATACATGCTAAACAGTAGCAATTGGTGTTGAGGGCGGATTGCTTTAAAAAAACGACCGGTTGGGTTCAAACACGTGGCTAGCGACAAACCTCATGGTTCATTATTAAAGGGGGGTTGCAACATATAACTGGTATTCGTAGCTTTATTTTACAAGCGGAGTTATGAAAAAGAATAAAAATTCTGCAAATTTTTGTTAAAACTTTATTTTTAAAAAATTTTTTTCTTACTCCACAGAGGCTCCCATAGACATGGGCCCCCAGGTGCAACAAATTTCTGCAAAAAAGCCAACGACAAAAATGGGAAAAGTCTTCACCTAAAAACAAAAATGATATGAATAAATGCATTGAGTTTTTGGTGAAGACGTTTTTTGGTTTTCACCATTATCTGGCAGAAAAAAAAGCATAAAATTTACGGTAAAAACGTTTTGTTTTCTCAACCAAATTTAATAGAAAAATGCTGCAAATGTATGGTGAAGCTTGCTCTCTTTGACTAAAACCACTAGTTGCGCCATTGCCAAGGAGGCTAAAGCATTTCCAGGAAGGGTCTTGGCCCAGCTGGCTCCCCTTTGGCTACAGCCTTGAGTAGAAAATATCTGAAGCTGCATTCACACGAGCGACTTTTAGCTGCGAGAATCGGCATTTTGCCTTTTTTCTTTCTCAAATCGATAAAAGAAACAAGAGCAATCGAGGAAGAATTAAAAGGCAAAATGCCGATTCTAACAGCTGAAAGCAGTAGCGTAGCCATATGAGGTGGGGGATTTGGCCTACTCATTTGCATGCAAAGTATGCAAAATACCCTGTTTTTATTACTTTTTGAGACCAATTTTTGCACTAAAAGCGAAAATATCCCCCCCATTGGCATTAGCAATGAGAATGCGACTACTTTGACTCTGGACTTGAAGAGAATTCGATCGCAAAACTCGATCCCAACCTGGACAAAGACCTTTTTTTTGGTCTTCACCTAACTTTGGGCAAAAAACTGGACCAAATCCAAGTGAAGGCTTTCTTCACCTAATTTCGGGCAAAAAAACGTTCCAACTCTAAATATAAACTGTTTAAGTTTGGTTTCACACCTCTGAACACCGCCTCCCATTGCAAATTCCTGGCTAGGCACCTGGTTAAAAGTCGCCCCTGTGAATGCAGCTTGAGAGTAATCCCTTCGTCATCCCGAGCTAAAAGAATTACCATGATTGTTAGCATCATTCAAAAGAAACCTCATCGTACAATTCAGTTTTCTTGAAGAGTTGTAAGTGTGGTTCTATATGCAACAATGTTTTTGTAAAAAATCAGACGCTCGGCAAAAATTGTCACTTTTTAATGCTTTTTTTGTGCTAAAATTTAACTAAATGCTAGGCTAAAGTAAGTGTTTTTAAGGTCTGCTAGTGACGAAGTTTAAATTTCTTTTTTTGCTTTTGATTGCGTGCTGCAGCGTATTTTGACTGAATTTT
Source organism: Trididemnum nubilum (assembly GCA_963965965.1). Classification (NCBI taxonomy): domain Eukaryota; kingdom Metazoa; phylum Chordata; class Ascidiacea; order Aplousobranchia; family Didemnidae; genus Trididemnum; species Trididemnum nubilum. The sequence goes on along the minus strand of OZ014473.1, from coordinate 49,549,202 downwards.
TAAGAGAAGAGGGAGAACAAATTTAGTGTGATGTTGCTCAACTTCGCTTAGATGTGGATCTACTTGCTAATCTGCATACTTCAAATATTAAAAATCGTTGTACTTTCCAAAAAAGGAAACTTGATGCTTTTGATTAGATTACCTACTAGCATTGAAGTTTGGGTATAGTTTATGATGGTGTTTTTGTGAGGAAGAAAAACCATGTAGTACGGTAGTTCACAACAATCTGCCTTAATATCCTTGATAGTTTGAAGGTGTTTGAAGTACCTTTGTGCACAAATTTGAAAAATTATCGATGGTTTTAGTTTTCTGCAGTAAACTTTTGTGAACACGATTACAATGACATAATCAAAAATAGGACAACGTTAAGAGTTTTACTACTCAAAATTGGAATTTGAAACTATCATAAGCTTTAACAAGTTAGAAGTATGTCAACCTAAGCACAAAAAATCATTTATATTGCTTTTAAATAACAAAAATTTTGCTGAAATGCTTGCTTTAATTGTGTCCTAATCATTAAAATAAAAATTGACATCAATTTTACACTATAATAAGCCAATTGTAGTACTTTTTGAATTTCTGCCGCCAGAGGCAGCATTTCACAAGTTTAGCACTTTATTGCTCATAACTTTTGAACCTATTGCTCAATTCCGTTCAAATTTTTTTCAAACTGTGTGTAGTTACAAGGCCCAAACACCTAAAGGGTGTTTAAGCTTGCAAATTGTCGCTGTTGTGCACCACAAACCAAAAAACCCAAAATTTTGGGCAAGTGGGGTCAGAAAATTGGGTTGGTGGGGGAACTTTTTGTAAAATTTTCAAAAATTGTTTTGAAATTCTTCATACATAATAAAAAACTCATCTCATGCCATAGCAGGCAATTCAAAATTCTGCAACAAAAATTTTAGTCATTACCCTAATGTACATGCAGACAGACCATTAGGAATTAATAAACATGTTTGCCATAATTGACATTAATGATCTCAAAATTTAAGAACCAATAAAGAGCAACTGAGGCTCAACATTGGCTAAAAATTAAGAACAGCCACCTTCAACTCAAAAATTACTGGTTCTTTTAAAAAAAGTGTACTACATACAATAAAGGTACTATTACTTGTGGTTAATTTATCATACATTTTATAAAGGGCTCAAGTCCTGCTTGATTGGCTTCACAGTTGTCAGCTCATGACTGCCGTTCTGCAGTAGACCGGTGTCAGCATTAACAAGAAAATTATTACTTCTGCGTTTCAAACTAATATGAAGTAAATTTAGTATCAACATCACAAGTAATTATGGTTAAAGCACTACAGACTATTTTGTACCATGAACACAAAATTTTATGAGATAAATTTAGAAGCGACTCGCAAAGCATTAGTGCATTGCGCTATGCCTGGGCAACTTGTAAAGTGCACACGATTTGCTGCTTACATGAGCGCGGCTTTGCCCTGAGACTCTCGAGTTGTTGAAATCAACCTTGTGTAAGTGATCACGGGCGAGAACGATTCTTGCATCAAGTTGGGCAAAATACAATCGGCATCGCAAATCACTGGTGTTGCTTACACGGCGGCGATTCTTGCCAAATGCAATTGCGGCAAGCGAGTTAAGTGAGTAGTATTGTTACGCGATCGAGGCAAGTGAGTAAGCACTTTGTGAGAGAGATTTTTACGCTTAAAAAATCTTTGAATCTGGTTGCAAAAAAAGTCGCCAGTGTAAATGCGGTTTTATGGTGATAGTTCATGGAAAAGCTATGCCTTGCATGTCTAATATGCTGAACTATGTTATACTATGCCATAATAAGCCTACTACAGTTGTGCCATACTATACTGTGTCTACAATGCCATGCTATGCCAGATGCCAGCCTTGACACACTAAGCTGCAGTGCTTACTGTGAGATATTATGCTTACTGTGCCATAATAAGCCAACTATATGCCATTTTACGATGTCATATTATGCCTACTAAGCCACAGTGCCCACTGTGGCATACTATGTTTATTGTGCCATAATAATCCCACTGTATGCCATACTATGCCTACTAGGGTGCCATGTTATGCCTACAATGTCATACTAAAGCTAAAGTCAGTCTTGTATTGAAAACGTGAATTTAGTGCTCTAGAGTGCGTCCGTTATTACTGAATGTTCATAATCAACTTACTGTAAATATTTTTTGATTTGAGGTACTTACAACTTTTAGTGGTGAAAAAAAGCATTTATGCTGCTTTGAAACCACAAGTCTAACCTCATACAGTAGTTGAAATATAAAACCAGGATATAGACTGAAGAGATGACGATTCCAAACCATTGACTAAAAGGTACAATACCCAACTGTTGAGTTGGAATTAACACTTCAATCACAGTTTAGTTAGAAAATGAATCACGTGCACCACGTTGTGGTGAAAGGTACAAATTTTTCTGTGTTTGCATCTACTAGTCATGACAATTCTAATAATAATGAAAACTACAAAAGTTAAATAGAATGATAATGAACTTAAAATAGAAAACCGCATTATGGACCAGAGAGAAACAGAATGAAATCCAAAGCACTACTTTAAACTGTTGCAGTTTAATTTGAACTAACACTTCAAATTACAATGTAGATAAAAAATGAATCAAGAGCGCTGCATAGTGGTGAGAGGTAAAATTCTAAACCTTGCTTGTTTTTCCTTCAACCACTCTAGTCGGTTCAAATAATAATGAAGTATTGAGAAACGATTTGGTCACAAGCTTTTGATTTCTTATCGTATCAAGCATATTCCATCACATCTTTGATGTCAGTGAGGTCCATTTTTTAGTCCATCTTTTGTGCCCACTTATGCTTCTCGATAGATCTTTTTTATGTACTACTGATGACTCTTTAGCTCTCAGAAAACTTCATACTATGCTATGGATTCGTTCTTAACCTATGTTTGGTAGGTATGGAGTTCTTAACACATGACTTGGTTGAGGGTTGTCTTTGTTTGTCAGCGGCCAGTAGTTTCTAGAAAAAAAACAATCATTAAGTAACTTAAAAAACACATTTCTGTGATGGTGATGCATGGTCAAAAAAAAAGGTGGTCAATTTTATATGACCATGGGCGCCAATGACAGTGCCGAGTTGTGTGAATTAGTTGGATTATTTCTACTTTACCACTTGTCACTCATGCTCAGTAACGAGGCTGTCGGATTGTACCAGGATGATGGACTCACCATCATGCATAATTCATCTGGTCCTGAAGCAGACATAACTTGCAAACAAGTGGAAAAGATTTTCGAGCAATGCAGCCTGAAAGTTATTTCCGATACCAATCTAGTTGTAAGGTCTGAGTTAGAATTAGAACTGGCTGTGGAAACACCTCACATTAATTTGAAACGTGCTCATGCAAATGGTTGCTAAACTACAAAAAAAGAAAAGAAACAATGTTGTAATGATTCAAAGATGCCAGAGTCGACGTCAATTCCAAGTGGTCAAGCAAGAGAGCTAGTGAACAAGCGGTGGGTAGCGAGGAGCGGTTTTTAAAATAAACATAAAATTGCCTGTACGAGTGAAAGGGCAAAAAACAATATAAAACTAGAAGGTATGACGGTTCCAACTTCTACCAACTACTGATGATTAAGTACAGAAGACTATTACACTATCAAAAGGGCCTGAGACGCTACTAAACACAAAAAAATCTAAACTATCAGGGGAAGTAAACAAGTTAATTTTTGTTCAAGTAAATGTCCAAATTGTTTACATACACAGAGCAAAAACAATAAATAAATGCTTATACATTCCAAAATAATTGTCTAGCCAGTTGCAAGAAGATTCAAGAAATTTAGAAAACAGTTCCAGTTGGAAAGAAGCACAGAAACCAGCAGTATTCAAGACCATAGTCCAAAACAGAATGAGTATAAATTTAGAAATGTGGGCAGAAAGCAGGCAAAAAACGCCGAGTAGAGAAGTATGCAAATTAGCAATTGCAAAAGAGCGAACTGGCTGGTAATTGTAAGGTGAAATGTCACGTGTTAGCAGCAATGCTCATAGCAGCAGAACCCCGCTCAACAAGGGTGGACAAGGCCTGGCTCAATACCCGCTGCAGCTGAAGCAACGCAACACTAGTACAAACTGATTTTCTTGATGTGGTCCTCAACTTAAATACCGGAAAATTTTCCCTTTTCAGGAAACCCAATGACAATTACTGATACATCAACGTTCGATCCAACCATCCTCCTACAATCACCAAACACATACCCCTGATGATTGAGAAAAGAATTTCCCAAATTTCTTGTAATGAAAGCGAATTCCATAAAACTGTGCCTATATACGAGCAAACCTTACAAAAGCATGGCTACAACGTCAAGCTCTCATTTCAACAGCAACCAGCACTTGGCAGAGAAAGGAAATGCAATAGAAAACGCAACATTATATGGTTTAACCCACCATGTGATGAACAAGTAAAAACCAACATTGGAAAAAGCTTCTTCCACTTGTTGCAAAAACACTTTCCCCCTAAACTTGGGCTTCACGAAATTTGCAACAAAAATATCATTAAGCTAAGTTACTGTTGTGCCCCAAACTTGGCCAGCAGTATCTTTGCTCTTAATAAGAAACTATTACATGAACCTGATGACAAGCCGGAAGCTTTGTCTTGTAACTGTTGAAATAAAACCCCATGCCCAATGTCCTGTAGATGACGTGAGAAATGCATTGTGTACTAAGCCAGCATTAACAGTAGCGGCAAAACCATGGTATACTTTGGTCTGTGCAAGACCAAATTCAAAGTATGCTACTAGAATCACGCGCAGTCGTTCAGACATCGGGAGAAGAGCAAGGTGACTGAACTTTCGAAATACATCTGGGCAATGGGCATGCAAGGACTCTGGTTCAAATCCTATCATCTCAAGGAAAATCATCTGTAAGCCCAAACCATACCATTATGGAAGTCTTTGTCTTGCAGACAAATATTATATCTTGATCGCAAACAGATGTACTATCCTTAATGAAAGAACTGACTTGGTTAACAAATGCTGTCACAAAAACAAATATAAACTGAAACTTTTTAATCTATTTCATAACCATGTTTTAAATTTGCAGTTTTTCTACTACAAGTATTAGAGTGCTTATGTTGTCTCAAAATTTTTATTTTACTTTTTATCTGTGTTCAAATGGTGCAATTTGTATAAAAGACCTTTTCTGTAAAATATTTTTGAAAACAATCAATTTCTAGGGGGTCCTCCAGCAAAATTTCATGAACTTTTGTGCAAATAAACAAAAATGTCTCTAAGTTCTTAATCGTTGATGTTAGAAACTTTATTTTGGGCTTTATACCCACTAATTCAAACCTGAGGATGTGTTCGTAGTAGATTAAATTGTGACTAAATTTAAGCTTACTTTGATTCTGGTATAATTTCACAACAGAGTACCAAAATTACTCTATTGTGGCAATTTTTCATATTACATGAATAGTACTTTACAATATGCCATCAAATCAATTCATCAAATAGTACTTTACAATATGCCATGAAATCAACTTAGGTAAAATTTTCAGTATGAGGTGACAATGGTGATATTCAAAAGTTTTATTGCTTTCTTATAACATATCTTTGTTAACTGTGTATTAGGATGCTCACTGTTCATAAACCCCCAAAATTTTTTAAAGTAATAATATTACTTTGTACCTATGTTCAAACTATTTCTTTTCGAAAAATAGGAGGTACAAAACATTTTAAAAATCAACAAGGTCTAGGGAATCCTCCAGGCACTTTACTTGAATCATTGTGACAATAAAAAAAAACGACTTTTATTTTTTTATTTTTTTGTTAGAAAGATAATTTTTGGTGCTGTTCACATGAAATTGATTATGTTCGCTTTGTATACGATAATAATATTTAAAGTTTCTGTTTAGAAAAAGTATATCATGGATTTAACTTTCACAGCAATTTTTAAAATCTAGCAAAATACTAGCACCAGCTTGTTAAGTTTCTTAATTCAGTATCAGGTAGATGTGTGTGCCCACGCTTTGCGCAAGTGGTTTGCTTGAACACTGTTGGAGAGAGAAAAAAAGTCGGATATGTTTTGAACAGACCTCGTATAGTGGAAACCAAATTTTTTATCAAACAAAAAAAAAACATTAAGGAAGAAATAAATTTTGTTGTAAAAGTTTTTGTTTGAAAAACTATTGTTTTGGGAAAAAACATCTGTAAAAAAATTTGTTTTTGAAAAAACTTATAAAAAACAATTAAAAAAAATACTGTAATTTGAAACTAGATTGTTGTTTTAGAAAAAAAAACTTTTTTCGAAACAATCCTTTGAAAAAAAATTTTTTAAAGTTTTTATTTTTTTTTTGAAAAATTTTTTTTAATTCAAAAAGAAAAATTTTAAACAGTTTTTGAATTTTAACTTAAAAAAAAAATTTAAATAAAAAAACAGTTCTGGTACATAAGTCTTAGTGCCTAATAGTCTTGGACCATACTTGACGGCTTAAGTCATCCCGTACGTAAGCGTTTGCATCTACTGGTCATGCATGGTTTTGAATTTGCATGGTTTTCTGGTGTAAACGCTACTGGAGCAGTAATCTTCGGAATATCAAATTAAAAATAAATATATGGTAGTAGGTTACATTGGGTCCACGACTTTTTGGCGCGACCATTTCAGCACCAATATTCTGTGCTTTTTACTAACACTATCCCAAAGCCCTAACCCAAACCCTAAATAAGTGAATTGTCAAAGAGCACCAAATTGGCGCCGAAATGATCTGTGCAGAAAACGTACGGCAACGAAATAGGTGACGCCGAAATGGTCGCGTCGAAAAGACGTGATCCCGGTTACATTTTACCTCAATCAGTCTGTGGTCAGGAATAATGATTGATTTGGGGTTCAAATTGCCTGGGACCCAAGCTACCAATTTCGTTGCTGTGTGTCATAGAAAAGTTTGATAATCACAATCAAGCCAATGGTAATGCAAATAGCCAGTCAAATTATTTTCAGGGTGGTAAAAGGATTGACCCTTGGCCCTGGAAATTGGCAAGAATCTCTCAACAGTCAAGGGGTCTCTGTCAGATTTGTTGTGCTACTTAGACAAGCATTGAACTGCTAACTGCCATTTAATTTTAAACTATTGATTTATTTCTCAGATTAAATAAGGGAGATGATCAGCTTCAACTTCAGTATGCCATGGCTGCTGGTACTGCACAGTCTGGGGAAGATTACCACGTTCCATATCATGTGCCTGACATGCTTTCTGATATTACGTTTTATGTCTATAAAGCTCGCATAATGCCAAAGGATGTTTTACAAACACATGTTCGGTAGGTAACTAGGCATGTAGTTGCTGCATGTCAGAAAAACATTTACAAAACTTTTAATATAATTAGAACTTGTTTGCCATTTGTGATTGCAGCAAAAAGCAGAAATCAACTGAAATAAATGCTCTATAATACTTATCATACTCTATCGTATTTGTTAAAAAAGGTATGCAGTTACTAGCATTAATGCCTAACCTTGGACCATTATTAATGTACCCACACACACCATATTGTAAAATATGGAAAAGATTGTACCATATTGTAAGATATAGAAAAGTTTGTATCGCTGCAAAGCTCTCTTTTTATTTTATTTCTGTTACTTCTACACTTTAGAATGAATTTTACTTAATAACCAAGCCAAACCGAAAATCAGCCTGTTTGGTATGTTGGCGCACTTTTTCAAATTGCAATAATGCTGCAGACTGCCACTAGTCCAGTCGTCATGAGCATTCACGAGCAAGTGAAAGGCATATTTTTTACTTATACTTTTGGAATCCTGAATAAATGCACTTTCTGAATTGTCAACGTTTCCACCTAATTTCTGCTGCCGATTTTGGGTGATAATGGGGATTCCCCATGAAAGTGACATTGATTTTTTTCGCTAGTTAAGGTATGCTTAATTTTGACAAATTAACTTATTTCTAGGTGGAGTAGACAATTGAGTTTAGAGTCAAATGAAAGACAAAGATGTTAACAAACCTTTCCTAAAATCAGTTTTGGTTTGTTTTATTATGATGTCACGATATGGTTCATTGCAAATTTTTATAAAAAAAATTTGACTTGGGGTACATACCGTTAGATTATTACAGCCAAGTTGATAAATTATAGTAATGAAAGTTGGTACATTACATTGAAAAGTGGCAAACCAAGCATATATTTTTATAACCTTTACCCAGTCGGCAGCGTGGCCAACAACCCTGATCGAATGATCTGGGTCCAACTCGCACCCTGGTCATGTTGTATCGTCCTTGGATAAGACGTTTTACGATGATTATCTCTGCTTGGTGGCTTCAAACAAGCATCAAATTTAGTGGACAAGAATTCGAAGAAATCCACAGAAACATTGGATCATTGGAAACTCCTAAACAGGTGCGGATTCCTCCAATTACAAAGTAATTGTTGTAATGAAAGTGTGCAAATCGTCCAATAAGTTGGCATCTGATGCTCTTCGGTGACAGAAGGATAAATATGCCCTACAACAACAACAACAACAAATATTTGAGGTGGTAGCGTAACTATAAATACGGTATGTCTCCAACTTATTTTTTGTGAAAAAGCATTAAATCTATTAACAGCAATGTACTGAGAAAATTAATGAAAGCTTTAAACAGCATCCAGAATCTTACAGGCATAATCAAACCTTTGATTACTAGCCTAAGACGTACTGTTTTAGAATAGACCTTTGTCTTTTATTCCTTGTCAGTAAAGCTAGAACTACAGGTATGAACCTTAGCATAGAAAGGCAAAGGAATCACAAGTTAATCAGATCATAACACAGTTTTTTTCCGAAAATATTAAGTATTCACAATATTACAAGAAAAAATTATAATGTTGAATTCAAAATAAGTTTTAGTAGCATGCCTTAAGCAGTTGCTTTGCCCAATCTCAGGGTTCATCAGTTAGACCAGCATTAAAAGGGTGTTGCAGCCAGCCACCCCATAAATTTGATTGTGGCAACTTCTATCTCAGCTCAAGTTGGGGGCTTCGCTTAAAAACTCTTTTGCTCAAGTTTTGAAAAAAATTGTTAATGTTTTGGGGTAGCACAGTAACATCAAAATTTTGGCAATTTCAAAAAAATGTTTTTTTTATTTTGAATATTTTTGGGCCATACGTCGAACCTGTGATCACTTTTGATCATTTCTACTATTTTTGGAGTTGTTGTTTAGTATGCAGTCTACAAGAGAACTTTTTAAATCAAAGATCAAAAGTTGCATGATTAGAACTACTGTCACAAGCATAATTAATACCAAATTATTGGATTTTTTTAAAAATTTTATGATTCATTTTATATATGGCTCCAAATTTAAACTGAAAAGCGCTCATCATTGTTATTTACCCAATTTCAATCTTTTTTTATATTTTAGACAGCTGTGTTTCCAAAAAGCAACAAAAAGCATTTTATTGAAAAGCTGTCATAATTTCCGTTTCTTTTCTTTGACAGCCAAAGTTTTTTCCTTAGGGCTGGTCTACACGGTGCGTAAAATCGTCAGCTTACGAGCATAACTTTAGTTTGTTTCAAAGGAAAATTTCGTAAGACCAGTCGTACCACCTTACAGGCGTAACACCTTCCAAGAGTAAAATTGCAAGTGGAAAAAATTTGCTAAAAGAGCAAATTTTTTTCACTTGTACACTTGTAAGCTCTCGATTTGCATGAAATTTCAAAAACTGGTTTGCCAGGTCTCGAGGTAGGCTAAAATTAGGTTCATAAGTTTTATGGAAAGAAAGTTGATTTTCAAAAGTGAAAGTATGCGTGTTGGTTTGAAATAGCCTAATTTAACATGAAAATGCTCAATTTGTGGCTCTATGAGAAAAACTTGCAAAAAAGAGGCTTTGGTCGATAGGCCCAAAAGTGAATTATGATAAATTATGAATTGTTTGTTGTTATGTAACATTTGGTTCGCCTATTCCAGGTAATGAAAGTTGAAAATTAAACTGATATGTGGTGTGGCAATGCAGATCACAGTCCTGACCACAGGGACTTGATTAGGCCAAAACCAATAGGCCTACCTATGGGCCTACCAGTATGGTACGGTAGGTTTACGTCTTGGTGGTACTCGTACCTAGCATGTATTATACCACATTGTGAAAGTAAACTGGTAATCCTAGCTTGATAACTGCTGTAGGCTAGTTTACTTTAACCTATTGGTACACTTTGCAGGTGCAGTGATGCTGTGTAAGAGATACTGACAAGCAAGCTACTTAATAGCCTAAGCTACTGTCAGAAAATGTGCAAAGTTAGAAAATTAGTCTGCCGATAAAATCTAAGCTCTGATTTTTTATATCAATGAAACTCAAAACTAGAGCTCGACCAATATGACTTTTTGCGGTCGATATCGATATTTTGAGCCGATACCGATATCGATAACTGATATATTAACTTATGAAATATGAAATTTTGTCTATATTTTTCAATTACCTTGACACTAAAAGCTTTATTAATTCCCCTCCAAAGAAAGACTATTGCAAACACAAGTCACACTCCAGTTATACAACCTTTTGCCAATCAATAGCCAAGAGCGACAGTGCTTGCTCTCAAAAATGAACAGTTCAAGGTGATTGTGTTAAGCTGATATTTTATCGGTGGTAGATAGCCGATACTGTACGGTTACCAGTGATCTTGTCTCAAAATGATTTCGTCACAATGATTTCACCACAAAGTAAGGGTTAAGGCAAGATAGCTCTGGGGATAGTGGATTTGTTCAATGACTGCTGTTTTCAGTGAATGCTTTAACTTTAATAATGCAATAGGACAATGGGGTTGGCAGGGCAAACCCAGGGCCTGTTCTGTCTTAAGAATGCCTTCTGTTGTGTAATCACTTTGTGACGAAATCACTGGCAACCGCTGATATGATATATTGGCTTGACCCTGATATCAATCGATATATCGGTCGAGCTCTACTCAAAACTATTAGAGCCTACAGTATTAGTTAGCCTACAGTAATAAAAGCAGAATTAAAATGCAATAATCAAAGCATACCCTGGTACTAGTCTACTGATATGATGGGCTGAGCAGTTGCAGATATATAGGCATGTAAAATTATTTTATTTCAAAATGCACACACTTATTATTCAGCAACTATCAGGTTTTTAGACTTTTACAAATAGTTGAGTTGAATTGCAGACACTGTCAAGCCAATAGGTTTGTTCTACTGTCATGTCAATAAGATAGTGAAATCAAAAGTTTTTATATTCTGCGATTACTTTTCAGAATTGTCAATTAAGACTCTATTTGCAAGTTTTTATTGTAAACAAAATATAGTGACTGTGAGTACTTGAAATTAACAAATTTATCAATGATATGGCACTTTTGTCCAGACTCAAAGAGACTTATTGATGAAATTATGAAGCAATGTTGATCTTTAATGCTCAAGATTTTAAGGGTGGTGACCAATCTAACAGTGGCATTGTCAGGTTTTTAAGGTTAGTTATGTGTATTCCTAGATTGACAATCTTTACCAGCTATTTGAGCTTTTATTTAAAAAAAACAAAACTTTAGGCGTATTCATGTTGGAAATAAAAAAACAGACTTGGAAGTTTTATCTAAATCATTTGCTTTTATTTAAAATAATCATGTAAAATTAGCAGTGGGCCAAAGAAAATTTGTCATTTTAAAAGTTTTTCTAATGTGATGGTGTGACAATACAGTATTCACATCACTGCAGCTTAACTACACAATTTCTAGTTTCTTGTAACATATGAGTAGCATTGCTTGTTTTTCTTAGGTGCAACTAAGATTTTAAAGTGTCATATTTTTCAAACCATAAAATGCACCAATGATACTTAAATTTTTTAAGATATCCAACTTGTGCCTTATACTCTGATGCATTTAATCTATGCCTCTGGTTATGCCGTTATGGCCAGTTGATCAAGTGGTAATGCTTTTGGAGTTTAATAAATTTAATGTAATGTAGTGCATCTTATAGTTTGGTGCACATTGTGCCTAAAAGCAAAAGCTATAGCAGCCATTTGGTGCGCTTTATGCTGGAAGATAATAATTATAGAAGCCATTTATCAATACTACGACAGCGCGCCAATTAACAGTTACATGTTCCAGTTTGCTGCGCCTTATAGTCTAAAGAATGCCGTAGTAATATCTTTGCTAGAATTAATTTTGATAGAATAAAGTATTCTTTTTTTAGTGTTAAAAAAGTTGTTTTTTTTGCTTTAATTTTGCTTACTTGATAGCTTTGTTCTGTAATGTAGTGCCGGTACTCTTATGGGATTTAATGTGACCGGTTTGATGCAGTAGATTTGACGCAGCAGCGATGTTGTTAAGAGTTTTGCGTCAAACATCTTTCGGGTCTGGTTCGGACTAAGATTAAAGTTGGCCTAGTTAATTGTCTTGTGTCAACTAGTTGCCTCTAAAATTTTTGGACTCTTCTCTGAGTGCCAGTGCTTTATGCATAATTGGTATATTTTTTGATATATCTACTGCTAATGATGGTTTTGGACACTTTGCAGAATTTTGAACTTTTTTTGGTTGGAGTAATCATTGTTTGGTTTACTCTAGGTCCTCCAATGAGTAGAAGATAATTGGAAAATTGTTGGAACTGCATGATTGCAAGATTGAAAACCAAACGGAAAGCCATCAAGTTCCATTAATGTTTGTTGTGTATTTCTACAACATGCTTCATGGTCATCACACCCTACTTGAAATTGATCATGGTTTGGGTTAAGTTCTGTTGACTAACAATTTGATATTTTCTCCTTTAGTGATGAGAGTGAAAAGCAGAAGTAAAGCCATCAAGTTTTATTAATGTTTGTTCTGTATTTCTTCAACATGCCTCATGGTCAACACACCGTAATGAAAATTGCTCATGGCTTGGGTTAAGTGCTGTTGGCTGAACTTGTGACATTTTCTTTTCCCACCATGAAATCAATCAAGTCGTAGATGATTATTAATGCTTCATAGAGTTGCTGCTTGACTTTTCCAGAATCCAAGCATTACTCATTTTCAAGTTTTGTAATCGAAATGTTGATGATGTCTAATAAAATATCCGCTTTCTGAAACTGATTGGACACTGACATCGCCTTGAGTAAAATGTTCATATCTTCGAAGCTTTTCATTTGACACTTGTCAAGAAGAATCGTCAGAATGGAGAGCGCAGAAAAATGAGCGGCTATTTATAGGAAAAAGCTGAGCCGTGATTGGCTGGAAAAGGACCAATGAGATAGCATCATTAGTGTACAATCTTTAAGCTGTATATGAATTCTTTTTGTTGGCAGAGGGCGGGTTGGAAGTTTTGATGAAAGTGGCTTCAAGAGCAGATAGATGAAAAGGTGAGCGGCCTTGTGCAAGAATAAAAAATCTGCTGTCATTATAATGTTGAGCGCAGGTAGGATTTTGTAAAAGATGAAGTCCAATGGCTGAATCAGAAGCGAGAGACTGGGTATTAGTCTGGGTGGAAGATTTGCACCGACGAGCAGGAAGTAAGCGTTTTTGGGAAGAAGACCAAGAACAGATAGATTTGGGGACATGTTGTTTGATTCTATCCTGCAGCCTTTGGGAAGTACGGCCTACATACCGACTGTCACAGTGGCATGAGAATTGGTAAATCACGTTGCTTTTCTGCAAAGCAGGCAGTACATCCTTGTTGGTAGCGAGGAGAAGCTTGTTGGTAGAGTAAACAGCACGTGGTTCCACAGCGGAAAAGCACTGTTTGACAGCAGATTTTACTTGCTTTTCAAACCGGGTAGAAACAGAACCAAGCCATGGGAGACGTAAATAAACGGGGCATTTTTCAAGTGCAAATTTGGGCAGAGCGTGAAATTGCTTCATCTTCATAGCCATAAACGACTTGATCACGTGCTCAGGGTATCCATTAGTCAGTAGAATGGACTTGATTTTGTCTAGTTCCGATGGCAATCTTTCAGGAGAACAGATGGCAAGAGCCCGGTGAGTTAAAGTCAAGATTAGATTGGTTTTGCGTTTTTGAGGACTGAAGGAATTCCAGCGTAGATATTGACTGGTGAATGTGGGTGTCCGATAGATGGAAGTAATGAACTTGGAAGGGGATTTTTCAACAAGAACATCCAGAAATGGAAGAGCCAGGTTGGATTCTTTTTCGAAAGTAAAGCGGAGAGAAGGGTGAAGCGAGTTGAGGCTGTCTAAGAAAAGATCGCATTCATCTTCGTTGCTGAATACTACGAAGGTGTCATCCATATAGCGGTAATACATCTACGGTTTTAAAGTGGTCTGAAAAAGTTTAGATTTGTAGTAGCCAACGAAAATAATTGGCAAGGGCTGGTGTAAGAGGTGATCCCATGGCAACTCCATCGATTTGGCGATGCATGATGTCATTGAAGCTAAACTCAACAGATTCCACGACAATTAACCGGGCGCAATTGACCGCAAACATGTTAACCGGGTCCAACTGACTGTGACGTAAATTTACCTTAAACCAACTAACCCGAATCAAAATTGACCGGGAGGTAAATTAACCGTGCTAAATTGACCATTTATTTAAATGAACAAAAAGACTTAAAAAACAACACATATAGCACTACATAATTAAGGGCACTAAAATTTACATTAAAATTTACTAAAATTATTCGAATAAAGAGTGAGATGGGTGTACCACTCCGACCCATTTTGTCTATGACCGGTTCAGCGCAACACCAGCTAGGCAAATATCTCTGTTTTCGAACCTGTTCTCACTTTTTATTCGAATAACTGCATGCGCAACTCTTTCACCTTCGCTGACATCATTAAAACTTCAAATTAGGACCCTTCTTTCGTCTTTCTCTGCTCTTTCGACATTTCGAGTTTGTTTACTTATGTCCCTCTAGCAGAGACTATTCAAATCTGTGCTGATGCTCTCTATAGTTCGGAACACCCTCCTGCACCTTTCCCATGGCAAATCTTTGTGGAACTTATGGAGATGGCTACTTCTGTTGAGTTGGGATCACGCCAATTGACCGTGAACAAATTAACCGGCGACAATTGGTTTTTTGATCAACTGACCGGCAACAAATTGGCGGCGACACAAACCAATTGGCAACAAATTAGCCGGTGACACAAATCCACTGCTATACACAAATCAACCGCTTGTTGTTTCTAACTAAAGTTTTTGCTAAAATCCAAATTTTCTGCTTCAAAACAAACAAAAAAAAGAATTCTATATTTACAAATCAACTGAACATTTAACAGTTATAGTTAAGGTCGAAACTTCATCACATCCAGTGAAAAATGAAGGAGCTGTAATCCCTCCCCAATGCATAGATGTGTGGCTTGACTGGTTCGACTGAGAATCAAAACTTGCTGGACTCAGAGAAGGTATCAAAATGATCCAGAATTTGCACTACTGCTGCGTCACATACCGGCTTTGGCATTTGTTCCAGTACAGCATCTGATTGAAGCTTTTGAAACATTAGAGGAAGTCATACTTGATGAAATGCTTCTGCTTCTGGACTGCTTTGAGCGTACTTACATAGGGCGTTGCTTGCATGTCCGTCGAAGAGACCCGCCATATTCACACGACTTCTGGAACGTCCATGTTCGGGTGCCAAATGGCGACGCAAGAACCAACAACAAAGTTGAAGGTCACCACAATCTAATAAACAAAATGTTACAATGCAACACCCAACCATATGGAAATTTATAGAAGCTTTGAGGAAATTGCAGAACATAAACAAAAACAAGATTGAGGCACTCTGTGCCCAAGGGCCGCCTGCCAAAAGGAGAAAATATAAGGATCTGGATGTGCAACTTAAAACCATCGTTAAAGATTTTGCAAACTGTGACATATTAGATTTTCTCAGAGGCATCGCCCACAACCTACAATTTGTGCAATAAACTTCCTTATTTGTCAAATAACAGTTAATGTAAATTTTAGTGCCCTTAATTATGTAGTGCTATATGTGTTGTTTTTTAAGTCTTTTTGTTTATTTAAATAAATGGTCAATTTAGCACGGTTAATTTACCTCCCGGTCAATTTTGATTTGGGTTAGTTGGTTTAAGGTAAATTTACGTCACAGTCAGTTGGACCCGGTTAACATGTTTGCGGTCAATTGCGCCCGGTTAATTGTCGTGGAATCTGTTGAGTTTAGCTTCAATGACATCATGCATCGCCAAATCGATGGAGTTGCCATGGGATCACCTCTTACACCAGCCCTTGCCAATTATTTTCGTTGGCTACTACAAATCTAAACTTTTTCAGACCACTTTAAAACCGTAGATGTATTACCGCTATATGGATGACACCTTTGTAGTATTCAGTAACGAAGATGAATGCGATCTTTTCTTAGACAGCCTCAACTCGCTTCACCCTTCTCTCCGCTTTACTTTCGAAAAAGAATCCAACCTGGCTCTTCCATTTCTGGATGTTCTTGTTGAAAAATCCCCTTCCAAGTTCATTACTTCCATCTATCGGAAACCCACATTCACCAGTCAATATCTACGCTGGAATTCCTTCAGTCCTCAAAAACGCAAAACCAATCTAATCTTGACTTTAACTCACCGGGCTCTTGCCATCTGTTCTCCTGAAAGATTGCCATCGGAACTAGACAAAATCAAGTCCATTCTACTGACTAATGGATACCCTGAGCACGTGATCAAGTCGTTTATGGCTATGAAGATGAAGCAATTTCACGCTCTGCCCAAATTTGCACTTGAAAAATGCCCCGTTTATTTACGTCTCCCATGGCTTGGTTCTGTTTCTACCCGGTTTGAAAAGCAAGTAAAATCTGCTGTCAAACAGTGCTTTTCCGCTGTGGAACCACGTGCTGTTTACTCTACCAACAAGCTTCTCCTCGCTACCAACAAGGATGTACTGCCTGCTTTGCAGAAAAGCAACGTGATTTACCAATTCTCATGCCACTGTGACAGTCGGTATGTAGGCCGTACTTCCCAAAGGCTGCAGGATAGAATCAAACAACATGTCCCCAAATCTATCTGTTCTTGGTCTTCTTCCCAAAAACGCTTACTTCCTGCTCGTCGGTGCAAATCTTCCACCCAGACTAATACCCAGTCTCTCGCTTCTGATTCAGCCATTGGACTTCATCTTTTACAAAATCCTACCTGCGCTCAACATTATAATGACAGCAGATTTTTTATTCTTGCACAAGGCCGCTCACCTTTTCATCTATCTGCTCTTGAAGCCACTTTCATCAAAACTTCCAACCCGCCCTCTGCCAACAAAAAGAATTCATATACAGCTTAAAGATTGTACACTAATGATGCTATCTCATTGGTCCTTTTCCAGCCAATCACGGCTCAGCTTTTTCCTATAAATAGCCGCTCATTTTTCTGCGCTCTCCATTCTGACGATTCTTCTTGACAAGTGTCAAATGAAAAGCTTCAAAGATATGAACATTTTAATCAAGGCAATTCTCAAGTTCTATACCACCAACCAACTCTTCAGACATTGATATCATTTTTAATCCTCTGGTTATTTTTTCTAAAAGTTTTGATTAAATCTATGAGACAGGTTTTGCTTTAAGCAAAACTCTTGAGATGAACTTTTCTACAGGTTTTGATTAAATCCCTGAGGTAGCTTTTGCTTTGCATTTTTTTATACATCAATAGTAATATGTACTTGTCCAATCTGCGCTGATGTCTATGTGAAGCGACAAGCAGATGAAGGGTTCCTCACTCCCACCGAAGCATTACAATCGTAAGAGATGCCCGATGTGTTACTTTCTGAAATATTAGCTGCTTTGCGCTTAGAATTTTGTTCTTTTGCTTGCAACAAATTCAGTTTATTGTGTTTTTGAAAATATTGATTACAGTTGTATTACAGAAGTTGCAATATCTGTCTTATTGAGAGAATACAAAAGTTTCTCCTCTGAGTAGTGTAAACTTATTGAATGCTTTAGTCGCACAATCAATTTTCTGCAATTTCAGTGGTAATAATATTACTGCAGTGTAGGGTAATTGAAATGTTTTAGCTATTATAGTTCGCCCTATTGTCGTTTTGTGTTTAGTGAAAGTGCAATTAGCTGGGCATCTGTGAAATTTCTCTCAATCTTCGGCTAATGCTAGGGTAAGTATTTCTCCGAATAAGTTTAGGTTTAGTGGGTGAGGAATTGAATCAAAAACTTTTATTATCAAATTCTTGTGCATTACTGTGATACAAAACTACCAGAGTGGTAGTAAAAAAAAAAGCGTTCAGTAGAAGCATTGTGTGAAAAAAGAAAAGATGAATATTCCAACAAGCATGTCAACAAAAATTTTTGTAATGAAATTAGGAGTTATAATGCAATTGAATCTGATTGATTACAAGGAGTTAACACAAATTGTTTGGGGGAGGAGTCAACACAATTACAGGCTTAATAAAATGCGTGTTTTTGCAGTAGGGATTAAATGTGGAAAAGATTGTAGTTGAATGTGATATTGCATCATCTACTTATGCATTATTCGTGCAGTCAAACCATTTGACAATTCGAGAGGATAACGTATACCTGCATGCTACGCATCATGCATCGTCTATTGTGTTTTCAGCGGTGGACTGGATAAAGTTTATATAAAAGTTGATATGGGAGAGAGGTGAAAGACGCCCAAATTTGGCTTAAACTGACATGGGACAGAGGTGTAGTTGAGGGCACAAGGCTCGAGGCCAAGGACACAAAAAAATATCAGAGGCCAAAGGCAGCCTTTTCGAGGACTGACCTTTTTTAGAGCAAGGACACAGGCGCAAGTGTTCTCCAAAAAAAGCTAATAATAATACGGTCTTCAAAACTTTTTTCACGTGTTTAAAAAAAAAGGCCTTCTAAAATTTTTTCAGGGATCTCAAAAAACAAAATAAAAAAATCTCCAAAAAAACAAATTTTTCTGCGAAAAAACAACCTACAAAATTTTAAGGATTCCAAACATACTGTTGTCCTCGAGTCGAGGACGGCAATTTTCGAGAACTTGAAGCTTGGAGGCCAAGGACGGCAATTTTCGAGAACTTAAAGGTCTGAGGCCAAGTACTTCAAAATGTGTCCTCGAGGACTCCACCTCTGTAAACGGATTGTAACAGTAGAACTGAAAAGCGGTTGAAAGCTGAAAACTAAATGTACCCTGCAAAACATTGCGATCAGATCTTTCTACCGAGTCACCCTCCACTAAGAGGAGTTCAAAAGAAGAAGAACCGGACCTTTGAAATCAGCCTCTAGTGCCCATCAGTGCGGCTCGGTGCCACGGAAAGGCATTCCGGGGCCGTGCCCCCCAAGCGAGGACTGTGCCCCAAAGAAATTAACAGCCTCTGGGCTACTGGAGTGCAAATCGAGGCCTAAGACTAAACTGGTGCTTATCTTCCTAGAATTCGTGAGCAAGAACTGTTTTTTCGTAGTTTTTGTGGATTCACACCAGATTTCATGAAACTTTGGGACGAGGAATTTTTTTTTGGTCTTCACTTTAGGATTGTGGAAAATCGCAAGACATTTGAGATGAAAACCAGAGTTTGAGGAAATTTTTGAACTAAAGAATTTCGTTTTTTTTTTGGTCTTCACCTTTTTCGTTTGATCCACATTCTCGAATTCACATTAATAAACTTCTCGTGCCCCCCTAAGATTCATTTTTGCCCCCCAGGCACGCTATCCTGGCCTATAAGTTAATTTTTGTAATTTTGTTCTATTCACGAAGTTTCTTTGGCCAGGAAACAGCAAAGGAACCTTTTAATCTTTGAGTTAAGCTGCCACGTCTTGACTACCACACACTGTGGAGTTTTCACACTTTCTCTTTTTGTTGCTAAATGCTAAGCAAGGAATCGAACCCAGATCTAGCATATCAGTAACAGGTGCTCGATCACTGATTGGTGCAAATATTTTTTTACTTCATCCAACAAAACCTTCGCTACCTAATAGCCACCACAACACTTTTGATTGGCCATACGTTATGCTTTTTTGTGAGGAAGGTTAAAAAAAATTCACGTTTAATTTATCAAAAAAACAATACTACTTCTCATGATGCATAATCTGACTCAAATTTAGCCAAAACTACAAAGTATTGTAATAAATCTGTGATTTCGGTCATCCAATTTAGCACAATGTTATGGCCACCCACAGAATACGCTGTTGAGTTGTTATGCTCGTAAGTGCCATTTCGTATAGTGTAGACACCTTTCATGTACGAGCATAAAAAAATTTTGTATGCACAGTGTAGACCGGCCCTAAAAAACTTAAGAAGCACAGAAAAAAAAAGTCATTTGTTAAATGTTTGTAGCCAGTAAATATAAGACATAGAAATGGGATCAATCTAGAGCCATTTATATCATTCATATTGGCAAGCGTGGCAACTATAACTTAATAATAAGTCAATTAAGATGTTTTTTGACGTTTTTAAAACGTCAAAAAATATCTTAATTGACTTATTATTACAATCATACAACAAGCAAGTTGCTGGGTTTAAATAGCCAAAATTAAGCATGAGAGGAGGCGTCTTCTCTAGCTCAAGTGGTAGAGCAGTGGACCGGTAATCCAAAGGCTGCAGGTTCGATTCCTGTGGGAAGACAATTTTTCGCATTGCTTCTTTTAAGTAGTCGCCGTTCTGGTGGCTCTTCCCTAGGCTTCCTAGCTGGTAGCCTTTAGGCCAGAAGCACGCAAAACGATTAAAAAAAAACTATAACTTAGTCGAAGTTCGAATCAGGATCTTTTGAAGTCACATCCAGTTGATGTACGGTTTCCACGATTGAATACAACTTAGTGTGGTAAACTGTTTACAGAACATTAAATTACAGATATTTTTGTACAGTCATAATGATCAGGAACTATAACATATTTAATTTGCCAATTATAGTTAAACATGGGAAATACACAATTTATCGAGTATAATGATTTGGGCTTGAGAATTGTATGATTGTTACTAGTTAGCTTTGGCTTGCTGAACTGGATTGGCTGTGAATTTCGCTGTCTGAAGACTCATTTGATTCTTCATCAAAATGACGAGGAGAAGGAGAAATTTTTTTGTTTTCGACAAAAAGACAATATGGTCCATTGACGATTTGCCAGGCTGTCTTTAATTTCTTCATTTTGGCTTTTTTGAATTGCAAAAGTAAATATTTCTTTTCCTGAAATAGTTTAGGCAGATGCTCAGTTACATACACGGACTGAATATTCTCGTTTTTTCGTATGTCGATGAAGGTCTTTAAAATTTGCAAGCAAATGTGATGTTTTTTTTCAAAGACATTGCTTAGTTTAACTATTATCAGTTGAATCAATCTTTTACTTTGTTTGGATATTGGTCACTGCAGAAGTTGATGTATGTGGATGATATTAGTGTCTGGCAGATTTAAATTCAGTCCTTCCTGGAGAAAATTTTTGAATATCAGCAAGGTGGTTTCTTTCTTTTCCCAAACTTCGTTTTCATCAAGTTCATGTATTAATAAGTTTAGCCTCTTGCTATGAGCCTAATTTGTTAATTCTTCACATTTGGCGGCATGCTGGGATTGCTCAAGATGTGGTATCCTCTTTTTAAAATCATCATTAACTTGCACTGCTCCCTTGGTTTTGAGTTCCATTTCCAGTTTACTTCATTTTTTTCAAGCTTATTAATTTTTAACGAGAACTTTTCATTTAATTCTTTAAATTTGGCATTGAAATCTCCAAATTTTTTGTTGATACTGTTGAGCCTATCTTCAAATTTCTTGTCGATACTGTTAAGCCTATCTTCAAGTTTTTTGTCAATACTGTCGAGCCTGCAAATGACAATGTCTAGTTTTGCTTCAGATATATTATTTGACTTGCTTGAGTTGCTCATCTTCTTGTTAGTTGCTCGGTTATTGAATGGAACGAGCTCCAGTTTTACTTCAGAAAACTTATCTGGCTTGACAGCTCATGCACAGAGTTTTTCAGAGTGTTTGAATAGACATCCGCTCGCTACAATGCTTTTGTTCGAATTGATGCCCTCGGTAACTATTGTATGTAATTCCTGTGTTACTCCAACGATTTAAAACTGGAGCCTTCACCGTTTGTGCTGTTTCAAATTCTTGGAGTAACACAGGAATTACGAACAATAGTTACAGAGGGTGTCTGTAACAACCGATATTTCTTGAAGTTTGGCATTCTTCTCCAAAATTTCAATGATTTTCTCAGAACCTCGTTTTGCTGATACCATGGGAGTGTTTCTTTTGAGATAAAATGGAATGACTTTTTCTAGAACAATTTTGGCATAGTCTCTTTTTGTTCTGTTGGAGGTTCGGAAATTCCTTCTTGTCTCTGAAACTTATAATGTCTTATGACTTGCTTGTTAGTTGGTAACTAACTGTCGATAATTTCTGCATCTTTTTTGTTAAGCCACCACCAAGGCCAGATATACATATTGCATATTTCACTAGATACATAATTCACTAGTGATTCTTGGCTTTTTGCTTGCCTTTGCCATTTTGTTTTTTGATATCGATGCGCATTCAATACCGTTGAGTATGTTTCATAAGCATAAAAAGAGTATAAGTAACTATCTCAGTCCATTACTGATAGCATAGGCGTTGATCCTGAGGGGGGGTGATCCTGAGAGGGGGGGCGGCAACCTTAGGGAAGGGGGCAAAATATGTCTGGACCCCTCGTTCTTTTGGCGAGTAATACCCAATTGGCTACAAGAAATCCGAAATTCCGGATTCAGATAGAACCAGAATATGGTGAAAACCCTTTTTTTGTTTTTAACCTGAATTTTGGGGGCAAAATTTCGGACTGAAATAGAATTATTAAGTTTACCCAAACTTTGCAAAAACATTTCGCCCCCTCGGAATTTGCTTAGTCAACAAAAAATTGACGCCTATGACTGGTAGCCTATATGAAAATAAGTGTGTATATGAAATATGGAAACGAGAGAGTGTTTCCGTAAGTTATTGTCAGCCATCTTACAGTTTTATTCTGGAGTAGCTCATTTTAGTGTCTGCTTTTGCAGGCATGATAATTCACTAACATGGTAAGTCTAAATTTGCAGATCTGGACTATTAAATATGCTCAGATTCAGCATTCACTGAAAAACTGTTGTAAAAGGCTGATTGGTGACTAAGAATTGCCAGTGTACTCTTAAATTACTCTTCAGCTCTTTTAATTGTGCCAGCATTACAACCAAAGAAACTACAGCAAATAAAAGTAACTCCTGCCTTCACAGCATCTGCTCTCAACATTAATAGGCCTATTGCATTGCCTTATTACCGATACCTAACACTACGTTTATTAAGCAACAATGCTGACTGTGTGTTACTATACCAGCACCAAGGCAGAGATGATTGATCACAACACACATTGTGATTATTGCATTACCAATGGTTTTGCGAAAAAAATCAGGTAAAAATTGTGCTAAATAGGCCAAAAGTGGCAAACTACTGGTACCATTTGCATCATCGCTTTATGCAGATTTGGTCAAAATTTTATCACTGATGTGGCCTCGGTTGAATTTATTTAATTTTTTAGTATTTTACACAATGTGTCTTTAATGGAAAAAGAACATTTTTGCCATATACCCATGACAAAATTTTGTGGTCGTGGAGGTTTGATGCACCCTATTGTTTGCAAAAGCCTTAAATGCAATCTCACCAAATTTGAACTTTTTATGTCTTCCTGTTTTCAAGATATTAAACTTCAAAATTATCAAGTTTCCTCTTACTTCAGTGTTGCCATTTTGCCAGTATTATGGCAGAAGATAACTTTTGAAAAGCTTGGTTACATTTACTTAAAAAGCAGCTACATTACAGTTCTGAACCCTTTCGAACCTACTTTGACAACAACTCTTTTAAGAAACACTCTTTGAGAATAAGGAATACGCAGTAACTTTTTGAAATTTTGTTTCTAATTGGAAACCCTGACAATTCTTCCAAGCGAAAAAAGTGTTTTTAGGGTAAATCAAAATTGTTTTGTCTCAGTATTGGAAGGTCGTAGAAAGCTCAAATTTGGTGACTTTAGGTTTCAGATCTGTCAAAATTTTTTGTGAGAAAATCGAACAAAAAAACTTCTGACTTGAATTCCCTATTGACATGCATTTTCTCATATGTTCTTTCACAGCTTTGCTTTCAGTTCATATTTTCAGTTTAAAATTTGTTTGAAATAAATTGATGTTTGTTTTGTATATTGCAGGTCTTACTGGGAGCCAAATGAATATCCTTCCACCATTCAACGAATGCAAGAGTGGACCCCTGATGAATGCATTCCCGAGTTTTTCACAGATCCTTCAATTTTTATTTCTCACCATCCTGATATGCTTGATCTTGGTGTGCCAGAATGGTGCAAATCACCACAAGATTTCATCAACAAGCACAGGTATGTTTTTTTATTTTTGGAATTAAAAAATATTGATGTCTTGACTATGAACAAGATTCTGGCATTGCATGGTATTTTTCACAAAAGGTTCAACAGCAGTGGTTCCTCGCAACCACTAAAATTGGTTTAATCGTATTACTCAAAGGAGGGAAGGGCAAAAATTTCCTTATCTTACTCCTTACATCAAAAGTCATGGAACCAGGAAACTTGGCAATTGGCTTGTGGGTTGGTATTCACCAAATCTTTTTTCCAAAAAATGGTTTTGAGTTGATGACATCATCATTGTGATGTCACACCTTGTATTTCAAAAATTGATGTTGGTTTTCAGTGACGTCACAGGCAATGCAAAATTTTTTGAAATTGAATCATGAAATGCCTTTTTTTGGAAAAAGACTTCAACAAACCTTAAAATTCGAAAACTATCCCTTACTTTAGCTACTTCAAAATTTTGGGAGTTGTTATGAATAAAATAAAGTTGATTCTGAGCCAAGTTCATTAAAAGTTAAAATCTTGTTTATAAAAAGATTCATCAAGAAAAAATCAAAGGAGAACATTTTTACCCTGCCCCAGTGTAAAATTACATGGTTGGCCAAGAAAATTTGCATCGTTAAAGATCAAATGACAAGAAAAATGCGCCACAAATTTTCTGGCTTTTAAGATACAAATTATTTGATAGTACAAAATCAAACTAAAAGGTTTTAAAAACTTTGCTTTAATTTACACCAAATTGGTGAAGGAATTAAGCTTTGAAAGATGCTATGCTGTGCAAAAACTTGCCAACTCGTGGAATGACGTCACTTCTGCTCAAACAATCCGGTACTCAGAAGCAGATCCTGTGTAAACAGTGGGTTGTCCAATTGTTGATGCTATAGAAAATTACAGATAAGCTTAATAAGAGTGATGTGGATTAAATTTCTAGATGATTTTTGTTAATCAAAGCTGTTTGTAGTGAGAGTTAATGCAGTATTAGAAGCAATTATCTGCAATAGCTGGTACTACTAACTAATTTGGAGACTGGTAGATTACCAGTATTGATGAATCAGTTATGGCTAAGCATAAAATAAAGCTAATCCAGACTTAATGCCAGCAATCAGCATCTAGGATTAAACACTAGACAGTGTGTTAGCTGTATCATTTATGCAATCGTAAGTTATGATCAGTGGTGTAAAACGTACTCAAAGTGTAATCAAGTTAAAGTTTTGTTACTTAAAGGCAAAAACTACTTGAAGTAACGTACAAAGTAATGACAAAAAAGTACTTGAGTAAAATTTAAAAAGTTGCTTTAAAAGTACTCAAGTACAAGTATTTCTGAAAGCATTTAAGCATAATAAACAAATTATTTAATTGATAAACTGTAGTGTATGACAACTATTCGACTACCTTCACATCACTGCCACATAATACTTGGTCTTCTAACCCCTCACTCTCTCGAGAAGTCTTGAATTACTAATTGATGCTATTAGTAAGCAGTTTGTGTTCCAGTTAAGCATATCATATCAAGTTTAAAAGGTAGAGACCAAAGAAATAAGCACAAAGATTTGAAATGTTTGTAAAGCTAGAATAAAAAAATTAGAAAAATTAAAATTGGTTTTAGGCTCAGGGTCATTCCATTATAATTCATCAAATGTCGTACACCATTAAATAAAAGAAAATGTTCATATTCACGTAATTTGAAGTCTTTTGTCAATGAATCACAATGTAACAGGATTTTTTTTCTATTTTCTGTTTTTGGAGTTATTGGCTATTAAAATTTTGCATATTTGCCACTAGAGGCGCTTGCACGCACTGTCACAAATGATTAAAATGGTCTAAAACCTCTTTTTGTTGACCAACTTATCTCAACAAAGTGTCAATTGATATGTTTTCAGGGCCAAGGTAGCTAGATATAACTAGCTAGATATAACAGAATTAAAATAAAATTCAGTTAAGGGGTTCAGGACAAGAGCACTTGGGACATTGTTTCACAAAATGAATGATGATTTAATGACAATATGACAATAATTGGATTTGAGTGTTTCGTCCTTGCTCAAGGGACTCTTCAGGCAACAAGGTCAATTTTAATTTTGTTTTATTAGCCAAAAAAACAAAACAAAACCTTTTTTAATTGGAGTTGGCCCCTTTTTTAATTTTAATTGGAATCGGCCCCCCTTTTGAGCAAGGACAAAACGCGTCGTGACGGCTCAAATCCATTTATTGTCATATTGTTATTAAATCAATGTTCATTTTGTGAAACAATATCCAAAGTCCTCTTGTCCTGAATCCCCTTAACTGAATTTGATTTACGCTCACCGTGTTAGTGGTTTGTGCACTCTCGGTTTAGGAATCTCTTGACTATGACCCTTGTCGTAGCCTTTCTCAAAATTTATAACAGAATTAAGATGTTTTTGTGAAAATGCATTGTTTCGCTTCCAAGCCCCCCATTCCTCCATGACTCAACATTTTTCATTCTGTTTTGCAGTAGCACGTATTGTGATGATGCAAGTTCCTAAGATTAAGATGTCTTTTTTTGAACTTTATTTAAAAAGCATTTATCATGGCTAAATTGCCCTCCATGATTTTTTTCTGTACTTCATTTTTGCTAAAAAGAAATCGATTGAAGTTTATGAAAGTTTATATGAAAGTCGACTAGTAGCTTAACATTTATTCCTTAAAGGTTTCAAGCAGTAAAGCATTTGAATAATATATGCTATAAAGTAGGCTCTTTCCTGTGTGGAGTGAGAAGAAATTGTGGATGAAAACAACAAAAGTTGTATTTGGGGGTTAAATTAAGATAATTATTTAAAAGTTGTATCAACTGAAACATTTTTGATAATATTCCCAATAAATCAAGATTCATTATAACTTTCAACTGGTTCAAACGGGAGTAAGATCCAATCCAATTGAAATTCAAAAATGTTGGAAGAAATGTCAATGAAAAAAACATCCAAAATTATACAAATTAAAACATCAAGTAAATTTGAATATCCAAACAAAATCAAGAGTTAATACAAACCTAAAAAACAAAAAGAAATTATTTTAGAAGATGGTTACTAAACAATAATCAAACTTAAGTTAACAGTGAAGCATAGAAAAAACATAATCAATATAAGGTTGAAAAATACGAGTAAGTCGCACTAACTATGAAGTGCAATCATAGGTGGGCAAGTTAATGCAAAACATTAGCTTCGTTAACCACTAGTCCCTTAACAAACTTCACACCTCCGTTGACGTTAATTTGTTATTTTCAGCTTTAATTAGGGGAAGTTAATAAAGTCCGTTAATTTGTTAACATTTTTTGTGTAATTTACATTTCTTTTTGTTCACTCGCTTCTAGAGTACGTATTGACGCTGCTGAGCTGATTGTAAGGAAATATTTATTGCTATGGTGGTCTTTTTGTGCTTTGGAAGTTACATTTTACAGTCTAATCTAATTTCAAGGTAAAAAAAAGTTCGAATGCAGTAACGAAGATGCAATCGGAAAATCTTCGGAAATTGTAAACAGCAATAATTAGACTTATGAGGCCGCAGGTTATTATTTTCCACAAAAAAGAGCTCTTTTCTTCGCTTTCTTCTATAAAACTCGTGCTAATACACACCCAGTGTTACCAGTGCAAACTGGTTTGTACCGGTACGATGAATAAATAGTGTAAGATATTACCGATAAAAACCTTAACGGAAGTTTACAGCACTAAACAAACTTAACTGAAGTTAATTTAGTTTGTTATCATGAAAAAACTTTTTAACGGATTAACGATTTAATGAAAAAGTTAGCTTCATTATTAACGGATTAACAATTAACGGACTTGTGTGAACAATTAACGGACACCTATGGGTGCAATAAAAATCAACAATACCTTAAAACCAGATAAATATTTCAAGTGTAAAATTTAACACAAATACAAAATCTAAAATAGGAAAAATAAATGACATTGTTGAAAAAAAAAAAAGGTCAAAACCTAGAATGCATTATATACAACTAGACACATTTTTTCAAAAGAGTTATATTTTGCATAGAATGCAGTATGAAACATATGAAAAACAAAATGCATTGTAAGCCTAAGACATAGCTACATAAAAACTAGACAAACGTTACCTTCTAGTATGCATCACACCTATTGTGAATTATAACAAGAACCAAGTAATATTCAATATTCAAACTGAACTAATAAAAGCAAATTACGTATGTACTCATTCTGGCCTACCAAACTCCATAATCAATCAAGTACTGCTTAAAACATGACCAGAGTAGCTACTGGTAGGTAGCAGATCTATTTCATTTTAAATCGATTAAACAGCAATTTTGTAAGTTTTTTGGGACCAAGTTGCATATTTTAACTTCAAGATATTTAAATCTGTTTTGTAATCTTTGGTGCATAATAACTGGAATGTTCAGTTAATCTCAAAATAAAGCAAACGGCAAAAACGTAAACAGACATTTTTTACTGTACGTTTCTAGACATTACTAGTCTCATCATCAGCAGATATATGATTAAGCAACAGCAACTTGTCACGAGCTAAAGCACAGGCAAAAAGGCAAAGCAACGATGCAAAAAAGGCTAAAACTTGTACACAAACTGGCATTTTCGAACGGTCTTGCCCAACATGCGTTGAAACTGCTCGCTTGAATTTCTTTTTGAGATGTTCGTAGCCTGTGTTAGTACTTAATAAATATCTCATTGTGACATCAGATGCATTTTTACTTCAAAATGATGTGTTCAAGCTTACAGTATGTACTGCAATTGTTGTTGAAAAAAATATTATTTTGGGCCATGCATTATTACTCTAAGCTTGCAAATTCTTCGGCTGATTATGATTAGTTAATGAATGACAGAATTTAATTATATGTTTCGTCAATTAGCTGCCTCGAATTTTCTTTTTTTTTAGTAAAGAGACACAATTACTGCACCAGTATTATATTGCATCAAGCTTACATAATCGAAGATATATGTATTGTGTTAAAATTTTGTTTGCGATTATTACTTTACTGATTCTGTGGTGCCACTTGGGTTTGTCTTGCCAAGGGTAAATTACGTTGTGCAATAAATCTAAAAGTAATCTCCCCTAAAAAAGGCATTAACAAAAATATCTTACCACCCTCATAAGGGATGGAACTCTAGCTAGCTTGCAGAACCAGAGTCTCATTGTTTATTTTTGTATGATTTACTGCTGTAACTTCAGCTGATTCTAGATAAGGCAAAAACTCGCAATCCTTCCAAAAACACCTGCAGCACTAATGCAAGACTTTGTGTCGGTTTTTGAAAATCTTAATTGCTTTGACATCGTGACCACAAATTCAGACTAATTTAATATAGCGTGTTGCTGTAGCAATTTGCCCAAATCTTGATTACTTTGTGATGGTAAACAAAGTTACAGTTAGTAGTAACAGAAAGCTGCTTGAGATTTTTGGCGTTTGGCAATTGACAATGAAACAAATAGTTGTGATGTGGATGATTTGACATTTAGTACTGTGCTTAACAACCTTGCCGAATGCAAATTCTTTGACATTCCTAATGCTAAAATTTTCTCTTCAAAAGCTAATGGAATAACCTTTTTTCATATAAACCTAAGATCAATAAACAACCAAGAAAACTTGGACAATTTTCTAGCCTTTCTACTGTCGTTACTAGATATAGTGTGTGTATTGGAAATGTTTAAGCCTTGTAGGGTGACCCAATAATCAATATCTGCTTACCAAATTATAGTTTTGTGCATGCCGATTCATTAACGAATGTGAGTGGGGTTGGTATTTGTGTTTCGTTTAAACTTCAATTTGAAGTAGACCCTACTCTGTAAATTAAAATTAATAACTGCAAAAACTTGTGGTTAAACATATTGGATGACAAAGCAAGGTATAAATTTACAATAGGTGCCATTTACCAACATATGTATTATAGCGCTATTGAAAACTTTTCAGAGGCGTTGAGCAATTCTTTTAACTTATTAAAGGCAGTGAATTATCCAGCCAATTCCAGTGGTTTACAATAGCTAAAATTGAATTATAATTTTTGATCATTTTTGTTTTTTTGGGCTGTGGTTGCAAAGATATTCAACAAATACAAAAAGATATACACCGAAAAAAATTTTTGGAAACTCTTCAGTTTTGTTTTTCCCGCCTAAACTACAGAAGGCCTAATAGTTTACAGTAGAGAACTGTCATTTTGGCGGGAAGAACAAAACTCAGAGTTTCCAAAAACTTTTTTCGGGGGATATCTGTTTGTAGTTGTTAAATATCTTTGCAATTGCAGTTCCAAAATTAAATCAAAAAATATCAAAAATTATAGCTCAATTTTAGGTATTGTAAGCCACCGAAATTGGCTCGATGATTCACCGCCTTTAAGTGAACGTAAAGGTATATACTGCTTGCTCAGAGATATAAAACATATATATTTGGCTAGATTAGAGGACACCTGTAACCGAAA
This sequence comes from Trididemnum nubilum, assembly GCA_963965965.1. NCBI lineage: Eukaryota > Metazoa > Chordata > Ascidiacea > Aplousobranchia > Didemnidae > Trididemnum > Trididemnum nubilum. The sequence goes on along the minus strand of OZ014473.1, from coordinate 49,518,644 downwards.
CGTATCTTGATTGCTTAACTAGTTGTGGTGCTATTCTTATTATTTCTATAGCTACTCGTGAGCTGGTGATTCCTTGACCATTATTGTCATTGATCATATAATCACAAACAATTCATCCCATTTTACTGAACCTGGCATAATTTGTTGCGATGGAAAACTGTCTGACCACTGTATAATATTTAGTAGCGTGTTGGGCTACCATTTTCAAAAACCAAAACAGATGCGAATCTTTATCAGAGTTAAATCAAATTTTAAAACTGAAACTTATTGTGATGATATGAACAAATTTGTCAACAAATTTTTTGAACATTTAGATGATCTAGCCGCAGAAAATTTAGATAAATCATTTAAAAAAGCATTTATCTCAGTGGTTCAAAAAGTTATCGATGAACATGCCCCTATTAAACAAATCTCCCGCAAACTGCAAAAACTGAAGAGCAAGTCTGGATCACTAAAGGTATATATAGCTCCATTTGTACAAAAAATTGTATGCATAAATCTCATTACATCTTTTGTGATGAAACCAGAAAACATGAATATAAGGTATATGCAAATAAACTAACCAAAATTAAAACCCTAGCGAAGAAAAACTATTATGGTAAAAAATTAGATAAAAACAAAAGCAATTCGCAAAAAACATGAAAGTTGTTACGCACGCTTCTACCTGGAAAATCTTCTAAACATGCCAAATTACGACAAAATATTAGTCTTGAGGTGGTGCAGAATTTGAAAATGACTTTCAATAAAGTCGATTTTGTTTTGCTTTCGAAATAGGCTTTTTGGACAGAACTCTTCAGTTGCGATCTCTGTCTAGTTTGGTATGTGATGAGCAGGATCTTTTAAACACCAAATGCAGTAAGAAAAAATGCATTCTGCTGTAAGGATAAATGCATTCTGCAGTGAGGAGAAATGAATTTTAAGAAGATTGCACAATAGTAAGGAGAAACGCAATCTATCCAATGACAGCAGGCTTTGATTTCTAACGATTTGAATCCAAGTGATGATAATGCTTATAAACAATTCCTTTGCAGTAGAATTAAATCATCCATCTTTTTGGAATCTCCTCGTGTTAATGAAGTGATAATTGTAATTAATTCATTAAACTCTCATAAATTGTTGTTGTTGTAGCACATATTCATTATCCTGTCATCAGACAGCATCAGACGCTAACTTGTTGGACGATCCCCACTTTTTTCATTACATCGACTGCTGGATGATTGGAAGAATCCGCACCTGCTTGGGAGTTTTTAATGATCCAATGTTCCTGTGAATTTCTTCAAATTCTTGTCCATTGAATTTGATGCTTGTTCAAAGCCATCAAGCAGAGATAATTATCGTAAAGCGTCTTATCCAAGGAAAGCGTCTTATCCTAGGGTGCGGGTTGAACCCAGACTATTTGATCAGTGTCGTCGTAAAAACGACGCTTTTACCTGTTCGACCACGCTGCCGTCTTTACCCATTTGGCCACGCTGCCGACTCTCCTAAATCTCATGGCCACAATCATATATCACCTTGTTTTCTTCAAGTAGCATCCAGTATTCTTGCTCCTGTGCTATACTATTTTATTGATAATGCGTTTGAATTTGGAATAAATCCACAAAGCTGCAAAATAGCTAAAATAGTACCTTTATATAAAGTGGAAAAACAAACAGTGTGACAAATTATTGTCCTATATCCATTCTCATATTAATTCATAAGCATTCGACAAATTTTTTTCAAAAAAATTCAGTTCTCTGTGATACTCAGTATGGATTTCAAAGCAACCTATCTACTTTTAATGCATTACTAGACATACTAACTAGCACATGTGATCAAAGTAATGCTGGAAATTATACTGGGTTAATCTTATTAGACTTTAAAAAAGCCTTTGATACTGTGTGTCATAAGATACTTTTAAGGAAGTCAAACATTATGGAATTCGTGGCCAAGCATTACAGCTTTTAAATTCCTTTCTACATAAACGTCATCAATATGTTTCTTACCAAAACAAGCATTTAGAAACCCTAATATACCAATTTGGTATGCTTCAAGGCAGCAATTTAGGCTTGCTGTTATTTTCAATTGACATAGTTGATTTACCTTTTGTAATAAATTCAGTACCTTAATTATTTGCCAACGACACCTGTTTGGTAATTCACTCTCTTAACACTTCCACACTAGCTGAAAACATCAATTCTGAATTAGTAGATGTACATGAATATAAAGAGACGAACAAAGTAACTGTAAACCCCGAAAATTCATTAGCTTTAATAATACCCCCAAATTTTTAATCACTCAAGTCAAACGCATGGAATTTTCAAAATAAGCAAATATTAAGGAAAGAAAAAGTTTTTACAAAATTTGGGGTACCAAAATGGGGTCTCTCTAAGGACGTAAATGTTTTTTTGACTTGGTTTAAAAAAAAAACTTTCAAAAAAAATAGCCTCAAGAAAAAATTCTTTTTTTTAGAAAATCTTGTTGTAAGTTAATGTACGGATTGTGCTTTGCTATGTTATGACTAGGGCAAGTTTTTATTGACGTAAAAACAAAAAAAAATTGACCTAAAAATTCAAAAAAATTGACTTCATTGACCTAAAAATTTTAGACTGAATAAACGTTATTTTTTGAGATTTTCCATTAAAGCAAATATTTAACAAACGAAAACACACACAATTTCTCAATAAAACTTGCTACACAAGGCTATTGCTATTGCAAAACAAGTCAAGTCTTGGGACATAATTAACTCTGCACTCTAGTAATCACCAGGTGGATGCATTAAAGTGCAAAATCATGTAATATCGCACATTTTTGGCCTTAAAATTTCTGTCCTTGGCCAACAGTTTTTTCAACATAAAAAAGCGTCTTTCTGCAGAAGCAGATTTGGGCTGAGAATTTTGAAGCATGTGATACACAGCAGGTGAATAATTTTGTCTTTCCATATTTATTATTTCAGAAATGTCATTGTTTTGCATTTATTTTTTAATGTATTGGTTGATGTTAAAAGTGTCTTCACCAAAGTCAAGTTCTTGGATTGCTTGCACTGCTTCTTTAATGGTATACTTCGCACTTTCCATCTTTTCTATAAGCTTAACTAGGCATTCATATTGGTCTTTGGTTTTGTGCAGTTAACCAGCTAAACCACTTTTTTACAAGCTAATCTTTGCGTGAGTTACCAAAACCCCAGAACCTACAAAACTTTTCACAATTGCTTTCACTCCAGGCAAATTTTTTGCATAATACTGAGCAGCATTTTACCAGCTTCCCCATCTTGTAGGAACAGGTTGAGGTGGGTAATCAATAGCAGAGAATTTTACCTGTCTGGTTTTTTTTTTAGTTGTTACTGCTTTGATTGTTGCAATTAGCTGATCCACATCTTCAAAGTAAGATTTGATTTTCATAGCACAATTGTGCGATAAATGTGCTACGCACTTCACGTAAAACAGCTTGGAATACAGAGATTTTAGTGTTTTACCAGCAGCAATCGTATATTTTGCAGCATCAGACAGTAACAGGCAGAAGAAGCTTTTGTTGATTCCAAGTTTTCTAACAGCATCGTCAACTGCTTGAGCAATGAAGTTGCTATTAGGAGCACATTTTAGAGGTTGACAGTCATACAAGTAACTGACATGTATTTCAAGGCTTTCCACTAGAATATTCAAGTATTGCGTGCCAGACACAGTGCTCTCATCAACAAGAAAAATTTATTTGTCATAAACAATATTTCATATTTGCTTTAATTCATCTTCACTTAATTGCAGTGCTGTTTGTCTACAAGTAGTTTCAGATGGCAATCTGTCATGAAAGAGGTTTTTAATATGCGTATTGTTAAGCTTGTACGAAAGAAATATTAGCAGACAAAAATGCATTAGTTACTGTTACAGACGCCCTCTGTAACTATAGTGCAAAAGATAGATTTTATGTCGCCGCAGCGATTCGAGACTGGGGCCTTTACCGTCCATGCTGTTTCCACAAATTGAAGTTGAATTTCAGCAGATATAGAGGTTTATTGAAAAATAATAATAAAATTTAAAGAGGTACACGGCACGGCAATAAAATATTTGAAATTTAACCCAGATAGCAAAACAAAATAAAGTAACGATGCCATGTGACAAAACTTACAAAATAAAACGTCCGATTGCTTCAGATCCCAAAATGAAATGGAAGACTAAAACCCTAGAACTTGGCAAAAAGCAAAAGAGCTGCGTGTTGTGCTGGAAATACTGTTTCGAACAAAACGTGCGAAAATTAAAAAACACGGTGACGTGCAGACCAACACAGCAAAAATAGGAGCCAAATAAACGAACTGAGTTCGAAAATTTACAGGGACAAATAAAATAGATCGGTGCTATAACAGTTAGTTACCTTTTCAACAAAATTGGTGTCGCTGCTCCTTAAAAACGTTTTCGAAGTCTGGGGGATAAGATTTTCAGATCTGTTGCCCAACGTTTTTTGGTGTTTCATTGTATTTCAGTAAGAATCAACAAACAAGCGTTTGTTGGAAGAAACCGCACAGTTACACAAATTGCAATTTAATTCATTGTTATTACTTTGCATAAATTCGTCAGGGAATTTTTAAACTATGGATTGAATTTTATTCGCATATGTAGTTTTAACTTTCAGCATTATTTAAGAATCTAAATCACTATCTAAACACAAATTTAAATACTTTACTAATTGAAATCGAAATACCTAGATAAAAAATTTTAATAAAAAACTTGCGTAATGGTTTGTTTCACCGATCATCAGGGGCACCTACATGTTTCAATGTTAAATCAGCTCGAACATGTTATCGAGTGCTTTTTGAAGTACTGGCACCACAAATTTTTTAATGTATTACTTCACCAGTTTGACAGTTAAATTCTCAGTAAACTGTCGCCTGTTTGGCTACATTTGCTCAAAAACCTGAAAAGGAGCTGTTTTCCTCTTCCTAAAAAATCAAAGACTAAAGAATGCGTTGTTTGTTTAGTTTCGTTAAATAAGTAAACTACATCGATTTGGAATAAAGGTGCCTCCTGCATTTTGCACTGTGAAATCCAAAGCTAGCAAAAATTGGCAGTTCCAGCATTTAGTTACCCTAGAAGTTTTTGTAAGTGAGACCTTATGCACACGTGTAGTCTTAGTTAGCTTGCAGACTGCACTTGCTTAAATAAACTATAATTCACATCTTTATTTTATTTACTATATAGCAGACTAAATAATAAAATGTTAGTCCAAACTAATAACGCAGATGCCTCTTTGTTTTTGAACTAACAACCTAGATACCTGTCTGCGCTACCCTGCAATCATTTTTCGCAAAAAAACTTAAAATAATATTGTTCCTGCTAAACTAGCCGCAAGACACATGACTCACTAGCACCTATTCAATTGCATAATACTCGCATGTTTTACTATCCAATTTTAACTATTGCATCACAATCCTTTGATTGTGACAGATATGGTAATCTGCACTATTACTGTGTAACAAGTAGTTGACATTGCAAAGCAAAGTAAAAAACGTGTAAATAAACTTTTAAATTGTCACTTTTTGGCGTCAATCCTGAAGGGAAATTTTAAAATAGTGGTGATGATGATTATAACTATACAAAATTGACTTTATTGACCTATTAAAATAATTGACCTTACTATAAACAATTGACTTTTTTTTGACCTTGCAAATTAAAAACACGAAACTTACTCCTTGTATCCAGAGTTCTTGCAAAAAACATGTCATTCAAGCTTACTACCAAAAATTGACTAAATTAAAAAAACTTGCCCTAGTTAAGATTTTTCACTGTAATCCAATGGTTTTTAATCTTTGAATCCCTAGTTTCATTGAAGCATTTTTAAGAGTTTGGTGGTGGTTTATGCATTATGCTCCTATGCAGTTTAGACACATATAGAATAAGGGTCTTTCTACTTTGTGTGTATAAAATTACAAAATTTATTATGCCCGTATGCCAAAGGTGTCTACACCATAGAAAATGGTGCTTACAAGTGTAACGGCTTAACCGCGTATTCTGTTGGTGGCCATAATATTGAGTGGAATTGGATGACAGCAATTACAGATTTATAACAATTCTTTGTTGTATCGGGTTAAATTTTGTTTTTTCGATAATTTTAACGTGAATTTTTTGCTATCTTTCTCACAAAAAGCATAATGTATGGCCAATCAAGAGTGTTGTGGAGGCTTCTAGGTAGTGAAGTTTATGTTTGATGAAGAAAAAACAAAATTTGCCTTGATCAGTGGTCGAGCGTATGTTACTGCAATGCTAGATCTGGGTTAGACTCCTTGCCTGGCATTCAGCAATAAAAAGGAACAGTGTGAAGACTCCGCAGTGTGTGGTATACAGTTGGACAAGATGTGGCAGCTTTACTTGAAGACCGAAAGGTTTCTTAGCTGTCTCCTGGACAAAGCAACTTGGTGAATACAACAAAAATACAAAAATTAACTTATTGGCCACTGATGGGCACTAGAAGCTGGCTTCAAAGGTCCGGTTCTTTCTTTTTTAAAATCCTTTTAGAGGAAGGTGACTCGGTGGAAAGATTTGGTCGCAATTTTTTGCAGGGTACATTTTGCTTTCAGGTTTCAACTGTTTTTCAGTTTTACTGTCACGTTCCGTTTACAGAGGAGGAGTCCTTGAGGAGACATTTTGAAGTCCTTGGCCTCGAAGCCTCAAGTCCTTGAAAATTGCCCTGTCCTCGGCTTGAGGACAGCACTATTTTTTAAATCGTTAAAATTTTGTAAATCGCCTGAACATTTTTTTGTAGAGTTTGTTTTTTAGAGATCACCTGCAAAACTTTTTTGAATCACTTGAAAAATTTTTTTCAAAACATTAATATTATTTTTTCAGAACCCTTGTGTTCTTGGCCTCGAAAGCGTCTGTCCTCGGAAGGGCTGACCTTGGCCTCAGATATTTTTTTGAGTCCTTGGCCTCAAGCCTGGTGTCCTTGACTCCACCTCTGTCAGTTTAAGCCAAATTTTAGCCTCTTTCACCTCTCTCCCATATCAACGTTTTCATAAACTTAATCCAGTCCTCCCCTAGAAACACAATAGACAGTGCATGATGCGTAGCATGCTGGTATAGATTATCTCCTCGAATTGGCGAACAGTTTGACTGCGCCTATGATGTGTTAATAAATGATGCAATATCACATTAAACTGCAGTCTTTTTCGCATTTGATCCCTTCTGCAAAAACAACATGCATTTTATCATTATTATGTTGACTCCTCCCCCCAAGTGGTTTGTGTTAACTCTTTGTAATCAATCAGATTCAATTGCATTATAACTCCTGATTTTATAAATAAAATTTTTGTTGACATGCTTATTGCAGTATTCATGTTTTTTTTCACACAAAAGCTTCTACTGAAGGCTTTTTTTTCTACCACTCTGGTAGTTTTGTATCACAGTAAAGCACAAGAATTTGAGAATAAAAGTTTTGGATTCAATCCCTCACCAGCTATACCTAAACTTATTTGGAGAACTAACTTAAAACAAGCAATGCGAAAAAGTTGTCTTCACACAGGATTCGAACCTGCAGCCTTTGGATTACCGGTCCACTGCTCTACCACTTGAGCTAGAGAAGGCGTCTCCTCACATGCTTAATTTTGGCTAAATTAAACCCAGTAACTTGCTTGTTGTATGATTTTAATAATAGGTCAATTAAGATGTTTTTGACGTTTGCAGGCCAGAGTTTTAATGTTTAATTGTTGAGAGTGCTTCTGGCCTAAAGGCTAATTGCGTGGAAGCTTAGGAAACAGCCATCGGAATGGCGACTGTTTGAAACAAGCAACGCAAAAAAGTTGTCTTCTTACAGGATTCGAACCTGCAGTCTTCAGATTGCCGTCCACTGCTCTACCACTTGAGCTACAGAATTTGTCTCCTCGCATGCGTAATTTTGGCTATTTAAATGCAGTAACTTGCTTGTTCCGTGATTTTAATAATAGGTCAATAATGATGTTTTTGACGTTTGCAGACCAGAGTTTTAATGTTTAATTGTTGAGAGTGCTTCTGGCCTAAAGGCTAACTGTGTGGAAGCCTAGGAAGCAGCCACGGGAATGGCGACTATTTGAAACAAGCAACGCGAAAAAGTTGTCTTTCCACAGGATTCGAATAAGCAGTCTTCAGATTGTCTTCCACTGCTCTACCACTTGAGCTACAGAATTCGTCTCCTCGCATGCTTAACTTTGGCTATTTAAATGCAGTAACTTGCTTGTTCTGTGATTTTAATAATAAGTCAATGATGATGTTTTTGACGTTTGCAGGCCAGAGTTTTAATGTTTAATCGCTTTGAGTGCTTCTGGCTTGAAGGCTACCAGCTCAGAAGCCTAAGGAATAGCCATCGGAACGGCGACTACTTAAAACAAGCAACGCGAAAAAGTTGTCTTTCCACAGGATTCGAACCTGCAGCCTTTGGATTACCAGTCCACTGCTCTACCACTTGAGCTGGAGAAGACGTCTCCTCGCATGCTTAATTTTGGCTATTATGGTTTAAATCGCCAAAATTACGCATGCAAGGTTTATGAGGTTTAAATAAGGTTTAAATAGCCATTATGGGGTTTAAATAGCCAAAATTAAGCATGCGAGGAGACGTATTCTCCAGCTCAAGTGGTAGAGCAGTGGACTAGTGATCCAAAGACTGCAGGTTCGAATCTTGTGGGAAGACAACCTTTTCACGTTGCTTGTTTTAAGTATACGCCATTTCGGTGTCTCTTCCCTAGGCTTCCGTGCTGGTAGCCTTTAGGCCAGAAGCATGCAAAGCGATGAAACTAAAACTCTGGCCTGCAAACGTCAAAAACATCATAATTGACTTATTTAGAATTTCAATGATTTTAAAATTGCTGCTAATTTTTGTTTCCAAATTTTAATTGCAGTTTTATATCATTGCATGTTTAAATATGTGTTATTCTTTTCGCCTGTTGAGACCCTTGAGCAAGGTCGAAACGTGTCGCGATAGCTCAATCGCACTGTATGTTACAATAATAAATTGTATAGATGAATAACTTACGCTTTTAAATCCTAGCCGTGAAGATGGCCTAAGTTAGCCTACTGGTCGAAACACGAAAACCTATAGTGTTAGGTTGACAATCATTGAATGAAATTTTAATGATTCTAGTTTGCTGCTAATTCTAGTTAAGTGTTCATTCACTAAGCAATGTGTCGCACATGCATTTAGCTTGTGCTCTCCCTGTGATTTTTATGTGAACATGTCATAAGTTGCTTGACGTCATTATAAAAGTTGCATAAACAAAGCAGATGTGTTTATCAATGCAATTTTTGTTTCCAAATTAGGTAATTGCAGATTTATATGAGTGCATGTTTAAAATTTCAATGGTTTTAAAATTGCTGCTAATTTTTCCAAATTTTAATTGCAGTTTTATATCATTGCATGTTTAAATATGTGTTATTCTTTTCGCCTGTTGAGATCCTTGAGCAAGGTCGAAACGTGTCGCGATAGCTCAATCGCACTGTATGTTACAATGATAAATTGTATAGATGAATAACTCACGCTTTTAAATGCTAGCCGTGAAGATGGCCTAAGTTACTGGTCGAAACACGAAAACCTGTAGTTTTAGGTTGACAATCATTGAATGAAACTTTAATGACTTATTGATTTGCACAAAACACTTGCACTCAGAGAAGAGTCCAAATTTTTTAGAGGGAAACAGTTGACACAAGACGATTAAGTTGGCCAATTTTAATCAGAGTCCAAACAAAACCCCAAAGATGATTGTTTTAAGATGAAACCAGACCCAAGCCGTTGGCAATGCTGTGTTCAATTTGACCATGTTGATTTAAATCTCAGACTTCCACTTCAGTGACTAATGCATTATTGCTTGATCAACTGGCCGTAAGAGAGCATAACCAGAAGTACAGATAAAATGCATCAGAGTATAAGGCACAAGTTGGATTTTTTAAAAACTTCAAGTATTAAAGGTGCATTTTATGATTTGAAAAATATGTCTCTTTAAAATCTTAGTTGCACCTAAGAAAAACAAGCAATGCTACTCATATGTTGTGAGTGATCAGTGAGTGTGCAGAGGCTGATTGAACTGAGGAAAATAAGTTCTTTCAAACTCTTCCACATCTTAGTAATTTAGCTGTTCCTAATTGCTCTAAAAACGTTCAAAATGTCATCCAAATGGCTTTAAATTGTTTATTTGTTTTCAAAAACATTGCAAAAATCGCCCAGCATCTTGGGGCTTTGCGCCCAGGTAATGTGTTCTCTTGCACACAACCTTTGCAACCAACAACTTTCTAAATCGTTATTGCAAGGTTTTTGATTAAAATGTAACAAAATGCAACTATGACCGCAAAACCTTGTTTGACTATACGACTGTGCTTGTTCATGGTTAAAATAAATTAACTACAATTTGGGTACTGGTTGCTTTTTGAAAAATTGAACCCCCCTAAAGACTTCTGGGTGTGTATCTGATGTTATCTATAATGGTTTTCGAGTTCTCGGTTACCCATGTGGTAATTGTTATTGAGGGAAATATGCTATTACCTAAAATCATATTCAAGAAATCCTTTGGGGAAGGGTTGGAAGAATCTGGTGAAATGTTTACATTAAAATCTCCACGAAGGTGAAAGATTTGATTAGCTTTATGATCTTCATAATGCATTTGTTCAGGGCCGAAATAAAATATTCGTGTTTGGAGTGGGGTGTCAATATACTACACCTACGATATTTTTCGCATTGGTTTTTTGAGTGGGATAATTTTATCCATAGATTTTTGCAATCGTCACAGTCTATATTAAACATATTAAAAAATGACGTGGTAATATCCTTTCAGTTGATTCCAACCTTTCTGTAACAGTACAAGATAGAGCCCATCTGGCCCTGGTGCTTTGAATGGTTGAAATTTGTTATATACAGTCAACCCTCGATTTAACGGACCTCGATTTAACGGACTTCGGATTTAACGGACTTCGGATTTTACCGTTCCGTAAGCATAGACTGCTGTACATGTAATTGTTACAAGCGAAAATCAATAGCCGACGAAACGAGAAATCGTACTACGTTGTCGCAGAGACATAATGATTCCCCGTTTACTTGCATTGTGACATCACAAGACGTATCAGTCAGCTTGTTCAGCTTGTTTTGCTCATTGAGTTTTAGTGCTGTTATAATAACAAACATGCCTAACCAAGTAAAAGCTAAGATTTGCTGTTACAGATAAGCTATGTTAGCAGTTGAGGTGCACACAATTGTAACAGAGTGAGGAACACTGCGTTTTCGTTTAACGGACTTTTTCCAACAACGGACTGTCGTTGGTCCGCATTTGTCCGTTAAACCGAGGTTTGACTGTAATGGTTGCTTCCATATGTTCAAATGAGCATATGTTTGCAGTCATTTCAGTGTCTTCAGGTCTTATGAATGTATTGTCCACTAAGTCAGACCTGGTTTCATGATTTTCTGTCTGCTGGCTACCCGGTGATAAGATATCGAGCAGATAGTTTAAAGTTTCTTGGGGAGACTTTGTAAATTCTCTGTTGTGTTTAATTACGTTTCTGACACGCACCATTTCATTTCTTCAAATAATCTTAACCAGCTGAGTCGTTGGTGTTTGACGATTCATGCTCTCTACAAAGCTATATCATGAATTGCGCTTCGCTTTTCTAACAGCTTTTTAAAGTAGGATTGGCCGAGGTTTTGGGCCTGCCAATTTTCTTGTTGTTGTGTTTTAATGTTTTTTCTCCAAGCTTGGCGAGCCTCTTTTCGAAGGTTTGCTAGCTCAGAATTCCACCAAATGTTATCTTTCTTCTGAAGCGACTTTCGTATAGGGCGAGCAGCTTCATATGATTTAGTTATTACTGAATGAACCTTGTTTGCCAGCACAACAATGTCTTTATTTGAAAAAAGCACATTTACTGGTGGTAAATTTCGTTCATTTAATTTTTGTTCGAGTTCGCTTACATAGTTGTTCTAGCATGTATGACAAACATTTTGAAACATTTTAGCCTGGCTTTGGATTCTGCTTTTAACCTGGAACCCTATATACATGTGATCCGAGAATGATGGCACGTTGCTAACATGCCAGCCAACTACTCGGTTCGATGCACACCGCTATAAGGTTAAGTCCAGAACCTCTTCAAGCGTTAGTTCTGAATGTTGGTTTATTATCCGCAATACGGAAATTCAGGTATAACACAACATGCTAGCAGATCTTCTCCTTGAGAGTTTCTATTGGAGGATCCCCATATGGTGTGATGTGCATTTGCATCGGTTCCTACAATAGTGGGAAACCGTTCATTTTCTGTGAAGACTATCAGATCCCTTAATAAGTTGGGCGGAGCTGGTTCTTTCGCTGTCATGACAGACAGACAGAAAGAATTAATTTATTTGTCAAGTTGCAGAAAACCAACTATGTATGAATAATTAAAACAAAAGAACAAAAAACAACAAGATATCTTAAATAAACTAGGTACTACAATCTCGACGGGAGACTGCGAAGTGACCAGTGTTTCAGGTTTTCGACTCAAGCTGCCACCCTAAAATTGCATTCGCTTGAAGCAACATTATTTTTGAGAAAATTGCTTGCTAATGGATAAAGATGATAATATAGAATGTGGCAAATTAACAATAACTTTCAAGTAATTTCTTTTTGTACTCAATTAGAATTTGTGGAATGTTAGTTGTTAAATTTCAGTTGGGATCAAGTTCCATATTTTAGCTCCTTGATATTTAAAAGATTTTTGGGAACGTGCTATAGAAATGTATACATGCTGTAGAAATGTAGCCATGTATGCCGATACGAAAACAAAGCTATCTCCCCTTTGGCACACATTGTTAACTCTAACTGCCACAATATCCTCATTTGAAAACATTGACATTAGAGAAAAACAGAGATCAGGAGTAGCATAAATGCATGCCTGAGGACGATTACTCTTTTCAATACCTTGAAAGAGATTCCAGCCTCGTAGCTTACTTCTGATTTTAGTGGCATATGTCCGTGGTTCTTGAGCTTACACTAACCCGCAACGTACGTTTTTTGTAACTTCACACATGTTATAGCTTGCTGTGTTACATCTGTGTAGGTTGATTTGCCAACACTCTAAATTCTGTAAGCATAACTTGAGTGTCGTAATGGCTTTGTTTGATTTTCCCCCCCGCTTCACCTTCGACTTGCAAGCAACTTTCGAGAAATTACTTGGATTCGGAGGTTTCACAGGAGTTGAGGTGGTGTTCAGTTTCACAACCGACCATACCATTTTTGCTGTACCCTCAGCTTCTGAGACCGATTACTTTAACAAAGGAACCTTCTCAACTTGAAGGCTCAGATTTGGTGATTTTTTGGCATCTGGGCTAGAAGGCGCACATGGTGGAGTATTATCTTTGTTGGCATTGTCACTCAAGAACTCACTGATTCTTGGTTGTGACCGTGCCACTTCTTCTGAATTTAGGGGTAGAATCCACGTTGCTTTTCTTGATCTTATGATATTAGACAAGTTCATAGGATTGGTTTTCTTTAAACTGGGAAAAGTTCCAAAGACCAGATAACAAATAAGCAATATATACTCACAGCTGACAATTTTCCAGACAGTCTTTTTATCCTCTTCTTTAGCGCTTTTGTACTAAGGTATCGACGTTTTCTTTTTCCCCGTAGTTCAATTGGTAAATGTTCTGTAGTGTTAACGTATTTCGTTGTTGGAGAGTGTTTTTTGTTGTACTCTTTGTGATGCTTCAAGTTTTTATCAAAAGTTTGTGTGTCAACAATATCTATGAATATAACTATTATTGGACAATTGATTTTAGAGTTTGTCGCTGTCATAAATTGGATGCTGAGGCAGCCTGTGAGCATCTGTCAGTTTTACAGAATTGCTATCTTTAATTTGAAGGCCCTCAGATAAAAATTTTCAGAATAGTTTTTCACTTTGTTGGCGGGTTTCCCAAATGTTGTCAGAGCTTTTCGGTATCCCATAAATCAGATAATAATTAAATTGTTTGTTGTACAATTCTCTGCTGAGATTTTCCTTTTTAGTGTCGATTTGAATTTCTTTTTTCTTTTGTGGCGATTCATTAAGTTTGTCCTGATTTTGGGAAATTATCAGTCTCAGTTTTAATTGCCCAGTGTAAACTTCTTCAATTTTTGGTTTTATTGGTTGCAATCCATCTGTCAAACGACATGAACTTGTCTTCCATCATTTCATTCTTTTGTCAAGACTGGGGACAGTTTTTAAGAATTTATCGATTTTGTCATAAATTGCAGTTATATTTATCAGGTAATCGCTGTTTTTGTTTATAAATTTCAAAGGTTTGTACCAGTGCTTGATATCAATCCAACTTGACAAACCTTCTTAGTGGGGTTTATTGTAAGATAAACATTGCTTGCTGCAAGTTTGATGATTTTTCCATTAAGTAGCAATAAACTACTCTTTGTGCAATGCTCACAGCTTGTTTTGTGTAGAGCTCATCAGATATGTCTGCTTGCTACAGAAACTTTGCATAAAACGAAGAATAAATGGTTTCTCCAAGATCCAAACTTTTCAACACTAAGTTAATACAAATGAATTTTTCAGGACAGATTAATGTTAATCAAATATAAAATTTGTGGGTACTACAATGAGGGTTTCCATAAATGGGTTCTCCAAAGTTCAAAATATTTAACAACTAATGAAAGATGGATGAAATTTTCCGTTAGGTTAATATAGCAAAAATTAGAATATCAAAAAATTTGGAGTGTCGCTGTAGGGGTCGTGAAAATTCAAAACTTTCAAACAACTCAAACTAGAAGGATGAAATTTTCAAAATAAGTACCGGTACTGGTAATTAAAGAAAACTTAAAATTTGACAAAAATTTGGAATGTCAAGTTGTGGAAAATCTCAAAGCAGCTTCTCAAAATTTAAATTTTGGCCAAAATGGCCCCTTGTAGTACTGTTAATTACTGCAAATTACTGTAAGTTTAAGTGCTGCCACATTAGGAGATCACCCCAAATGGCATCTATAAAATCTGTTATCTTTTAAGCTAAATAAATTTGGCTACCAGGATTGGTTATTTCATAAAAGATGCTTGAGATAATCAAATTAATTTTGTTAGATGTGTTAATATAAATCAAAAATGAAACATGACAAAATTTGAGGGTCCACGTAGAGTAAAACCTTGCCAAATTAGCCCCATAAAATTTTAAAGTTGTTAACTTCTCCAGCTAGACATAATAAAATTTTACGGTAAGTTAAAATGAAAGATAAAGCATGACACTGCAATATTTGAGAATGTCTTGTTGGAAGATTTGGCTTTGAGAATTTTATGTCCTAAACAAGATGGCTGAAATTCTTAGAATGAGTTTCTATTACAGAAAAGTATAAAACTCAAATTTAGAGATTCCAAATCGGGAGATTTTTTTCCAACATGGGGGACCTCCAACATTTAAATTGTTGAAGTAATTGAGCTTAATGGTTTTGATGGAATTGAGCTAAATTGGAGATTTTTTTATCAAACTGTTACCTGTATCATTGAGAAGGACTGCTTTTTTTATAACTCGAGATTTTCGAAGAATTTAATTTTAAAAGAAAGTTTTAGTGCTAAATAATAGATTTAATATACAACGTGTTTTGAAATTGGGGTCCCTCCTTCTATAGCTTACATAAAAATGAATAAAAGTTTCCTTATTCACTAGTTTGAAATTTATTAACATAAGTTTCCACTAAACTGTTTTTCATTTTAAATTTCTTTGATTTTCATCTCTAGTAACTGAGTAAGATAAACCCAAATACTTAATGATCCAGGCAAAATTTGATAGATTGACAAATCAGGGTAAAGCCTGAAATGCCAGTGCATTCTCATTACTTCTACCCTAATTGTTCATAGAAGCATGTTGGGTAGTCGTCTCCAAGGATTGTGTGTAAGGGCTTATAAAAAACTGTGATGGTTTAGATTTAAATTTTGAATTTGAATATCCACAAAGCTGTTTACATTAGTGACACTAAATTTGACTCGAGCACATTTAAACTATTAATCTGACTATCAACGACCATATTTTTTACAAATTCATTCAAAGCAATTTGGTGCTGTTTGAAAAATTTGATCTAGTGTCAATATTTTCGTTATTGGTGTTTTTCAGGTTAATGCTTGAGAGCGAGTATGTGTCTCAACGGCTTCATGATTGGATCGACATTACATTCGGCTACAAGCTGACAGGGAAGCAAGCCGTACAATCTCTGAATGTTTGTCGTCATTTGGTTGATCAGCACACAAACCCAACATCTCATGGGATTGTTCAGCTTTTTCATTCCCCACATCCTATAAGACGTCACACTTCAATTAATTTATTGCAAAAGGTAATTTTAAAGCGCATTTTAGTTGTTGGAAGGTATCTTCTTACAGGCATTCATCGTTTTGGGAGCTGGGCTTTTAGTATTTACCAAACAATGCTAACATTGCTTCTGCCTTTCATGTCAACTATCAAGTTTTTTTTGAAGGCTGCGACTAATTCTTTTTCATTTTCTCTATAAGCTGCCAGTAAGACTATTTGTGGTTGTATGCATTATGTTAATTCAAATTAGCTCTGTAAAAACAATTGGATTTGCAAACAGAATTGGCAATGTGAATTTAACCAGATAAGTTTCTTCATGTTTAATCAGAGGATCGAAGATGCTCAATTGCTTGTACCTAAACCTCGACTGTTGGAAGAAAGTTAAATATGTTTTTCAAACAAAAAAGTTTTATTTCGATTCTTTGAAGCTTTTCATCTGACGCTTTTCAAGAAGAATCAACTGATTAGAGAGCGCAGAAGAAGAAGTGGCTATAGAAAAATGCTGAGCAGTGATTGGAAAAGGATCAATGAGAGAACTTCATTTGTGTACAATCTTTTAGCTGTACTTGAATTCTTTTTCGGCAGATGGCAGGGTTAGAAGTTTTGATAAAAGTGATAAGCTTTGATAAAATCAAAAGCAGATAGATGGAAGAAGAGCGAAAAAAGTTTTACAATAAATTGATTTCTTATTTATTTTTTTAAATAATTAAAAACATTTTCCACTACAAGTTTGCAAAGTTTTTTTTTACCTATTACGGACGCATGCAATCTTCAGCCAGCGGTCTCAAATTTTACGACGCTCAGGCACAAATTCGAACAACTAAAACTTTTTTTTGAAGTTGTTTTTGGTCTTTGCCTTACATTCAAGAGAAAAACTTACGTATACCAGTACAACATGAAAAAGCTTGGATGTGAACAAATTACCCTCATCATCGAGTTGTATCTTAGGACAAAATTTGAGCTGATCTGTCCTGCTAGAAAAACTAACAAAAGCAATCAATTTTAAAATACAAATAAAATGAGTTTTAGGAAAATGCAAACTTCGTTTTCTGGCTGATGTCGTCAACGTATCCAGAATTTAGTAGGAGAAAGTCAATTCAAAATATAACTTAATCGTTTGTTCCACTTGCATGTGTTAGATAAGGTTGTCTTCAACAGCTTACAATTTGGATTCTGGGGTGCTGAACAATTGTCATGAGTTAAAACGATAACAAGTTTTAAATACAAGGAATGCAATGAGCGTGATAAATTTAAATTATGTAGCACTTGTATGAAAAATTTTACATGAAAAATTGTCGAAAATGGTTGTCGAGTCTGCAGCCATTTTTAATTCAACTCACAGTACAAAAATTATTAGAAAGTAAAATAATAATGTGAAGCATACCATCCTGTTCAGCTTCAAAAGTTTTAGAAGCATTTCTGAAGAAGCTATCAGCAAGAATTTAGCATTGTTTTTACTATAAGTGTGGTGTAAAGATCAAACTTAAAAATATTTATTTAAATATTGTTTTTACTATATTTACAACAAAGTGTAACGATCCTAAATAGGAATCTGCTGAGAGATGAATCCTTAGCTCTTGAAAAACTTTGTACTACATGGTTTGGCAGAGGTAGATTCAAAACAACAATGAAACATCACGCGGCTTGCTTCACATGCCAAGATTGCTCATTTACACGAGCAACTTGTGCCTGTGCTCTGCAAAATTTGAGATCGCTGGCTGGAGATTGTTTGTGTTTGGATTAGGTAAGAAAACTTTGCAAACATGCAGTGGAAAACATTTTTTATTATTGGAAAAAAATACAATCAGAAATCAATTTTTCATAATGCTTTTTCTACTCTTCTTTAATCTATCTGCTTTGAAATCACTTTTATCAAAACTTTTTACCTCGCTGTCTGCCAACAAAAAGAATTCGTATGCAGCTGAAAGAATAACAAGATTGTACACAGTTCTTTCTTTGATCCTTTTCCAATCAATCACTGCTCGGCTTTTTTCTATAGCCACTCTTTTTTCTGCCCTTTCTATTCTGACGATTCTTCTTCATAAGTGCCAGATGAAAAGCTTCGAAAATATTAATATTTTAATGAAAGAAAAACTTTTTTTTCAAAAACGTTTGTTTTAGAAAAAGCTCTTATTTATAAAAAGTTTTTTTTTAAAGTTTGGAAAAAAAAATTTTCACCTCTGGCACCTAAAAGTCCTGGCCTCTAAACGTCCAGGCACTTAAAAGTTCTGGTATATAATTGGCGGCACATAAACGGTTTGTGCATAAACGTCTGCTCCTAAAAGTCATGGTTCGTAGAAATTAGTGTAGTTAGTCTCAGTACATCATGAATTTTTTTGCATGCAAATTGGCTTTTACCAAACTTTTTTAAATACTACTTTCAGCAAAGTTGACTTCATGATAAGCTTTTGCAATCATTTGCTTGTATCGTTTGAACCAGGCACTATGCGTCCGTCCAACTCGGTGTGCAACTTTTAGACATGGACGTTTATGTGCGGGATGTTTATGTGCTGCCCCCAAAAAATGTTTTGTGTTTCAAATAACAGTTTACATTTTTTCATGTAAAACTTTTCTTACAAGTGCTATAGTTTAATTTATCACGCTCACTGCATTCTTTACAATGAAAACAAAAAGATACACGAAAGATGTATGTAGAAGAGCTCTCTCATTACTGCACACAGTGCTGTCATTGACCTGTCATTTTACCTCATTCTTAGGAGGCTTGGGGTCACAAAGGAACTCTGGGGAAACTCAAGAATTGGACCATACCCAAGGTCTAAGCCAGAACTCATAAGTCAACGATAGATAGAGACGAAAATTGGGCTCAGCAGTCACCTTTATCAAAACTTATAACCCTGGTCTCTGTTGACAGAAAGAATTCATGTACCTCTTAAAGATTGTACACAAATGATGCTCTCATTGATCTATTTCCTGCCTATCTCTGCTTTGCTTTTTTCTATTGGTGCTCTTTTTCCTGCGCTTTTTATTCTGACGATTTTTTTTGACAATAGTCTGATGAAAAGCTTTGACAATATCAACATATTAACCAAAATAAAACTTTTTTGTTTGAAAAAATTTTTTTTGGAAAAAGCTTTTATTTGAAAAAAACGTTTTTGAAAACTAAAACACTGTTTTCCAAAAAAAAAATTACAGAAAATTGTTGCTTTTGAGAAAAAACGCTGTTATTTGAAACCATAAAATTTTTTAGAAAAAAAACTGTTTTTTGGAAGAAACTACTTCTAAAAAAAATTTTTTTGGAGAAAAACATTTTTTTTAGAAAAAAAATTCACCTCTTCCGCTTAGAAGTCCTAGCTCTTAAAAGTCTCGGCACATAATTGGCAACGCCTAACCGTCTGTGCCTAAAAGTTACGGTGCAGTCTAGCCACTTCAATGCAGAGCACCCTTTTTTGGGTTCAGTTAGCTAGTCTTTCATCAGGCTGGGCTACCGCAACTGGTAGACTGCTTGGCCTCAACAAGAAATACGGTAAAGTGTCTTTACTCGGGACACAACGTCGCATTGCCAGCCTGAAAGTTGAATTGGTAGTCATGCAGTCAGCAACCTTTCGATCACTAACTTGTTGCTCTACCAACTGAGCTATTGCCGTCGCAGATTTTGCAATAATTTTTTGGGCAGACCTTTTCAGTTGCGATCTCTGTCTACTTGGAATGAACAGGATCCCGATCGTTTTAGATTTTGTGTTTGCGGTGTTTTAAGATAGATTGCAGAATTGCAATGCTCATTATATCAATTATTGGAATGACCGACACTTGCGTTACATATTCCTTTGTTTTTACTTGGCCATTTTCCAACTGACGATTGCAAAATTTTAGACTTTTGCTTATAACTCGAGAACAGTGTAGTCTAGCTACATGAAATTTTGACTGCAGTTTGAGATTAATGATTTATATGCTTGTTCTAAATTTCAAAGCAATTGGTCTCATGACTTCGGTTTCAGGACCCGAAAATCGCCCAGCAAGTTTGGCGTGAAAAGCGGTCTCAGTCTAAAACGGCTTAAGTACGGCAAAAAATATTTCATAGGATTAAATATCTGAAGATACCCTTTCATCCAAACCAACCCACTTTTGGCCGCAATGAGCTTTTTTTCCTTTTTTTTTGCTTTTTTTTCTACCTAAATTTTGTACGTACTTCTCCTAAACCACAAAACATGGAAATTTAATTTTTGTGTAAAGTTATTGAGCTGCAAACGCAATGTTTTCTTTCGAAATGTTTTCGGGCAACTCCCCTGGGAACCCCCCAAAATGGGGCCCCAAAAAAATAATTTTTGTAATGGGTCAAGCTAGGATGCTAATTCTTTGTGATATCAGCAGATACTTAACAGACAAATATTTTGACATAGTGTGGGGGTGCCACCCCCCAAGGACTCCCCCAAATTGACCCCCCAAAGATCAATTTTTTGAACGGCTAAACTTAATGAGCCAGTTTGTTTTGATATTAGGAGATATTTAAGAGACAAATATTTTGACACAGTTTGGGGTTGCCACCCCCTCCAGGGACCCCCCAAATGGACCCCCCAAAATACAATTTTATGAATGGCTTAAACTAAGTTGCTAATTTGTTTTGATATCAGCAGATATTTGATGAACATAAATATTTTGGCGTAGTTTGGGGGTGCCACCCCCCGTAGACCCCCCCAAACTGCCCCCTTAAAAATCAATTTTTTGAACGGCTTAACTTAGGCTGCCAGTTTGTTTTGATATTAGCAGATATTTAACAGACAAATATTTTGACATAGTTTGGGGGTGCAACCCAATTGGAGACCCCCCAATAGACCCCCAAAAATCAATTTTTTGAACAGCTCGAAATACGGCTCCAGTTTGTATTGATATCAGGAGATCTTTAAGAGACAACTATTTTTACATAGTTTGGGGGTGCCACCCCACTGGGGACATTTTAAATGGACCCCCAAAAATCAATTTGAACGGCCCAAGTTGGGTGCCAGTGTTTTCTGATATCAGGAGATTTTTAACTGATAAATATTTTGACTCTACTTTTCTGGAGGTTCCATAATCAGATATTTTTGAATACTTGCTGATTTTATGGTAGACAAAAAGTACTTTTGAGCGTCACAGCATTAGCTACGCGTTGGTCGTTCACTGGGTTTGCTGGCAAACTCCCATCTAGGTGTAGATTGCAATTCTCTTTAGTACATTATTTTGAAAAACGACAAACACAAAATTTGCGATGGGTTTAAAAGATCCTGCTCAAAGTAGGGCTTTGTTTGGCCAGTATTGGGGAGTTTTTGGGAATCATCATCATTAAAAAATTGTTAGTACTTACAGATTCTTGAAACTGAACAAACTTACAATCCAAGCGTTTTGTATTTGCATTTTTTACCATCCTAAAACAATTTTCTTTTTATGAAAGCTATAACACTTGCTAAAGTGAAGTGAAAAACTACGAATCATGAGAGAAAGAACAACAAAGAAGATTCTATTGCTTTGCAAGCTTATTTCTATTGCTTAGCTAGTTTTACTTCTAATCTAAATGCGACTCTACTTACAATCCAGGCTTGTCTATGAGACATATTTTTCTGTCCCATCCCATCCCATTCCATAGCAGTTCATGCCTGTCCCATCCCATCCCATTCCATGGAATTCAATAAAAGTTCATAAATTTACAAAAATTTAGGTATAATGTGTACTAGATAGGACTACACGTACAAAGGGAGATGCAAAATGACAAAATTTATTTACCTTGTTGATGTTGGATTGCATCGCTGGGAGTAGCATTGAGCTAAATCGCCCAAAGTGGCCAGATGACAATAAATTTTAGGGTTTGGTATCTCTTACCAAGGTATCTCCTACCAATCTCTTACCAATGCTTGGATTCCCATGGGAATTCCATTTCCATTATCAACCCTGTTAAAACAACTTTGCCCAGCATATATTTAATACATATATTTTCAATAAAAGAATCAGCATTAAATTTGGCAAAAATTTTGGAATCAGCACATCCCTAGTCCCAAATCAGACAGATCGCATTATCGCAACTGAGGAGTTCTGTCCAAAAAAGCTTTTTGTGAAAGCTTATTATAAAGTTGACTTTGCTGCAGGTCATATTCAAATTTTGCTCCACGTGAAAATTGTTCATAATTTTTAAAAAAGATTAATTTTGGATGGGTGCTGGGAATGCTTTACTGATATCATATCATAATGGAAAGTCAATTTCGGTGTTAAAATGGCTCTGGCATTAAACGCTTTGCTCAGACGTTTGGTTTTCTGGCATTGGTAGGATATAATCTTTGAGTAAGTTGAGAGTCAACTGTTGTATGGACTGGCCACGTGCTTGTTGCCTGTAGCATCACCACTCTTAGTGCAATTCAACTCTGAAAAACTATCAATTTTTAAGACTGAAAGTTTTTATCAATTAGCTGTAGTCAACGACGTCACCTACTTCGGCAAAAACACAATGTTGCATAATTTGCTCCTAATAGAGTGGCTGCTGATTTGATGACTCAGAGGCATATTTCAGCCTTGCTATTAACATTTCGATTTTGTTCTGTTCTGTATGAATATAGTTTGTAGATTACTAAACATAAATGAATGAACAAACTTTAGTGTAAGATCTTGTAATAACTGGCTGTGGAGATGCCCTTACACAATAATTGAAAACGCACTTAAATTGTAAACAGTTAGATGTCAAATTAGGCTCTCACTTCACCGTGAAAAATGATGTTAGTTGTATAGCATGAACAGAATGAGCAAATGCAACCAAGCGATGGAGCTAGAGAGCAGTTGAGCGATTAGAACGATATAGCGGTAGAGTGGTTTCTAAAAAATAACAAAAGCCTGGCTATAGGGGATGAAGGTTCAGAAATCTAAACTTATAGTAATACGACTCCAACTTAAGTTACCAAAGACGAAGCAAGTACAAAGATTATAACGCAATTAAGAGGGCCAAGATGCTAGTATGTACACATAACTCCTCAGGGGGTCCAGAAATTACCTTAACATGCTGTAGTATCTAAGTAATTCATAAACAATAAATAAACGTTTGTACATACTGAAATAGTTTGTTCAGCCAGTTGCTGGGAGAAGTAGCACTACCGAAAACAATAGTACCGGGCAGGAATTCTCAGAAAACTAAAAGGCAGTTGCCTTGACCATAGTCAGATAAGAATGAGTGTAAATCAGGAAATATCTAAGCAGCAAGCTGGCAAAACGCCGAGCAGAAAGGCAACCAAAGTAGTAATTATGCAAACTGCGAAAAGCAAAAAAAGGTAACAAACTGGTTGGTTCTTGTGAGGTGAAACATCACGTGTTAGCAGCAATATGAAGGATATCAATACCCGGCTTGACAAGACGCAGACAAGGCCAGGTTTGGTACCTGCTGCAGCTGACACAGCATAATATTTTCCCTCACAAAATGTAGTTCACAGGCACATTTTCGAAAAACTAAGTCACGTTACAGCAGAAAGTTAGACCAAAGGTGAGTTAGTCCAAATGCGAAGGGCAAGGAAACGAGGAGGCCAGCGTTAACTGGCAACTTTGAGTTCTCTGGTCGAACTACTAGAAAGAGTAATGCAAAAAGACACAAAAAACACAAAAAGCACACTGCTAAAGGCCTATTGTTTTCTTTCTTCATAATCTCTTGCTTCTCTAAAATCAAACATAGTTTTGTGATTTTGTAGAAATGCACCACTTTGTTCAGTGATTATCAGAATTGTTAGAAAATTTGCAGATCGTTCTTTGGTATGCCAGGGCTCAGCAGTGACAACTGTAGGTAAACGTATTAATTAGTCTTTCTGAACCACCTAACATAAAGAACGTTTGAATCAGCGATTGACTGGTTAGCAGTGTGTATGCAGTTCTTCTTACTGAGCCAATCATCCTCAGCAACAATGTTTTCACAATTGACGGTTGGAGATTTTGAGCATCCAAGAATCACGTGGTGATGCAGATATTCCATGATTTGGTGCTGGTGTCGCTCCTGACTTCATCATTGACTAAAATCTGACATTCAGGACAATCTGGTCGAACGGTGAACCTGTTTAAAGCATTTACAAATAAATTAAACATCAGACTAAGTAGGACTTCTTTATTTGAACGAGTTAATTCAAAGAGAGAACTCTTAAGTTTGATTTTTATGTTAGCAAGCAAAAACGTCATAAACTTCAGTAACCAAATTGCTACTTTAAGAAGTTTAAAAACTATAACCATGCAAAATACAGAGTCAATTTATCAGAGGATTGGTCAGTACAGAAAACAAAGCATTCATCCTGTTGTTGTGTATCACGCACTGTAAGCAAAGGCAAGGGAACGGAATCGCAAGGCCAATGTTTTTCAGTTTTTCTAACTAAATCTGGATCTGAAAGCAATGATTCACAATCAAGGCATTAAGGAGTGTCTTGTTGGAGCAATCGCAGGAAGCCGGGTGCAGCGAGTTCATGGAAACGCTAATCTTCAGATAGAGGTGTTCCACTCAAAGAGTCGTGATGTTCATTTTGGAGATTGGCTTGGCAGTCTGTACATTCTCTGGACAAGGGAAAAAGCCTGAGAAGGAACCTATAGAAGTAGCAGCATAATTGCAGTAGATTGTTTGTGAAAACCTTTGCGAGTTTGGATGGTACAAAGTATTCCAGAAGAGCCAGCTGCGATAGAGGGAATAGCCGTGGCACTGGTCACTGTACAAGAAGTTATGTCAGTAGAGTAGACAAACTGGCTCGAGCTTTTCTTGGTAGAGGTAAAATTGCATCTTAGTTGGGCAAATTGGTTCCAATATCTGTAGGCAGAAATGCCTGTAGAATTAGAGGACACAGGAATGAGATTGCCTGTAAGATGAGCAACCAAAGTCGAATTTTTCTCAACAGGAATAAAATCAGGAGATGCAGTAGTGCGATTGCCTGTGAAATGGGCAACTGAAGTCGAGTCTTCCTCAACAAGAATAGAATCAGGAAATGCAGCAGTGTGACTAGCTGGAAAGCAGACAAGGCCAGGTTCAGTACTTGCTGCAGCTGACGCAACGTAACATCTAGTTTTTATTAAGCACATTGGGTCATGGTGATGATTTCTTAAACTTTTTCGTTGGGACTTCGCATGCACGCACATAGGATGTTTGTTTTTACTCGGTCATTTTGATAGATAAGCAGCGAAACTTATTTGATTAGCTGTAACCAACGAACAGTTAAATTTGAAAAAGGTGAATTTTGAACTCATTATAAGATTAAATGAAAGCATCA
The DNA here is from genome assembly GCA_963965965.1 of Trididemnum nubilum. Lineage (NCBI taxonomy): Eukaryota > Metazoa > Chordata > Ascidiacea > Aplousobranchia > Didemnidae > Trididemnum > Trididemnum nubilum. The sequence continues at coordinate 49,493,229 of OZ014473.1, read as the reverse complement.
TGCATGCCAATTTTGGGGATCCTAGGTGACGTGATTGTAAATTCCGACACCAAAAAACGGGAATTTTTGTGTAGAAAGTTTATTAATTTGCTTTTAACTTAAAAACTACTGGACGTGGAAAGCTAAATTTGGACACAATATGGGTGCTAATAGAAACTTTATGCATACCAAGTTTGTGGCACTCTGTTCATGACTGCAATTTTGGAGGTCAAAAATCTGCAAAAAGTAGACAAAGTTGTACCAGTGTGTCTCGGCAAGTGCCGATATTGGTGGAACAAAGTTTGTGGTTTTTGAACACAACATCAACCAGTTTTCTTTTAGTTATGTGTATTTACCCTAACCTGGATATTTTATCGTTTTTCTTTTTTTTTTTTCCCAGGCTATCTACTTTTAAACCACTAAACATACAGTTCTCAAGCATTGAACAATTGTACGTAGGAAGGAAGGACTAGAGTCTGCCTAAAATCGAGGATGCCATGTTGGGGGATCCTCTCAAATGGGTCCTCAACATTTTTTGAACTTTTGATTTGTTAGAGCTAGATCAGGGGTGTATGTACAACCTTTTTGCCCTTGCCGACCACATTAAGCACAGCCGGCAGTAGTATATCAATCAAGATTTTGCTAAGGAGAGTTTGATCCCAAAGCTAAAATTTGTCTGTGGCACATAGAAGAGCATCTGTGTCCACATACTCTGGTCTTCAGAAAAACAAGAACGATTGTGTTTTGTGAAATTGGCATACTATGGTTTTCATCCCGAATGAAATTTCCAAATCCTTGTGTCCACGATTCTCATTTTTTCCAAATAGTTGTAAACATTTTACAAGCAAAAAATCTTCAGCTAAAATTTTTTGGCTTGACCAAAAATTTTTTTCTTCAAAAATGTTTAAAGATTTCAATTTTTTTTCCCGAAATTTCTTTGTTCAGTCGCAGATTTTTTGTTAGTTACTAACATTTTTTTCTTCGGAAAAAAATTGAAAACGGCTCAAAATGTTTGTGAATGAACCCAAATTTTCGGATAAATTTAGAAATGCTCTAGACCACTCATAAAATTTTGCAAAGATTTTTTTTGCTGGCATTTATGTGTGTTTTGCCGATTGTTTGCTCCCCCTGGAAATTAAGATGTCAAGTATTTTTTATGTTTAAATTAGCAAAATAAGTTAAATATATCTATTTAATCTTTGAAAATAACCCTGTGTGGAGTTCTTTTTTAAACTGTTTTGCCTTACTGCAGAAGGCGGGGCAGGAAGAAGAGGATTGCCTATTTTACATAAATTATTATACTGCATTTTCTTAAAAGCGAGCGTAAGCAACACTCTAGGATTAAAGTATTAAATTGTTTAATTAAATATAATGAATATCAAACGTTTCAGCACTTGCAATTGAGCCCTTATCAGGATCTAAATACTGTACAGCACTTAATATTTCAAATTTACGCTGTACTTATTTAAACACTAAAATAATAAATACTCTGCCATTAAATTAATTTTGCTCAGAAACCGAAGTCAAAACCAAATAATGTAGCCAGAGGGGCTGTTCCCACCCTGCATTGGTAAGTAGACGATAAGGAAAATGCCACAGTTTTTTGTTTCTGAGGCAGTCTTTTTCTTTGATATTGCCTCTAAAATGGTTCAAGGCCACTTTTGAAATATTTGTTGCTATTTTTGTTTTTTTAAGAGGTGGGGAAGAGGGTATTAACTTACTTGTCAAAAATACAGTTATCAAATTAATCGATAAAAACTTCAAAGCATGGCCAAAAATAAGCAGTCAAAATTAATCGCTTAATGCAAAATGCTTAACGTAAGCTTTCTTAAAAAAAGAGTGTAGAGTGCTATTTAGCATTTAGTTTATTTGGTTACAATGAGTTTTGGACTTGACCTGTGAGTAACGTGGGGGTTTGAAGGAGCTGAGGTATTTAATTCTTTTAAATGGCTTTCAAATTGTATCAATTTTGTTTTTTAAGTGGTTTTAAAAAGATGAGAAATTTGATTTATATTATGTTAAAATGGCTATTTTTTTTTCTAAAATGTCTCAAAAATTGCCCTGCAGTTAGGGTTTTGCCCCCAGATTTCGGTCTGTGATATACTTTAGTTGCACCAGTTTGCTCGGCACGCTGCCCAATTGAGACATTTTTCATGCCAAGAAATTCAATCTTTAGATTAATCAAGCTCCGCCGCTTATCATAATTCAGGTTGCAGTCAGTGGTGTAACCAAGGGGAGCTACACTAGCTTAACTTTTCCTTCTCCTTAACCAAGTCACTTGAAAAACTTAGCTCATATTGGCAAGCATTTAAATGTGGTTTTAAGTTGATCTGCAATTAAAGAGGGTTGAAAAGGCTTGGCAATTAAAAAATTTCACGTAGATTCTTAATCTCAGCAACTTTGTTCTTTCCGATGACCTTAGAAACATTCGAAATGTGATCCTAATGACGTTAAAATGGTTATTTTTTAAAAGAAATTGCAAAAATAGCCCAGCGACTGGGGGCTTTGCCCCCAGACCCCCATCCACAATACATTTGAATTGCATCGGTTTGTTCAATATCCCGCCCAATTGCAACATTTTTTGAACAGGATCATGTTAATTTTTGGTTCAAGCCCTCTAGCAAAATCCTGGTTGCAGCTGTAAGATTTTCTTTCATCTAGTTGATAATGGATATGCAGTGGCGTTGCTAAGGGGCACGGGGCACGCCCTGAGTCACTGTACTGCAGCCAAGCAGTCTAGGTACAAATCTAGCTGTCAATTTGTGTAGCAAGCGTCTCAGAACAAGCAAAAGTAAGGCTAGTTGGTTATTGTTTGCAACTTAGTTAAAAAAATGTGTTCCTAGGACACAGAATAACAAAATGGTAAGCCTACTCAAGTACTCACATACAGGTAGTCTTATCACAAGGTATGAGTTTGTAGTCTAGTAATTAGTAGACTTACTAACAGGCAATAGGTTTGGACTAAAACGTATCTTACAGCTTGATTTGTACTGAAAATTAAAACCTATGTCGTGTTTGAAGTGCAATATTTGTGGAATGGCTGGGTCAAGATGGATGGTGTCAGCGCCAATCTAATCTAATATGATTGGCCTTACTAAGTACCGGTAGCCATATTGATTTTGCCTTCAATCTTTGTTTAGCACTTAATTAGACAAACTGGGGCTGTGTGCACCTGGGCCAAGATAAGCTGCCATACGCAATGCCATTGGTGGCTACCTAGTTTAGTGTTATTTGCAATTGAGTTGATTGTAATTAATTACAAATTTTTACGTTTTTGTTTTAGAAGTTAAATTTTGTCTTAACAAAACCCAACAGAGTGCTCTATAACAATAAAGTTCGAGCAGATTACACTATAAAATCACTAAAAACTTTTTCGAAATAGAATAATGGTGCCATCTTGCATAAACAGAATAAATGCAACGGAAATTTTCTAATGTCTTGTTTGGTAAGAATGGATATTCGAAAAGCTTCTAACGAGAAAGGCTATTTAAATGTTTTAACTGGGGCTTAACTGTTTTTGATTAAAAACTTTTTGAGCCAATTTAAATGTTTTAACTAGGGCTTTACTTCTCAGTAGAAAGCACAGAGCCAATACATTTGAAAACATTCTTTTATTGCTAACGTTTCGAGATTGTAGTTATCTCGTTATCAAAGCTGATCTATGACTGGACAAAAAACTTGAACAAAATAAGCAAATTTGAAATTACGTCATAATAGTTCATAATAATACAGTGTTGAAAAACAAACAATGTACAATCGTAGTTAGGGTGGTAAATTGCAAAATCACTAAATTATTGAGAATTGTGTCACGAAATAGTAAAATGGTTGACGCCAGGACAACAAGCTAAAATTACATAGATATCTAAATGACAAGTTGGGCGAAGTAAGAATTCAAACTGTAATATGAACAAGTCTGAGGCTTACAAAGGAAAATGAATAAAAAACCAAAAGGTTCAAATTAATCTTATATGTAATTAAGTATTGAGTCAATAGAGTGGAATGGAAGTTTTTTAACATTGAGTTGGGGCTGCTTTTCTTGTATAAGCAAAATTTCTTTTATTAACAATTTAAGCCAGTTACTTGTATGAGGTAAAACAATGGGGTTATTAAAATCAATGTGATGGTCTGGGGTTTTGCCAAAAGTGTTTAGTGACATCAGTATCATTAGTAGTAGAAATGGCAAAATGGTAGGGTTGTGGTAATTAAGCCGAGTAATCAGATTTCTTAGAGTCTGTCCCATAAAAAATTCATCAAACTACAGTTGATTTATAACCAGACTGGAGCAGCATACTGTGTGCTGCTTTCCTTTATGTGTAAAAAATCGGCCAGTGTTAAAAGTTTCATCAATTAAAGTGAGTTTTGCATTAATACTGAGTTTTTGAAAAAACGAATTTATTTATTTTTAATTTGATTTGACATTAAATGCGCAAATGGTAATCTAATAAATAGCCGTGTAGGTTTGGGAGTTTCGGTAGAAATGTTGGTTTGGCATTTTTAGTATTTTTGGTTCAAAAATTTGGCAATGTAATGATCAATAAAGTGAGTTGGAATACCATTTTTCTGTAAGAAACTGGATATTTTTTGAACACTTGGTGTATGAAACCATAGCTGTTGCAAGTTTTGTTGGCATGATCCAGAAGAGTAAATAGCAGATTTTTCTTGTATTTTAGAGGAACATAACTTTGCCATTTGATGTATAAGCTAGGGATGTCCATCTCAATTGTTGTCATCAGGAATATAAATTAAATCAAGTTTATAGCTCAACTGGTTGAGCAGAAAAGTTTTTTGCCAATGTTTTGATTGACTATTTGCGCAAAAATTACAAAAAATTGGAAGCAAAAAACTGACAGATTGGCGATGAAAAAAATAATATTACGTCATGCGGTTTGAAGTAGAGTAGTCGAGTAAATGCTAGGGAATTTGTCATTTTGCTTATTGTTCATAGTGTTGGGGATTTGGTTAATGAAATTCGACTCGATAAAATGGCGTTTTGTGAAGTCAAGTTCGAAATCTAGAATTTTAGTGTTGGCCCAATCCATGGAATGTTCGTTGCCAAAAACATGTTTAGTAAGTGGTAGCTTATCAAATCATAGATGCCGAATGTCTGCTAAGTGTTCTTTTTTGGGGATGGAAAAACTGCGTTTTGTTTTGCCAATGTATGAGAAGTCACAGACATGGCAAGGGATTTGATATACTGCTCCTTGTCACATATTATGATCCACTAAGTCTTTGTGATTAGCGAGTTTCTTGCCAATGGTATTGCACTGTTTTAATACGGCTTTTACATTATGGTTAGACAAACAACGCCGTATTTTTTCTGTCAATCTGGGGTAGTAGGGTATAATGGCAAAGCCTTTGAACTGTTGTTCTGTGTGGCTTGAAGGTTTCTTGATGAGGGTGGTGGTGGTGGTACTACCCGACCCCTTTCAAGGGATGGGGGCACGGAGGAACTCCATGGAGACCCAACAGACGGGCAACACCTTAAGGTCTGGACCATAGATCGAGAATAGAGAGAGAGGAGCCAAAGATAGATTTATGAAGGGGTTCAGAGGCAGGACAGTCGAGGAGGAGATGATTGAGGTCCTGTAGAGGGTGTCCACAGGCACTGCAAGCAGAATTCTCCTTCGGACTGAACCTGTGAAGATATGAGGATAAAAGAAGACTGTGGCCATGGCAGCAAAGATGGGAAAGCTCACAGCGAATGGGGCGAGAAAGAAGAAGTTCCTCCGAAGAGACTTTGAGGACTTGGAAGTTCAAATGGGAGTGGGAGATGTGACGTCTCCAATTGCGGTATTGGGAATAATGGACTTTGCCAATACCTGGGGGAAGAGGGCATGGGATTGCATCAGTGGGCAGAGAGGCACCAGTTTTGGCAAGTAAATTCGCTTTTTCATTTCCGGGGAGACCTGCGTGTCCGGGGACCCATTGGAAGCTCAAAGTGGTATTGTTGGAGAGAGAGGAGGTGAGGGACCAAACATTCCAGAGGGACTCAGGCAGGAGAGAAGAGGGGGCTGAAGAAAGGATAGAGAGGGCTGATTGGGAATCGGTTAGGAAAAGGACTGACTGGAATTTGCAGATCACCAAATGGCTAGTACACCAAACGAGACCTTGCTTGAGTGCAAAGGTTTCAGCTGTGAAGCTGGAGGCAATTGGACCAGAGGAAAAGGACAAGGAATTGGAAGTGTCGCATTTGGAGCATTTTACATACACTCCATCACCTCCGGGACCAAAAAAAGTGGGGACAGATTCGTCAGTTCATACTTGGATATCAGACAGGGTGAGGAAGTCGGCCTGTACTGTTGCCTGTACTGTTGAATAAAGGGGGAAACAGTGAAGTGGGTTGTAGACCATGGGGGGAAAGGGGGCTTATGATCATAGTCTCACGTGAGCATGGGGTGGTTGTGTGGCTGAAGAACAGAATGATCTCCAAAAGGGTTTCTTCTTTAGTCGACAGGGAACATTTCTGATTGCCAGGGCGTAAAGGATGGAGAAGTCTTGGGGGAGACGCAGAGCACGTTCAAATGAGGAAAGGGCCTGATGTTTTCAAATTAGCTTTAGAGGAGGGAGTTGGGCCTCAAGAAGGAGTAGGGAGGAGGGGGTGGAAGAGAGGCATCCAGTAATGGCCCTGCATGCAGCTCTGTGTAGAACTTCCAGGTGATTGGTTGCGGTGTTGCAGAGGAATGGGAACCATCCAGGAGAGGCATATGTGAGCACCATACGCACAAAGGCTTTGTAGAGTAGGGAGAGAGATTCTTTTGTGGGACCCCAAGAGGCAGTGGCTATGGAGCGAAGGGCTTTGTGAGGGGATAGATTTTGGAACACAGGGATTGGACATGGACCCCAAAGGATAGAGCCTGATCAAAGGCTACTCCAGGGAATTTAGGGGTGGGATTGAACAAAAGAGGGAAGCCCAAGAGGTTCAGCCTGGGCTGGAAAGTGGCTTGTTGTTGATCTGTAGAGAAAAAGGAGGACTTGCACTTCTTTGGATTGAGTGGAAGTCTCCATATGTTGGACCATGTTTCTAGGATGGTGAGGGAGGATTGGACAACAGAAGATGCTTTGAGCGGGTCTGGGGAGGAGGACCAGATTGCCAGATCATCAGCATACAGAAAGGCATGGGCATCCCGAGGTAAATCCTTGGTAATGTCATCAACAAACAGAATAAAGAGGACTGGACCAAGTATCGAGCCCTGGGGGACCCCTCGTCTGATGCGGAAGGAAAAGCTGCAGGAACCACCAACCTGGACTTAAGCTCTACGGTCAGAAAGGAAAGAGCGTACCCAAAGAGCAAAGCAAGGGGGGAGTTTGAGCAAGAAAAATTTATGAAACAGAGCAGAGTGCCAGACCAAGTCGAAAGCCTTGGAGAAGTCAACAGATGCCAAAATGATTCAGTCTTGAGGCTTTTTCTTTTGGAAGCCGTCCCAGATAGATTGAGACAGAGTAAGAATTTGGTCAAGGGACAACCTACCAGGACGAAAGCCGGCCTGGCAAGTGTAGAGGAGATGGTTCGATTCGAGGTGAAAAGTTAGGCAAGAAAGAATCAAGCACTCAAAAAGCTTGGAAATGCAATAGGTGAGAAAAATGGGGCGGAAAGAGGATGGAGAGGAAGTGGGTTTTGCAGGTTTATGAATGGGAATGATAGTGGTAGGTTTCCAACTAGAGGGGAAAATGTGAGAGTACCAGGACCTGTTAAAAAGTGAAAGAAGGAGGAGTTGTGCTGGCTTAGGCAAGTGTTTTAGTAAAGGATAGGCAATCTGGTCAGGGCCAGACGCAGTGGAAGAGGAGAGATTACAGATGGCAGTGGAGAGTTCAGTCAAGGAGAAGGGGGAGCAGAAAGAATTGTGGAGGAAAGAAGCATCCTCACAGCCAGCTTTCCGAAGTTCATTCATGAACTGTCGTTTGGCTCTGGGCGAGGTACGAGGTGTCGCTTGAGATAGATGTGAGCAAAGATGAGAGGTATAGTGGTTGGCAGTATCAAGAGGGGTGGTGCAACCGGGAAAAGAAGGGTCTTGGGAGGTGTTCTTTTTGCCTGAGATGGCGTTGAGAAGCCTGAAGACAGCACAAGGATCAGAATGGGGGGACAGGTTAGAACAGGTGGCTTGCCAGGTTGCAGATTTGGCTCTAGAAATGACTGAGGACGCCCTACGAGAAGCATCTATATTTCTGCAGCGATGCGACTCAGATTGGTGTTCCACGGAGCGGGCCCTCCGTCGTTTCCGCACTGCAGATTCCACTTCCTGGGACCACCAGGCTTTGGGGGAATGACCAAGGCGGCCAAAGGGAATAGAGGCCTTGGCAGCTTCAACTAAGAAGAGGGAAAAGGAGCGGGCAGCCTGGTGGATATTGAGTGCATCAACATCAAGAGAGGGAAGGTGCTCAACAATATATGATTGGTGAACATCCCAATGGGCCTTTTTGTGGTTGAATTTGGGGGGACGAGTGTTTGGGTGACGAACTGGAGAGAGGGGGGGACAATCTCGATGGGAAGGTGGTCCGAGCCAAGGCCAGGGAGAGTGCGCCACTCACAGTGGGGAGCGAGAGATGCAGGAGCTAACAAAATATCAGGGGATGAACGGCTCCCAGTGGAATGATGAAGGAGCGTGGGAGAGGCGGGGTCGTTCAGATTTTCCAGATCGGAGGAAGTGATCCAGCAAAACAGGTCATTTTCGAGCGGGTTAGGGGGAATGAGTCTGTCCCAGTTTGGGTAGTGAGCATTGAAGTCACCAAGGATGAAAGTGTCAGGGGAGTTGGAAGGATGTCAGGATAGAAGGTCCTGGTGCGAGAGTCAGAAGGAGTGTTTCTGATGGGAGGGGAGTAGAGGTTTAGGAATTGAAGAAGAAAGTGGTTGGAAAGAAGAAATTTAACACAGGTGTAGTCTGAGTAGGGGTCCTGGGAAGACAGAAAGGAGACAGAAACAGGAGAGAAGGTTAAGTCTGAGTGGATAAGAGTGAGGACACCACCACCAGTGTTATGAGTACCGGAGGAGACAGGGCCTTGTCTGCCGAAAGTCCGACCTGTGCGGAGGGTATAATAACCAGGGATTTGAAACGTTTTGGTTGCCGAAAGATGGGTTTCTTGGAGGAAAATGAGGTCATACTGGTTGCCGGAAAGAAAGGCAATTAATTCTGCACGATGGGAGGAGGAAAGACCGCCGGCATTCCATTGCAGAATTCTGAGATTGTGGGAGAGGCGTGGATTTCTTTGAGGGTGGGGCGGCGAGTTGTTGATTGGTTGTGTGCTTGTGGGTGGTGATGGTGGGAGAGGTAGGGTGAATGCAGAAGGAGGGTAGGTGTTAAGAAGGGGAGGGTGTGAGGGGAGAAGTAGAGATGAATCAATGAAATCTGAGCAAGTTAGTGGAGGGGGTGTGGGTGGAGCTGAAGAGACGGGGCGGGGGACGGATGCTGGTGGTTGGGAGAGGCAGGTGGGTGGAGGTGGTTGGTGGGTGGAGCTGGAGAGACGGAGAGGGTGGATGCTTGCTGGTGGTTGGGAGAGGAAAGGTCCCCATTGAGACAAGCAGGGCAGTTCCAACCCTTGGGGGAGCCCGTCGCGCAGATTTTGCGAAAGTCAGCTGGGGTCAGAGAGGAGCAGGAGAAGTGCACCCACTTGGAGCAGGTGGAGCTTTTTAGAGAGTTCTTACCTACTTTGAGAGAGCAAATGGAGCAGGGGTAACATGGGGGGCCCCGAAGTGGACGTGATTGATAAAAACCAGGTGGTAGTGGGGGGAACCCTGGGGAAGGGGGTGGAGGGGATGCAGGCAGCGTAACGAGGAGACTGGTCTGAGTGGGGGAGCCAGTTTTCTTTTGGGGATGGCACGCTGGGCAACGCCAGCCCACTGCCAGTTGCACAGATTGTGCGAAAGTTTGCACGGGTAAGGGAGGAGCAAAGGAAATGCACCCACTTGAGGCAAGCGGAACATGGAAGAAAGTCTCTGCCCACATCAAGATGGCAGATGGAGCAGGGGTACCTGGGATGAGGATGGTTGTTGATGGGGCCCGGGTTAGAATGGACATTACCACTAATAAGGAGCAATGCCAGGATAAGGAGACACCGAAGAGAGGTCCGGTCAGTAAGAAGAAGAGGAGCCACCCAGTTGTGACCGGTCAACGGGCGGCCCAGCGAAAAAACAGTCGAGACAATGAGGGCAACCCTTCAGTCGAGCCCCTCTGGAGATCTGTCCTGCCATTTCGACTCATCCCCATTGGGGAGGGGACTGCACCACCACGATTAGGCGGCAGGGCGTTGGTGCAGTCTTGATGAGGGTCGTGTTTGGATATGAATTCAAGAACCCTCTTGATAAGAGTCGTGTTTGGGTACGAATTCAATTTTGAAGTGTCTTTTTTGTGTTTGATTTTATCTTGACAGTTTTTTGTGGTAGAGCATAGGCCCGGTCATTTAGTGATCGCACAATGGATAGTTTGTCTTTCAAATGATGGTCAGATCGAAAGTTTTGAATATTGGTTGCTGTTGGTTGGTTTTTGGTAGACTGATGTGGAGAAATCGCCAGGTTTATTTTCTCGGACCAATGTTTCTAAAAAAGGAAGGGTGAGGTCAGTTTCTTTTTTGATTGTAAATTTGATTGAGTCTTCAATAGTGTTTAAATGATCCAAAAATTCTATAACCGAGTTTTTGTGGATTAGGGCGAAAGTGTCATCTGCATAGCATTTCCAGATTTTTGGTGGTGAGTGGAATGTCGACAGGGCTCTTTTTGCAACATCTTCCATGACTAGATTGCTGTAGCAAATATTTGTTTGTTTGTTTGTAGTGTTTTTCTTATAAGATTAAGTTTGTCACAATTAGAGAAATTTGAAGGTCTTTACAAATATCCTCCACTGACCAAGAAGTGATTTCTTCCAAATTGTCCAAAGCTTCTAACCAACTTTTTGCGATTTCAACGGCCAATTCTGTGAGTATTTTTGTGAAAAGACATCATTTGCTCATCATCTTTTATGGTAATAGATGTGATAAATTTTGCGAAGTCTTTCGGATTTCAGACATGGTGGTTGCTTTTTCTTGTAGTTTTATGAAGAATTCACGAAGAATTCGTGTCAGGTTTTTTGATAAACTGTAAGTCGAAAAGCCAATGAAAGATAGGATGGGTCGCAGTGAGATATTTTCTTTGTGCAGGTTTGGCAGGCCATGTTACACAGATGCTCATCCGTTGGAACTTTTAAGTGGATAGCGTTGAATTCAAAATTTGCCATTATACCCTACTACCCCGGATTGACAGAAAAAATACGGCGTTGTTTGTCTAACCAAAATGTAAAAGCCGTATTAAAACAGTGCAATACCATTGGCAAGAAACTCGCTAATCACAAAGACTTAGTGGATCATAATATGTGACAAGGAGCAGTATATCAAATCCCTTGCCATGTCTGTGACTTCTCATACATTGGCAAAACAAAACGCAGTTTTTCCATCCCCAAAAAAGAACACTTAGCAGACATTCGGCATCTATGATTTGATAAGCTACCACTTACTAAACATGTTTTTGGCAACGAACATTCCATGGATTGGACCAACACTAAAATTCTAGATTTCGAACTTGACTTCACAAAACGCCATTTTATCGAGTCGAATTTCATTAACCAAATCCCCAACACTATGAACAATAAGCAAAATGACAAATTCCCTAGCATTTACTCGGCTACTCTACTTCAAACCGCATGACGTAATATTATTTTTTTCATCGCCAATCTGTCAGTTTTTTGCTTCCAATTTTTTGTAATTTTTGTGCTAAAGTATGATTCATTTTGTGACGTAATTTTCGCATCTATCATATGTTTGTTTTTAACTTTGCATTCTAGCCCTGACAAAGGTAAGTAGTACATGCCATGAGCATAGCCAATCAAAACAATGGCAAAAAGTTTTCTACCCCACCAGTTGAGCTATAAACTTGATTTAGGGATGTCCATGTCAGAATTCGGAATCCTATAGAAGCGGATCCTGTCTTGAACTGGTTTCGTTTTTAGGATTCGGTTTAGTTAAGAAAAAAATTGCAAGTGCTAAATTTGCTCAACCAAGCCAGTTGATTGCATTGGAAGCATCCTTTTGACCGGGATGTTACAATGGCATAATTTCCTCTAGAAGGGCTTAGACCCCCTGGTTGTGAGCCTGTTTCCTTTTCCTGAAAACAACTAGAAATGACGGTTGAAATGAAATTGAAAAGTTTAGAGAAACTGATAAAGCATTGAGAATGAGAATATCTAATAATCTTGTGATTTATAGTGCTGTAATCCTTGTACTGGCAATACATTCATTAAAAATAAAACAAAATGGTGAACTGTTTTGTTTTTTCCAGTCAGTAGTCGAGCAGTTAAGTGCTGAATTGTAATCAAAATGGTACTGACGGCCATTTTATAGATTTTGGAGTCGGAATTTTGGGTTTGGAAAAAAAGATTCAGAATTATTCTAGAATACATAATCATTCTGAAATGGACATCCCTAACAAGCTTGTGAACGAGGGTTTTACGAAGATTTTGGTTTCTACACCTTTTATTGTTTTTGTGATGTGGACATCCAAAAAGGCTAATTGGTTTTCTATTTCCGGTTCTATAGTAAATTGAATTTTATTGTGGATCGAATTAAATGCATTGTATGTGTCCTCAATATCTTCAGAATTATTAAAAGCTAAAAATAAATCATCAACACTTCGAAAAATTTTGAAAGGAGCAGTGGTCTTTTAAAATATTTTCTCCAAAAGCCAATTCATAGTTATGTCAGCAATTGCTAGAGCTAAAGAGAATCCCATGGCCACCTTGTTAACTTGTTTGTGAAATTTACTGTTAAACTGAAGTGCGGCATTTTTGGAGGTCCAGTCAAGATGGTTCTTCAAATGTTTCCTTTTCATTCCAGATATTTAGATTGATTGATCGATGAATAACTTGTCTAATATTGAATTGAGAGTGAAGTCAAATGGGATGTTTTTAAACAAGTTTTTTACATCAAAACTTACTAAAACTTCGTATTATAGGTTTAGAATTTTTGAAATTTGGTTTACAAATTCAAACAAATCTTGTAATACTGTAGAGTGTTTACAAAGGGGCTTTAGAATATTTCTTATCCAGGATGCTATTTGGTACGTGAAAAAACCAGTGGCAGACGAGATAGGACTTAATGGGCAATTATCCTTTTGGAGTTTGAGCAATGCATAAAGACAAGGGGTAGATGCTGCTCGTGGTCGAATTTCTTGATAAATGGAGTCATCCAAATTTTTATTCTTCTTTAGTTGATACAAAAAAATTTGGTATTTTTCTAGGTTGGAGACATTGTCATTCTTGGTTACTTGTCTAAAAGCGATTTTATCAAAAATAACTTTTTCCATTTTGGCTATGTAGTCTAACTTATGTGAAACGGCAGCACCTTGGCCTTTGTTTGGCTTACATATAATTATGGATTGGTCGTTTGTTAGGCTTTTTAGAGGTTGCTGTTCTTCTTTTGTTAAACTTTGCATTCCAGTTTTCTTAAAGTGAAAATAACTTGACGTGAATTTGCTGCACAGATTAATTAATATGCGTTTAAGTTCAGTTTTTTGTTGCTGTTTAAAAAGGGATTAAATTTTCTGATACAAGTTTTCAAAATCTGTTTGCACGTTTAGAAGGTCAAGGCATGGAACCAAAATGTAGTAATTTAAAACTTTGCTCATCGCTTTCTTTTCTGTATCCATGAGGATATGTTTAGACAAATTTTGGATACTTGAATTATCCGAAGTTATTTTAGCGATGTCCAATACTAATCCAAGTATGGTAGTTTTTGTTTGTTCCTCTGATTACAAATTACATGTTCTTCTTAACGTTTAGTTTCAAGAAAATACTTAGCATATAGCTTAGAAACTTGTCCTATTCTTGATGGTAGTTGCTGGGTCAGATGATGAGCCTGCCTTTGTAGCCTATCGATTGTTCACTGGTATACTGCAGATGATCCTGTATCTTAACTGCTACAAGTTTCTTCCTGAGCTGCCTTGCTTGAGAAATAGATTGTAGCCAACGTTTATGCAGTTTAAATCTAGTAAATATGGGCGTGAGACAATAAATTTGTCATAATTTGAGAAACTCTACATCTGCTCTTCTCCTCTCAAGTTAGATAGTAACTCTCTCTAGGCTTCTGAGCTGTAGCTTACTACACATAAAAGTTTTTTACTCAAAAAGGAAAGCAGCACACAGTATGCTGCTCCAGTCTGGTTATAAATCAACTGTAGTTTGATGAATTTTTTATGGGACAGACTCTAAGAAATCTGATTACTCGGCTTAATTACCACAACCCTACCATTTTGCCATTTCTACTACTAATGATACTGATGTCACTAAACACTTTTGGCAAAACCCCAGACCATCACATTGATTTTAATAACCCCATTGTTTTACCTCATACAAGTAACTGGCTTAAATTGTTAATAAAAGAAATTTTGCTTATACAAGAAAAGCAGCCCCAACTCAATGTTAAAAAACTTCCATTCCACTCTATTGACTCAATACTTAATTACATATAAGATTAATTTGAACCTTTTGGTTTTTTATTCATTTTCCTTTGTAAGCCTCAGACTTGTTCATATTACAGTTTGAATTCTTACTTCGCCCAACTTGTCATTTAGATATCTATGTAATTTTAGCTTGTTGTCCTGGCGTCAACCATTTTACTATTTCGTGACACAATTCTCAATAATTTAGTGATTTTGCAATTTACCACCCTAACTACGATTGTACATTGTTTGTTTTTCAACACTGTATTATTATGAACTATTATGACGTAATTTCAAATTTGCTTATTTTGTTCAAGTTTTTTGTCCAGTCATAGATCAGCTTTGACAACGAGATAACTACAATCTCAAAACGTTAGCAATAAAAGAATGTTTTCAAATGTATTGGCTCTGTGGTTTTGACTGATAATTGTTTGCTGATCTCGTAGTTTGCTTTGTAGGGCTTTACTGTTTTTTGATTAAAAACTTGTTTAGCCAATCCTCAAACGATGGTAATGATCAGTAGCATATTTGCCTAATTAATGAATGAATTTATGTTGGAAGGATCAGAGGAGTGAGAGAGAAAAAGAAGAGAGGGAGGAAGCGAATTCAGTTTTTCACTTACCTGATGGCTACGATCCTTTTGTTAACCTGGACCAAGTCGAGAGATTGCTCAACTTTAAACTGTCCGAAACAGATCAGTAAGTTGAAAAGCTGCTGTGTAGGGTTAGTTTGGACATCAATAATTTCTATTATCTGGATAATAGATATATCCGTATATTTAGAGTATATCTAGCCGTTTAACTGCTTAATATTAAAATTATTGTAGGCTACAGTTTTATTGCTGACATACGCAAACGCGAATATAAAAAATCGCACAGATTTAATGTTCACTGATTTTGCAATGCATTCCTTAGGAAGCACTACGCATCGACTGTGGAATTGTATAGACGAGACTGGAATTTGTCACAAATGGTCCACATGCTTAAATGCTCTTTCTGATTCCACAGAAGTGGGCTGAGTAGTTAAGCAGAGCTTCATAGAGATATTGAAGGTTGGTAGGTCATCTCCTGGAAGGTTCAAACACTTCAACCTACTTTTTGATCATTCTTTTGGTTAGGTTTGGGGTAGCGTAAGAACGAGTGGCTCGAATTGATGCTGACATGATAGCTCACTGTAGTTCCTTTTTGAGAGATTCACTTGATGATTCTTTACATCGGAGGCAGAAGCGAGTAATACAAAGTGGCTGTCTTCTTCAGAATTAGGCTCTACTACTCCAAGCAGCCTTAGCATTAGAGTTATTGCTAGAGAGTACTTCTTGTTTTTGTTTCCATATTTGCCAAATATATCAAATTTGCTTTCCATCATATAATTGGAATAATGCAAATATTCAAGTAGATGAACAAGACATGCATTTTTTCTTTCTTTGATTTTTATTTGAAGATGAGATTTAAAAGACGCTGAGTACTCAGAATTAGAATTATAGAGACTTTTAAACACGAAGTCATGAATTCGCTCAGCTGTAAGTAGTATAGTGTTTCTCGTGGAAAGTCCATCTACAGCGTGTTTGACAGGTTCAAGAGCGTCAATCAGATCATGGACAATTTTAGTTTCCGCATCCGTAACAGTGATTAAAGTTCCAATTTTGATAAGAGCCATTCTGACAAGACATTTTCCTGCTTTTACAAATATTTTAATCTTCTCTGAAAGACTGTTTCGTCTAGTCTTTGAATCTAAAATTAACTTCAGCTTTGTATTCAATTGTGCTTGGATATGCTTTTGCAGAATTTCGTCCTCAAGAGCACTTTTACGAAACATCTTCATTATAAATGATATGCTATAGACAGTATCCGAAGTCTTATAGGCACAATCAAACCTTTGGTGAACAGCTTAAGACCTACTGTTTCGGAATCGACATTCGTGTTTTATTCCTTGTCAAGTACAAACATGAGCATAGAAAAACAAGGAATCTCAAATTAACCAGATCATAACACAATTTTTTTTCCGATTATGTTAAGTATATGATCGCAATATTACAAGAGATAATTATAATAGTTCAATTCAATTAGAAATTTAATAGTTCAATTCAAAATAATTTCCAATGATTAATTTGGGATTCCATGCCTTTCTATGCTCATGTTCATGTCTGTAGTTCTAGCTATGCTGACCTTCACAAGATTTACTGCAGTTTAATCCACTTCTTCCGTCTCCTTTTCTGAAAAAAATTATGATTCTGATTCAGTATTTTTGTGTAGTTTCCTTTTGTTCAAAGAGAGTTTGCTTTGCATACAAGAAATCAGTAACTGCTAAATGATAACCATGCGCAAAACAGAGCTGGTGGACGCAACAAATCATTTTCCAAAACGCTTCATGACACTAGCTCCATCTATCATAGCTGCAACAACGTCTTCCATCTTGAGACCAAACTTCTTCAATATTTCCCGAAATTTTTTATTGTTTCACCTGGCATAGAACCTTTGATACTTCCCATTCCCAAATTAACAGGACGTAAATCTTAGTGCAGGTTTACGTTCATGTATCTTCTGCTTTTTGTGCTTGTATATTCATCAAGAGTTGCAGAACAGAATTTTTCAGCCCTTTTTTAGTCATTTTTTTGAGTCGTTTTTCAGTGTTTAGAAAAATGCTAGGGTAATACTTCTACATTTTGCACCATTTGAGGTAGTTTGTATCTTCTGGCTAAAAATGCTCGTCTTAGTTGCTTACTAGTAGCTATAGTGTTGAAAGAAATTCTGTCAACAGCTGCTAGCTCTGATACTACCCTTTCCAGCAACTCTTTGGTTGGTTTGAAATAGTTTTCAATTGTGCTCGTACAAAGGTGGGCAGCGCAAGTCATAAAAGCTGTGTCGCAAGCGCATGCACATTATAGGGTGGAGTGAAAAAACATTTTGCTTTCAGATCACATTTTAAGATGTCTTAACAGTTGTCCCTGACCCTAAAAAACATTTTTTAATCATTTTTAGGATGTAGCCAGTTAGGGGGTGCAGGCACCCCCCACAAATTTGTTTGGGGGGCACCATTTTCAATAAATTGACATATTTCAGCAACCACTGGGTCTACGAAGCTGTTTGATAGCTCAAAATTTGTGCAATAGGCAAGTTTATATGTGCATTAAGAAAACGTTTTAACCTATTTTGACTGCAAAGCATCCAAACTTACAAAAACCTGTTTTTTTTGTGATTAGCACGATGTTTCAAACTAAATATTCCCTAAAATTTTGATATTTGACTATAGATGTTGCAAAACTGAAGCTTATTGCCTTTGTAGACCAGTTATAGATACATGTTTTAATCTTAAACTTTTGCCCACAGGCGAAAGTTTTTAAGTAGGCTACTGGTATTTAAATTGTAGCATGAAAACTAGAAAATCTTCAGCAACAATAGGTCTTGCAAATGGGGTGATCTGTATGAATTCAAAAGCCGTCCAACTTTTAAACAACGCGTTCTACTGACAACTAGACATGTTTTAGAGAGATTGATCAACAAACCTAATTGGAGGCAAAAAACTGCTGCCACTACTGTAGCTGCGGAGTTGGTGAATCTTTGGAGCTACTGTAATGTTTACAGCATTAGCACATCCAGTATAATATCAAGAATCAAAAACTTAGTCAAAAATTTTCGTAAAATTGATTCGGTACCCAAACACAGACAAACTGGTTTAACATTTAAAGAAAATAATGAAAACGTTTTATGGAAAATGTAGATACATTATTTGACATTTTTTGCAAAGACATTTCTCAGCGCTGTAATCTAGAAAAAGACAATTTGTTGAGGATGAGCAGAACAGATTGCACATTTTATGAAGACCAAAAGAGAGCGAGAATCTGCAAATATACTAATGTCATAGAAAAATAGGATGTCTCTGATTTGACCTTCATCAACAAGACTTTGGCACAGCGTCTGACTAAAAACAAGTATAAACATTCAGTCATCATTGAAGGGGAAGCTAGTACCTCTGGTCATGACGCAGTTACAAGTGAAATTGAAAGTGTTGGCGAAAGTGAAGTATCTTCCCCAACAACAAGTCTGTTTGAGATGCCGTCAACCAGCAACAAAGAGCAGCTTTCGGAACAGAACAGAAAAGCATTAAAAGAAGTTGCAATGGTATGTGCACGATATGGAATTTCTGACTGTGCTGGTGCTGCTGTAGCTACTGCAGCCTTATAGGCTTTTGGAATTGTGACTGAAAGTAAACATAAGCATGTGATTGATCGCAGCAAGTTAAGAAGACAGCAAACCAAATACAGAGAAGATATTAGACTAGAAAAAGATCACTTATTTGGTCTTGTAAACTCTTTCTATGTGGACGGAAGAAAGACGCTACAATAAATTTTAATCAAGCTGTTATTATGGTGTTGTTAACGAAGATGTAAGGCAACTGCAGGTGGGAGGTTTTTGCCATTCATGGTGGCTAACTTTAGGCTACCGCATTTTGAGACTTTATGTGTTCGAGTGCAACCCTTCAAATTCTTTGCAAGTATTGGCGAAGTATCTGGTCAATGTTTACTTTCCATGTTGATTTATATCAAGCAAAACAACAAGCTAACCGAAGGATCAAAGGTTTTCTTTTTTATGATGAAAAAGAATTACGAATTTTCTGTTTCAAGAGCTCGAGAAATCGCTTTGAAAGTGCTCCAAAAGAATGCTTACTTTGCCCATCACGAGCATATTTTACTAACAATGTTGGATGACAGTGAAAAGGAAGTTTGTGCTAAAGCAATCAAACTAATCCTGGATATTAGACAAACAGCATCTCTTAAGGAAAATCAGAAAAGCCAAAAAGACAACTTGTGTTCCCTCTTATCGACTGCAAGGCAACAACATATCTTGAAATGTCAAGCCTAGCAGCTACAAAATTGACCGAACCCCCAGCGATCAGAAACAAGTCCATTCTTGATATCAAAGCATATGCGGAAAGCAAAACTTGCAGTTGATCCATCCCTGTCACAACTAAGTCGTGTAGCAGCACATTAAGCTTGTGACAGAAGCAGCTACTACAGTCGAAGGATTTTTATGAGGAGATGGCATGATAAGACAAAAGATTAAATCACGTCGTCTTATGAAATGCTTTGAATCAAAAAAACAATTTAGCATTTAAATTGGCAGTGTGAACAATGGACCGGTACACGCAGCAAAATGTGCTTCATTAACTTGGTGTAATTTTGTAACTTTAGAACACTTTTACAATTTGCAACTTTTGACTGTTTTGTAATTCAGCCACTCATGCAGGCTCATTTATTTTTCTGTTTGATATTGGTGCTACATTTCGCAGTAAACCTCTGCAATAGTCACAAAGTAAGAAGTTTTGCACACCTAGTCCTATATGCAAATTGCATACAGCAAAATCTATTTGCTAAGAATAGCCTTCAACCTAATTCTGTTGCTAACCAAATTTAACTGATCAGACTGTATGCGCAAATTTTGGCTGTTGTATACTGATGTAAGTTTAATTTTATAATACCTTCTGTAGGCAAAAGTAAACACTTTCTTTAATCGAAAAGTTTGACGTCCTTTGTGGTCGACTCCTGGGAAATCATAACAACTTCCACTTGCAGTTAGGTGGCCAGATCAACCACCAACCCTGCTGCTGCAAAGCAGCTCGAGTCATAAGATGCATAGAGCTGGACAGCGCTGTTACGAGCTTTTAGCTCTCATTGGCAGCCCTCAGCTTCTCTAATCAAAGGTATTCCCCAGCTGGACAAGACTCTTGGCCAAACTGGACAAACCTTAAGGGCTTGGACAGTGGCAGAGGCTGTAAGATCGGAGAAGCTGAGGGCTGCCGATGAGAGCTAAAAGCTCGAAACAGCTCTGTGCATCTTATGACTCTAGCTGCTTTGACAGCTGCAGGGTTGGTGACTGATCTTGCCATCTAACTGCTAGTGGAAGTTGTTATGATTTCCCAGGAATCAAGCACGAAGGACGTCAAACTCTTCGGTTATGATTTTCTTGGTCACTCAGAGGGGAACTCTGTAGTAGGGATAGCCTATCGCTGTCCTTACTACACGGTCCAGCGATTTTTCACTTGTTTTAGGTATCACAAGTAAAAAGTCGTTTATTTCCTAGAAGCCTCTGCCACTGTGCAAGCCCTTAAGGTTTGTCCAGTTTGGCCAAGAGTCTTGTCCAGCTGGGGAATACCGTTGATTAGAGAAGCTGAGGGCTGCTGATGAGAGCTAAAAGCTTGAAACAACGCTGTCTAGCTCTGTGCAACTTTCTTTAATGTTGTGGCAATGCTTAACGATGCTTAGTATTTTCTCATATCAGTTCCACCGAAGACAGACTTATTTATTATGAAGAAGATTAATACTGCAGCAATATAATATAGGGTGTCCATAAAGTCCTGCACACATTTAAAATTTTAATATCTCATAAACCCCATATGGTAGAAACTTTAGATTTTCGACAGTGAATTATACCACCATAAAGTTTTTTTGTTATTTTTCACAGGTTATTTTTTTGTTAAAGTGAGTACGAATAAGTCATTTTTAATAAAGGAGTAAGGAGTAAGTTTGTAACAAATTATGAAAAATGTTGACCATTCAACAAAAAGCACAATGTGTTCTTTGGTACAATGAATTGAAATCACCAACTGCAGTACAACGTAAATTTAGAAATGAGTTTGGACAAGACCCTCCACACACTAACAGCATTAAGAGATGGTTTAAAAATTTTATGGAAACCGGCAGCATTTTGGATTGCAAACGATCAGGTAGGCCAAGCATTAATAAAGAGACTGTTGATGCTGTCCATGTAGCATTTCATCGCAGCCCAAGGAAATCAATTCGTGTTGCATCAAATAAACTTGCTATTCCTCGAAGTTCAGTTCACAAAGTTTTACATAAACGACTTCGGCTCCATGCTTACAAGTTACAAATTGTTCAAGCTCTTAAGCCGGATGATCGCCCTCGCTGAGCAGCTTTCGCTGAAGAAATTCTTCAGCGCATTGATGATGACAATGGCTACCTTAACAGAGTGTGTTTTTCCGTCGAAGCAACTTTTCATGTACCCGGGAAAGTCAAGAAGCATAACATTCAAATATGGGGTTCACAAAATCCTTGCGAGGTTTTAGAAAGAGAAACAGACAGTCCCAAAATCAATGTTTGGTGTGGTTTAATGCACAACCAGATTATTGGTCCGTTCATTTTTGCTGAATCCACCATTACAGCAAACATTTATCTGGATATGCTAAAACATTACGTTGTTCCTCAATTAGAAGAGTTCCAGCCGAGGGTTGTGTTTTAGCGAGACGGTGCCCCTCCACACTGGGGTTTGATAGTTCATGACTTTTTAAATGAAACTTTTCCAAACCGATGGATTGGAAGAAATGGCCCAACACCATGGCCGTCAAGATTTCCAGATATCACCCCTTTAGACTTTTTCTTGTGGGGTTATGTAAAAGACAGAGTTTACAGAACGCCAGTACGTGACGTCGAAACATTGCAGTCAGGAATAATTGAGGTTCTTGCCACAGTAAACGAAGAAATGCTGGAGAACACTTGGCGCGAAATTGAGTATCGCCTTGACATTTTGAGAGCAACAAATGGAGCACATGTTGAATCTATGAATAGCATGGAAAATTAAATTCTTGAAATATGGCTATTACTTAAACTGCTAGAAATTTTTATATGTAAAACTTTAATAAACAAACTTTTCTTAGCAAAAAACTGTATGATTTTATCTGCTTTAGTTATTTAGCAATACAATTTTGAAAAGTGTTCAATTCAAGACTTTATGGACACCCTCTATAATGATCTCCTTGAAACAGCGTGCTAATCACAAAAAACAGGTTTTTGTAAGTTTGGATGCTTTGCAGTCAAAATAGGTTAGAACGTTTTCTTAACGCACATATAAACTTGCCTATTGCGCAAATTTTGAGCAATCGAACAGCTTCGTAGACCCAGTGGTTGCTGAAATATGTCAATTTATTGAAAATGGTGCCCCCCCAAACAAATTTGTGGGGGGTGCCTGCACCCCCTAACTGGCTACATCCTAAAAATGATTAAAAAATGTTTTTTAGGGCCATGGACAACTGTCAAGACATCTTAAAATGTGATCTGAAAAAAAAAAGTTTTTTCACTCCACCCTTATGCACAACTACTCTTGAAAATGTTGCATCGCTAGCGTTTTCGCGACCTCAAAAAAATAATTCCGTCACAAGCACACTCTCTAGTGTGATGTTTCAAAAAGTTTAATTCTAATTGACTCACTGCCCAAACTGTGCTAAGCTATGATACAAAACTAATATTCAAATCAAAGTAGGCCTATGCATGCAACCAGATTAGTAAACAAAAAGTTATTGATTTCTTTCAAAAAATACTAGCATTTGAAAATGCACATCGCTAAACCTTTTTGGGCGAAGAACATTTTTATAACTAATGAAAAAATATTCTTAATGCCCACACTTGAAGGAATCAGGGTGTTAAATTCAGTGGTAAGTGAGCAACTTTGGAGTTACTGTTTTTTTCTTATGGATCGACTAGGAAATCCTTTACAAGCTTTGATACATATTTTGTGCTTCTGAAGGAATCAGCATCACTTGCTGACAAATGGAGCACGCTAAAAAATTCATTATGCTTTTTGCTTAAAGAAATCGGATCGTCTAAGTATTAATTATAAAAGCTACCAATGCTGTCACTGCTGTTCACAATATCTTTTAAGTTTTCCTGGACTAGCAAAAAAGTTGTAATTAATAGTTTTTGTTGTTTTTTGTTTTTGAATTATGGTAAAAAATCAGACTGTTGCAAGTAACGAGTTTAATGTCCAAAGCAGGTTTGAGATTTTTTAGAAACGAGTAGCGTATTTCTAGAAAAACAATTGCAAAAATAATTTTTCTGCTTAAATTTTGATTTTACGACCATTTTAAATACTCAGTCGGAAAGATTTATTTTGGAAAGATCGGCAAAAAATTTTTAGAGAGAAACGTTTCAGCAAAAGAAGACCTCTGCTATTAATTCAAAAGAAGTTTTGCAAGCAGTGGATGAATGGAATTTCCCATGATGAAATTTTTATGAACTTACCTCGCCATAGGCATATCCAAGAGGGGAGAGGGGCAAGAGGCCTGCCTCCCAAATTGAAATGCCACCAATGATGAAAATAGTAACAAAAAACCTAATATTTTTTTAGTTTTCTTTTTACATTTTCACATACAACAGTTTTCTTTTTACATTTTCACGTACAACAGTATACAGCAGTGTACTGTGTACAGCAGTATACAACAGACTACTATTAATATTGATAACCAGGTGGCCCGGGCCCCCTCAAGTCAATTTTTTGCCAACCAATTTAAATGTATAACTTGGGAGAAATTTAGGGTTTTTGTTCTTAAAGTTGCAACCTCGATCCCTCATCTTATCAATTTGTGAACTTAATGCATTAATGCAATAACATGACTACTCAGTAACCATCTATTGCACCAATTTCAAATAACATTTCACTGCCACCTCGCCAGTTTTTCTGCGACTAAGTACTTTTGACAAAAAAAGATTTATTAGCTAGGGAAAATGCTTATTGAACAAATTATTGAATTTGGGGGGCCTGGCCTCCCTAAAACCGGTTATTTTCATGACAAAACAAAAGTCTTCAAGGCACATATTCGAGTCATTATTTACTGCTAAAAATATTGCAGGCCTTGTTTTTCCCACCTGGACCAAGTACTTACAAAATTTAACCCCCTAATTCAACATTTTGAGTGTGTTGTGAACTTGATCTGTTACTAAAAGAAAGACTGAACAATTTGATTTTTTCAAATGTCTTTCAAATGCTAAAATTTAGTTATTTCAGTTGGCTCTAAAAACGTGCTAGATGTGATCCAAATAGCTGTTTTTTTCCAAAACATTGTTAAAAATCGCCCAAAGGCTGGCTCCCAGACCCCCATCTGTCATACATTTGGGTTAAAGGTATCCCCTTTCATTGCACACACACTTCTATAGATTATTATAAAACCGGTATGTTTTTGTTGCAGATGTGATCTTTCAGTTGAGTTAAAGAAGGATTTGCAAGGCGATGTAAACAAGTTGTTGGGGATCGATGATGTGCAGTTGGTGGCAGATCGCAACATGGTGGTGTTGATGTGTTTGATGGTGGAGATCTTTATGCTGCCACACGCGAACACTGCTATTGACGACCTGCCTCTCTCCGATCGCTTGAGAAGAGCGCACCTGTACTTTAATTCTGAAAAATTTCCAACGACTGTCAAAAGTGCTTTGGAATATCTTTTTAATTCATTTGCCAAGCCAAGGAATGTGTAGGTGGCTACTGATTAGTTTGAGAGATAACTTAAGAATTTCACTGTGTTTCATTCCTTTTTGGTATTGGACCAGCATAGATTAGTTTGAAAATAACTGCTGTGTAGTAGTAGTTTGGTAGCGTAATCTTTTGCAGTTCCATGTGTGATTTGGTAAACTGATGTATAGGGCTTCATCACATCTTCAGAATTTGCCAACTCTGGACGCTTTGATTGTTAAGAACTTATGAAATGTTTTGAATATTGTGGAGACAAGCAATGAAAACTGCTTCAAAACTTTTAAAAACCCTTCGCAAAGAATTTTTAGAAGTGCATTGCATTACTAAAACAATGGCATCAATCTACAGGGTGGAACAAAAAACATACAATATTGTAAGAGTCTGTTTGTAGTTATAAAATTATGGCAATGCTGTTCCAGTTATTCACGTAGTAGGAGAGAATTTATGCAGTGATTAAATTGCTGTTTGGTCTAGAATGAGAGATTAGAAAAACTTTTTAGATTATTAGATTTTTAAAAGAGTTTTGAAGTGTAGGTTTGTGTGGGACATGTAAGAATTGTACATACGAGGTGTGTCTAAAAAGTAACAGGACTGTGCATGCTGCACGAACAACTTTTATCACAGTGAAAAAGCATTGCTTTCTATGATTTACAATGTCTTATGGTTTGGAAAACCAAAATTCAGCATTCTGTGGCAACAACATTCTTTTTTGCACGTCTTTCTTTCAAGGCACTTTCTTTATGGCCATTTTGTGAAAATTGGATAAAATTAAGAATTTTTACCTTTTTTTTTCTTTGGTGTGAAGGATGAGCGTCGAACAATGAATCAATCAGAAATTTCTTGTCCATCTTGGAAAAACTCCAACTGAAGCACTAAAGTTGCTTCAAGAAATATATGGTGATGACACGATGTCAAGAACTTTTCTTTTTGAGTGGCACAGGAAATTCAAAGAGGGAACAGAGGAGGTGGAAGATGATCACGCCATCCACAAGCAGAACAGATAAAAATGTTGAGCATGTGAAACAAAAAGTGTGTAGCGACTGCCGTCTTACTGTTAGAATGATAGCAGATGAGCTGGGTATGAATAGTGAGAGGGTATAGAGGATCATTACGGAAGATCTGGGGATGGAAAGATCTGTGCAAATATGGTACGAAGGTTGCTGAATGAAGGACAAAAGGAGCGGCATGTGCAAGTGTGTCATGTAGAGAGATGTTTTATGTTGCTGCTTTGATACTACTTTGTTGCTGCGCTGAGACTATTTGGTTTATATTGCTGTGTACTTTTCGTTTCCGACATTATATCATTTGTACTGACTTGAGTCACGCCACATGGTGGCAGCAGTGGGATTCGAACCCACGCCTTTGAAATGACTGGTGCCTAAAACCAGGTTGTGGTGTAAGCGATGTTGAGGTGACATGGTGGCAGCGGTGTAAGTGATGTTGTTTCAAATCTCACCACCAGAACAGTTCAATATTGATCAGCCTGAAAATTGGGCACCGTGGATTCATAGATTTGAGTAATACCAGCTAGCATCTATGTTGAACGATGAGTCGGAGAAAAGTCAAATCAACATGCTGATGTATTTACTAGGTGACAAAGCTGACAGTATCTTGTGTTTTTCGGCAAAATAAAGAGCAATCTAATTTGTATGATACAGTTAAACAAAAATTTCAGATTACTTCAACGTGCGACATAATGTCATTTATGCGAGAGCAAAGTTTATAACCTTCGAAAACAAGATGTTGGCGAGTCAGTTGATGACCTTTCAACATCGCTACATACGTTAGTCAAAATCTGCAATTACGGTAACTTTTGAGATGAAATGATTCGCGACCGTATTGTTGTTGGAATTTTGGACAAGTCGCTTGCTGAAAGACTACAACTAGATGCGGCATTAACCTTAGATGGATGTATTAAACTGGTAAGATGCACGGATGTTGTGAAAAAACAGCAAAAACTATTAGCTGCGCATGCCAACGATATTGCAATAGCAGGCATTCAAAACTCTTCGAAAGTGCGTGCATCGCCTAATAATGACCATCAATTATGCAGATGGTGTGGCGCAGCTCGACATGCTCGAAAATTTTGTCCTGCACTAAAAGCTACTTGCTTCAATTGTGGCAAAAAAGTCACTTCAAAAAAGTTAATCACAGCAAAAGTGTAAGACTGGTAATGGTGTATGGCAAAGAACACGATGACTCAGCAGAAAACTCCGATGGGAAGCGTTAAATTGACTAATGAAAATCAACTCGATCAGTGCAGTATCTCTCTTCGAGTCAATGATGTACCGATGGTGTTTCGAATAGATGCAGGTGCAGATGTGACTGTGATAAGCGAACAAGCATTCAACAATTTTTTTAATGTCAGTTTACGTCTGACAAATGAGACTTTGTTGGGACCAGAAAGACAACAATTGAGAGTAAGAGGGAAATTTAATGCAAAAGTTACTCATAACGGATTGTCTTCATACCAAGACATTTTTGTTGTAAAAAGTTTGTCTCAACCTCTTTTGGGATGGCCTGCTATTCAAGCTCTGAATTTGGTTCACATTGTAAACAATGTTGGCAATGGCAATCTTTCAAAATATAGAGACAAATTTTGGTCCTTATTTCAAGGACTTGGAAAGTTCGGAGAAGAATATTCTATCAAAATGATACAAGACTTTAAACCGTTTTGCTTGTCAACTCCTAGCTGTGTTCCTCTGCCTCTACAAAATGAAGCAATCAAGCAGTTGAAGGAAATGGAAGATACGGGAGTGATTTCACCTGTAACATTGCCCGCCGAATGGTGCTCTGGCATGGTTGTGGTTCCCAAAAATCCGGTAAGATCAGAATTTGTGTTGATTATACTCATCTCAACAATTTGTTTGCCGTGAAAATCATATTTTACCAGCAGTTGATAAAACTTAAGCAAAATTGGGAAATGTGAATTTTTTTACCAAATTAGACGTTAATTGTGGATTTTAGCAAATTCCCCTATGTGAGCAATCTAAAGATCTGACCACATTCATAACTCCTATTGGACGTATTGGTTTAACAGACTGCCGTTTGGAATTTATTCTGCCCCAAAACGTTTTCAATGAAGAATGTATGAAATTGTGGGAGAAATTCCTGGTGTGATTTGTTATATGGATATTGTGCTGATCTTCAGAAAAGATTTAAATAAACGTGATTCGCGAGTAGACGTTGTTCTTAAAAAATTGCAAACAGCAGGAGTCACCCTGTATGATAAGTGCAAATTTCGTCTAAAGCACGATTAAACTTATGGGGCACATTATTGATCTACTAGGAGTGCAGCCAGACCCTGAAAAAGTTTCTGCTATAAACCCTTTTGAACCTCCTAAAGATGTAAAAAGCGTGAGACGCTTTCTGGGTATGGCTAACCAGTTAGCTAAATTTCCACCTAATCTATCAAAAATCGTTTCACCTTTGAGAAAACTTTTGTGTAAAAATGTGCTTTGGCATTGGGGCGATGCCAACAACGTTCTTTTGAAACTATAAAGAAAAATCGATTCCTATGTTAGCACACAACGACCCCATGGGTGAAATCCGAATTTCAGCAGATTCTTCGTCCTCTGGATTAGGTGCGGTTTTGTGGCAATTGAAAGATAGTAAATTGCGTCCAGTGGCACATGCTTCTCGCTGCTTAACAGAAACGGAAAAGCGTTATGCCCTAATTGAAAAGGAGGCCCTTGCAGTAACTTGGGCTTGCGAGAAATTTCGACCTTTCATCCTTGGATTGCATTTTCGTTTGGAAACTGATCATCGACCATTAGTCAGTTTGCTTGGAAATAAAAGCATTGACCAACTTTCCACACGACTGCAAAGATTTCGCATTAGACTCATGTGATTTGATTGCGACATTGCGTATGACCAGGGAAAGAACTTGACAACCGCGGATGCATTGTCCAGATCTCCAACAACAAAGAAAGACGTTCGAGATCAGCTTTTGAGAGAGGCAGAAAGACTTGTCAACATGATCATCAAAACTGCTCCGATCAGCAACATTAAGCTTCAACATATTAGAGAGACGTTTCAAAATGACAACATTTGTAAAACTGTTTTGAATTATTGTAAAAGTGTTTGGCCTAAAGTTAGTAAACTGAGTAAAGATTTGCTTCTATTTTATGATTTACGTAATGACCTCTCGGTGCAAAATGGATTATTGCTAAAAAGAAAGGCCATAATTATTCCTGAAAAAAATCACGAAGGCCATCAAGGGCTTAGCAAGTGCAGGGATAGAGCTAAAGACATTGTGTGGTGGCCTGGCATAAGTCGAGATCTTGGCAATTGGGTAAAATATTGTGCTGTATGTTGTGAAGAAAGACCTAATGTTTGCGAGCCAATGATTAGTACGGAAACTCCACTTAGGCCATGGCAAAAAATTGCTGCTGATTTATTTTTTTTTGAAGAAAAAAATAACTTCCTTGTAGTTGATTATTTTTCAAGATATATTGAGTTGGCGCTGCTTGATCGCGGCACAGCTTTAGAAGATGTTATTTTGCAATGTAAATCGATTTTTGCCTGACACGGCATTCCTAAAACTTTAATTACAGATAACATTTCACAGTTTTCCGCTTTTGTGTTTCGAAAATTTTCAGATGCTTAATGGTTTCACTCACGTCACTAGCAGTCGAAGATATCCTCAATCTAATGGGGAAGCAGAACGTGCTGTACAAACTGTTAAGGCTTTACTTAAAAAAGCCAGTGACCCATATATTGCTTTGCTCACGTATAGGTTCACTCCTTTACGAAGTGGACACAGCCCTGCAGAGCTGCTAATGGGTAGAAATTGTAATTGTAATTACATTTTATTCACCAAGTTACCTTGGCCAGGAGACAGCGAAATGACCTTTCGGTCTTCGAGTCAAGCTGCCACCTGCCCATCTGTCTACCACACACGATGGAGGCTTCGCACTGTCCCTTTAATTGCTGAACGTCAAGCAGGGAAGCTGTGAATACCAATTTTTATAGTGTTTGGTTTGACTCGACCGGGAATCGAACCCGTGTCTACCGCTTCAGTAGCAGACGCTCTATCCACTCGACCACTGATCGGTTTACCAATTCTGCCTACTCAACTTCGTTCTAGTTTACCAATTCTGCCTACTCAACTAAAACCCAGCTGGAAGGTCTTGAGAGGTTTTAGAACCAAAGATAAACATATCAGGGCTCAACAAAAATGCAATTTTGACAAATGTCACCGTGTTCGTGACCTTCCATTTTTAAATCCGAACACATATCTTTGGATTGATACCCCGACTTCCGGTCACCAGCCTGGTGTTGTCCAACACTCCCATCATACTCCTAGATCGTACATTGTAAAAACCGAATCTAGAGCTTGTTCGTCATTATGTAGAAACCGTCGGCATATTACACCATTGCCTTTACAAAGTAATCATTAAATCTCTCCCAGCTCTGCTTCATTTGATGAGAGGGATGTGGGTAGACCTATTCCGTATATGACTAGATATGGAAGAAAAGTGGTGCTGCCTAAACGACTTCAATTGTAAAATGGTTTTGAGTGTTTACCTTTACTGCATTGTTCAGTATCGTATGTTAATGTATTATGTGACTGGTGCCTCAATGGTAGATCCTTGAATGGGAGGATGTAGAGAGAAGTTTTATGTTGCTGCTTTGATACTGCTTTGTAGCTGCGCTGAGACTATTTGGTTGTTTTTATTGCTGTGTAGTTTTCGTTTCTGACATTATATCATTTGTACTGACTTGAGTCAGGCCACATGCCAAGATATTTTGGAGCAACTTGAAACTGAACCCAACTTGCTGAAATGAGTCATGAATCTTCGAGTATGATCCACTCACCGAATGGCGGAGCCTTGAATGGAAGAGTGCATTGTCACCAAGACCCCAAAAGGCGAGGGTGTTCAAGTCAAAATCAAGGTGATGCTGATCGCTTTTTGTGATGTGCATGGAATTGTCCACGCAGAATTCTTGCCACAAGGCCAAATTCTTAATCAGCACATCTACAAAAACATCTTGCGACAACTGATGCACTCAGTGAGGGAGAAAAGAAGAGAACTGTGGGAAACGAGGTCATGACTGTTTCATCATGACAATGCTCCAGCTCATAATGCCTTGGAAATCCGGGAGTTTCTTGCCAAAAATAAGATTGCTGTACTGGAGGAACCACCCTACTCTCCAAATCTGGCCCCTTGTGACTTCTTTTTGTTTCCCAAACTCAAGGAAGTCATCAAAAGAACTCATTTTCAAGATTCAGAAACTATTAAAACAACCGTGAGGGGAGAGCTGCGAACGATCTCGGAGGAATCTTTCCAGGAGTGCGTTAAAGCGTGGCAGCGGAGATTGGAAAAGTGCATTTGAACCCAAGGAGATTACTTTGAAAGCTACATGTTGTAAAATTTACTTGTTAAATAAAATAAAACATTTATAGACCCAGTCCCATTACTTTTCAAACACATCTCAAATAGTTGGAAAAATTTAGTCACTTTTGGAGAAGCAACAATTGCAACCTTAAGAAATTCCAAATATTTCCATCTAAGCAGATAAGACTTATTTTTGATAAAAAAATTCTGCTGCTATGGGTTAAAAATTTAGAACTGCTGACTCAACACTTCAAAACTCTGAAAAAATGAAACAATTTAATCATTAGTTTTTCTGTTTTCTCATTTTATTTTAAATGATAATTTAATCGTTACATACATTGACTCTAGGCAAAGAAATGGATTTGCAATACCATATCAATGCAATAAGCAGCAACTTTGCTAGATTCAACATTTCTATTAAAAACAAAACAACTCAAACGTTTTTGGCTTAATGCAATCAAGCCCTCATCAGGATATTATGAACAATAATACATAAACATCTGCAAAGAAAAATAGAAGGATTATGGCAATAAAAATTACAAATAACTGACTAATAACATACATTAAATGAGGAAATATCGAGTACTTAAAATTATTATGTAATATAATAAAAATGCCTTTTCAGTTTTGGTTCAAAGCAATCATATTAAAATTACTGAATTATAGTTATTCTAACTGTATGGTTCATGCTAAAAGGTTTATGCTGTTGCTTGTTTGACTGTAATTTTAATATGATTGCTTTGCTTTAAAACTGGAAAGGCATTTTTAGTTTGCTAGTTAATAATTTTAAGTATTTCCTTATATAATGTAAGTTATTAGTCAGTTACACGTAATTTATGTTGCTGTAATCCTTCTATTTTCCTTTGCAGATGTTTATGAACTATTGTTCATAATATCCTGATGAGGGCTTGATTGCTTTAAGCCGAAAACGTTTGAGTTGTTTTGTTTTTAATAGAAATGTTGAATCTAGCAAAGTTGCTGCTTATAGCTTTAATATAAATGTACTCCTACTAAAACCAAGACAGCATTGCTATAGTCAGGCTTTAAAATATGGTAGGTTTTTTTGCCCCACCTAGTACTTTTCCTTTGTGGTGTCAATTATCTATATTAAGTTTTGATTAATTTGTGGTAGACATCCGAGTTTAGAAAGTGCTCATTAAAAATCGAGGTAAAGGAAATGTCTCTCTGCCTTGGTATTATGCATTAAGATTTGAAAACTTTTCAAAACTCAACAGCTTTTTTTTTCGTTTAAATAGGATAGATCCATAATATGTTATGTTTCCATGATGATCTCATTAATTGTGATTACATATTTCTTCACCAATTTGTTTTGACCTGAAAACAGCAAAGGGATCTTTGCGGTTTTCGAGTCAAGCTTTCACCTGTCTACCACTTGCGGTTGAGATTTGACGCTGTTTCTTTTTGTTTGCTGATTGTTAAGCATGGAAACTCTGAATAGCAATTATTATATATAGGCTTCGGTTTGACTTGACCGGGAATTGAACCCAAATCTACTGTTTCAGTGTTAGAATAAAATTATTAATAAAATAGACTGTTGAGTTTAATGCGATTTTAATTTTTAATAATCTGGTACTGTGCTTGGTTAAAATTTTACGGTATTGTGAAAGATGAAATTATCTCAAATTCACTATACCAGTAAAGGGTCTAAATTTTATCTGCTGTAGCATTAATGAAGTGGAGAATATCCACAATTATGGCACTTTGCGCTCAAAATTCAACCCTTGAGCAATTATTTGCTACAAGTAAATGGTGTCGGTCCTTTTTAGTCCATTCATAGAAATGGCATGAGATTTCTTCCTGATAATGTGAAAAAGTTGTTAACATTATTGAAATGCTAAAACTGTAAAAAACAGCTCTCAAATACTGTTCCAAGTAAATACCAATCAATCAGCATTTATCAGCACCTTCGTTTTTCTTTTTGTTTTGCAATGTATATAACTATGGCATTGAGATGTAATTGTGACGTGCTATTACTGATATTGTGGGAAGGTTTTTTGCTTCGAAGCAGAGGTGTCTAAACTTTATGGATGTAGTGCCAAATTCAACCCAGTGAGATGGCATGCAGGTCAATTAAGTCCATGAAAACCGAAATGAAAAAAGAACAGTTTTTGGCCAAATGTCGATATTGAGCAACTCAAAATAAAAGGTGAAGACCAAGCACAAAGAAAAATCTTCTACTGCTCCAGGTTGTAGATAGGCAGTTTATGCTTCATTCTAATATCCTTTGGTCATGATTGCTGGTGGTAACTTTTGATTTTCGATGCTGGCCGGATTAGATTTTGCAGGCGATTGCCTTAGAGATGCTTTCGCTCTCCAGGCATAGATTTTTGTCACGTTTTTTGCGAAATTGCTGGCAGATTTACTTGCACAAAGTATGCTATGGTTTAGGATATGCAATGAACTCGATCACACTCAAGACGGAAGAATCTTCAAGCTCCTCAACCATCGAGGTAACCCCCCTCCCCAGCCCTGGCATTTGCTGAATGAAGCTATGGGGGTCATGCACTTCCCCAGTTATTTTGCTGCTTTGTATGATTGGATTTTTCTCATTCTGGTAGGTTTTACGTTTTCAACGAAACGCTGTAACTTGTTAACTTACGACTAATTAGAATTGCATTGCCTAAAGCATTTGCAAATAATGGCAAGTTTGCTTGCGTAATGATTTTATCAGCTTTTTCTGGCACACCTGCAGGTGCTCTGGAAATATCGCTCAACATAACTCCCATTGAGGAATTCTTGTTAGCTGAGGCAGTGCGAGGATCATACAGAATCACTGTTAGTGTACTCTTGCATGTCAATTACGTTGGTTCCTTTGGGAAAACGAAAAGTCATGTTGATGTTTGCAATGATGCTAGAAAATTTTTACCTCTGTCGCAAACCCCAGCTGACTGAATAAAGAAAACAAAGGTTTTTGAGAGAAATTTCAAATCTCAAATTATGAATAAACAGAATGCTATCAGATCTGAAAGCATTCTTAATCAAACACTACCAGTGTTTAATCTGATGGCTCAAAACTAGATGGGAGAGTGGATGCAGGTTTTTATGCAGAATACCTCAACAACTTCCCAAACTGAGGATTTTTTGCACTGTGCTCCGAGCAGAATTCCTAACAACTTCAGAAGTGGCAAAGGAACTGCTTTTGGAAAAAAATGCACCATCAAAGTATTTTTGTGCTGGTAGATAGTCAGGCAGCTATCAAAGCATTTATGACGTGCATTGTAACATCAGTTACAGCACTCAACTGCATTAGAAACCTAAATCTTGGTAGACAAAACCATGTCAGTATTTCCTGGATTCCTGGACATGCAGGGGTTTATGGTAACAAAGTGGTAGACTATGTAACCAAATCAGGATCTAAATCAAAAATGCATGGTCCTGAACCTTTTATTACAGTCTCGTATGTCAGTTGTATTTGCATCATGTAGGCAGTTGTAAGCTTTACCAAGATATTCGTGTTAAATATTTTGCAATGTGGTGACGAAATGGTACATTAACAAACTGGCCACATGCTTAAAGGAAGCTGGAAGGCTTTCTTGAGTTCGACCAGTAACCAAACAAAACTACAGTAATATAGCAGCTACTGTTGTAATATGCCCAATTCAGTTCGACCAGTAACCAGTTCGACCAGTAACCAAACAAAACTACAGTAATATAGCAGCTACTGTTGTAATATGCCCAATCCCCATTAATATGCAATGTCAAGGTGGACTTAATCTAAGGCTGGTAGATTCGCTTGCACCGCTGCCCATTAATTAATAATTTCATTAGTTAGTATTGCATTGCTTAAAGCAGTATTTCTTAAAGGGTGAATGGTGCACCTCAGGGAGCATGAAAATTTTGCAAGGGTGAACCAACAAAGAGGGGTGAAGAGCGCAGACAGAAATCTCGTGAAAGCAACAATCTATCACCAAGATTTCACTTTCTAGTAGCGCAGCAATACAATGGTTGTGTACTCAGGCAACGTTACACTTGAGTAATTTCACGTTTCTTTTTTGTAGTTGCAATAAATAGGGCTTCAGTCCCCCCTCTTAGCCAAGTCACTCAGAAAGTTTAATCCAAAGTTGCAAACGTTTAAACATGTTTTCGACTTGACCTGTGAGTGAGGGGGGCTTGAAAAGGTTGCGCAATTTAATTTTTCAACTAGTTTTTAAATCTTAGCTATGTAGTTCTTTCAAATGGCTCCTAAGATGTACGAAATTTGATTCAAATGGCGCTAAAATGGCTATTTTTCTGCTGAAAAATCGCAAAAATTGCACAGACCCCGTCTGTAGTATGCATGAGTTGTACTAGTTGCTCAGCATGCTACCCAATTGAGACATTTTTTCGGCGAAAAAGTTTGCCTTTGGGTTCAAGCTCCCCATTAACAAAAGCGTGGTTATATGTACTTGAAATAATATTTTTATATCAAGGTTGAATGATATCCAGAAATCTGATAAGGGTGAACAAAACCAAAAAACTTTAAGAAGCACTGGCCTAAAGCATTTACAAATAATCACAAAACGTTTATGCCCAAATTTTGGTTTGTTTAAAGTACTTTTTATTCTTAGCTAACCTACAGTGTTTCATGAATTGTGCCCAGACCTGTGCACCGAGTGAGTGATGACATCATAATGCCCATTGTCTGGTTCGTACTGCAGATCGTAGTAAAACTCGCCCATTTAAATCAATCATAAAATCCTTACATACACGCATCTTCAAACAAATACTGTAGGTTAGTAGGCAGCGTTTTTTGTTTGATTTTACCTTTATTTGAAGGGCCAAAGCTTCGTGATTTCATTTCGAATTATTTCAGTGATCAAAAGTTTTTATAAATGCGTATTAAACTCATTTTAAAAAGGGTACTATTATGCATAGGTGGGCACGGTACTCGGTACTTTGCTAAAATTAGTACTGCAGTACCGGTACTTTCAAATTAAAAGTACCGCGGTACTTTTGCGGTACTTTTTTAAAAAATTAAAAGAAAAAAAAAATGGATTGATTGGCCTAGTTTACGGGATTGTAAATCATCACTTTTGGCAATTAGGTTCGTTTCCGCGACTAGTGCAAACTGCGTAGACCTACGGTTTGTTTCAGAGAAAGTTTGCAGTAAAATAGTAAACAGTTGCAGTATTAATATTACTCCTATAGTGAGTACGAAGTACAAACCAGTGATGGAGTTGACTCGATAAAGTATCTAAATTATACGGTCACCGGGCTACATATTGTGCTAGAGTATCTTGTCACCAGTAATAACCAAACAGCAGTCATCTCTATAGCATCACGTGCGTAAGTTGGCACTGAAGGCTACTCTGACGATACATCAGCTCCTAATTATTGCACAAGTGACATTCACACAAAACTTAGAGACTGGGGAATAAATTGCATTTTTGGCAAAGTGAGCTGTTTTAATTTGTTTTTGGTTGATTTGTTGCTGCCAAGGGCGTACGCAAGGGGGGGGGGAGGGTTTTGGGGGTTCAAACCCCCCCCATTGGTCTCTCGAATAAGATGCACAATAAAGAAAATATCACGTTTTTAGCACTTCTGAGCCTGTTTTTTTTTGCAATGACATGGACTCCAAGATAATTTAAAGCAACTTTTGAAGCATTTAGAGTTTCTTAAGGGGGTTAATTTGTCAAAAATATAACGTATAAATTAGTAACAACTTCAAAAAATTGCCAAAATTAGCAAATTTAACCGCTAAAAATGCATAACCTTGTTTCATCAAAAATGTGGGATGGGGTTTCAGTATTAGATAATTACTCAGTTCTAATTAATTATTAATCCTCTCAAATCTCGTTCCATTAGCCCCCCCTCTCCATCTGTTTCACTCTATAAACTACAGAATATAAATGCTAGTGAGTTTTTTCAAATCATGATTTTGTGATTTACCGGCTTGTAAATTAGAGGACTGAAATGTTACCATTAGCCACCGCCCACATAGCTCACTTAGGGGCAAAGGCGTACACAGGGGGTTGGGGATTTAAACCATCCTCCCTATTGATCCGACATATATCATTCGAAATATCCTTTTATTGTGCAAAACAAACAAGCTCCTTCTTTACTCTCATATTAATACAAAATATTTAATTATAGTAAATAATTTTTTTATTTAATGCAACATTTTAAGTGACTAAGTGTAATACTGAAAATCTGGAATGTTGTGTTACGAGTCATTGTAACTTTCAGTAGCGTAGACGGGGGGGTTATAGCCCCCCCCCATTGGCTTGTCAACCAAAATACAGAATAAGAAAAATAACACTTTTTAGTACTTCTGAGATTGGTTTTTCACTGGAATGGACTAAAAAGTGATTTGAAACATCTTTTGAAACATAAATGTAGGGAGGGGCTAGTTTGTCAAAAATAAAACCCTCAAATCAATGAAACTTTGAAAAATGGCCAAAATCAAGCAATCAAAGTTGATCGCTAGTGTAAAAATGCTAAACATAGATTTCATCAACAAACATATTATAAACTTAGGAATAGGGGGGGGGGGGGCTACTTAGTATTAGTTAATTACCAATCACTTGTCTCAAAATTTTTTCCATTAGCCTCTCCGCTTCCCTCCCCCGTCCATTTATTTTTCTCTATAAAATATAGACGAAATAGATTACTCTGTGTGAGTTTTCTTGAACTATACAATTTTATGATTTACCAGCATGTAAACAAAGAGAGCTAAAATTTTACCATTTGCCACCTTCCACATAGCCCATTTATGCAAACAGTTTAATCAGGTTTGCACTAGGGATTGCACTACCAGTTTCTATGCCACGTTTTAAATGCATTATTTTTCATCAATATAGCCGTAAAATTAAGTTATTTTTGAAAAAAATGCAAAATTTTCAAGCGCTGGGGGCAAAGCCCCCAGACCCCCGTGCCTCCGGCGGCTAGGGGCTTTGCCCCCAGACCCCCAATAGCCTCCACCGGCTGGGGGCTTTGCCCCCAGATCCTCAAACAGAGCCCCCCCATTGCGAATTTTTGGCTACCCGCTTGCCACACTTTGCACTGTTTATAATTATATGAGTTTTCATAGCTTTTGTTTTGAACAATTTTTTCGTGATCGTTTAGTTGCAAACCGTATGATGTTAACTATAGATATATACTTATTTGCTTTTGGTTTGAAAAGTTTTATTTGCATTACTCACTGTGTGACTTTGATTCCATCTTGTTACATTGCACTAAATTATTTATTCGCCAAAGGATAGATCGCAAACAAATTTTTGATGTCACCTTTGAAAACCCCCCCATTGAAAAATCCTGCGTAGGCCACTGGTTGCTGCAGTTACTTTTTGCATGCTTATTTAAAGCTAGATGAGAGCTTACCAGTTACCAGCTAGCAAGCCTACCAGTTAGATGGGAGCTTACCAGTTGCCAGCCTAAAAACAAACGACGCATGTTAATGGTGATTTTTAAAAAATCGTTTTGTTTCCCAGTAATGAAAACAATTTCAAAATTACATCATTTTTATTGCTGTTGTACAGCATATTTATTCTCTTGTCACAGCACAGCGTAAGACGCTAGTTATTAAACAATCCGCACGCTTTCATTGTGATAATTACTTCGTGCTTGGAGGAATTTGCACCTGCTTAAGAGTTTCTAGTTTTCCAATGTACTTTGATTTCGATTTCTTGCCACTGAATTTGTTGCTTGTCTGAAGCCACAAGCAGAAGTAATCACAAAGCGCCCTATCCAAGGGCGCAACAGCGTAACCAGACTGTGGATTGAACGCAGATTATGCAATTAGGGTTGTCGCAAAAAAAGGTTTGGCCACGCTTTAGGGGACTCTCAAAAAGATTCTTGGTCTTTTCTGATTATAAAAGATATTAGCTTTTTAGCTAAAGCCGTTAAAATATTTATTTTTTGTAAAGTTCAATTTCGGGGGTTCTGAAAGAGGTGTAATTTCATAAAAATTGATATTTGGGGGTTTAATTTGTGGGGTTTCTGGGGAGATGGCACCCAAAAATTTCAAGAGACAAAATCGTGTTTTTAGCTTGACAATTTTGTACAAAAATGAGATTGCATTGTTTTGCCATTTAGAACTTACTAGAAGAGCGTACAATAATCAGGAAGAAAAAACCTCATCGCGGCCAAAACCAAAGTGGGGTTGGTGCAGATGAAAGGATTTTTTGAGATAATTTTTCTTTATAAGTAGGCTATTACCGGGTGAAATACTTTTGGTCGTATTACACACCGTTTGTGAATGAAAACATCCTCTTCACCAAACGTTCCAGATATACTTAAAACCAAAAGCTGATATAAATGGAGGCCGGCAGTAACGTGCAGTAAATTTTTCTTCATGCAGGCCCGTAGCCAAAAATCTGCGATGGAGGGGAAGTTGCGAGGGTCTGGGGGCGGATCCCCCAACCACCGGAGGCAATTGGGGTCTGGGAGCAAGGCTCCCAGCCACCGTAGGCATTGGGTGTGAGGGACGGATCACCCAGCGCTCGAAAATTTTTTATTTTTTTGGCAAAAATAACTTAATTTTAAGCCTGTTTTGATAAAAATTAATGCTATTAATTCGTGGCATAGAAACTAGCTGTGCAAAAATGATTATATCGTACTAGTTGTATAAAAGAGCTATGTGGGAGGTAGCTATCGCTAGAATTTCAGTTCTCTTACTTACAAGTTGGAAAATCATAAAATTCTATTTCGGTAGTGTAGTAAACCTCTCAAGGAGTAATCTTATTTTATAGTGAAAGATATTTATATATGTAGGGGGGCTAATCGAAGGAAGGTCGAGACAAGTGGTTGGTAATTAACTTATACTGAATAGCCCTCCCCCCTACTTGTGAGCTTATATACATTATTTTATGAAACCTATGGTAAGTATTTTTCAATAAGCGATCAAATTTGGTTACCAATTTTCGGCTATTCTTTAAAGTTGTTTTTTTGTTTTTTTGTTTTTTGACAAATTAGCCCTCTCCCCCCTTCAATTATCATTTCAAAAAATTTTTTAAATCATTTTTTGAATCTATTCTAGTGCAAAAGGCAGTCTCAGAAATGCTAACAACGTGGTATTTTACTTATTCTGCATTTTGGTCGGCAGGCCAACGGGGGGCTATAATCCCTTCGTGCGCCCCGTGGCTACGCTACTGTATTCACGCCTAATGTAATGAGTATTCATTACATAAGTCGTGTCCTACAATTTTTTCTTAGCCGTTCTACTTTTGTTTTGCTGGTGCATGAATACAGATTATACATCATTTTGCCATTGCAAGCAAACGTCAATTTTTCAAATAGGCCAGCAAACTGCTAACGCTGAGTCCCTGCAATGGTAGTAGCGAGTAAGACCAGTAATTCAGAAAAAAGATTCGTTGTTCATCCGGTTTATTTGCAAGCGTTTTTACAACGTGTCAAGTTTTTAATTAACTTCTTAAAATCCCTATTAAAAAATAAAACAAAATTAAAGTACTGGTACCGCCAAAAAATAGCAAAGTACTGCGGTACCGGTACCACAAAAGTACCGACGGTACCGGTACCAAGAAAGTATCGCGGTATCGGTATGGCAGTACTTTAGTACCGCGGTACTGCCCACCTATGCTATTATGACACTGTATAGCGTTTCTATACAACTTCACAGGATATACTGTTCCGAAAATCAATTGCTAGACATCAACATAGCGAAATGTGAAGTCCAGGACAATCTAAGACCAAAAAAAGGTCAACGACGACTTAGAAATGAATGAAGGCTACAGCTCATGGTGTAGAAAGGTCAAACCAAAGTAAATGATTTTGCATTATTTTGTGAATGCAAAATTAAAGTCGCCCATACAGGTGTATACGGTAAGCGCGGCGAGGCTTGCAGGGGTAAGGTCTTGGAGAACTAAATCCCCCTACACCCAGTCCCATAGCAATGTCACTTACGATATTTAGTTGAGAAAAAGGCTTTTTAGACAAAAAATTGCTATTATAATAATTATTTCTTCCTTAAATTACACTCCGCCACAAGGCAGCACAAAACGCTGAAAGTAAGAGGAATGTGTGTTTTTGGTGGAATTTTCCATTTTTGCTTTCAACTTTGATGTATTGCTTGTTCAATTCTAAAATGTGAAGATAAAATTTGCAAAGTATCTTATCCGAGAATTAAGGAACGCAACTTGAACAAGCGCTAAAGTAAAGTTGATGAAAGTATTCCTTTTTTGAAAAATTTTCTCCTCCCCTCTTTAAAAATTCTGGGTGAACTACTGGGCCGGATTGATGTTTTAGCGGGCACTCCACAAACAACCCAACCTAGTTGCCCTATTTTCAAAAATGAAATTATTAGCGGCAGGGATCTACCTCTACTGTAGAACACCTAGGTCGTACTTCAGATATCATGGTTACAGGTCATCACTGAGGAAATATTTTAAAATTTTTTAAAAACTACTTGCTAAACCAAAAGTGATTTCTCCAAAAAAGGGACTAAAACTTGAGCAAAAAAGATCATTACTAGGGTAGCAAGGCGCTCCAGCTTCGGACCTGGACTCCTGGTGCTCTATGCACTCCCTATGTGTAGGGCTTTTGACAGAAATTGAGACTAGTAGAAAAACCTGCAAAAAATTTCCCCAAGAAATAAAATTAGAAAACTTCACAGTTTTCCTTTTTTGTCTGGGTTAGGATCAAATTGCCCAACTCCTTCTCCATCAAAGAACCTGGCTGTTTTGTGATTGTATTTTCTCCTAATCTTCTATCAAAAAACTTGACTTCATATAGTGATTACTTTTGATTATAAAACAAGCTTACCTGCAATGTAATTCTCGTTTTGAAGCCAAATTGCTATTCTTAGGAAATCGGTAGAATTTGCAACTACTCTTTTCGCTTATGATCGCATCGTGGTGCAAAACACAATATCATTTTACTCTTTTATCCTATATGCCTATTGCAACTCTTCTCAGAAATATCAAATGTAATTAAATAAGCATTAAAGCACTATTTTACGGTGCAAAAGTACCCTTTTTAAAATGAGTTTAATTGGCATTCATAAGAACTTTTGACCGCAGAAATAACCTGAAATGGAATCATGAAGCTTTGGCCTTTTAAACAAAACTAAAATCAAACAAAAAACACCACCCACTAACCTACAGTGTTAATTAAAAAGTGCGTGAATGTAAGAATTTTACCATTGATTTAAATGGGCAAATTTTACTATGATCTGCAGTACAAACCAGACAATGGCTGCACCAGCGTCCTGCCGCCTCATTGTGGTGGTGCAGTCTCCTCCCCAATGAGGATGGGTCGAAATGGCAGGTCAGATCTACCTAGGGGCTCGACCAAACTGTCGCCCCCATTGTCTCTTACTGTTTTTTTGCTGGGCTGCCCGTTGACCTGTCACAACTGGGCGGCTCCTCTTCTAATTGACCGGACCCCGCCCTTCGGCATCTCCTTATCCTGGCTTTGCTCCTTATTAATGGCAATGTCCTTCCTAACTCGAGACCCATCAGTAACCATCCTCGCTCCAGGTACCCTTGCTCCATCTGTCACCTCGATGTGGGCAAAGACTCCCTTCAGTGTTCTGCTTGCCTCAAGTGGGTGCATTTCCTTTGCTCCTCCCTTACCCGTGCTAACTTTTGTGCAATCTGTGCTACTGGCACTGCAGTGGGTTGGCGTTGCCCGGCGTGCTGCCCCCAAAGTCAAACTGGCTCCCCCACTC
The DNA here is from genome assembly GCA_963965965.1 of Trididemnum nubilum. Classification (NCBI taxonomy): domain Eukaryota; kingdom Metazoa; phylum Chordata; class Ascidiacea; order Aplousobranchia; family Didemnidae; genus Trididemnum; species Trididemnum nubilum. The sequence goes on along the minus strand of OZ014473.1, from coordinate 49,450,575 downwards.
AGACCAATTCCCCCGATATGATGTCTGCAACCCCTCCACCCCCTCCCCCAGGGTTCCCCCACTATCACCTGGCTTTTATCCACCGCGTCCACCTCGGGGCCCCCCACGTTACCCCTGCTCCATGTGCTCTCATGAGGTAGGTAAGGACTCACTAAAGTGTTCCACCTGGGTGCACTTCTCCTGCTCCTCCCTGACTCTGGTTAACTTTTGCAAAATCTGCACGGCTGGCTCCACCATGGGTTGGAATTGCCCTGCTTGTCTCAATAGGGACCTTGCCTCTCCCACCCACCAGCAAGTGTCCCCACGCCCTGTCTCTCCTGCTCTGCCCCCACCCACACCCCCCTTACCAACATGTTCAGATCAAATGGATTCATCTCTACCTCTCCCTTCACACCCTCCTCTCCTTAACACTTACCCTCATTCTGCTTTCACTCTACCTTTCACACCACCGCCACTCACAAGCACATAACCAATCTGCAACTCGCCACCACATCCTTAACGAACTCCACGCCTCCCTCAAAACCTCAAAATTCTACAATGGAATGCTGGCGATCTTTCCCCCTCCCGTCGTGCTGAACTAATCGTCTTTTCCAACAATCAGTATGACCTCATTCTCCTCCACGAAACCCATCTTTTGGCAACCAAAACGTTTCAAATCCCTGGTTATTCTACCTCTGTACAGATCGGACAATGGGCAGACAAGACCCTGTTTCCTCCGAAACTCATAACATCGGTGGTGGTGTCCTCACTCCTATCCACTCTGACCTGGCCTTCTCTCCTGTTTCTGTCTCCTCTCATTCTTCCCAGGATTTCTACTCAGACTACACCTGTGTTAAATTTCTTCTTTCCAACCACTCTCCCTTACAATTCCTTAACCTTTACTTCCCTCCTATCAGAAACACTCCATGTGATTCTCGCACCAGGACCTTCTCCCTTGACATCCTTCCAAACTCCCCTGACACTTTTATCCTTGGAGACTTCAATGCTCACCACCCAACCTGGGACAGACTCATTCCCCCTAACCCGCCCAGAAATGACCTGTTTCGCTGGATCACTTCCTCCAATCTGGAAATTCTGAACGGCACCGCCTTTCCCATGCTCTTCCATCATTCCACTGGGAGCCGTTCATTCCCCGATATTTCATTAGCTTCTGTGTCTCTCGCTCCCCACTGTGAGTGGTGCACTCTCCCTGGCCTTGGCTCAGACCATCTCCCCCTAGAAATTGTCCTTCCCCCTCTCTCCAGTTCGTCATCCCAACACTCGTCCCCCCAAATTCAACTACTAAAAGGCCCATTGGGATGTTTACCAATCATATATTGTTGAGCATCTCCCCTCTCTTGATGTTGACACAGTCAATATCCACCAGGCTGCTCGCTCCTTTTCCCTCTTCTTAGTTATAGCTGCCAAGGCCTCTGTTCCCTTTGGCCGCCTTGGTCATTCCCCCAAAGCCTGGTGGTCCCAGGAAGTGGAATCTGAGTGCGAGAGCAACAGAGGGCTTGCTCCGAGGCACACCGGTCTGAGGCTCACTGCCTCAGGTTCATAGATGCTTCTCGTAGGGCGTCCTCAGTCACTTCTAGAGCCAAATCTGCAACCTGGCAAGCCACCTGTTCTAATCTGTCCCCCCATTCTGATCCCTGTGTTTGGCTTGTGATCACTGTCATCTGCAATCTCTCCTCTTCCACTGCTTCTGGCCCTGACCAGGTGCCTATCCTTGACTAAAGCATTTTCCTGAGCCGGCACAACTCCTCCTTTTTTCACTTTTCAACAGGTCCTGGTACTCTCACACTTTCCCTCTTGTTGAAAACCCACTTCCTCTCCATCCTCCTTCCACCCCATTTCTCTCACCTATTGGATCTCCAAGCTTTTTGAGCGCTTGATTCTTTCTTGCCTAACTATTCACCTCAAATCGAATCATCTCCACTTTACTTGCCAGGCCAGCTTTTGTCCTGGTAGGTTGTCCCTTGACCAAATTCTTACTCTGTCTCAATCACTTTGGACAGCTTTCAAAAGAAAAAGCCTCCCTGGCACTCTGCTCTGTTTCATAAATTTTTCTTGCTCAAACTCCCCCCTTGCTTTGCTCTTTGGGTACGCTCTTTCCTTTCTGACCGTAGAGCTTAAGTCCAGGTTGGTGGTTCCTGCAGCTTTTCCTTCCGCATCAGACGAGGGGTCCCCCAGGGCTCTATACTTGGTCCAGTCCTCTTCATTCTGTTTGTTGATGACATCACCAAGGATTTACCTCGGGATGCCTATGCCTTTCTGTATGCTGATGATCTGGCAATCTGGTCCTCCTCCCCAGACCCGCTCAAAGCATCTTCTGTTGTCCAATCCTCCCTCACCGTCCTAGAAACATGGTCCAACATATGGAGACTTCCACTCAATCCAAAGAAGTGCAAGTCCTTTTTCTCTACAGATCCCCATCAAGCCACTTTCCAGCCCGGCTGAACCTCTTGGGCTTCCCTCTTTTGTTCAATCCCACCCCTAAATTCCCTGGAGTAGCCTTTGATCAGGCTCTATCCTTTGGGGTCCATGTCCAATCCCTGTGTTCCAAAATCTATCCCCTCACAAAGCCCTTCGCTCCATAGCCACTGCCTCTTGGGGTCCCACAAAAGAATCTCTCTCCCTACTCTACAAAGCCTTTGTGCGTATGGTGCTCACATATGCCTCTCCTGGATGGTTCCCATTCCTCTGCAACACCGCAACCAATCACCTGGAAGTTCTACACAGAGCTGCATGCAGGGCCATTACTGGATGCCTCTCTTCCACCCCCTCCTCCCTACTCCTTCTTGAGGCCCAACTCCCTCCTCTAAAGCTAATTTGAAAACATCAGGCCCTTTCCTCATTTGAACGTGCTCTGCGTCTCCCCCAAGACTTCTCCATCCTTTACGCCCTGGCAATCAGAAATGTTCCCTGTCGACTAAAGAAGAAACCCTTTTGGAGATCATTCTGTTCTTCAGCCACACAACCACTCCCATGCTCACATGAGACTATGATCATAAGCCCCCTTTCCCCCCATGGTCTACAACCCACTTCACTGTTTCCCCCTTTCATTCCCGAATGCACAGGCATTGGTACAGCCCAACTCCAGTCTGCTTCAATCAGACTATCCTCCCTCCCCCCTTCTGATATCCAAGTATGGATTGACAGATCTGTCCCCTCTCTTTTTGGTCCCGGAGGTGATGGAGTGTATGTAAAATGCTCCAAATGCAACACTTCCAATTCCTTGTCCTTTTCCTCTGGTCCAATTGCCTCCAGCTTCACAGCTGAAACCTTTGCACTCAAGCAAGGTCTCGATTGGTGTACTAGCCTTTTGATGACCTGCAATTTTCGGGCAGTCCTTTTCCTAACCGATTCCCAATCAGCCCTCTCTATTATTGCATCAGCCCCCTTTTATCTCTCCTCTCTATCTTCTGGAATGTTTGGTCCCTCGCCTCCTCTCTCTCCAACAACACCACTTTGAGCTTCCAATGTGTCCCTGGTCACGCAGGTCTCCCCAGAAATGAAAAAGCGAATTTACTTGCCAAAGCTGGTGCCTCTCTACCCACTGCTGCGATCCCATGCCCTCTCCCCCAATTCGTTGTTAAAGTTCGTAATTCCCAGTACCACAATTGGAGACGTCACATCTCCCACTCCCATTTGAACTTCCAAGTCCTCGAAGTCTTTTCGGAGGAACTGCTCCTTTCTCGTCGTTTTCGCTGTGAGCTTTCCCATCTTCGCTGCCATGGCCACAGTCTTCTTTTATCCTCATATCTTCACAGGATCAGTCGAAAAGAGAATTCTGCTTGTAGTGCCTGTGGACACTCTCTAGAGGACCTCAATCATCTCCTCGACTGTCCTGCCTCTGAACCCCTTCGTAAATCTGTCTTTGGCTCCTTTCTCTCTCTATTCTTGACCGTTGGTCCAGACGTTGGGATGTAGCCCGACTGTTGGGTCTCCGTGGAGTTCCTCCCCGCCCCCATCCTTCAGAAGGGGTCGGGTAGTACCACCACCACACCACCACTTTGTTACTAATATTTTGAAAAGAAACAAAACTTTCATTTGGCTGATAACAACTGCTTGTATGAAGAAAATAATTTGCAAAACTCAGACCTTTGAAAAAACTTTTGAATGAAAAGTTCCAATGTCACTCACCAAATGAAGAATTTTACAGTTTTGACAAATCAATGTGTGAATATTACTGGCGCCATGAATGTAAGCAGTTTTTGAGAGGTAAACTAATACGTTTTGGTTTTAAAATTTGGTGTGAAACTACACTGCTGGGATACTTGATTTGGTTTGATTGGTATCAAGGAAAATCAGCATCATCTTGACTGCAAGATAATCGATTAGGGCTCGGAGGAAATCTTGTCAGCCATTTTGCAGATGTTCTGTTTGGATGTGGTTGAAAGTTTTTCCACCTATGCTATGATAACTTCTTGAAGACTGTGAAACTCGTTACTACACTAAAAGACAAATTAGTGAAAGCAACTGCTACAATTCGTGAAAACAGGACTGAAAAATGTCCACTGACCTCAAATGATGCTTTGAAAAAGCAACCTGGATTTGCTGAAGGCAAAGGACCTAAACCAAAAGTTAAAAAATTTTCCGGAATTGGTTAAGTTGGGAGACGTAGTGAGCAAACTTGTTTAACCGAAGCATATCACAGTCTGGGGCTGGTTGTTCGGGCGATTTTTTTTAAATTTCTATGGGAAAAATAGCTATTTTAATGCTTAAATCATTTTAGATCATACTTCACACGTTTTTAGAGCCATTTGAAATAGCTAAATTTTTAAGATCTGAAAGCCGATTGAAAAAATCAAACTAGTCAGTCTTTCCTTTACTTACAGATCAAGTCCAAAACATGTTTAAAATCTTGATTTTGGGGGTTAAATTTTGTGAGTGACTTGATCTAGGTGGAAGAAGCAAGGTACATTGCCTCCTGCAATCTTTTTTGCAACAAGTAATCACTAGAGTATTTGCTTTGGAGAATTTTGTTTGTCATGAAAAATCGGGTCTGGGAGTACGCGTTCGACTAGGGGGCCCAGGCTCCCTCAATTTAGTTCAATAATTTGTTTAACAAGTATATTGTTGCATGAAAACTGGCGAGGTGGATTGTGATTTGAAATTGGTGCAATGGATGGTTACTAAGTAGTCATATTATTGCATTAAGTTCACAAAATAATTAGATGAGGGCCTAAGGTTGCAACTTTTAGGACAAAAACTCTTGAATTTCTCCCTGGAATACATTTACGTTGGATGGCAAGATTTGAGTTAAAGGAGCCCAGGCCACCTGGTCGTCAATATTAATATTAGTCTGTTGTACTCGTATACGCAAAAATGCTAAAAGAAACTGAAAAAACTTAGGGCTTTGTTGTTATTATTTTGTGTCATTGGTGGCATTTCAATTGGGAGTGGGGCGGGTCTTTTGCCCCCCCCCCCCCCTTTTCCTGGCTATGCTTATGATGAGGTAGTAGGTTCAGAAAAACCTCGTTATGAGAAATTCCATTCTTCTATTGCTTGCAAAATTTTTATTGGATTTACAGCAGGGGGACTTCTTTCACTGAAACGTTTCTCTGAAATAATTTTTGCCGATTTAAAAAAAAAAAAAATCTAATTGAGTAATTTAAAAAATGGTTGTAAAATCAATTTTAAGCAGAAAAATTAGTTTCGACTCGTTTCTAAAAAATCTTATGCTTGCTTTAGGCATTACTGGCTACAGTCAAGACTTTTTTACCATAATTCAAAAACAACAAAAACTAGTAATTACAGCTGTTTTGCTAGTCCGAGAAAACTTGAAAGACATTGGAAACAGGAGTGACTGCATTGGTATAGCCACAGTATACTGTGGTATAGCTCTTCTAGGCAAATCTTGGATGGTTTAATTTCTTTAAACAAAAAACAAGACAATTTTTTTAGCATGCTCCAATCGTTATAGAGTGATGCTAATTGTTCCAGAAGCACAAAGTATGTATTGTAGCTGGTAAAGAATTTCCTGTACGTGTGATTAGAAAAAAACAGTGACTCCGAAGTTGTCCACTTACCACCACATGATGACTTTCTTAGTGGAATTTTTTAACACCCCGGTTCCTTTAAGTGTGGGTGTTGAGAATATTTTTTCGTTAGGTATGAAGACGTTCTTCGCCCAAAAAGGTTAAGCGATGCATATTTTCAAATCTTTGTGTTTTTTAGAAGAAATCAATAGTCTTTTGTTTACTATTTTGGCAGCGTGCAGAATTTTTTTTGAATATTTGTTTGTACTGTAGCTTAGCGCAGTTTGAGCAGTGAGTCAATTGGAATTATACTTTTCAAAACGTCACGCTTGCGGCGCAATTATTTTTTGGGTTGTGGAAATGCTTTCAGCACAAGATTTTCAGGGTAGTTGTATGTGCGCTTGTGGCGCAACTTTTATGACTTGCACTGCCCACCTCTGCCTAGAAATTTGATCAATGGAGTGGTGTTTCTTGGTTGTGTTGCAAATTTTGGAAGTAATAAAGAAACTTACAGTAAATCTTGAGACCAGTCGCCGGCCGCACTTTGGGCAGTCCTGTTTTAGACATACAGCAGACAGTAAAGGGCTAGAATACTTATCCCTCTTATAAGCGTATGGGTTTTCGAGACTTTAATTTTTATCAAGGATGGCAGTACGATATGGTTACTGTAGCGGATCGAACTAGACCATAAGATGTATATGAGATCGGCTGATGTGAATCAACCAATTGGGACACTACTGGGTCTGTGTTCATTTCATTATTTCATTCATTCTTTTTTTATTCTTGACCACCTCAACGATAGCAAATGCATAGTAACACAGTAATAACACGTAGAGTCAGGAAAAGGAAGTAGCGACACAACGTCAGACGTTAAGACGTGCAGAGAAATTTAGAGAAAAAAGCGATTTTTATTGGCATGGTTGCTACACCTGTGACACCAGCTTAAGTACAATGTAGATTTAATCAATCACACTCATCAACATACACGCAGGCACACAAGATGTAACTAAAACTAACAGCTGGAGTAGTTGTTCAAATGATTGATAAAGAGGAAAGAGAGGGACAGTGACCAGTGCAAGGCTAGGCACAGTTACGTAGGTGGTCAATGGGTGGTGCAACCGGCCCAAAAACTGTTTAGCTCAATGGAGCAAGGTGAGGAAAGAAAACCCCCCCTGAAAATGAAACCTCACTTTGTCCAGAAACCCTTTCAAGTAGCAGCTGACCATAGCATTAAGATAATAGCAATTTTGTAATCGATACATATACATCAAAATAATTAAACACAACATACAGCAATATGAGTCACACCATCCACATTGCGTCTAAATAAATAGGTGGTACAAAGTACCATAACTTCTGATCTCTCCAATATCTCAGTCAGAACAAAGGTATACCCATGAGAGGACCTAAATTTGTGTCTATGCAATGTTGATGATGTGTATCTCAGATCAGATAGGCCCAGTCCGGTGATACTCAACTTAAGGGGTAATTGCTTTTGTTACCTTGCTGTGCAAACTACTGGAATTCACCAGCTAGCAGTTAATTGCCTACATTTATCCTGAAGGCAATTTTACGTTCTGGTAAATCATTACCGAGTCATCAAGTTTTGTAATAATGTAAAGTTTAGCACCCTAGGACTCTGCCAAAGTGTTCAAGCAGTAGTCAGAAGTAGTAACATAATAACAAAGAAAAAACACAGACAAAAAAAAGTAATTTACAAAAAAAGACAGATAACAAAAACAAAGAATGACAATAGAAGCTATTTTTATAGGAAGAGCAATAAAAAACTTCAGATTCATGGCGTAAAGCTATCAGCTACATTAGCGCAAAAAGGTTAGGATGTTTTAATCGTTTTGCGTGCTTCTGGCCTAAAGGCTACCAACTCGGAAGCCTAGGGAAGAGCCACCAGAACGGCGACTACTTAAAAGAAGCAATGCGAAAAATTGTCTTCCCACAGGAATCGAACCTGCAGCCTTTGGATTACCGGTCCACTGCTCTACCACTTGAGCTAGAGAAGACGCCTCCTCGCATGCTTAATTTTGGCTATTTAAACCCAGCAACATCTTAATTGAAACATCTTAATTGACTTATTATTACAATCATACAAGGTTAGGATGGTCCGTTAACTCCGAATACTGTTGAGTTTCTCTGGCTTGAATTATCAGAACATCGATTCGCTGGCAGATTGCAATTCTAGTACTCAGTCTTATTCAAATAGAGAGCAAAATACAAAAATTATTAGTTAATTTAGAAAGACGTCAACACACACCACACCCTACTGACTTAACAGCAATAGATGCTGATTCTGCCTCAGCTATAATTATGCAGTACATAAAATAATCATAACAAATCTACTCTGCTCATATTTGGTTACAAGAAAACTACAGCATTTTTTAATCAAGAAGGAGAGACTAGCTAGCATTGCTGCAGTAAAATAAATGCTCAAATTAACTAAAGTGCTATTCATATGAACGTTAAAGTGATCTGTCACATTGGAACTGAAAAGCCATCGCATCAAAAAATCAGACAAGAAGTGACATTTTAAATGCGTAAAAGGCAAGGGCTTGAGCTGGGCGAAAAATACAGTCACATGTGAAGCATTAAATTGAACACAAATGTTCATCTTGTGTAGTGTTGGGCTAAAGTAACATGCGCTGAGGCAGACTGGATAGCTTAGGCATGAAAGAGGAACTAACGTTCTCATAACATAAGAGCTACTTACGTTACACCTCAATTTATGCTAAGAAGTACGGTACTCGTTTTTTTGTGATGTTCGGGGTACGGTACGTTGGTACGCTGTTCGAATGTGCGTACTAAATGTATCAAACGTACCGTTCCTATTGGTATGGTACGTTTTATGTGCAACCTAATGAATAATGCTGAGGCAGTTTTGCATGTGTTGAAAGCTGAAATAGGCACATATTAACAATGTCATCATCATTTATGATTTTGCTGTGATCTTGAAAAAAAATTATTTGGTATCGTTACATAAAATGTATCATAATTTTAAATGTTTATTTGTTTAGTGGTATTGTTAGTTGAAGCTGTGAACCCCTTTTCTGTCGCAGCACTCGGAAAAAACTGTTTTTCAAGATCTTGGAAAAAACTGTTATAATTCACACCTTTCTGCCGCGTATCAAACAATTTTTAAGGGAAAAGTACTAATAAATTGCATTGCAATAATGCCTCGTGAATGGCAGACACATAAACAGGTTTCTGATAAATTAAAGTCAGTTTGAACAACTAAACAAATGCAGATATCTTTGCCGTACAAAAATACAAGAAAATACAAAAGTCATTGTGGTATTAGCCTATTCTAGGTCTTTGTTTTTAATAAAACTCAAGTTTTGCACAAGTTATGATTTTTTATCACTAAATCATTCGAGGCCTTTGTTTTTAATAAAACTCAAGTTTCGCACAAATCATGATTTTTTATCACTAAATTATTCCTGAAGCATTAAGAATCTCCTCTAAATGTTGCATTATTTTTTGTTCTATAAGATTTTGACGGCCTTGAATTAAAATATCAGCATAAAGTTTTTAATTTCAACATGTTAATAAGTTCTAGTACCACTTAAGACAATGCTTGTTAACTTCTTTGGTTCATTCACCCATATTGAAGAGTTCCTCACTTCATCCTCCCGTGGTGAAAATACGTTTATTGATTACCGTTATTCCACATAATTTTAAAAAGCTGGAAGTATGAGGGCAAACTATCAAGGCTCGGAGATTTTGAATGAATTTCCAATAAAAAAATAGCTCAATTTTTAGACTATTTCAGTACAAATTGCTGCTTCAAGACATTATTTTTTAGCAAAAAGCGTGTTACCACTGTTACTCACATAACTTGCCAGTTTCCTTTTTTTTGGTTCACTCCTTTACGCTGGTTCACCCTCACAAAAATTTAGTTCACCCTGAGTTGAACCATTCACCTTTAAGAAAGCTGTCTTTAACTTATCTTTCACTATAAATTGAATCAGATATAAACAAAAAACACATCAACATGGTCACCTATGTCAATAATGGATCATTGTTTAACCGGATTGATTGATTGAAGATACACAAAAAAATTGAGCTGAAGTAGGGTATGCTGGTACAGTATGGTTAAAGGTGCAAGGTATGTAGTACAAAAATTCTGAACGTACCATACTGCCATCCTTAATTTTTACTCGCTGTTGGGTCATTCCATGTCAAAACAGCAAATTTTCAGGAAAGTTCCCACTTGACCCTCTCAGATTTTGCTGAAACTTCATCAAAATGGTTTTTTTGATGAATAATGAAGATTTGCAAAGTTTTAGCTTCGGGTCATTTTTTGTTCAAAAAATATGACCAAAGTTTTGCCCCCCTCCCAGCTGCAAAATTTTTTTTGCATTTTCGCCCAACTTTGAGTCCTCATATCTTTGGATTGAAGTTACTCAGATTGCTCAAACTTGGAACTTTTGCAGACATTTTTCCACTAATTTCAGATATGGTTTTGAATTTTTGATATCGTGTTTAAATTTTGAGTTACAGACCTTCAAAAATGCTCGTTTTTTCAAAAACATACCTTTTTACACTTTTCAGGGGGTATATCTTACATCGCAAATATTACAGCCTCATCAAACTTGCAATGCTCCTTAAGTATATATATGAGACTGTCATAAAACAATATGAAGGGGGGTAGCTGCAACAGATTTTGGGCAATTATGAATCAAGTATGGCCCATTTTCTGAAAAAACCGAAATTGCGCCATCTTGTGAGCACAGGTTGACAATGTGGGCGATATTTTAGAAATCTGAAATTTTGCACAAAGTTTGCTCACAGCCACAACTATATCGTATGTGAATTTCAAGAATGTGTTTCAACTGTAAAGTAATACTCTAAGGTGGTAAACATTCACCTATATCACTAAATTTGCTTGTGTGATTTCTCTAGCAACTGCCATAGCAACCATTTTTTTTGTGCATTAAGACGCTCCAAATTGACAAAAAAGTTATTTTTTATAAAAAATAGCAACTTCTGCAATGAAAACGTACAGTTTTCAATCAATTCTGATATTTAAATCTGTGCTCAATAGCAGAAAAATTCAGTGAATAGAACACTAAGGTAACATATTTTGCTCAAAAATAGCCTTTATCACTGTTTATTCAAGACACCAAGCCAACATTTCAACATTAGTCATGTTTCAGTGAGCGCACAGTACAGAACACATTGTATAGCAAAATATACTTGTATGCAATGTTTCAAAGCCTTGAAAAGCATCAAATTTCATGCAATATGTATTTGCAATAAAAAGCAAATACCGCAACCAACAGATTTGAAGTTCTGCAGCTTTGAAGGTTCATACACTGTACAACAACCAATTCACTAAAATGCATAAAACAATCTTGTCAGTATTATGGTTAGTTAGCATTGCAGTTTATCATCAGTGATCATAGCATGTCAAGACGTTGCAGCACTTTTCATTTCAGCTAAAAAAATTCAAAAATACTGTGTATACCAGAGGTCGAGTCGAGGACACAAGGCTCGAGGCCAAGGACACAAAAAAATTTCGAGACCAAGGACCAAGGACACAAACGCAAGTGTTCTCCAAAAAAAAAGTCTTCAAAATTTCTTATTAGGCGATTTCAAAAAAAAAAGGTCTTGAAAATTTTTGTGCAGGCGAAAAAGGTCTTCAGAAAAATTTTTCAGGCAGTCTCTACTTGAGGAAACCAAAAAAAGGTCTTTGCAGATTTTCCGCAAGATTTCTGGCGTTTTCCAACGAAATTTTAAAAGTTCAAAATTAGTGCTGTCCTCGAGTCGAGGACAGGGCAATTTTGGAGGACTTGAGGCTTTGAGACCAAGGCCAAGGACTTCAAAATGTGTTCTTGAGGCCAAGGACGTTCTCGAGGACTCCACCTCTTGTGTATATCGTCATTCAGATAGTCTTGTATTAGACTTCTTTTCTTATAAAAACAGTTTCATAAGAACACAAATTAAGAGCAATGCCAGGCTCTGCATCAAAAAATTAATCCAGAACAAGTGCTAGCACAACTTATTTGTTTAACCGGTAGTGTTTTCCTCGGCTTTTTTTTTGCCATTGTTGATTTGTGTAACAGTAGTCATGATCTATAACTACAGACAGAGCCCTTTTAACCAAGCGAGAATAAGTTCGGGTCAAGCACAAATAAGGCTGAAAACTTGCAAACATGTAAGAACAGTCATCTGCACCTAAAAATTCACAAGTTCTTATAAAAAAAATGTGTAATACCCCAAACACCATCACTTTAGAGATACTGACCCTTTTCATTTAAAGTAGGAATGAAGAACAGCTAACGAATTAAATTTGGACTGAGAGTTTCTAAGTCTGTTGAGCAATAAGCATGAGACTCAATACCATTAAAAAAAGGAAACTTCTTCAAAGGATAAAAATTACAGGGCATTGAAAAGAGAAATAATGCAATTCAGATCTGAAGAACTTAGTTTATAGTATCATTTACTCTAATTTTGAAGAACAGGTGCATCTACAACTCACAAGATATCTTGAAATGGAACCCAGCACTCGTTTCTTGCATCGTATTGCCATAATAAAGTGCAATTTTGATTGCAATGCATGAAGTTAATGTTAACATCTTTCTGCTGATCGCATCATTTCATGGCAATCCATACATACCACGGTTGATCATAATTGCATGGTATGTAGTGACCAGGAGGCACATGACAGAAATTTCCTCGTTCGCTTTAATAACGAGTTTTTTTTTAAGAGGCGCTAACAAACGAAATACTCGCTAAACGTAAAAGGTCATTTTTCACGTGTATGTAAAGCCTTGCAAAATCCGTTATGTCATTCTTTCGCGCTAAATTTCTTCGAGCAATTGCGGAAAGCAGTTCGAGTAAAAAACGTCACATTTTCCTTAGCAACTTAAAGAGGATCTTGAAGCACTCTTTAAGCGTGTGAGAAATCTTTTTGGTTTACAGATTCAATGGCGAAATGTTGAAAACTTCTAATTCATGCGAACTTTTGCTGAAAATTAATTCAAATCGTCGCCATGTTTGCTATTAGACTGCTAAAAAAAAGCGAATTGCATTGAGAACCATTTGCTGTTTTGATTGATAAAGAAATGTTAAGTAGTGCAAGTTGACAAAAATAGTAACACACTCCTTTCATAAGAACGATTTTCTAAAACATGAGGCTCATTTATGCTCAAAATTTAAGAACAAATCAAAAACACTGCCAGCCTCGGCAGCAAAACAAACCAAAAAAAAAAAAATTCAAACTAATCAAAGTAACTAAAATTCGTGCTGATTCAAAACGATAAAATTTCAGTGATTTTCTTGTGTTTGCAAGCAAAATTGCAAGTATTCAAGATTATAAAGCTCTGTTGCTCTGCGCAAGCAATTGAGAAATTTGTCCGCAGTTGTTCAACTTGAAAAAAGCTTGCTTTTTTGCTTTTGCAATTTTACGATGCTGCAAAAGCAAGAAAAAAGCCTTCACTTAAGTCTTAAGCAGACAGAGCTATAGGAATTAAACAGTGTTTCAAACATGCCCGCTGAAATTGACATCGATGCTTTCAAAATTTTTACAAAATCAAGAACAAATGAGACTGAATATTGCCAAAAAATTAAAAACAGCCAGTCTAAACTCAAGATTAACCAGTTCTAAAACGGAAGTGTACTTCGACTTGCTTACTTCTAAAAAATTTTGAAATCTTAAGACCTAAAGTTACTGTAACATATGAGTTTACTCGCCAACAACCTCAAGGGCGCTTTACAGTACTTCATTAAAAAAAATATAGTATGGAAAAAGTTGTTCTTATTTTACATTGATCCAAAAATATAATTAAATTCTGTCGTTCATTTACTGATTGTTATCAGTTGAAGAATTTGCTTGCATAGAATAATCACGCATAGCTTAAAGTATCTTTTTCCACAATAATGCAGTACATGCAATATGCTTGAACGCATTATTTTGAAGTAGAAATGCATCTGACGTCACAATGGAGTATTTATTATGTACTAACACAAGTTACAAACATCTTGCAAAGAAATTCGAGTGAGCTGTTTTATCGTGTGTTGGGCGAGACCGCTCATAAATGGCAGTTAGTCTAGGAAGATTTTTTGCTCGTTAGCGCTTTTTAGCGAGTGAGAATGGCCTTTATGAGCTCGCTAGCCTGTTCTGTCATGTCGCCCCAGGTTGGAATTGTGCATCATTTTGAATTGGTGCAATCTGAAAACAGCAAGGTGCATGTTTTTCAAATTCAAAAGAAAATTGGTTGCCAACAACATCCGAAGAAAGCCTTTTCATTTCCAGGACAGTTTCAGAAATAGGTATGAAACTGTGATGTGATCGAGTACCTGGGATAGTTTTACACCTGGCATAGCGCTCTTCATGTGCAAAGTCTTGAAAATTCTTGGCAATATCCTTTTCACTGTTGTACAAATATTTTATGCCAACAATGACAAAGCAAACATGTGTTGTGGAGTTAAAATTTGATTTGTTACGGTTGCTTGTAAGCTTGTTTTTGTTACTGGACGATTTTCTATGGCTAGTAGCAAAAAGTGCCACTCAGCATCAAGGTCATGATCTCTTCTATAGTGGCACAAATTCATCAATTTCTTGAAGTTATTGTATTGGCCTGCAGCGCCATCACTGAAATATACTACTGTTACTTTGGAAACTGTTGGAAGCTTTTCTCGTATATAGATGAGCACACTTTGGATAAATGTATGAACTGTTATGTTTGTTCCATCAGATGTGATGTAGATACTTAAACACTTGACTTCACCAACACCATTCTTGAAGTAAACAGAAAATGGGCAAAGGGTAGCTTGGCTGTTTTCACAATGATATCCTTCGACAGCTTTTTCAACCAGAAAGCTATAACTTTCAGCAAAATCAAGAAGAACAATAATTTCATTGCCATTGATTTGTTCTTTTATTGTATCAAAAAGCTGATATATACTGACGCTGTCTCAACAAACCAAAATTTTCGCAAGTGGTTTCAATAAACCCAGCTACAATATATTGCAAATCCAAAAGTTTGGTTCTATCTGTGTAAACCACTGATTGACGATAATAGTATCTTCCAGATCGACATCATTTTGATCTAAGGTCTGTTCCAATGCATCC
The DNA here is from genome assembly GCA_963965965.1 of Trididemnum nubilum. Lineage (NCBI taxonomy): Eukaryota > Metazoa > Chordata > Ascidiacea > Aplousobranchia > Didemnidae > Trididemnum > Trididemnum nubilum. The sequence goes on along the minus strand of OZ014473.1, from coordinate 49,435,521 downwards.
TTAGGTTGATCTTTCTCAGGCCATTGCAAACATTGCTGCATCATGCTGTTTCAATTTTACACACTGCAAACCATGTGCATTAGAAAGTCTTGAAATGAAACTTTTTCAGGAAGACCACTGCAAAGAAGCTTTGCATTCTGATTGTTCTTACAAACACACACAGAATGCTTACACTTAAAGGTAACGATTACACACCATTTGGTAGAAGTTCACAAAACTTTGAAAACCCAATTGAACCTCTGTTGTTCCGTTGAAATTGTTCGTAAAGTTCTTTTAAGTTAACTAACCGAGGATGGTTTTGTTTTTGGAATTTTTTCACTTCCATATTTAATTGATACAAACTCTTTACGTCAAGACATGCTATGATCACTGATGATAAACTGCAATGCTAACTAACCATAATACTGACAAGATTGTTTTATGCATTTTAGTGAATTGGTTGTTGTACAGTGTATGAGCCTTCAAAGCTGCAGAACTTCAAATCTGTTGGTTGCGGTATTTGCTTTTTATTGCAAATACATATTGCATGAAATTTGATGCTTTTCAAGGCTTTGAAACATTGCATACAAGTATATTTTGCTATACAATGTGTTCTGTACTGTGCGCTCACTGAAACATGACTAATGTTGAAATGTTGGCTTGGTGTCTTGAATAAACAGTGATAAAGGCTATTTTTGAGCAAAATATGTTACCTTAGTGTTCTATTCACTGAATTTTTCTGCTATTGAGCACAGATTTAAATATCAGAATTGATTGAAAACTGTACGTTTTCATTGCAGAAGTTGCTATTTTTTATAAAAAATAACTTTTTTGTCAATTTGGAGCGTCTTAATGCACAAAAAAAATGGTTGCTATGGCAGTTGCTAGGGAAATCACACAAGCAAATTTAGTGATATAGGTGAATGTTTACCACCTTAGAGTATTACTTTACAGTTGAAACACATTCTTGAAATTCACATACGATATAGTTGTGGCTGTGAGCAAACTTTGTGCAAAATTTCAGATTTCTAAAATATCGCCCACATTGTCAACCTGTGCTCACAAGATGGCGCAATTTCGGTTTTTTCAGAAAATGGGCCATACTTGATTCATAATTGCCCAAAATCTGTTGCAGCTACCCCCCTTCATATTGTTTTATGACAGTCTCATATATATACTTAAGGAGCATTGCAAGTTTGATGAGGCTGTAATATTTGCGATGTAAGATATACCCCCTGAAAAGTGTAAAAAGGTATGTTTTTGAAAAAACGAGCATTTTTGAAGGTCTGTAACTCAAAATTTAAACACGATATCAAAAATTCAAAACCATATCTGAAATTAGTGGAAAAATGTCTGCAAAAGTTCCAAGTTTGAGCAATCTGAGTAACTTCAATCCAAAGATATGAGGACTCAAAGTTGGGCGAAAATGCAAAAAAAATTTTGCAGCTGGGAGGGGGGCAAAACTTTGGTCATATTTTTTGAACAAAAAATGACCCGAAGCTAAAACTTTGCAAATCTTCATTATTCATCAAAAAAACCATTTTGATGAAGTTTCAGCAAAATCTGAGAGGGTCGAGTGGGAGCCATTTGCTGTTTTGACGTGGAATGACCCTGTTGCATTATTGAGCTCTGTTAAGTCGAGGGTAGAATAGTGCTTGAAGAAGTTGACAACAGTTTTAAACTTCGGTTTGTTTCAAGTTATTCGTCTTCACCTAGTTGTCCAAAACCAACTGTTCTTATTTTATTTTTGCAGAGTCTTACCAACAATTATAGCAGTCCAATAGAAAAACAGGGGCTGATGGAAGTCCAGGAAAGTCTGTTGGGTGTGTTTAAAAAGATGCGTCCAAGCCAAGAAGGAATGGATCTACTATTGCTTCATATCAATCGTTTATTGCAGCAACCTTTTCCCAATTCTGCTCATTTTATGTTGGCTCTATTCGACCCTGTTGCAGAAGAATTAGGTTTGTATGCTGCATGTATAATCACGGGTATGATGTGACATGGACAGTGAAATAATGCAGTTAGCATCTAAAAATCAAAATATCCTAAAGTTTAAATGATGACATCAGTTCAGAATGACATCAATGTTACTGCGCTTCACTCATTTCATCTAGTTTCCAAAATCTTTCGCCTGAGTGAAAATTCAAGCTTATGCTGTTTGTCAACATAGTTTGCTCAACAATTGGCATTGTAGATTTTTACTGGAATTAAAATGCCGCCATAACCTTAGCTTATATTGTAATTATATTTTAATCACCAAGTTGCCTTGGCTAGGAGACCTTTTGGTCTTCCAGTCAAGCTGCCACCTACCCACCTGTCTACTACACATGGTGGAGACTTCATACTGTCTCTGTGATTGTTGAACGTCAAGCACGAAAGCTGCGAATACCAATATTTACAGTCTTTGGTGTGACCTGACCGGAAAGCGAAACCGAGTCTACCACTTCAGAAGCAGATGCTCTATCCACTTGACCACTGATCGGATTACTCCGTAAGATTTTTCAATTCGTGCATTTCAAAGTTATGATACCCAAGTGCTTTGATTAGTAAAAAATTACAAACTGAAAAACTAGAATATGACATCACAAGCGATATCCGGGGACTTCGCGAAAGTATCTAACTTTACTGAACTAAAGAACTTCGTAAGGTTTATGGTTGTTGATAGTCAGATATGAAATACATCACTTTCGAATTTCGTAATGTTCTATGAAGTTGATCAGGTTTGTGGTTAATGGCTTTCAAAATTTAAACGTCAAGAAAAGGTATCTAAAAAATGCCATTCAAAATTTTACAACTCTGCTTCGTTCTCATTTCAATTTTGAAGGAGTTTGTTGAATTTTCACTTAGCAACGCAGCGCAGCTGTTAAAATTTTGGTAACAAACAAAACCGGCCTGTTTGTCGAGCGATAACACGTTCGTCTCTGGAAGGGGAAGTCTGAGGCTCAAATCGGACACAGTGTTGCCAACAGCTTTCCACCACTGCAACATTACTTTGAAAGGAGTTGTGTTGCCTGGGTGCAACAACGCAAAAATAGGCCGTGCAAACTCGTAACACACACTTTGGCGTAATGCAGCGAGTGTAATAAAAGATTTGATTTAAACAAAACCTTTGTCAAAACAAATATTTCAACAGTAAGCTTTTGCTCCAAAAAAACAACAAAAACAAAACTTTTTGATTTGGAAATGCCAATATGATTTTTAGATTTTGTAACTTACATTATTTTGACCAGAAATTTGACGCGCTATATCCTAAATATCAAATCTACACCTTCAACTAGCTCACTACAATGTAGAAGCACATGCATGAACATTATACTGATTTTTTTCAAAATTTAAGAACTAAATCAAAACAATACTTGCCTTAGCAATTAGCATGGAAAAAGATACGTACACAAACAAAATTGAGAAAGAAAAAATCAAATTCTTATGTATAAGTGATATTGCTGGTCTTAAGTTTACGATGACTTCGCATTGAAAACATATATTAATTACTCAACTCTATGCTTTCCAGAACTTAAAGGGTAATGTTTAAAGTCAAACAACTGTTTACCAAAAGTTACCTGGTTTTTTTTTGCACATTACACTTGTTTTAGTTCATTTTAACAACTTTGAGGTTATTCGCTCTCAAAGTTTAAAGGTCTCGAAAACTTATCCAAATAATCAACTGATGTCAATCGAAAAGCTATGTGGAGTTCCTAACAGTTTTTCACTTTATTATGAAATAACATAGAGCTATCTTTAAAATTTAGGCGACTTTATTACAACAGTTGTCTCAGCTTGAAATATCTCACAAGTAAACAGTTACCATATTGCTCTGTGTATATCGGTAAAATAATTAGATTGATATCATAACAAGCGAATCTCGTCAATTTTTAGTCACAAGCCAATGCCAAATTGCTCACTTTGAGTTAATCAGATTGAGTACTGTGCGGTAAATATATCAGTATACCGGTATCAAATAGAAAATTTATCAAAATCTGGCCGTTCTAATAAATTTACTAGATCGATTTCGTTCACACAAGGTGAACATCATCAGTTGTCAATCAAAACTAAAAACAAACTACATCACTAACTCTGCAAACAAAGAAAACGACAAAATGCGTATCCGCTTATGCGTATGCGTATCCTTTATGCGTATGCATATCCTTATCCGCTTATGCGTATCCTGCTTACGCGTATCCGCTGTTTAAAACGCACAAATTAACTGAAGAAGCCCTCAAAAATGCGTCCATTACTGAAATTCCCAGTCGCCTTTTACAGTCAGCTGGATCAATTACTACATCAAGAATCACCGCTTTTTTAGAATTTATTTTACGACCCATCAGCGTAGCATACTGCAACCGACAAATTAACGAATTTTGCCGCGACAGCAAATGTTACTTACTAGAATTAACCAGATGGAAAACTACGCAATTGCCCACTTTTGATCCAAACAATCAATCTCTATTTATAAATGCCGCTGACGTCAAAGCACTCTATCCCAGTGTCAACCGTAGCTTGATTGAAGACTCCCTTACGGATGCTTTAAATTTAGAAGTCAAATTCAACGATCAAGCCAAGACAATTATTGTCAAATTGGTTATGTTTTGCCTCAACAACACTATAATCCAATACGAGGAAAAGTTCTATAAACAATCAAGCGGCATTGTTACCGGAGACAACCACTCGGTCTCGATTGCAAGCATAGCAATGCATTACGTCATACTGCCAATTAGCGATACACTGAACGAAGCGGTCATATTCAAACGCTTTATTGACGATATAATTTGGCTATCCATTGGACAAAACAAGACTTAACGAATCCAAAATGAACTGAAAGCCCAGTTTGACAAACATGGACTATCCCTAACTTTACGGACTATAACTACTGCTTCACCTGGCCAGACCCTTGAATTTTTGGATGTGCTACACGAAACCACCCCTGAAAATAAACAACTGAAATTTGTCACAAAAAACTTCACGAAAACCACGGCTAAAGATAGATGCTTTTTAAATGGAGCATCTCACCATCCTTTGTCAATTTACAAAGGCATAGTTTTCGGCGAAGCAGTGAGGTTACGCAGATTAAATGAACTGGACGGTGATTTTCGCTCGAGCTTAGGAGATCTGAAGACCAAATGCCTCAACTCTAACTTTAACCCAAAAGTTACCACTAAAATTATTAACTTGGCTTCGAACTGGACAGACCGTTTTGGCCCCAAAACCAATTAGACTAAAAACAAAACCCGAATCATATGGGCTACGCAATTTAACCAAATTTTGAAACTCAGTACAAAAGAAAAAAATCTCAAGCCACAAGCTTCCGTAGTTTACAAAAACCCTCAAACTTTGGGATCGAAACTTACCAACTATAAACAAATTTCGTTTAGCAAAAACAATTCAGAAAAGCTCGAACTTGGATCCACACCGTGCGGAAATTGTGCTCTTTGCGATAATTTTGGCAAGCATAATAATATGGTGAAAAGTTGTAACATAATCACAACGACCAAAGGAAAACAAATCAAACTGTGGCAAAACTTAAATTGCAAAAACTATGGCATTTATGTGGCTCAATGTGAAATTTGCCAAAAACAGTATGTCAGACAAACTAAAAACACCTTTTCGACCAGATGGAACATGCACCGCGCTGTATGGAAAAAATTCGATTTAAGCGATAATAACGACAAATCTGCACTACTCCGGCATTACGCCAATTGCCACACACAAAATTTCAACACCAAACCCACTATTAGTGATTGCTTTTTGGTTATTTTTGTAGAAGAACCCAAGCTTAGTCATTTAGATTGGTGCGAAGACAAGTGGTATAATAAGCTTGAAGCTGACATCAACCTAAACAAATTACTTTTGCCTTGCTTTAAATAATTGTTTTTACTGTTTTTACCGTTTGCGACCGTTTTTGTCAGGTTTGCTTTGCACCTTGCGTCTTACGTCATTACGTCATGTTTCTACTTTACACTTCTATCATTCCTCTGTCAGTTTCTTTCCAGTCAGCGTTCTTCAGCAGGTAGACTTTAGTCCCCAGTTCTTTTGGTCCTTAGTTTCAGCTTTCAGTGTATTTCAGATTCTTCTTTTACTTAATGTCAGACTTAGACTTTTTGTATGCAGTTTTCATTTTGTCGTTTTCTTTGTTTGCAGAGTTAGTGATGTAGTTTGTTTTTAGTTTTGATTAACAACTGATGATGTTTACCTTGTGTGAACGAAATCGATCTTGTAAATTTAATAGAACGGCCAGATTTTAATGAATTTTATGCTATTTTATTCCGAGATAGTGCTTGAAATCGCCTTTAACTTCGCTGTTCCGGGTCAGATTCTTGAAAAAATGAACAAAAATATACCAGTATAATATACCAGGACTAGTATTAAATCCCGTGTTAGTCACTTTCTTTTTTTTTTATTCAAGTTGCTGATTAGACGTACTGGTCAATAGCTTGCCGCCTATATGGGTGCATGTAGTGCTAGGCTAGGCGACTGTACAGCTAAAAAGTCTATCGAGTCTGCTCTGTGAAATAAAATGTGTCTGCTCTGTAAAATAAAAATATACTGTAAAATAAAATTCTGCTTTGTAAAACAAAAAATATAGTGCAAGTCGAGACTACGCCTATTACATTGACTCGCATAAAGAACCAACTAGCACAACCAAAAAACGCTAACCAGTTGAAGCTGCACCCGTATTTTATTCTTTTATGAAAATATTCGACTTACTCACTATATCTAGACTTCCACAGAGTTCGCGAAACACAAGCCAGTTTTTGCAGATTTCGTCAAAACTATGAGGCTTTAAATGTTCGTTCTTTTTGCAAAGACCTTAGAATTTCGTAGGGTATGTAATGACAGATAGCCTGGCTAGGCTAGAGCTTCTTTTAAGCTGAAGTACTTCTTCTTAAATGTTGGAGTACCAAATTTTGTCACATTTTATATTTCCTTCATATACCAATATTTATCTATTCTGAAAATTACATCAGTCTAGCGTAAGTGGTTAAAGTTTGAATTTTGCCATCCTTGTTTGAGGGAGATCGCTTCACTTTGGTACCTCCAAATTTTGTCTTTTTATATTTGCCTATCATGAAAATTTCATGTGCCATGCGTGAGTGGTTAAAAAGATTGAATTTTGGTGGCCTTGTTTGAGTGAGACGCCTTCATTTTGGTATTCTAAATTATGTCATAGTTTATCTTTAACTTATATTTATCTTTTCTGAAAATTTCATTGGTCTAGCGTGAGTGGTTGAAAAGTTTTGTATTTCGGCGGCCTGGTTTTGAAGGGGACCCCCTATTTTGGTACCCCCAAATTTTGTCAGATTTAATTTTTCGTATTTGCTAACCCTGAAGTTTCATGTGTCCAGCTTAAAAAGTCACAAGGTGTGGATTTTGGAGGCTCATTTCAGGGAGACCCCCAATTTCGGTACCCTAAAATTTTGTCATATTTTATTTTCCTTTGTATTTGCTTACCTTAAAAATTTTGTCGAGCTTAAAAGGTTAAAAAGTTTGAATTTGGAGGGCCTGTTTGGAAGAAACTTCCATTGTGGCACCCCCAGTTTTTGTTAGGTTTAGTTTGTTTTTGAGATCTATCCATTCCGAAAATTTGATCGATCGAGCTGTAACGATTTAAAAGTTTAAAATTTTGGGCTACCCGATTGAGGGGGATCCCCCCAACCTGGCACCCTCGATTTCTGTCACACAAAAGTTCTCCCCAATATCTTCAATCAGTCAAACTTTGAATGCAGTGGGTTGAGCAGTTTAAAAGTAGATAGCATGTAAAGAAAAAGAAGAAAAAAGATGCCAAAACAAGAAAAATAGTATTCAAGTTTAGGTAAACGAACATAAACCAAAAAAAGGTGGTTGATAGTGTGCTCAAAAATCATACACCATTTTTATCAGTATCAGTAATTACCGAGATATATATCAGTTCAAATTCGTCAACTTTTTTGCCCATTTTTGGGCTGTAAAATTTGGTCCTGTGACTGGGTGCCCCCAAACTCGCTTTATGTAAAGCATTCATAAGCAGTAAAAGCACCACATTTTGTCCAAATTTCAGGAATGCACGTCAAGTTGTTTTTGAGTTAAAAATCGCCGATTTATGTTTTTTGTGTCTCAATTCACGGTCGCGTGACCTAGAATCCCCAAAATTGGCACCCATGACGGTTTTACTAATACTTATGTTGAGTCCATTTTTTTTTGTGTTGAGTCCATATTCTAGGTTTTGCCATTTGTTAGTTATGAGCAAATTAATCCTAATCTGCCAAAATTCACGAACAAACACAAAAGGTACTATGCGCTTGTGCGAAGTCCCAATTATTAATAGCTATATGCTTTATTATCCACCTTAAGTTAAGGCATAAATAAATGTAGAATTTTTTAAAGAAAAGAGCTAATATAGGTTTTACGTTAAAACGCTTTATGCTAGCAATGAATCTCTTACTTTGTTTCAGGACACATAGAACAGTAATTAAAATACGCTTATTCTCCAACTATGGTTTTACTCAATGGCCAGACAACGGCGAAGGGGCTGGCTGTTTACTACACACACTGTTGAGGCTTCACACTGTTTCTTTTGATGTTAATTGTTACGCAGAAGCTGTGAATACCTTTTTTATAGTTTTTGGTTTGCCCCATAAGCAAAACTAGGATTTTTCGTTGGAGGGCTTCAAACCAAAAGTCAAAAAGTGAAAATACTAAATTAAAAGACGTATTGAGTAAACTAGTGTAACTTAAACCTTTGACAGACAGGGTCTGGGGCGGAGTCCCAGCCATCGGAGGCTATGGTATGGGGGCCTGGAAACGAAACCCCAGCCACTGGATGCATTTGTGTAATTTTTTTGAAAAAGTAGTTATTTTAATGCCATTGAATTGCATTTCGCACGTGTTCAGAGCCGTTTGAAAAAACTAGATTTTTTAACATTTGAAAACCAATTGAAAAAAACTGAATCGTCCAATCCTTCTTTTACTTGCAATTTAAGTCCAAAACACGTTTAAAATCTTGCATTTTAATGTTAAATTTTGTAAGTGATTTGGCTCAGGCAGGGGAAAGGAATATACATTGCCTCCCGCAATATTTTAGCAGTTAATAACAATCCACTCGAAGATCTTCCTGAAGAGATTTTTTTTGTTTTATGATGAAAATAACCATTTTAGGAGTACATGTACAATCAGGGAGCCCAGGCCCACTCAATTTACATTACAATGGACTTTTACGCCTACTAACCATGTTTTTGCTCGAGCCAAATTTACAATGGGTGGGACCCCTGGCACTTGGGAAATTTTGCAACATCTTCGTGCCCAATATAAATAAAGACCAGACAAAGTCTTAACATTTGAACGCGGGGCACCTCACACTGTGCCTATATGGTGAATGCGTTCTTGGTTATTAGTTTATTGCATTATCTTCATAAAATGGTTAGATTAGGTAGAAACTTTTTGGACAAAAACTCGTAATTTCACCTGGGCTATATATTTAAATTGGTTGGCAAGAATTGAATTGAGGGGGTCCGGGTTCCCAAGGTTGTCAATATTCTTAATTGCTGTTGTACGCGTGTACTGTTATACATGAAGATGCTGAAAGAAACTGAAACTGAAGAAGCAATAGGCTTTTTTGTCGTATTTTAATCATTGATGGCATTTCAACCTACGAATCATAGGCTACGCCTATGATTTGACCCAACCTGGAATCGAACCTGCGTCTACCGCTTCAAAAGCAGATGCTCTATTCACTCCACTAATGATCGGTTAAATTGAAATACTGTTTACCTTAATGTAAATGTATCCAGATGTAAGTGAAATATATCTTGATACTACAGCTCAACCTTAATCATATTAGTCATATTTGTTTTATTTCGTTCCATTCAAAATAAAAAAAAATAAACAAAGTCTCATGGACACACTTAAATACAATTAAATAGAACAGGAAGCTGCGAAGTACTTATCGATCATCGAGTGCAGCAGCCACCCAAAAATTAGTCTTGTCAAGCTGCTGGGTGTGTCAGTTTGCATTTTTAATTTGAATATGTTGTGTATAGGTCATACTTGAGCTTTTGCCAATTTTAATTAATTTAGAATTGTAAATTATTGGTAATTAACATTTACTTCTGATCAACACAGTAATGAACAAAATAAACTGATTAATGTTCAATTCTTATTCTAGCCATTGCACGTCTAGTTGTAGAGGGCATGGGTTGGAATGGCATTCATAGCCTTATTTTCTGACAACTTAAAACAGTTTCATCTTGCTACGCCATGCTCTCTAATTTGAGTGATATAATAATTATTTATTACCTTACTAAAAATTTGCTCGCTTTACTAGTCAGTTGAGGATCTAACGATTGCATTGGTTTTGGATGCAAGTGATGAGCACATGAATTGCGAGTTAAAAATCAGGTCGAGTGTGAAGAAATTTAGAAAGATAAATAAAAAGATAACTGTCTGAAAATTTCACAAAATTCTTAAAAAGTGTTCTTTTCTATCAGAAGAAGCATTACTTGATTTTTTGTGTTACGTTAATAGAGGTTTTGTGTAATTAAAAATGCGCTTTGACGTGTTTTGTACCTAACTTTGGTTGAGTCAATGAAGCGTCTGCTACTGAAATGGTAGACTACGGTTCGATTCCCGGTTGAGTCAAAACAAAAATTTCAAAATAAGTTTTTACAGCTTTCATGCTTAACGTTCAGCACTTAAAAGGGTTAAAAGACCGAATTGTTTCTTTGCTCGCTCTGTCAAGGCAGCATGATGAATAAAGAGTAATTACAAATGTAATAAAAAATCAAAGACAAGCACAGTAGAAAAACACTTGCTTGAAATCGATCTTTTTGTACAGGTCCGGATCGTTGCCAATGCAAACTCCTCCCAAACATCTTTAAAATTTACACAGAAGTCAACGAAGCGCGGCATGAGCAAAACGTCGATGTTGTCGAATCTCTCTATGATAAGCACTTTCTTATTCAACTTATAAACAGACTTGGTTTGAAAACCTTTCTCGACACTTTTCCACGCCTTCTTGCCTACTGCATGGTGGCTTATTTTGGCTGTGCAAGTACGTGACAATGGCTAATGTGCAGAATTCAAAATTTGCAATTTTTTGAAATATTTTTAAAGCTTTGTTATTTTGCATGGTATTGGTATTTTAAAAGTTTTCATTGTTTAGCACCCAGGTTTTTTTAGGTTTAGCCGAAAGCTTAGAGTGGCTAATGAAACTTGTGGGCCCTACTTTATCATCCAAATATGTCATTGGAAGTTTGTTGACTGTGTTGAAATCTTCGTATTGTGATAAAGATATGAGTGGTAAGTTTTTAGTGTCATCTTACACTTGGTTATTGCATAAAATATCGATATTTCTTCTCGTATTCTAAGTTTGAAAGGAGATTCTCAATGTAATGACAGACGCCTGACGCATATTATGTAACATTAATTCTGTTATAGTCTTAAAGGAGGCATCTTTTTTGTTCTTGTCGAGCTCATCAGGGCCCACATTACAGAACGTGTTAGCAAGACTCGTAAGATTTTCGTTAGCTAGAAGGCGCTCAAGAACGAAAAACTTCCTAAACAAAATGCCATTTCCGAACCTTGTCGCCCAATAAGTTTTAAAACTGCTTGCTCGAATTTCTTTGTGAGATGTGACGTCAGATGACTACTACAAGATAGTGGTTTAAGTGTATAGTACTGTAATTGTTCAAGAAACAAATACTATAGTCGATGCGTTGATATTTTATGCTTGCAAAATCCTCGATTGATTATGATTAGTTGAAGAATGATAAAAATTTAACTAAATTTCTGAATCAATGTGTAAAAGAATAACTTTTTTTATACTTTAATTTTGTAATGATGGAAAACGCCCTTAAAATTCAACAAATTGAATAATGCACCATTTTTCAACACCAATAAATTTTGAGTTGAGGCCAGATGTTCTTAATTTTTTGCTGTTTCAGCCTCATTTATTCTTAATTATTTTTAAAATTTTGAGAGCATCGATGTCAATTTTAGCGACCATATTTGTAAAACTGTTTAATTTTAATATTCTTATCTGCTTGAGTAAAAGCTCTTTTGCTGCTCTTGCAGTATCAAAAAATTGCAAAAGCCAAAAAAGGTGCTTTTTTCAACGTGACCAACTGCCAAAAAATTTCTTAGTTGGTTGTGCAGAGCAACAGCCCTCTGCATTATTATTTCTAATTAGTTTCAATTTTGCTTGCAAAAGCAAAAAACACACTCTAAAGTTTTATCTTTTTGAATCAGTACAAAATTTAGTTTTTTTTATTGATTTGAAGTTTTTTTTTTTATTCTTAATTTATTTTTACTGCTACGATTGGCATTTTTAAAAAATTTCTTTGAACTTTTGAATAAAACTGAACCTCGTGTTCTTACAAAATTGTTCTTATATTGCTCTTATAAAAAAGAGTATGTTGCTCTTTTTTCAGCTGTTGCTCCTCAATATTTCGTTATCAGTCGATACAGCAAATAGTTCTCAATGCAATTCGTTTTTTTTTTACATTCTAAAAGCAAATATGGCAACCATTTTAATTAAATTTCAGCCAAAATTCGCTTTAGTTTAAGTTTTCTAGATTTCGTCTTCAAATTTCTAAACGAAAACGATTTCTCGCATGGTCAAAGAGTGTTTCAAATTCTTTTTGAAGTTGGCAAGGAAAATGTGATGTTTTTTTACTCGAGCTGCGTTTCACAATTGCTCCAAGCAACTTGCAAGGATTTTTGCGCTTGAAACAAGTGAGTTGCAGCGAGCATTTCAACAAGAGTGTTAACAGTTTTGATTTACTGAATTTTATTAGAAGCTTAACCATATCGAGTGATGTAAAAAGCAGAATGCAGTTTGGTAGCAACAATGGTGACAAAATTATACTGTTAATTAAAAGTCAACTAGAAGATTTAGTACAAAATATGGTGCTGGAAGTCACTAAACCTCAGCAAAATGAAATTCTTGATTTAAAAACCGTGATTGCCCGACCGCAAAGGCCCATTTATACAGAGCACGAACCCGAATTCGAACTACGCAAAAAATCAGGCAATTTTCCACGCGATTTGCTGGTTTAATAGAAATCGGTTTTCCGCGCAAAAATCGCAATCTGCTTTGAACTCGATCATCTGCCGATGTGAATTGTTGGTCACGCAAATTCCATCGTATCGCAGAAGTTGTATCTGAAATTTCAATCCTGATCAACTTTGAGAATATTTTAATTGACGACATTTATAAAAACATCAGTGGTTACTGGAGAGCAATCACTTTTTTTTATTTACTGTCATTTAAAAGAAGAGAACAACTCGTTATGTTTCATTGAAAAGAACGTTTTTTTATTTGTTTAATGTCATAACTAATTTTTTATTATGCATTCTGTTTTTTTTTAAAAGAACAATTTAATAAAGATACGAACCAAACCAAAAAAAACAAAAACGATAGCTTCCAGTTTAGTAAAATTATTTTAAGAAAATAGTATTGTATCGTAACAAAGTGATAACCAGATTTTAACAATCATAGCATAGTCACTTAATATAATATAGTCTGAAAGCGTAATGCGTGAAATTGCGTTTAAACTTATCGCTTACGCCACCTTGTGAAGAGGGGAAAGTTTGCTTGAAAAACAATTCGAGGCAATGTAAAATAGCCTGATAGGTGCAGAAAAAGTTGTAAATTGAGCGCATATGGAAAAAGTTTTCAGTAATTTTGTTATTTTGCAATTTTTAAAGCTTGTACCTACCATTTAGACTCGAAACTAACAATTTCTTCGAAGTGAGTGTTTGATGTTAGGGTGTTTCTAAAGCATCTCCATAGGCTAAACACATTAGGCTACAGCAAATTGGACAAACAGGCCTCTGCTTGAAAGTACATGTGTAGGCTATACTTATGTAAGCATTAAGTAGTAAACTATGAGTGCCTGCGGAGAACTCTAATTGCAATTCAGGATCAGAGATTGAATCATATTTGTGTAATAGCATGTACAGTAGTACTGCCGTATCCTGGTACCGGTTCCTCCAACTACAAAGTTAGCTGTTCACTCAATTGCAATGCATGCTTCTGGCTAATAGCGAAGCACCGTGTAGTTGAGGCTGTCAGCTACTTTTGAATATCATCGGGCCGCTACCAGTAGCCTACACGCAACGATTCGACGCCGATCAGTATCAGTTTACAACTAAAGTTAAGTTAGGTACTGGTAGGGTACCTGTCTAAGTCTAACAATCTGGTGTGGATCCCTGCTGCTCTACAATTTTTGGAATTTTTTATAAAAATAACTTCATTTTTTGAAATAGCAATTAGCAGGTTTTTAAAATCTTTCCAAAGGACGAATTAGTTAAATTTTTAAGCCACATAGCAGGGCTCAATTACTCAGCTCATCATCCTCCTCCAATGGTTCAAACGATATTTTTTTAAACATTTTTCTGATTTAATGATTCTGTATTTTATATGTGGCATTTCACTTTTGAGTTTTGACAAGGATCAACAAAAGTTTGGTAAAATTTTTGATGGATACAAAAACTTACCCTCATCAGCTAATATCTTGAAAGACTTTGTTGGAGGAAAAAATCTGTTTTCACTTGTAGTTGATAAAGCAAAATTAATTTGAAAACTTTCTGAATTAAAAAGTTAAACTCTTTTTTTTAATTCGAATTCCTAAATCAAAACTAGCCATTCTGCCAGCAAACTAAACATGTTGAAACACTCTTCAAACTTAATAATAGTTTATTTCATATTGCCGGTGTGTTTTGTTTTGTTTCATTTCACTTTTGAGTTTTAACAAAGTTTCACTTTTGAGTTTTAACAAAGTTCAACAAAAGTTGATAAACTGTACCGCAAAATGCTGTTACTTTAGCCATTGCACAAACTTTAGCCGAAATTGGAATGGGATATCCAAAAGCTGTATGCACCAATCACTGTGTCTATTAAGTTCATATTGCATGCACACTTTGCTATGGTAGGCAGGCTATATATGGGTGTTTTAAACATGTTTAGTGAGTTGCCCAACTATTTAAGTGACTACACATCAGCAACTTACAATACCCAGTAAAACCCTGAAAAATGATACCCAGAAAACTGACTTTGGTACGTATCCTTATTAAATTACCAGGAATATGTTATTGTTGTAAAAAGTGTGATAAGATAGACCTAAATAACTGGGAAAATGTTTATGAGCTATCTCTATGATTAACTGGGATTTTGGAAAATGGCCAAAGTAAGAAGCTTGATTTCATGCAAAATGCCCTATCTTTAGCCATCCTAAAAAACACTCATTATTTTCATTGCAAGGAATTTTAGACTTCATTTTCATAATACTATGGCAGTGTACACCAAAAATTCTACCCACGACATCATAATTTCTTGTACCAATTCAGGTTGTGCTGTTGAAAAGCAGCAATCAAGGTCAAAGCATACGGTTGATTATTTGTCAGAAGATTCAAATCTGCTGATGAATCAGATAGCAGAGTCATTTCACAACAGGGCATTGATAATTATGTTACTGGTATAGACGATTTTGCTTTAATACTTTAAATGCATTGAGCCAAAATCTCAACATTACCTCTTTTCTATTTGACTGTTTTCAAAACTATTTCATTTTCGGCAATAGTTGGGCATTTTGATCATTAAAAAAAATATAATAGTGTAAACAGTAAAAAAAAAAGTTTAAGGTCATTAAAAGCCATTCTCTTGGATTTTTTACTAAAGTTGTTTTTTAACTTGAACTATTGTGTAAATTATCCTAACAACAAATCAAAAAAATGGCTCTAGTAAGGGCGTTTTAGGGTAGTTATTTTATTGTGGATAAGCTAAATAAAAACCCTTAATTAAAATTAGAAATCCTAAATTATTAACAAAAACTTGTCTTTTTCAGAATTAAGAATTTAAATACCTATATAGCTTTCACTTGTGGTTTTATTAGCTTGACTGTGCTTTGTACAATGTAACTCTGAATTGACCAGTGGACTTTGGGCATTGCCAATACATAAGATAGTAGCAGTGTGCTAAACTGCTAATGATAAACACCAAGATGGCAGTTACTTCACCTAAAACTCAGCAATTTTACTCTTCAACTACAGATCTTCACCAATGCCTTCAAGGTCACCATGCTTTCTTGCTAATATTCGAAAGCGCAGGAATACTTGCAACAAAACAAGAGACTTATCTTCACAATTGTGACTTGATTATGATGTGATACTCTTTTGTTATCAAATGAATATAATCACGAATAAAAATGTTGGGTTGTGCTGGGATTAACTAGGTTATCAGTATCATTCTGACAGTGTTGGCAGCATGCAAACAGTATATAAGCACATATCAACCCACATCAATGCTCAGACAATTTACGAACAATTCACAATAACATATCTAATAGACTCCTTTCAAAATAAAAATACCATTAGAAGTTTGCACCTTTTTGGAGGGTGCTATTATTGCGCTTATCACTTAACAATTGATTACCGTATTTTTCAGACTTTAAGACGCAGTATCAATGAATGACCTTTATTGATTACCTTAAATAAATTGCACCGGAAGATATGGTGCACTAAATAAGATACAACTTGAAAATCTCTAAAAACTGTAAAAAAAACTCTGACGCTGAATTAAATCATGAAGAGGAAGGGAGTAGAACCTGATCCATACAAAAGACACACCTCCAGTTTCTTTGAAATTTTGAGTATTTCAAGTGCGTTTTGTGGTTCAAAAATTAGGTATATCATGCAGAAATTTATTTTTTTGGTTTAAAATTTACCTGTAATATTATTGTCCTTGATAATTTGACATTACTATGTATGGTAGTTCAGAAGTGAAAAGTTTACCTGGCTAAGTGCACAGTTACTGGTTGGCTACCGGTAATTGAGATACCGGAAATAGGTGAATTGAAGTAGACATAGACTTTGTAAATTCATATTAGGCTGATAATACCAGAGCACAATTTAATCTACTGCATCAGTAGGCCTACTGGTGTTAGATTCAAAATCATTTTCAAATGTGAACTGACCAGCAACTCTTTATTTGAATGCAATATACTGGTAGCCTACCGGTGATACTTAGGCTAGTTGTACTTAGAGAATGCAACAGCATACCGTATCTAATTTTGCATTGTACAACGTCGAGCGCAAGTTATCGTTGAACGATATCGATATATCATCCTGAACTAGACATAAACTCTTTGCGTGTTCGGTAACCGGTTTGATGATATTCAAAGTAGCTGATGCGCTCAACTCACACTTTGCTTCGCTATTAACCAGAATTGCAATTGAGTGATAATAAATCAATAATTATAAACACAATAATTATAAACATAATTATAACTATTAATAAACATTGCAATTGAGTGAACAGCCAAACTTTATAGTTAGAAGAACCGGTACCGGATTCGGCAGTACTGTAAGTGTCGCTAATTAATATATAAGTTCAATGTAGCATTATAATTACATCAAAGTCCTCTTCACTCTACAGTTCTTGTTTGAATGTTTTCTTGAGTTCTGACTATATTGTTGTCTTAATTTGCACCTTCCCAAAGGCATCAGCTTGATTATGACATGCAATTGCAAATGTATTTGATTACATAGCCATAGCCTACACATGTGCCTCACAAATCTGAAAAATAAAACAAGCTAGGCTGCTACAACTGTGTGTAGAAGCCTAGTTCTCCAAGTTTCTGTTGCCTAATGTATTTAGCCTATGGAGATGCTTTAGAAACAGCCTAATACCATACACTCACTTCGAAGAAATTGTTAGTTTGGGGTCTAAGTGGTAGGTACAAGCTTTAAAAATTGCAAAATAACAAAATTACTGAAAACTTTTTCCATATGCGCTCAATTTACAACTTTTTCTGCACCTATCAGGCTATTTTACATTGCCTCGAATTGTTTTTCAAGCAAACTTTCCCCTCCTCACAAGGTGGCATAAGTGACAAGTTTAAATGCACGAGCGCTTTCAGACTATATTATATTTAGTGACTATGATCATAGCCAGTAGAGTGTACTATTTTGCTCCATATAATCAGCAGAATCCAAGATCAATAACAAAATGCAATGTTTAACCAAGCAAAAATGAGCTTGTGTCGCTCCAATAAAATTTTAGAACAACTGAAATTAAAATTTGAGAGCATTTAGAAACCGTCCCGTCCACCTAAATTTCATTGGTTCTTCTACACCAAGAAAGAAAATTGTACTACATTATTGATTTTTAGACCGACAGAAAAAGGTTTATTTATTTCAAAAGCAACGAAAATGATAGTTACTCTTAAAATTTTTTTTTGTATTTTGCCGTAAGAGTAACAACGTATGATCGGTTAATTTTAATTTCAGCTGGAATAAAGGAGTTGAGAAAACCAGCTGTTGGCCAATTGAAATTAATTTTAAAGTTTGTGCAATGTCAAATGTTTATTGCACTAAATAGTATGCCTAATAACTTTTAAGAAAATCATATTTGGTAAATTTCGAAGCCCACATATACTGTAGCTGCGCTCAATTACATTTATTTGTCTGTTACTGTAGTACAGTGCTCTTCAACCTTTTTTGTTACAATGCACCCTAAAAATCTTGTGACGAGCTCGTTCACTCTGTGCTTAAAGTTTGAAATGAGGCGAAAAGCCTCGTTAAAATTAACATGCAAAAAGACAATTGTGCAACAGTCGTCACTAAGAATCACCTAACACAGAGCACACCACAAATTCAAGAAATTATCTTTAATGACTTTTTTGCTGTTGCGTTTTATCAACCAACATTCTGAACCAAGGAACGATATCCTTTTTAATTGCTCCCCTCAGCAATGGATCGATGCGTGGAATTAAATTTCTTTTGTAAGTTTTGATCTCGTACAAACAAGAAACACACTTTTGCATAAATATGTTGTGGGCATTTACATGAGAACAGAAATTCCTTTTTTGCTATGCCTCTGTATTCTGGCACATTTAGTAGGTGCACCGAAAATTCAGTATATTGTGTCTCTTTAAAATTTAAATAATGCTTTCACGCCGAAATCTGATTGAAGATCAAATAAATCTTCTGTTTCAGTAGTAATACTATCATAAGTGAAAGGATGTAATATCCAAGAATTAGCATCGAGTCTGGCATTCTGTTCAGCAGTGAAATACTTCTGAGGTGGTGCAGAATTTGAAAATGACTTTCAATAAAGTCGATTTCATTTTGCTTTTGCAATAAGCTTTTCAGACAGAACTCTTCAGTTGCGATCTCTGTTTGGTTTGGTATGTGGTGAGCAGGATCTTTTAAAACCAAATGCAGTAAGGAGAAATGCACTCTGCAGTAAGGATAAATGCATTCTGCAGTAAGGAGAAATGCACTCTGCAGTAAGGAGAAATGCGTTTCAAGGGGATTGCAAGATAGTGAGGAGAAACGCAATCTATCCAATGCCAACAGGCTTTGATCTTACCGAAACAGTTGTAGAGTGAATACGAACTGCTTTTGCCTGCACAAATCTGTTTTTTTTCGTGAAATATATACCGCTTCCAATAGACTCAAGTGAAACTGAGAGCGAGCTGTGGTTAGGATTTTAAACTGCGAATCAGAATAGTTGCGTGCGCACTGATTGGATTCCAACAAATGTTGGCCAATGGCTGAATGGCTTTCTGGTTCGAATTGAGTCTTACTTTTTGCTTTGCACTTTCTATGTGGCTGGGTTCTAGTTGGTTGAGATCGATGGGTTCCCTGTTCCTGAGTAAGAGTGGTTTTTTGCCTTATTGCTTTTGGAACATGTTGCTTGATGCGTTCCTGAAGCCTTTGAGTAGTGCGACCTACGTACCGACTATCACAGTGGCACACATATTCATAAATAAGCATACTTCTTTGATTGGCAGGTAGCACATCGTTTTTGGCAGCAGGTAGCATGCATTTGAGAAAATCAAGCGTGGTGACACTGCTCTGTAGCAATTTTGTACAGCACTTTTGACTTGATGTTCTAATTGCTGAGAAGCTGAGCCTATCCACGGGGCTCTAAGGTACACTGGGCACTTTTCTGGTCCAAAGGGTTTGGCTGCAGAAAATTGTGCAATTTTCTTGGATTTGTGCTTGAGTACTATATCTTCAGGGTACCCGTTGTCAAGCAAGATCTTTTTGATAAAATCAATCTCTTGCTTAAGCTTGCTTTTTGTACATATCATAAGTGCTCTGTGTAGCAGCGTGGCGATTAGGTTCGTGCTGATCAAACCGTAAACCTACAGATGCTTCAATCTAGTCTACTGGCGATTGTGGTCTAATTTTATAATGCAAGTACTATGGCCTACTAAAAGAAGATGGCCGCACATGTCACCTTACAGCGAGAAAATTAGAAGATTAAATTTTGCATGTTACGTAGGCTGCTAAACAAAGCGACACGCAAAAGTTGACCTAATTTTCTTGCTGTTAGGTAACATGTGCGGTCGTCTTCCTCTAGAAGGCCATATGCAAGTACATGAATTACAAATACACACCTCCCTAAAACAAATAATAGGAAAGATTCTGATGCTTAATAATAACCCTACTGCTACAAAATGTGTTTCTCTAGTTTCAAACTTATGGTTATTGTCAGTTTGTTTAATCATGGTTTTTTTTTTATTTACTACTTTTTTGAAAAGGTTCTGCATATATAGTCACTAAGTTTGTGATGCACCCTTGTGTACCCTTTTGTCGTGGTGCACCCCTAATATTTTTGGTGCACATCGGTTGAAGAGCACTGCTGTAGTATATCAGTGCTGTGATTTACTGTAGTATACATGGTGACGTAGCTTAAATTAATAGCGTTGACTGGTTGAACACAAAAGTCGTCGCCACTCGCCAAAATTTACTCTGGTGGCAATCTACGTGGTTTTCGGCACGAACTTAATTTTGTTCATGTTCACAAAGGGTGCAACTTTTTTGGAACACTTTATCCCTGTATCATAATTCAATGAACTTTTATGAAACATTAAATGAAATCCAACTTTTTAGTTGATTTGATGTAAAAACCTGACACACAAAATTATTTCAAATAATTTTATTTTAACTTTCTTACCAGTTCTTGAGGTCACATAAAGCCCTTTTCTGGTTTTTTGAACAAAAACTACAGGAGTCACATATATAGTAGTATTGATGTTCAGAAAGCAGACAATAAAGTCAATTGGTCAAATATATACATTTGATTGGATAAATATACGGGAGGAGGAGGGGATATTGTCCTTTTTTCTGTTAAACGCGCCTGCAATTCCTGTGTTACTTTTATTGAATCCTCACAGCATTGGATTCATCCGGCAATGATGAGGGGTGATCTCTTTTCCTGTGCTTTTCAAGCATTTGGAAACGGTGGCATAGGCAGGATTTTGTGGTGGTTGGGGGCTTTCTTTTCAAATTAATTTGAAGACCAACCAAAAAAGGTATTCACTTCAGAAAAACCGTAATTTTTACCCGATTTATGTTGAAGAATAAAGACTAAAAGCGATACAAAGGTTTTCACCTTTGGGGAACAGCAATTTTCATCGGTTTTACGCTGTATTTGGATTCCATATTTTGGAACTGCATGCATTGTTTGCCAGTCTGCTTCCAAAGAGGTTAGGGGCATCGCTGTTTTTTTGTGCAAAAGTGTTTAAGGTTTTCACACATCAATGGCCACCTCACAATGCCACCCCTTTATGTATCTCTACACCACTGATTTGAGACCATTTAGGTATCCATCCAGAGTTCATTAAAATCTTCATCTCGAAAAAAATAGTGCTACACCAGTAATCAACCCATAAGTAAGCAATAAATAAACAGACTTTACGAAGCTTGATTTCAGTTTCAGGCAATAGCGTGAAAGCAAGTGGGCTAGGATGGCATTGGAGTTGCAGTGTGCATTGCTAATGTTGGAAATCTGTTAAAGGTCAGAAAAAGAACTTCCTATTTTTGGTTTTCAATGAAGCGACAGAATATGTGTAAGGTGGTACAGAAATTTCATGCCGTCCCTCCGACCACTTGTGTTTTTAAAGATCTGAGCTTTTCCATTGCTAAAAGCTTCCTTGAGTTGATCAATTTTAGGAGGTTTGTTTGAGCCATGCAGCTCATCGCTCTTGACTGTGTAAAAGAATGCAATCAAATAGCCTACATGGTGCTGGCACCTGGTAAATTTAAGTGTGGGTCTGACATTTTTTTCGATATGACCATTGACCTTTTATCCAGTGTTGACATTTGTTTTCCCAAAGACCCTGAATTCTTTTTGCAAAAGTTGCAGATGTACCAACGTTCAATTGAAGCTCAGTCATCTTGACTTCTATTGCTTAATTTTTTAAAACCATAAATTGATGTTCAATGCCTTATATTTGTTTGTCAGCAAAGTGGAAGCTCCAATTCTTGCAATAAAATATGCTAATCAAGTGCTGATTCACTTCAGCTGCTTTCTTAAAGAGAGGCTGAATGGTTTTCTTTGCTGATTAGAGCTTAGTATTTTAATGCCTTCGTCAAAAAGCTCACTGCATAGCCTTGTCATTCGATAAATGAAAACTTGGCTCAAGTTAACAATTACTGGTTTATGATGTCACCATTACCTTCTTCACAACCTCAAGGAGGTCATCGTGACATCATAAACCTATATTATTAAATCAACCCAATCACCTCTTATATGTGGCAGGGCCTAATTGCAAATTTTTCTAAGTGATTTGTGCGTGACCTTTTTTTGTTAGCTCAACAAAATAAACATCATTTCAGGCAGGTTGAAGCAAAAGTTTATCATTTGGTGCTACAAGAAATTAGTTTTGAAAAAAAAGTGAAAAAGTTGTATCCCTAGTGTTCATGTTTGCGCTCTGTATAAGCGATTTTTTAATGACCTTTCTTCTACAATTGCTGCCTTCTTGTTCGCGCCGCTTTCCATGTTTGTGCTCCATATAATGAGCCTTTAAAGCCAGGAATTTCTCAGCAGTCAACATGATGGTCTCCATAAACACTATATTAATGTGGTGAAGGTAAATGACAAGCAATTTTGCTTGCTTTTGAGCAAGAAATCATAAAATTAAACCAGTGCACCAATGATCAATCAAAAGAAAAAAGAAAATACTGAAGCAAAGCCAATCTACATCTCTGAACATTTACCTAAACCATATAATGAGCAAAAAAAGAAGCTGCTACCCTTGTTTAAGCATGCGAGTACAAAAAAGCAAAAAACAACTTGGGGCGTAAGTGATGGTAATTATTGTTTATTCATTGATGGCGTTAAGGCGAAGTGCATTTAATCAAGCTATAATCCAATTGTGTTTTGATGTACGTACTAATTCACAAGTGGTTTTTATGTACTCTTTCTACACTCATATGATCTGATTACTTTAATTTTGTTACCCCTATTGATACCATACTAATTCAAGATTTATTATAAGCAAAAAGAAAAAGTAAGACAAAAATTAACTAAAAATAGCTTATTTATTTTTATTCCATCACTTTATACTTCCTGTTATGATTTAAGTTGGTTGTGGGGAGGAACAGTTGATTGAAAGTAGAATAAGAGTGAATTTATGAATTGATGAACAAGTTCACTGTGTATGTATTTATTGTTTATATTATTATTCTCCTGGAACTTTATAGCATGAAAATTACCATAATTTATATCTGATAATATTTTTTGCCTGATAGGACGTGAAGTTGATCTCTTTGTTTATTGGCCGAAAATCATAACTTTGAATTATCTCCTGCTGCTTCATACGCTTTTGACCGGTTAACACAAAATACAAAAAACTGTAATTATTGGGATCTAACTAATTTCCCAATTATTGATCCAACTAGCAATAAACTTTTGCGATTCATATTAATATTCGATCCCTCTGTAAAAATTTTGATGATCTATATCATTTCGTCTCGAAACTAAAATTGCAACCTACTTTAATATGCCTTAGCGAAACCCGATTGAAAGAGAGCAGTAATATGGGCACCCTAAAAATAGAGGGATATAAACTGGTGCATGCAAATTCGATTACTAATGCTCGTGGCGTAGCCATGTATGTTTCTTCTGATCACTTGGATATGAAATTGACAAACCAATTTAACATCGATTGTCCTGGATGTGAAGAACTACGGATAAAAGTGCGTTTAAAAAATAATTTTATCTTTTTGACCTGTGTTGTCTGTAAACACCCAAAAACTAGCAAAGATATTTTTATTGATAATCTAAATCGTTCATTGGCAAAAGTTAGCCATGAAAAACTAAATCGCGTTGTTATGGGCAACATTAACATAGATGTTCAAAATAGTATAATTTGTAATAAATCTCGAGCCTATAGTGACATGTTAAACAGTAATGAATTTCAACAAATTATTGACGTACCAACCAGAGTCACTGATTCTTCAAATACAATCATTGATCTTGTTATCACAAATATTTTTAGAGATGAGGTTATACCTGGGGTTTTGCAAGAACTTCTTACAGATCATTATCCTACTTTTATTATTCTTAACCAACTAAAAAAGAAAACTGCTTGCACAATTCGGTATATCAGATCCCTCAAAAATTTTCGAATCGGAAAAGTACAAAAACTACCTCAAACAATCCTTAAATGAATGGTATCTTGCTATTCCCTACCTTGATGAAAACAATTTTGAAGAAACTTTTTGTGGTTTTATTCAATGCATCAAAACAGCAATTGACAATCATGCTCCACTTGTGAAGCTGTTGCGCAGACAAAAACGATTGCAAGCTAAACCATGGATGGAAGGTATTCTCAATTCGATTAAGACTAAACAAAAATTACACAAATCCCATTATCTTAGTAATATTTCTGCAAAACAAAGCTTCTACAAAAGGTATACGAATATTTTGACAAAAGTTAAACATCGAAAAAAATCCACTATGATGATTGTTTGAGCTCAAGTAAAAAGATCCTCGAAAAACTTGGAAAATTCTCCGTTAACCACTAGCAAGTGGTAAATCATTTGATCAACCTGCCTGCATAAATCGTAATAATAATGAAATCTATGATCCTGATCAAATCTCTACAATATTTAACAACTACTTCGAAAATATAGGACGTAATCTTCCAGAAAATTTTGATAATTGCAACGATAACTTTCGATCTTTTCTGTTTAAAGATAAGAGAATTGCAACTTCAGTTGTTCTTTTGTCGCCCAGTACCAATGAAATTCTAAACGAACTAAATCGTATGAAAGACAAAAAGACTTTTGGACCAGATCATTTGGCACCTTATTTCGTAAAAATTGCATCTACAGTTATTGCACCTTGTTTAGCTTTCTTTATTGAATTTATGTTCAATTTTGGCGTATTTCCCGACTTTACGTAAAATTACTCGAGTAGTCCCTATATTCAAAACGGGAGATAAAAAGTTAGTGGAAAATTACAGACCCATATCTATACTCTCGTCTATGTCAAAAGTTGTCAAAAAGCTACTTAAATTTAGATTTTTAAGTTTTCTAAATAAGCATGACGTCCTTTATAATCGCCTAAACAAAATCGCAAAAAATTTTGTACTGTTTATCCTATGCTTGATGTTCTAACTGAATGCTATAACAATATTAATTTATGTGATTACACATGCATTATCACCCTTGATTTGAAAAAAGCTTTTGACACAGTTAGTCATTCTATTCTACTGCATAAATTGGAACATTATGGTATACAGGGAAATTACCACCAACTTTTATCAAGGTATTTAAGTTCAAGTTCGATTTATTATTTGTCGCTTAGATGTAATAAAAGACACTGTATATGTAAAAATAATTTGCAAAAGCAAAACAAAAATAACTTTTTTCACGACCGGAGACTGGAAGGGACCTGTTATGGTCATCTAGTCAAACAGCCCCCGATTATGAGCCTTTTTGCTCATAAGAACTTTAGGCCTACGAGTATTTGAAGTTATTGTTATGAGAGAGATATGATGAGACAATTCTAGTAAAAATTCTAGTTAAATGTTGTTAAGAAGAACTGCTTAGAATCAGATTTAAACTTAGAGAAGGAGGAATTTTTGATGTTGTGGGGAATAGAATTCCAGGTTTTAACACCCTGATATAAGAAAGATTGTAGCAGTTTTGTAGTTTTCATCAATAGGATAGTAAACATGATAGAAGAGGAACAGCGGGTAGGGTGGCAATGTCTGACATTGGACTTTGAGAATGGTCGGTTTAGGTTATATGGATGTTGTTTATGGTACAAATTATATATTATTTTGCCAACTTCATAATGGTAAAGTTTGTTCAGTTTCAAGACTTTTAGATTGGTATATGAAAAGTTTGCACTGGAATTCCATTTTGTTTGGGTAACAATTTTATCGACTTTGTTTTGGAGAATAGAAATTTTGTGGAGATAAGATTTGTAGGTAGAACCCCATATGGGAATCGCATAAAGAAGGTGAGGATAAATTAATGCATGATAGAGTTACAGTAAAATTTCTTTGGGGAAATAGCATTTAAGTTTATTAAGTATACCTACTCTGCAGGCGATTTTACACTCAACAAATTTGAGATGAATGTCAAATTTAAGGTTTTCGTCAACCCATAGTCCCAAGTACTTGACATTGCTATTTACAGCTATTGAAAGACCATCACAAAATATTTTTGGTTTTTGTGTGGCAGTCTCAGCTCCTGGAATTATAGCTAAAGCACTAGATTTTGTAGCATTAATTGTTAGCTTATTAGCAAACATCCAACGATTAGCTATTTCAACTTCGCGATTCATTAAGATTTCTAAATCTTTTTCTTTTGAAGCTTTAACATATAGACAAGTGTCATCAGCTTATGGCATCGGAGAAAAGTCAAAAATGTTGAATATATCATTGACATAAATAGAGAAAAGTATAGGACCGAGATTTGATCCCTGTGGAACATCAAATTGTGCTGTTTTAGTTGTGGAATAGCTCCCATTAATATACACAAACTGTTTACGTTCAGTGAGGTAAGATTTGAGCAGGTTATGTACTACACCACGAACACCATAATGATGTAATTTTTTAAAAAGTATATCATACAAAACCGTATCAAACGCCTTCCTTAAATCCAAAAATATTAATCCAGTAAATTTTTTTTCATATGGTTATTTATTTTGCTCATTATATCCAGCATAGCATGTGTAGTAGATAAGTTTTGTCGAAAACCATATTGGTTAGGGTGAATGATATTATTTTTCTCAAAAAATTTTGAAAGACGCGTATAGATGAGTTTTTCTAGAATTTTTGAAAAGCTTGATAGCAGTGATATAGGTCGGTAGTTATTAATATTAGTTTTAGGTCCAGCTTTAAAGATTGGGATTATTTTGGCTGTTTTTAGACAGTCAGGAAAGATACCAAATTCAAAAGATAAATGAAAAAGATAGGTTAGATATGGTGTTAGTACATCACATGCTATGCGAATAAAGTATGAGTCAATATTGTCTTGCCCTGAAGATTTGCGAAGACGCAGAAAGTGTATGATATTGAACACTTCGCTGTGCCTAGGTGGTTGAAGAAACATTGATGAGGCCACTTTTTGGTTCAGATATTTTGAAAACGAGTTGTTATCATTAAGCACAGAGCTGGACAGCGCTGTTTCGAGCTTTTAGCTCTCATCGGCAGCCCTCAGCTATCTTTTCAAAGGTATTCCCAGCTGAACAAACATCTTGGCCTAACTGGCAAACCTTAATGGCTTGCAGAGAGGCAGATGCTTAGTAGGGAATAAACGATTTTTCACTTGTGGTACTTTAGAAACAAGTGAAAAATCGCTGGATCCTTGTAGTAAGGACAGCCATAGGCTATCCTTACTACAAGGACTCCCCTCTGCGTGACCACGGAAATCAAAACTGCAACATCTGTTCTGGCTTCTCTAAGTTTAAATCTGATTCTAAACTCCACGGAAATCAAAACAGGGTTGGTGGTTGTTCTGGCCACCTAACTGCCAGTGGAAGTTGACATGGCTTCCCAGGAGTCGACCACGAAGGACGTCAAGATGTTGCAGTTTTGTTATCATTAGTTGGAATTTTGTCAGCCAGGTTTTTTTTACCGACTGATATGAAATGTTCATTGAGTTTTTCAGCGATTTAGAAACTTTTGTTTATATCTTTACCATCAATTTTTAAGAGATCTATTTTCGATTTGTTAGTTCGGGATTAGTTTGTAGGTAGCGCAGATCTAATTAGTTCCCAGGTTTTGCGAGGATTGTTCAGATATCTACCTAATTCTTGTCTGCAGTAAATTTTCTTGGATGCGGTTTTTACTTTAATTAGTGTGTTTAAGTACTTCATGTAAAACCTTTCCTGGATCTCGGTACCTGCTAAAAAATGGCTCTTGTACAATTTACGTTTGTGACGAACAGAAATTAAAATGCCTTTTGTAATCCAAGGCTTTGACTGTAATTTTTGCTGTTTATGTGATATCTTTTTGAGAGGTGCGTGGTTTAATTCAAGGATATAAGGAATATAAAACAATTTGTTGGCATCTCTAATAGTATTTCGGGCGTGGTAAGAATTGAATATGGGGTACCTCAGGGGTCGATCCTTGGGCCATTGTTATTTATCCTATATATTAATGATTTGAAAAACGTTCTTATGTCAAAGCTTTGTCTGTTTGCAGATGATACTTGCTTGTTAAAAAAAATAACAACCTAAAAGAGCTACAAGAACAAGGAAATCAGGACTTAAACATGCTTCAATCTTGGATGGCTGCCAATAAATTAACCAAAAACTCCCTCAAATCTCAAATTATTGTTATTAATCCCAAAATTCGAACGGTAATTCCAAAATTTTTGTTATCTTTTGGCGACACATTAATTTATGCAGTTAAGACAACAAATATCTTGGAATAGAAATTGATGACCAACTTATTAATTTTCTACCATATACTCAGAAATTACAAAAAAAGCTATCCTGAAACGTTGATGTCTTCACCAAATTAAAACATTGTTTATTGTTTACCTAAATCAGCTCTTATTGCTCTTTATTATGGGATAGTATTTCCGCATCTTTTATGTGGCATTATTATATGGGGGTCCACTTATCCAACCTATCTCAACAAATTACAAACTATACAGAATAAAGTTATCAGGGCAATCAGTGATTCTGGCTGGCATATTCATGTAACACCCTTGTATTATGAACATAAAATCCTCACAATCAATGACATATATAAAATTGAATCTGCCAAATTTATGCACAAATACGTCAACAAAAAACTTTCCGATTATTTTCAAAACTACTTCAATAAAGTTTCTGGAAATCGTGGCTACTCCACTAGAGCTGCAACAAATGATGACCTCACTATTCCATTTTTCCGGACAAATCGTTGCCAAAAATTATTTAAATATCAAGGATCAAAATTATGGAATTTTTTCCCAAAAATATGACCAAATTAGGTTATAATAAATTTGTCGAACAAGATAAAACTTTTTTAATTTCTTTTTTATAATTCAGATTAACTCTATCACATTTTTCAGTGGTACATTTTGTAAATGCGACGCTGCAATCTCAGCATAATCTTTCCCTTAATGAGCTATTGCTCATTCAATAAGAGGGAGTTGTTTGACTCGAAGACTTCACATCCCTTCATGGCTCCAGTTCATCACATCCTTTTATGTTTATCTGCAGTATCCATTAATGTAATAATATGTTATCTATGTGATAATAAATAAATAAACTAAGCTGAACTGACCTTAAAAAAACAAAGAAACAATGAAGAACTAATAGTAGATGAACTAGAAGACAAAATTTGATATCTGAAGGTGTTCCACTTGTTCAAAATGAAAACGTAACTGAAATCATATTATCCCTGGCAAGTAAACATAGCGGTCAATATGACTGTCTCCATTAACACTATATTAATGCCGTGAAGGTAAATGACTAGTAATTTTGCTTGCTCTAAAGCAAGAAATCATAAAATTAAACCAGTGCACCAATGACCTTAAAAAACAAAAAAGAACTAATGGTAGATGAACTAGAAGACAAATTTTGATAGTTGAAGGTGTTCCGCAAGTTCAAAATGAAAACGTAACTGAAATCATATTATCCCTGGCAAGTAAACTTGATGTTAATCTAACTGTGAATGATATATCTATAGCACACTGGCTTCCTATCAAACACCAAGACCGAACAGTGAAATCAGCGAAAATAGACCTTATCTTGGAATAATAGTTCACATTATTAGCCGACAAAAGCGAAATGAGATGTAAAGGAGAAAACATCGTCAATTAACAATTATATCATTATGTCGATTTGCAAGCTCTGTTCTTTGTCGCTGCATTGCTTAATTTGGTTTTCCCGTTGATGCCTGAGGCTGCTTTTTTCTTCCGCATGACGAGTCCCTTGAGCAAGGATGAAACTGGTCGCAGATGCTTACTTGTGTAATTCCTGTAATGCTGTGATTGTTGATGTACTTGTTAATTGACGGTGTTTTCTCTTTTTCATTTAAATCACAATAGTTCCCTACCCTGAAGTGTGACATCTCTGGTACCCTTCAGTTTCCTTGATGGTTTTATGTAGAAATGAAATGTATTTGTACAGAAAGAAAGCGAAAAATATCTGTGACTTTTCTGTTCATGGTATTAGCAAATTTTACGTGAATGAGAATCTAACCCATGTCGCAAGCGTCTCTTTTGGTTGGCTAAACAAAAAGAAAAACACCTCGATTACGAGTTTATCTGGATTTCAAATGGCCAAATTTTTATTCTGGTAAACGAAAAAGCGGAGTTGATGGACAGTATATTAATTGGAACTGAGTATGATCTGGACAGTTTGTAAATTATACTGTGTACCAATGTTTTTAGATATTGATTACTGTTATGTACTGCATTGAGTGATACTGAAATTGTCGTTAATAGCATGGTTAATGCAAATGGCGATCTGCATGAAACCAAACGCTGAAGAGTTTACTGATTTCAAAAACACAAGAATTGACCTAAATAATCGCTTGTGTCAAGCATTGACTAAAGATTTAAAACCCTGCAAGTATTATAGACCTGGTCAAAATTTGCCCATAGCTCAAAACAAAAAAAAAAGATTTATGCTTCATGTCAACATTAGATTCTTGCAAAAAATCTGAATAATCTAAACTATGAATTGCTCCAAACACTTTAACATCCCCCTGATATTTTATTTTTATCAGAGGCTAAAATTAAAATGTCATCTTTAACAAATGGTAACCTAACAGTGTATCAACCAGTTATTTTAGCGAACTGCCAAACTAATGCAGGCAGCGAAGGAATGTATGTTGCTGACAAATTTACTGTTATTCTTGTAGTTAAAAATGAACTAAATTCAAATCGCAAGGACATTTGGCTGAAAATATCCAACAAAATTGGAAACGATTTTTTTTATAGTAGATGTGATTTATTGTCATCCTAAAGGAATATTAATGATTTGTTGATAGCACTTAATAAACAATTGGATCTTTTGAGCAATGAACAGTATTATCTGTTTGGTAACTTCAACATTAGTGTCAATTTTGTTCTGAATAATATAGAGTGGTGAACAAAGTATCTAAACTCATTTTTTAGTAATGGAGCTTACTCTGTTACAGACACATCTACTCTTGTAACAAATTTACCACAAACGATTAATGATCATATTGTCACTAACGATTCAACGCTTATAATTTATACAGGTATATTTGCAAGTGATATAACTAACCACTATTCTATTGCCTGCTTTGTGACAAGAGACCCTAACAGAACTAATATAAAACTTAAGCCGGATAATTAATACTGCTACAGAGATACTGGCCAATTTAATTGCAGTTGGTTCAAAATGGACTTACAAGAGGCGAGATCGAAGCATTTTTAAATGCAAATGAACTTGCCTCTTCTGAACAAATTGATTAGTATTTTGATAAATTTGTATCTGCTTTTACTAATTGTCTCAACACATATGCTCCACTTAAACGTGCTTTACGAAAAAAGCGCGAATTAATGTCCAAACCGTGGATAACCAAAAAAGTTTTTATCTCCATTTGCCAAAAGCAGAAATTATATGTCCCTCATTATCTTGAAGGTAATGAAATTCAAAAGAAATTCCACAAAACTTAAGCAAACAAATTGGCCAAAGTCAAAACCCTTTCCGAAAAGTTGTTTTTGGAATCTGAAAATTTAAATTGGAGGCGAGATTAGCGATAATTTTGGGAGTATTATAAGAACCTTAACTCCTGAAAAACCTCTCTCAAATGCACCTGACCTTGTTGAAAATGAAAATGGAGCAAGTATTGCTGAACCAAATGAAATAGTAGAGAATTTAAACAAATACTTCTGTAGTATAGGCAAAAAAGTGCCTGCAAAAATTGATTCTTCAAAATCGAATGATTTTAGTAATTCTGACAAATTCAGTGCATTCTTTAATGCATTTGCATCCGACCTCCTCTTGTGCGTCATATAACAACTTAATTCTAACAAAAGCTACGGACTGGATGAAATTGATGCAAAATTTGCACAATTAGCAGCTGAAGCTATCGCTCCGACACTGTGTTTGCTATTTGACGCATGATTTGAATTTGGATTTTTTCCCACCTGTTTAAAACAAGCCGAAGTTGTGCCTGTGTTCAAATCTGGTGATAGACGAAAATTAACTTCCTATAAACCCATATCAACACTGTCCTGTTTCTTGAAAATTTTGGAAAAACTTGTGTACTTTTTAGTGTGATTGGTTTTTTCACTACAGCTCAGTTTTGCGTCCCACTCAGTACGAATTTAGACCAAAACAATCAATTGCATATGCTATTTTGGATATAGTCTCAACTTGTTTTGATAATGTCGAAAATAAAAAGTTTACTGGTCTGCTGCTATTTGATCTAACCAAAGCACTTGATCCTGTTCAAGATAAAATACTTCTCCCAAAATTAAACCTCTAATTTTCAAAAATTTGCGGTAACTTTTTATCCTGACGTCGCAAAAACATGAAACTTATGTCAAAAGTTGCAAAATAGCATAGTTTATATAAGCTTTAAAAGAACTTTTCCTTCTATTTCCATCAGCAAATCAATTATTTGGAAAAATCTGATTTTTTGATATTTGCTGGATTCTGATGATTGTATACAATCATATCAAACTCACTGTATGTCAATAGTTGATGTGCTATGATCTATGTTGATCAGACTGTTTTGTATGATATCAGCAATTGGTTCTATGCAGCCTGTGTGATGTAACAAAAGCATTGGTCACTGCTAAGAAAGCAGAGCGCCAATTAAAGTTATTGACAGGTAATTATGAAAGCAAAGCATCCAGCTGTGAGAGTAAATTGATTCACAATTTACTTAGTAATCTAAATGATAAAATGCAGCATACAGAATAAATAGCAACAAGTGCAGTTTACACATTTTGTATTTTTAGGCATTGCAAAGCCTGGATTGTGGTAGTGCCGCACAGTTAGTTAAAACAGTTTGTAGTTGGCTTTTTACTGCAAATGTGGAAACAAGAATCCAAGTTGTCAAAGTGACAAAAGTTTTGCATACTGGACAGTTGGACACACCTTTAAAAGCACCGAATAATTTTCTCCAGGAGTCATACAAACAGAGAAGTTATTTGTTGAGTCCTGAATGAAGAAAAGTTTTTACGGTGTGATGCTGCTCATACAGTGGCAGAAGAACTTTGGATGTTGTGAACTTTAGAAGAACTCAGTTGTGGATTTAGTGCAATGTCTACACCAGTAGCACAGCCAGAGTTGGAAGCAAAATACAACAGCTAATGAAAAAATTCAGTAATTTGGACAGACACCCCAAAACCAAACGTGGTACAGCATTTCTGCAAAAAGAAGCAACGTTTATGAAAATGGAGAGTTTATTTGATATTTTCTATGAAGATAATATTCAAAGAAGACATTTAGAAAATGTGTACAGGCTTTGCATGTGAAAAAGATTATGCATTTTGCACTGGACCAGAAAGCAACAAGAGCTGCAGAAAGCACTGCTGCAATTGAAAAACTCGCAACAGGTGACATACGATTTAAACGAAGAGCAGAGTCATTAGAATCTCCATCAACAAGCAAAAGATTGGAACTAGAAACAGTATCGAATGATAACATTATGCATTTGTCAGACACAGGCTCTGTTGGTAGTGATTCTTTACAATTTACATCAGATAATTTATTGTATTTATGGGTGACTGTGATTCGAAACTGCAACAAGCTAGGATCAGTTTACCAAGCTTAACCTTGATATGTGAAAGGTTTCAATTCACAGATCGCACAGAAGCTGCTGTGGAAAATGCAGTCATCAAGGACTTAATTCAAGCAACCTTTTAACCAAATATGATGACATCTCACTATTGATAGAAGCAAACTAAGGCGAGAAAGGGTGAAGTATTGTGAAGAAATGAAAAAGAATGACGACTTGTAATTTTCTTGCATCAATGGCATATACGAGTTCATGGATGGCCAAAAAGATGCGACCCAAGTTGTGATAAAAGAAGTAATTGTAATTACATTTTGTTCACCACGTTGCCTTGGCCAGAAGACAGCGAAGGGGCCTTACAGTCTTCGAATCAAGCTGCCACCTGCCCACCTGTCTACGACACACGTTGGAGGCTTCACACTGTCTCTTTAACTGCTGAACGTCAAGCAGGGAAGCTGTGAATACCAATTTTTATAGTCTTTGGTTTGACCTGACTGGAAATCGAACCCGAGTCTACCGTTTCAGTCGCAGACGTTCTATCCACTCAACCACTGATCGGTTAAATGAAAGAGACAAATATTACCAAAAAATTGTGTAGAAGAATATTACATTGTAGTATGAGCAATAGGAGAGTTTTTTTAACTCATGTGTCACCATCGCTTGAGAAAGGAAGATCCATTGCTCAGTGTATATTCAATAGTATAAAGGCTAATTCATTGCAGGAGACTCTTGGTGTCGTGGGTAGCGATGGAACAGCTGCAATGATTGCTGTAGTATCCTAATTGCAATAGTTTTGCAATACTCAGTATGATTGTTTTAACTATTTATTGCATCTATGTTAGTAACCTAAATTATGTAACAATCTTTAAAATACTGGTTTTTCTTGTAACAGACATTAATTTTTGGCAAATGAATGTGTGTCAGTCTACTATTGCTATATCAGCAAAAAACTAAGAAGCAAAAATATTTTTAGGAATCATTTTATTAGCAGATTTTACGTTGAACATCATAAAAATTAAGTTTTTATTGAACAACTCATTTTCTGATGGAAATAGAAGGAAAAGTTCTGTTAAAGCTTATATAAGAAATGCTATTCTGCAACTTTTGACATAAGTTTCATGTTTCTGCGATGTCAGAATAAAA
This sequence comes from Trididemnum nubilum, assembly GCA_963965965.1. Taxonomy (NCBI): domain Eukaryota; kingdom Metazoa; phylum Chordata; class Ascidiacea; order Aplousobranchia; family Didemnidae; genus Trididemnum; species Trididemnum nubilum. The sequence continues at coordinate 49,400,455 of OZ014473.1, read as the reverse complement.
AGTTACAGCAAATTTTTGATAATTAGTGGCTGCCAAACCACTAGATAGCAGTAGCATGAACATTTCTGCATGCAACCCCACAAAAACAGATCTAATGGTGTTTTTAGTCCATTTGCCAAGTTTTCTGACTCCAAGTAAATTGATATCAAAGAAAAAATTTTTTTCACTCCACCTTATTCAACGTAATTGGAATTTTAATAGGATTGCAAGGGGGTTTTACAAAACACTGTTGCTTTTTATTTTTGTATGACAATCGCCCCACTGCACAGCACTATGAAACAAAAAAATGGCCGACAAGGAATTCATATGCACCTGGAGTGAAAAATACCCAACACATTCCTTTTGTAAATCTTGATAAAATTGTAATGCCACCATTGCATATCAAGCTAGGACTAATGAAGAACTTAGTGAAAGCTATGGAAAAACAGAATTCGAAGGGTTTTGAATTTCTCCATAAAATGTTTCCCAAGCTAAGCCAAGCCAAGTTGAAGTAAAAAGGAATCTTTGTTGGTCCACAGATTTGGAAAGTTTTTAAAGACCTAGAGTTTGAAAAAACATTTAGATATACTGGAACTATGAGCTTGGAATGAATTTACATGGATTTCCTCCAATTTTTTGGGAAATTTCAAGTCAAATTCGTATCAAGAAGGTGTTGCAGAGTTGCTTGGGGCATACAAAGAGATGGGGAGTTGCATGTCCTTAAAGATACATTTTCTTCATTCTCACCTTGAGTGTTTCCATGAAAATCTTGGAGCAGTTAATGATGAGCAGGGTGAAAGATTTCACCAAGACATCCAAGCTATGGAAGAAAGGTATAAAGGAATTTGGAATGAGGGTATGATGGGTGATTATTGCTGAATGTTGTACCGTGGTGATGCAAACCATCTATACAAACGGATATCATCTGTCAAACAACTTTAAGTTTTCCTCATTTGAACTGGTATTGATTGCAGTATTAAGTGGTATCCAGATTGCGAGCAGCAAACATTTTCTACATGTGTTACTCTGAAAAACACTTTTGTTGAAGCTACCCCGAAAGACATTTTTCAAAATCACCCAAGTACAGGCTGTTTAAAGGCTGCCAATAAACTTTTTTTTTTCAAGACTACAATTAATAAAAAAGAGTTGGCCCATTTTCCAATCTTCAGTCTCTTGGTAAACAACCAAACTCGTACATTAATCTTGTTTAATCTTTTTTGCTCGATTTTTTTTTCAAATTTGTTTAATTAGGTATAACAGCATGCTAATGTGGTTAGTAGCCTAGTGTAAAATAGGTCAGTGCTTTCGGAAAGTGCTGGATGATGTCTTAGAGCAATTAATAAAATAAAATACAGACCATAAAAAGTAATCTAAAACCCCACAGCCTGTTTTGTCTTTCGACTCGTCAGGAGGGTATCTTATTCAAATCTATTTGAATAAGATACCCTCCTGACGAGTCGAAAGACGAAACAGGCTGTAGGGGGTTTTAGATTACTTTTACTTTTTATGGTCTGTATTTTACTTTTTATCTTATTCAAATCTATTTGAATAAGATACCCTCCTGACGAGTCGAAAGACGAAACAGGCTGTAGGGGGTTTTAGATTACTTTTACTTTTTATGGTCTGTATTTTATTTTATTAATTGCTATTCAAAACCTGAACAACAGCCATGATAATGGCATAGATATTGTCATTTGTGGGGCACAAAATGTACGCCATGCCCTTCATATCTCAAAATTCTTATGTTTTAGAAGAAAACTAATGCGAGATTTGGAATCAGCATCGTGATGTTACTCAGAAATGAGTGATCTTGTTCTCGTTTAACAAAAAAAACTATTTTTCGTTGACTAGTGATTAGCTTAAAATTGCTAAATTTTAGTATCTCTTATCCTTCATATTATTATTGCAGCTCATGTTTTTGTGTGTGTGTGTGTTTTTTACGACAGTTCCTTGTAGATCGAACTAAGATTTTTATTATGGCTTTCTAGAGTGGCTGCAGATTCGAAGAAAGAAATCACAGTTCTTTTGCTGTCACTCAAAGCACTTACTAATAACTCTACTTTTCATCTGTTTTTTGATTTTTATTTATCTAGTGGCGTCAATAAACGAACTTGTACTTTACATTACCGAGCTCGCAGACCTTCACATGCACGTACAAAAATAACCTCTTGCCTTTGGTAAACATTTGGTTCAGTAGCGCCTCTTATAAAATTCTTGTTATTAATGCAAGCGAGGAAATTTCTGTAATGCGGACCCTGGTCTATTTTGAACACAATTCAAAGTTGGCCAAGAGTCTAAAATTGCAAATGTTTTTCTCAGATATGTTTTACTATTACAGGCGCAGTGCTAGTGGTTTATTTGCAACACATAACGTTAAATTTTTTTCGCTTAACAAAAACTTTTCATCGTTTTTTAAATATTGTTTAAAATTTTGTCAACGAAAACAAAAAAACAGAATTCAACGCAACCAATTTTTTGTCATTCTGGAAACTGAATTTTTGCTACTGCATTAGGTGACAGTTTTTTTAGCTTCTTTTGAGTTCGAACAGGAAGGTGTCAAAGCGTTCTCTCTCATCTACTCTGTCCTGCATCTCCTCAGTAGCTCCATTTTTCTATCTCAGTAACTCCATAGATATGTGCATGATTGTTAGGTTTTTTATGCAGTAAATGCCTTGCTTGTTGATTTGCGACTTCAATTGACTTCACCCAAAGTCTGCTAAATAAATTTTATGTGGGCCTTGTGCTGTCATTAAAGCAGTGCAGCAGTGCTAAAGTTTGTTTAATGTTCGTTGTTGAAGAGAAAGTGTTTGAATGGAAAATCTCGTAAACCACAGGCGGTTTCTTTATTTGCGTTGCAGAGACTCAATCTCTTCGCATCAATCAGTTGATTCACAGATGCTTGGTATTCGCATCTTCGCTCTATGGCCCATCGTTTGCAACCGTGCAGTACATTCCTCATTGTTCGCTCACTGTAAGTAAGCACAATTTTCTTATTTAAAAAGTTTAGACAAAAATCATTTGTTATTTTATTTATAGCCGCAGTGTTATAAAACTGTATGATTAGAATGAATGATTTCGTGCATGAGCAGTGTAGTAAACCCAGTTGGAACCGGCTTTGTTTTTCGCTCAATTTTGGTTAAATCTCCGATTTTAGAAATATGATTTCAGTCATCTCAATTGTTGTCACCAGGAATATAAATTAAATCAAGTTTATTAGTTCAACTGGTGGGGCAGAAAACTTTTTTGCCAACGTTTCAATAGGCTATGCTCATGAAATGTACTACCTATCTTCGTCAGGGCCAGAATGCAAAGTTAAAAACAAACATACGATAGATGCGAAAATTATGTCACAAATGAATCATACGTTAACACAAAAATTATAACAAAATGGAAGCGAAAAACTGACAGATTGGCGGAGCATGAAAAACAATAATATTACGTCATGCGGTTTCAAGTAGAGTAGCCGAGTAATGCTAGGAAATTTGTCATTGGAACGACCGACGCTCGCCTCGCGTGTTGCTCTGTTTTTACTCAGCCATTTTCCAACTAACGAGTGCGACATTTCAAACTTTTGCTTATAACTCGAGAACGGTTTGGTCTAGCAACATGAAATTTTGACAGCAGTTTGAGATTAATGAGTTGTATGTTTGTACACAATTTCGAGGCAATAGGTCACGTGACTTCGGTTTTAAAACCCGAAAACCGCCCCACACAGGGTTTCTACGATCGGGAAAAGTCGGGAATTTCGTACAGGCATTTCCCGACCGGGAAAAAGTCGGGAATTTCGTACAGGCATTTCTCGACCGGGAAAAAGTCGGGAAAAGTGCGTGCTAATATTGAATAACCATGAAAAACAATTACCTAGGCAAAAATAGCGCACTGCACCATGTAGAAACTAACGCGTATGGAGCAGATCAATATTAAATATCCCGTTTGTCTTTCTAATACTTCTATTAAGCGCATAATAATAGTAATAACACACCTGGCTGTGTTGTGTTAAAGCTTCAAGAACTGTGGTCCTGCCGATTTATTTCGTTACAATACAGGTTCAACAAAACTTTAATTTAGGAGTATTATTATTATGCTGTAGTTAAAGAGGATTATTACATCAACGGCAATTAAGCAAACGATAGAATTCAAGTACTGGTAGCCTACTAGCACTAAAGGAGAAATAGCGTGCTATACGCAGACAGCAGGCAAAAGGTTAGCAGAAAAGATAAGGCTATTTCAACAAATGCTACATCCGAGTAAAGTTCAAAGATTATTAACTCACCACACGTCAATAATGCCTTGATAGCCTTCAGTAGGCTGTCTGCCTAGGCCATGTTTGGCTTTTGAGTTGAGAAATTTACTAGCCTATGCGCTAATATAATACGCGCTACGAGCAAGGATTGCGAAGTTACACAGACTCTTTAGCATGATTGTATTGCTATACAGAAAATATTCGCTAGTTTTTAATGTACAGAATTAAAATTTAAATGCTTCATGAATTAGTATAAATGATTGAAATGGTGCGACGTACTTCATTTTTTTACATAATTTCGTATAGAAACTGTTCAAGGTAACCTGCAGAAAAATGAGAGAGAGGTAGCTCTTGAGTTAACTGCAAAACACAGGTTAAGAATATTATTTGAGAATTAAGAATGTTACAAAATTAGCCAATTGTTAGTTCAATAGTTCTCAACATAGATGGGCAAGTTAATGCAAAACGTTAGCTTCGTTAACCACTAGTCCGTTAACAAACTCCACACCTCCGTTAACGTTAATCCGTTATTTTCAGCTTTAATTAACGGAAGTTAATAAAGTTTGTTAATTCGTTATCATTTTGCGTGCAACTTACATTTCTGTTTATTCACCTGCTTCTAGAACACAGATTGACGTTCTTGAGCTCATTGTAAGAAAGTATTTTTTGCTCTGGTGTTCTTTTTCTGTTTTGGAAGTTATATTTTGCAGTCTAATCTAATTTTAAGATAAAAATAGGTTCAAATGCGCTAACGAAGCTGCGATCGGAAAATCTTTGGAAATTGTGAACAGCGATAATTAATAGATCTAAGAGGCTGCAGCTTATCAGTTGCCACAAAGAAGAGCTCCTTTCTTCGCTTCTATAAAACTCGTGCTAATACGCAGCGAATGTTACCAGTTCAAACTGGTTTGTACCCGTACGATGAATAAATGGTACAAAATATTAATGATAAAAATCTTAACGGAAGTTAACAGAACTTAACGGAAGTTACTTTAGTCCGTTAGCACAACTTAACGGAAATTGATTTAATCCGTTAACATGAAAAAACTTTTTAACGGATTAACACGTTAATTAAAAAGTAAGCTTCGTTATTAATGGATTAACGGTCTTGTGCCCACTTATGGTTCTCAATATTGGGGCTTCAGAGTGTACTGGCCCTATGTATGGTTAAGAGCAGTATTGAATGTGAGATCATTGCAGATATATAAAAGGAAGCGCCTATTTCACAGAAAATTTACCACCCACGAAACAGCACAAGATACGGCGCGCTGAAGTTCTCTATTTTTCTCTCATCATAGATTTTCTGCTAAAATAGTCACTCTGTATACAAAATGAATAGCGCCTAGCGGATACACTTCTTAAGTTGTTAGATGTGATGATAGACGTACAAGTTAATAGTTTCACTGATTATTAATTTCTGTTCTTTGTAGCATAAGCTGACATACTGGTTAGTGAAAGTTGTGGCGAAATATTTTTGAGCTGACTACTGTTACACACGTAGGAGCATGGGTGCCGGAAGTTTTTTTTTTGTAAGAGTTACAAAATTTGAAAAAAGGTGAAGTTTAGATTTTAAAAGGGCAGTTTTTGAATTTCAAAATTTATCGTTTGAAGTTCATGTCTGATTTTTTTGTATTCGTATAGTAGATATAATGCCAATTTAGACGGGCAAAGACTTGCCCTGTTTTCCCCTGATTGGAAAAAATAAAAGGCAAGGCAGAAATCGCACCCCCTGCCAGGCTTCCGGCTCAAATGTGTAGGTACTTGTTATTTTGTAAATTGCAGAATTATGCGCATTTCAGAATAGTTCATTCATTGTCCACAAAGTGTTTTTTGTGTTCAATCAAGTGCAACATGCACCCCTTCAACCCATGTAGTGCTGAGTAGCCTATATCTCGTACTTCCTTTCGACCACAACAAGTAAACTGCTTGACCGTAATTATGCCAAATCGAGATATGTAGTCCTGTAGTAGTGGATATAGAAGCCAGTTATTGGTTATGAGATACGATTATTGAGCCTGTAGTCTAAATACTATGCCGCATTGCCTCCATCTTGTATGAATCCAAACACCATGTACTATCACTTAATAATTAAGAAATGTCCATTTCTTTAGACTATTTAGTCGTCTTCATCCATGTAGTAATTGAGTTCTATTGAGTTAGTTTTTGGATTGTGTTAAAATAACTGCAATTTTGTGTGTTCCAGATGACTAGAGCTTAGCAAGGATGGCAGTACGGTACGGTACGCCTTAGTTTTTGCTAAGAAGTACGGTACGCTGGTAAGGTACTCCTTTTTTGTAATGGTACGGGTACTGTACGTTGGTGCGTTGTTCAAGTTAAAAATCCCAGACTTTTCGCACATTGCTCTGAAGTTTTGTGCGCTAAGGCAAAAGACAGCTGCAGCCGATGCTAAATGTGTGAATTGAGATCGCTGATTTATAGACTAGTGATTTCAAAGTCAGTTAAAGTTGCGAGTAGTTAAATACAAGAATGGCAGTACGGCACGGTACGCCTCAAGTTTTGCTAAGAAGTACGGAACGCCTGTTTTGTAATGGTACGGGTAGAGTACGTTGGTACGATACGCTTCAAAAATTGAACTGAAGTACGGTACGGTTCAAGATGCGAGGTACGTAGTACGCAAATTCTGAACGTACCATACCGTACTGCCATCCTTGGAGCTTAGTTTGCTTTGAGCAAATTTTGGTATGGAAAAAGTAGGGAATTTTTTGTTGACAAATGCGTGGGAACCCTGCCCGCAAGTTTGGTGTAAAAAGCGGTCTCAGTCAAAAACGGCTTAAGTATGGCAAAAAATATTTTATAGGGTTATATGTATCAAGATACCCGTTCATCCCAACCAACCCAATTTTGGCCGCGATGAGGTTTATTTCTTTTTTTTCTTCCTAAATTTTGTACGCTCTTCTTCTAAACCACAACACATCGAAATCTAATTTTTGTGTAAAGTTGTTGAGCTGCAAATGCAATTTTTTCTCCCGAAATGTTTTGGGGAAACTCCACCGGGAACCCCCCAAAATGTGGCCCCAAAAATCCATTTTTTGAATGGCTCAAGCTAGGGTGCTAGTTCTTTTTGATATCAGTAGATATTAAACAGACAAATATTTTGACATAGTTTGGGGGTGCCACCCCTCCAGGGACCCCCCAAATGGACCCCCAATAATCAATTTTTGGACGGCGCAAGCTAGGGTGCCAGTGTTTTATGATATCAGGAGATATTTAACTGACAAATATTTTGACTCCACTTTTCTGGAGGTTCCATAATCAGATGTATTTGAATACTTGCTGATTTTACGGTAGACAAAAAGTACTTTTGAGCATCACAGCATTAGCTATGCGTCGGTCGTTCACTGGGTTTGCTGGCAAACTCCCATCTACTTTTGCTTATCATTCATAGTGTTGGGGGTTTGGTTAATGAAATACGACTTGATAAACCGACGTTTTTTGAAGTCAAGTTGAAATCTAGAATTTTACCCTGGGTCCAATTCATGGAATGTTTGTTGTCAAAAATATGCTTAGTTAGTGCTGACTTATTGAATTGTAGATGCCAAATGTCTGCTAAGTGTTCTTTTTGGGTGTTGGAAAAACTGCGTATTGTTTCGCTTATGTATGAGAAGTCACAGCATTTATTCATTTAAACTAAAATTACTCTACTTCAAACTGCATGATGTAATATTGTTGTTTTTTACGCTGCGCCAATCTGTCAGTTTTTTGCTTCCATTTTGTTATATGATTCATTTGTGATGTAATTTTCGCATCTATCGTATGTTTGTTTTTAACTTGGCATTCTAGCCCTGACGAAGATAGGTAGTACATGCCATGAGCATAGCCTATCGAGACGTCGGCAAAAAAGTTTTCTGCCCTACCAGTTGAACTAAAAAACCTGGTTTAATTTATGTTTTCAGTCGTTTTTCAAATTTTATTGATCATTTTCGCTTGTATGGAAAAAATACGAAACCTTTTTTATGCCCAATAAAATATACCATTACACCTAGGCAAGAAGTTACGATAATTCAACACATTTTGATATTACACAACACATAAATGCTCTTGGAATTGTCAACGGCCCTGAGTCGGTATTTTGACTTTGTGAGTTTGATCGCTACCCATTTGCTTCTTCCAGTTGCAGTGATGCCTTGTGGTTTAGGTATCGTCCGCCATTTCCGGCATCGGATTCAGCATGCAGTCTTATGCTGCACTAGTGGCCACCACCGAGCTGCTCATCACCGTCGTGCCGTGCTTGAAAGACCACACACTGATGGAGGAGCTGAACCGCATGTCGAAAGAAATCATCTTGCCACTGATCGGGGTGGTGTCGTCCAAGCGAATCAAGTACTTGATGCTGATAATTGTTGTTGTAGCGCTCACTGGACAGCATCAGACGCTAAATATTGGACAATCCACGCACAATGACTACTTTGTTGTTGGAGGAATCCGCACCTGCTTAGAAGTTTTCAGTGATCGAATATATTCCTGTGGATTTCTTCGAATTCTTGTTCACTGAATTTGCTGCTTGTTCGAAGCCACCTAGCAGAGATCACGCAACAGTATAACCAGAGTGCAGGCTGAAGTCAGATCATGCGATCTGGATCGTCGTAAAAATGACGCCTTTACCCATTTTGCCGAGTTGAATTGTGCAGAGTTGAACTTGAATCAGTGCCGAGTTGAACTTGAATCAGTGCCGCGAAGCAAAAAATGCTTTTAGGCAACAGTTTATTGTTTGAACTCAGATTGTATATAACTTATCTTCAACAAGTAAGGTTTTTGCAGCTTAAAACAAAAACATTACCATTAACATAAAAGCGGTAAAAAACCCACTTATAATACGTGGCCTACAGTACAGTCGTGTAGCAAGCTTGCTGTCTGCAATCGCTCGACATGTATCAAAAATGACATCATAATTTAGCGAAGTTGAAATTTAGTAATTGGCATAATCTAGACACTGTCTATGAAGTCGTAGAATATTACGGCTGGCAAACCAGGCTATGCATGCTGGCGGTTGCTAGTGAGGTGGATGACTGCGGTATCGCACTTATCAAGGACGGTGGCAAACTATGCTGATGAATTTCGTTGGGCTTTAAAAAAGATGCTATGGTTGTGTATTGGTGAAAGTTTGTTTCTGTATGGCCGTGCTACCATTGCTACAACCTCTCTTCCTCTTTGTGACGCTAGGACTGACACACTTATCCTTGACTTGTACCAAGCATGAAGTAAATACTTTATCAAATTTTTTGGGTTCCAATTTGCTCTGGATTATTTACGTTGTTTTGCATGATAGATTTCCTCATGGTGGCACGCAACGTAGGTATCTTTGCATTCAAATAATTACTCTCCTCCAAAAGATGGCGGTGAAGATTGGACGAGAGATGTCGCGTACTCACCTAACGCCACTCCTGCAATCATTTTTCAAGTAAACATTACATTTTAACATGAGGCATTAAGAAGTCAAACTAGGTTTCGATTCCCATCCAGATCAAACCAAAGACTATAAAAATTGGTATTCACAGCTTCCTGCTTAACGTTCACTATTAAAAGGGACAGTGTGAAGCCTCCTTTGTGTGTGGTACGCAGTTGGGCAGGTGGCTCAAAGACCGAAAGGTTTCTTCAGTTTCTTCTAGCCAAGGCAACATGTTGAATGAAGATGTAGTTACACTTATGATTCTATCAGTTAACGTCCAAAAATTATCTCAAATTGACAAATAGAACTTGGTATTTGTTAAACTCACCTATCGTTTCAGCAACTTCTTAATCCACAATACTAAGGCTGATGAGAACGACTATTCAAATGACGGGTCTCAGGTGCGTTGACGCTCACAATGTTCGAAACCAATAAAGCATCACAACCAGGCAGTGAAATTACGCATTGATTGGTGGAGTGTTTGGTCGGAGCTGTCCCGCACTTTACTGTGGATGAAAACAAATGCTGCTCCGCAGAACTTTAGCTGAACTGGACTCAGAAGAGACAAGTGGCAATTTTCACACTACTCAAAGAGTGGACATCACAACATCATGCAGGCAGCTAATTGGCCATCTCTCATGGATAGTTGGTATCCAATATTGCTCGCCTCTTACGACCCGCTGGGAGGGTAGCTTTGGTGAAACGTTTTGCTAACTTAGTCATTGATACATCACATCTGTGGAGTTGCCATGTGACTGCGTATCAGGAAGCGCATTATTTTGTGAAACATATCACGTTGGTGCGACTTATATAACGATGTTCATGTTTCTGCTAGATCTTGCAAACGGAGGCTTAAAAGCGCTAATAAAAGTTTCAAAAAAAAAGGAATTATGGCGATATCAAAAGTTACGAAATGATTTCCATGCAATCATGAGAAAATTAGAATAAATTGGTCATTTTTTTGTCCTCACTTTGGCCAAATGACTAAAACGTTAACCCAAATTGGCAACCGTTAAAGTACTTTGGACTTTTTCCTGCTCCAGATTCTAAATTTCGTTTGTTGTAAACATGTCAAATTTGGCTCATTGTCTCCTTATTAACTTTGTGCGACCAAATGGCCTTTAATTTTTTTTACGTTTTAACCAAGGAGGTTCTAAATAGCTTGTGTGCGCAGGTGGATGACATCATGTTGATACCAAGCAGTCTTGAGCCTGAAGCGGACAGTATCGCCGCTGCCGTGAGGATGGCAGAGGGAAGATTCCAGCCTGGCGTACAAAATGAAAACAATTTGGTAATATGAAGACGTTTTTGAAATTAAGCAAAGTCATGATTAGACAGTTGGGCTGATTGGCTTGTTCTGTGTTCACTGTTTACTTTACTGTGTGCGTACATTAGACAGTTCACAGTGCTTTAGGAAATTCAGGTCAGAAGTTTATGGTCAGTCGATTCTATTTGTGCTTACGAAGCAGTCCTCTACTCCTATCTAATCACACAAACATAAAGTACAATTGGCAGTGCGTCAAGTTAGTGATCGAAAGGTTGCCAACTCATGGTTCTTGGTTGCGAGCTGGCAAATGCGTCGTTGCGTTCTTGGAAAGACATTTTATGCTTATTTCGTCATTAGGGCCTAGCAGTTTGCCCATTGTGGTGGCCCAGCCTGACGATACTTGCTAACAAAACCCCTCAAAAAAGGAAAGTTTTAATTCCAGTGCTGTTTTCGTTCCCGGTCAAAGTTACCCCTCAATGTTAATTTGGACCCAGACAACCTACGCTACAGCGAAATGACTCGGGTGTGAGCATCAGTTGCACGATGCAAACCACAGTTGATGGTCACTAAAAGTTGTTCATGCGCTCACACTATTGTTTTGAATGTCGGTGTAGATTAATGTGATGGCGTCGATCCTTTAGAAATGTCAGGTGCTCGAGTGAGTCACGATCATGGGCAACTCTATATTTGAAGCTTTAAAGGTTGCATTTGTTGATACAGATATGGGTTCGGATGCCATTGCAGCTGACCGATTGTGATAAGAATTTCGTTGATTATTTCTATGCTATTGTGCCTGGCGGTGCCGCGTTGTTCATTATGAATTTTGAAAGTAAAAACGGATCAGCTCTGTAAGGTCTCGCGAAGATTAAAAATTGTCTGTGGAGATTCACTTAGCCTAACACTAAATATTTAAAATGCGCTGAAATTGTAGATAGTTAGATTTTTAGCATAACTGCATTCCCACAAATATTAGGGCATTCTCGCATAAAAAATTCTAATCTTGTTACAAAAACTTTCTATTATCTTCTTACAACTATTGCATCAAAGATTTTTCGTTTACACAGTTTGCATATTCTTTTTCATTACATATTTAAGCAGATATCTGCTTTGGTGACAAGAACAGGTTCATGCTGATGACGGGTAGTCATTTTTGTCAAATTGTTGCAATGAAAATCATCCATGATGCTGGCATATAAATTGCTTCTCTGACAAGAGGGTGGTTGCTTGACTTGATGACCGAAAGGTCTTTTGCACCTTCTTAAACGAATGCTGATTGAACGATACTCGTAATTTCTACTTCTACGATACTCTTAATTTCTACTTCAAGTTGCAGATTGTTCAATGATAATCGTAATTTTTGTCACTGTGGTGGTTGAAAAAGAGCGAGCGTTGAATTTACTTCGTAGAGTAGTGAAATGGTTTTTAAAATAAATAAAGAGTAGCTCTGGCAGCAGAAAGGCCAAAATTGTAAACCTAAGCTAGTACGGTTCCAACTTCTAAGTTACCAAAGGCTAAAGAATACAATGACTATCTAACACGATTTAAGAGGGCCGTAACGCTAAGTAAAAATATTTACGACTACTATCTGTATAGACTATCAGGTGTAGAAAAATGAACTTAACGTTTAACCAAATCGTAAACAATACGAATAACAAAACAACAAATAAACACTTGTATTTACCGAAATAGTTCATCCAGCAAGTTGTGGAAGAAAATCCAATCTTGAAAATAAATCATCTCGGAAAACAAATAATGGGCAATTGACTCAACCGCTGTTAGTGAAAGAATGACTGGTTGTCGTACTGTAGCAAGACTGCAAAACGCCGCTCAAAGTATGCAAATAAGCTGATTATGCAAAAGGCAAAGAAGTTGCAAACTGTGAGATAAAACATCACGTGCTATCAGCAATGCAAAGAGCAACGATTATCGGCTCGACTAAGAGCAGACAAGGTCAGGTTCGAAACCAGCTGCCGTTGAAGTGGCGTAACGAGCTTTAAAAACTTCGAAAAGCGGGCGATAAAGGTATCAATGCTAATGTTTAGTGCATCAGCTCGCGCCATTTGCTCTCTGTTGATTTTCACAAACTGTTTTTATAATATTTAGCAATGCATGATGATGCCGTTAAGACGAAATATGTGTTTGCTGCGATCTTAGATATAGTGTGCCTGACTGATACGGTTTTTAAACTTAAGATTCTAATTTGTTCACTGTTATTGATTTGGCATTAAGTGACGTTCTATCAGTGTGTTGTCTCGCAGACTCGTAAACGAGCACTAAGAGTGGACCGAAAGTTGGCCGCAGAGATTCAACAAGAATTGCTAGAAACCTTCACCCCCACAACTGCCTACCTTGCGTACGTGCCCTTTGCCCGGCTCATGGGGGGGATGCACATGGAAGAGATCCTCAACAGTGACATCGTCTGGCGGCTCAGCTCCAGGGCTTCAGAATTATCGGGAGTCCAAAGTGACTTAGTAAGTACCACTCCGTAACGTTAGGTTTGTTTGGAAAATAAAGTTATATGTTTTTATCTTCGTGAACCCATTGCTCTTTCGGAAGCAGTAAGCTTGTCATATTGCTGCTCAAAAGTCAAAACTTGATTTCAATGATGGTGTCTCTTCATACGAAACCTTTTCATGTAAAATGATTTAAGTAATTTGTATTAAATGAAATCATTCGTGTCGATTTAAGAAAGTATTCCATGGACGCTTCATAGAGACCTGCAATGCTTTAAAATCTGCACTGCACAGTACAGTGCACATAAACATGGTTAAAATAATAGAAAAAACGGTCGGGTACATTTTAGTAGGCCCATGATCGATTTGGAAATTTTCAAAAAATAATTGAACCCCTCCATGAGGTACGCCACATGTCTGTTATGATATCCTGGCTGACGAGAGGGGATATTTCTTGAAACATTCGCTGTGCTAGGCTGCTAATTTTGTGACTTGGCTGTCGTGTCAGGTTTGTGGCGATTCATTTATTTTTTTGACTTTCAAGAATTTATCTCTGACCAATTGGCAGGGTCAAGGGTCATCCTGAAAAATTCATCAAGTTTGTTATCGTTCGTTTTTTGCGCCGTGGATGAAACTATCTTGTCTGTTTGATTTGTGAAGAAGCAGTTCGAGGGAGACTGCAGCTGGAATGGTGCAATTTAAAGCGAAATTTATCTTTAATTCACTATTTTATTGGCAGGAAAGCAACCACCATGGGACTATTTCTATGGTTGGAAACCAGATTGTTGTGGAGCAAGATCAAGCCAAACCAGCAGCTGGTAAAGTTTCTTCTTGTTGGTTCAAGCACTTAGTATATCATTTAGGGGTGCGTGACGTTTTGATGCGAGACGCCCCGACCCAGCCAGTTTGAAATGTTTTGTCACACATCGTTGCCCCGTGACGTTTTGACCGAAATGATCAAAGTTAGCTTTTGTTGAGTTTGTTTATTTCTCTTATTTCTTTTTCTTGCTTCATGGATTTTTCATTAGGTTATTTTGCTTGAAATTAATAATAATCAACTTTGATTAAACTTTGATTGTTTTTTCTATTTTACGCAATCTTGGAGATTGTAGATAGCTTCATTGCGAGCTAGAATCAACTCCATGTTTGTAGCATAACTAGTTGAATCATTTGCAGTAATCAATCAAGCGAATAGTAATTTCCACTATAACGACGAAAGAAATCCAAAGTTACCCTATAATTTTCGCAAGCTTGTTACCTGCGATTTTGCCTAAAACATGATTTATCTGAATTCTTCCAGGTTTAATTTATTTCCTATCAACAGCAAAAAACGCATAAAGAAAAAGGAAAAGAAAGAAATGAGAGATATGCGCAAAAAAAGCTAAATTTGACCTTGGGTTTATTGTTACCCAACGTAAACACAAAGAAAACGAAACCATGCAATGCGGTATAATTGGAAAATTAGATAATGAAAAATAACCCACGATATTCAAATGTGAATTGAATTTGTTAGCAAAGGAGCTGGAAGTGATCGTAAAGGTCTTGGAGACAAACAGCTCCTAATTAAAAAATTAAAGTAAATTTTTTGAATTAGAAATCACTTATTTTATTTTTCTAGCAGTATGGGCAAGGCATCTAGAGTTTAATTTAACATTCTTGAACCAAATAGGTTTTATAATTTTTATAGAAGTTGCTTATCTTTTGTAGTTTTATTTCTTTTTCTACGTTGTTCCAAATTTTTACAACTGTCTATCTAAATGATTTTTAAAGCCTGACTAATCTAAATTTGGGAATATAGTATGTGTGATGATTTTGATTACTCTTGGTTGAATAACGATGAATATTTGATGGTTTAGCAAATTGGCCGTCAAATGCTGAAGGAAGTTTTGAATTATCATGTTTGTCCATCAAAGTTGCAGTCTCTGATTTACAAGATTCGTGAATTTTTGGAATCATAAGATTTTTGTATGAGGAGGTAACATGGTCATATTTTTTTCCAACTATGGCTCTTGGAGCGTTATTTTGCGGCGTTTGTAGCTGCTTTTGTGCATCACAAGGAAATGTGGAACCCTAAGTTGCCAATCCATACAGTAATTGAGGTTGGATTGATGAGTAATATAATGTAGTCATTGACTCCGCTGTCAGAAACTTTGTTACTTTCCATGATATACGAGGATTGCTCTCACAATTTGTTTTTTAACCTTTTGAATATGTGGTTTATAATTGAGATATTGGTCTAAAACAGGGCTGGCCAACCTGCAGCTCGCGAGCCGCATGCGACTCTTCGCTCGGTTCCATGCGGCTCTTTTCCGTAGGCCATATTTCTTCTAAAAAAGTACTAGCTCGTGTCTAAATCATTGAATTTGGACAACGTCATAAGACTGTGATGGAAATCGTCAACTACATCCGCACCCATGCCCTTTACCACGGGCAATTCAAGAATCTAATCGCTGAGCTGGAATAAAGGTTTCCAGGTGATCTGCCGCTGCACTGTACTATATTGTGGCTGTCAAAAAGCCAGGTACTCTCTCGCTTTTTTCAGCTCTTAGATGCCCTAAAACGGTTCATGAAAGAGAAGAACAAGAACTATCCCGAGCTCTCGGACCTCGAGTGGATTAAGGACCTGGCCTTTTTAGTCGACATGTTGTGTCATTTCAACAGATTGAACTTGAATTTGCAGGATAAGTTAAAAACGGTGCCCGACCTATTGCAAAGTATATTTGCTTTTATCAACGAACTGAAGTTGTTCAAGTCGCATATTCAAAAGGGAGATTTAACGCATTTTCCTACTCTGCTAAAAGCCAGCGGGCAAGTCACTAGCGCCGCGCTGAATAAGCAAAGAGTTAGATATGCAACACTTCTTGAGACCCTGCAAGAAAGCTTTGTTCCGTGATCTACAACTGAAAAGGCCACAGATTACGTTCCTCGTCGACCCATTTAATTCTAAGACCAACTGTTTGAAAGTCCCTCTAGTCTCAGATGAAGCTGCAGCTGAGTTGGAGATGATCGATCTTGGTGAGGAGGACCAACTCAAACCTGCTTTAAGGGAAAGAACCATTGAGTTTTGGAAAAGTGTGCGAATGAAAAAGTACCCCAATGTCAAACGGGCTGCACTTAAGATACTAGCAATGTTTGGGTCAACATACGTCTGCGAGTCTGTGTTTTCTACCCTAAAATTTGTGAAATCAAAGCATTGATCTGTTATGACTGACACTCATGTGAAAGAATTGCTTCGATTGGCAACAACGGAATACAAGCCAGATTTGAAGTGGATTGTTCAAGACAAGGAATGCCAGAAGTCCCACTAAGTAACATGCATAACACTAAATGGCTTGTAAATTTCTGTCATTATCATGTTGGTGTGTGACATTTACAATAAATCTAGCTGAGCAAAGGTATGTGTGTGAGTGAGGAAGAGATGGGGCAATGTTCATGTGTGCCGATGTGTATGATATGGCTCTTTGCGGTAACACAGTAAGAAATGTGGCTCTTAGTCTCTGACTGGTTGGCCACCCCTGGTCTAAAACAATTCCTAAATATGTCACCTTATCACCAGAATTAATTTGAAGGCCGTTAATGTTAGTATAAACATGTATAGGAGTGCCTCTTATTGATGGTTGAATTTTTGAAATAGAAGATTTTTTCGGGTTTATTGTTAGTTTATTTCGGGTTTATTGTTACTCGGTTATAAGTTGTTTCTGTATGTCGTGCGGGTTAGATCATTTCAGCTTACAGTTCTGAGGAGTTGTTGTTGAGGACTGACAGTCCAAAACAGCACTGTTCACTGTGTTCAGCCATGTGAGGTTCAGGTAGTTCGTAGAAAGCCAAAATATAGAGCTATGTTGTTGAGGTTTTAGTCACTACTCTAGCGGAATGACAATATTTATTTTGAACGTATTTGTATCCGTCATCAATTATTTCGAAAATAGAGGGCATTGAATTGGTGTTTGTTTGCGCAGCATTTGATGTTGGCCGGATTGGGCTTGGAGTGTTTACTTTGTCAGTATTCTCCTGAAGACAGTGGTTATCGTTATCCAGATGACATGGTTATCGTTATTAACCAAAGCGCCTTTTTATGGTGCTGAAAATATTCGTGGCTTTTCTTTTCTCTATGAACAAGTTTTACAATTTAAAATTTTTGGGTTAAATAATTGTTTTTCAATAATAAAACTAAGTTAAGTAGCATTTTTGGACACGCTGGTGGTTTAGCTGTGTTACTTGAAATTGTTCTGTTATTTTTTCAAATTCTATAGCGAAACTTATCGGCAAACCGTGACGTCAAACTTTTTTTGTGATAATGCTGTGCTTAGAGAAGCCACTAACGAAGGCCTGTAGTGGAGGATAGTGAAGCTGCTGTCCCACCGTTATGGTCCAAAATGTACCCTTTCTTTTAACACATCAGTTTACTATCTCTCAGACTGGCAATGCTATCCGAACCTTGGCTCTAGTCATTTGCAAGATTTTAACTGGACTGGGTGCTGCTGCCCCAAACTCCACTTAAAAGTGGGTATTGTAATCAGGTGTGGCGTTTCGTGGGCTATTTGTTGAATTCCGAAAGAAATTTTATCAACAGACTTCGACGACGGCTCCTGCGATGATGAGAGCTTCCACATGAAAGGGCATTGGCTTGCTTATTGGGGGCATGAGATCGGCCTCCCTTTCGACGATAACCACATTCACTTCAATCAAATCGAGCTTTCTGTGTACCAGGGCCATACATCTGCTGTCAAGTAAGACATAACTTTTTTTTTCTGTACAAATCAATATTTTAGTGATGTGCAATTCAAGGTTTAGATAAAATCATTTACATGTTGTATTAAAATTTATTTCCTTCCATTTTGTTGCATGGGGTCATTAGTCCTGCGTTTGGTAATGTGTTTTGGGACTAGACTGATTCGAATCAACATTTTAATTCCGTTTCAATGATGCTATATTAATCGCTTTGCTGTGGTTTCTTCTGTTTGCTTGGTATGCTGTTTTGCTGATTACAGTTCACAAATCAGTGCCGAAAGTTGACTCAATGTGGATGGATTCCAACATAATATGCCCAATTGTCCAATTAGCATCAAGATTGGTTCTCAATCTTTTTCAGTTTCAGAGCCAAGTTTTTATCCTCAAAAGTTGTAAAGAGCCGCATGCAATCAACACAATTTGCAGAAGGATGCTCATAACCAAATACTCAAATCAGTTTTGAAGTATGACGACAAAAAAAGCCAATAATGTTCAATTAGAAAGATACCAGACCCTTGATTTTATGGTGATATGCCCTTTTACAGAAATGTAAAATCCAATGAGCAAACAATGCCCTAAACGCGAATTCTGCTTAATTCCAAAGCTCTTTAGCAGGGTTGTATTAGTGATAGAGACTTGAATCAAAATATCTATTTTTACGATTTTCTGTGTTTGAAAATTTATTGAGCAGGTGGAGTTTTGAGCAAACTGTATGGTAAAATCAAATCCCAAATGTATCACAGACGGGAGTCTGGGTGTTTATCCCACAGCCGCAGGTCAATTTTTGTGGTTCTTCCAAAAAAACAGCATTTTTTACGCCGTTTGGATGCCATTTTACACGTTTTTACAGCCATATGAAATAACTGAACTTTTAGCGTTTGGAATTCGCTCAGTTCCCATATTTACGATTCACTCAGACCCCCTATTTTCTGGTAAGTCAAAAACTTGCTTGAAAGCCTGCAAAGATGGGCAAAGTTTTCTAAGCGACTTGGCTAAGATGGGGGCTTCTGCCATTCCCTTCTTTACCATTGCCCCATAATACAATGAAAATGGAGAAAAGAAGGTCCTTACTGGATGAAGCTCATCATCAGCACATAACTTCTAGAACAATGCACAGAGCTGGACAGCGCTGTTTCGAGCTTTTAGCTCTCATCAGCAGCCCTCAGCTATCTTTTCAAAGGTATTCCCAGCTGAACAAACATCTTGGCCTAACTGGCAAACCTTATAGGCTATCCCGTCCTTACTACAAGGATCTAGCGATTTGTCACTTGTTTCTAAAGTACCACGAGTGAAAAATCGTTTATTCCCTACTAAGCATCTGCCTCTGTGCAAGCCAATAAGGTTTGCCAGTTAGGCCAAGATGTTTGTTCAGCTGGGAATACCTTTGAAAAGATAGCTGAGGGCTGCCGATGAGAGCTAAAACCTCGAAACAGCGCTGTCCAGCTCTGTACGTACTTGATTTGAGCTACAATGTGAAATATCATTGGAGCTGCAGGATTGGTGGTTGTTATGGCCACCTAACTGCCAGTGGAAGTTGACATGGCTTCCCAGGAGTCGACCACAAAGGACGTCAAGATAGTGCAGTTCTAGAACAATGTCCAAAAGCAGATGATGGTCAGTTGGTTGGAGTGCCTGTTAGTTGTGATGGATTGCATGTTATTGATTGAGAAGCTATAAGTGATTTTGTCGTGAACCAAACAAACAGCTCGATGATGCTAGGTCAGAGCCTGTTAACAATAATAAAAACATCTATAAAATCATTAAAATAATGCCCCCAGCAGGCTGTTTTGCCGTTAGGCTCCTCAAAGGTGTGGTGGTAAATCTAAAAAGTAAACCGAATATAAAGTTTGAGCGATAAAAGAATTGCTAGAGGTTAACCAATTAGCGAGTTCCCACATATTCCAGGACACAAACAGGCCGGGGGGGCCGTGGTAATTACCGGCGCCCCCGCTCCAAGAAAGCAAGTGCGCCGATTACCGCCAGGTGGCTACCAGCGGGGTAGGGCACTGTAATAGAGAAACAAATACCAAACTCTAAGGCATTCTAAAAGAAGATACGCTGAGCATACTGGGGCTGGCTACACTTTAACCAATAACCATTCAAAACTATCACGTGCTACTATATGACATCAGACGGTGCGAGTCCAATGCTGCACTTATACTACAACTTGTCTGATAACTATCAGGCAAAGGTGGAAGATAGTATTAACATCTGAAGCCAGAAATCGCTTGCACAAAACTTCAACTGCCAACTAATTGTGATATAATAGAAAGTACAGTAACAAGTGCATAGGTATAGAAGAACAGCAGATCATTGATTCGAATCGTGGTGGTAATTTAACAAAAATAAAACATCTATAATTATAATATCATTAAACTAATGCCCCCAGCAGACTGTTTCGCCATTAGGCTCCGCAGAAGGGTGGTGGCAAATCAGAAAAGTAAATCTTATGTAAAGTCTGGGCGATAAAAGAATTAGCATTTGAACCAATGACCTGCTGTTCTGCTATACCTATGCATTTGTTACTGTCCTTTCTATTGCGTCATACTTAGTTGGCAGTTGAAGTTTTGTGCAAGCGATTTCTAGCTTTGTTCTGCTTGGGATGCTAATACTATCTTCCACTTTTGCCAGATAGTTATCAGACAAGTTGTAGTACAAGTGCAGCATTGAACTCACACCGTTTGATGTTATATAGTAGCACGTGATAGTTTTGAATGGTTATTGGTTAAAGTGTAGCCAGCCCCAGTATGCTCAGCGTATCTTCTTTTAGAATGCCTTAAAATTTGATATTTGTTCCTCTATTTCAGTGTCCTAACCCGCTGTTGACCGCCTGGCGATAATCGGCGGACTTGCTTTCTTGGAGCGGGGGCGCCGGTTATTGCCACGGCCCCCACGACCTGTTCGTGTTCTAGAATATGTGGGAACTCGCTGGTTGGTTAACCTCTAGTAATTCTTTAATCGCTCATACTTTACGTAAGGTTTACTTTTTAGGTTCCTCCTAACCGCGAAACAGTTGGGGACATTAATTTAATGATTTTATAGATGTTTTTATTATTGTTGAGAAGCTAGATATTGATCAAGATTTCAGTTAATGGTTGCAGATAATCCAAAAAGCAGTAAGCATTCAAAAAACTTTGGTAAACTGCAAGAAATTGGACAAAATATATTGCATTTGTTACCTTTTTGGTTTTACTATTAATAAAGAATGATTTGATAAGTTTTCGATAACCGGTTGTGCAAAGTTCAAATTGGATATGATTACAACAATTTTTAAAGAGTCAGTGAGAGCGGCAGGAAGGATAATTTAAAATCATCAAAATGTTGCAACTTACCTAGATACAGGCATAAATTGTCTCTCTGACTAGATGGTGGTTGTTTGACGTGATACTGTTAGGTCTCACAACTTCCCTGTCACCTTAAGCAAATGCCGATTAATTTCTACTTTGTGCTGTTACTGAACGATGAAATAAATTGTCTTGTTCGGGTGTGACGTCATGTTTCCAGCTGTTCACGATCATCTGGACCTGGTTGAAATGCTGCATTGCATTGGGATCCTATACACCTTCCAGAAATTACATTTCCCCGAAAAACACTTGGCCGAAACTACATTATCCCGAACATACATTTCCCTGAACGTGCATTTTCCAGAAATTACATTTCCCTGAACATACACTTGCCAGAAATTACATTTTCCTGAATGTGCATTTGCCAGAATGTACATTTTCCAGAACGTGCACTTTCCAGAAATTATACTTTCCTGAACATGCACTTGCCAGAATGTGCATTAGCTCGAATGCTCATTTGGCAGAATGTACATTTGGCCGAAAGTACAGTTCCCCGAAAACTTATTTTCCAGAATTTACGCTTGCCAGAATGTACATTTGGCCGAAATTACATTTCCCCGAAAACTTATTTTCCAGAATTTACACTTGCCAGAATGTACATTTGGCCGAAAGTACATTTCCCCAAAAACTTATTTTCCAGAATTTACACTTGCCTGAATGTACATTTGGCCGAAAGTACATTTCCCCGAAAACTTATTTTCCAGAATTTACACTTGCCAGAATGCACATTTGGCCGAAAACACATTTCCCCGAAAACTTATTTTCCAGAATTTACACTTACCAGAATGTACATTTGGCCGAAAGTACATTTCCCCGAAAACTTATTTTCCAGAATTTACACTTGCCAGAATGTACATTTGGCCGAAAGTACAGTTCCCCGAAAACTTATTTTCCAGAATTTACACTTGCCAGAATGTACATTTGGCCGAAAACACATTTCCCCGAAAACTTATTTTCCAGAATTTACACTTGCCAGAATGTACATTTGGCTGAAAGTACATTTCCCCAAAAACTTATTTTCCAGAATTTACACTTGCCAGAATGTACATTTGGCCGAAAGTACGTTTTGCCGAAAACTTATTTTCCAGAATTTTTACTTAACAAAATTTACTTTGGTCGAAAACACATTTCCCCGAAAACTTATTTTTCAGAAATTACATTTCCACAAAAATTCATTTTCTAGAAACTATTTTTCATTTGAAAAATTATTCTATGTTTAGGTTATTTATTTCTAGTAAACAGACCAACTTTTAGGTGAAATTAAGAAACGTTGCGATAACAGTTAGCTAGCGGAATGAGAAATATAACCTAGCTTTTTAGTCAATTTGCTATCATAAGTTGTGCTTCAAGCGTAACAAAACTTAGCAATTAAAAATCGATGCAAGCATGTTCACAGAGGCAAAGCAAGCTTACTTTTACCCAGGTTACACTTTTTTTAGAAGAGCCAATAAATTTTAAGTTGAGCTGGCTTCTCATAGTTTTTTGCCAATTTGCTGCTTCATTTGTTCTTAATATTATTCCTTGAATTCTGAGAACGTTCATGTCAATTCAAACAACCATGTTTTTAAAGTTATTTTGAAGTCCAATTCCGAATGCTCTGTCAGCTTGAGCAAAGACTTTTTTGCAGCATCGTAAAACTGCAAAAGCGAAAAAGTACGGAGTTTTTTTTTTTGACTTCAGACCATCCAAATATTTATGAGTTGCTTACGCTGTTTGAAGCAGCACTCTGTAAATTTAGAATCGTTGCAATATTTTGCTTGTAAATACTGGAAAATTACTAAAATTTCATCGTTTTGAATTAGCACAGAATTTAGTTGCTTTCAAGATTTGAAATTTATAATTCGTCTTGCGTTCGCGACAAAATTAAATCTGCAGCAGTAGTACGAAGTACGTAGCCAAAATCTACGTCAAACAACACTTGTTGCATTCCTCGGCAAAAGATTTCGTGCTTTAGCTTACCAACACTCAAGGAAGCAGCAATAGCGTGTATCTGCAACCAGCTTCAAAGAGCTTTTGGTTGAAACCTACCGAGAAAGCCACTTCTACGGAAAGCTCATTATGATGTCAATTCCCGCCATTCACATTTCACACAATTTAGAACATTTCATTCGCAGTTCATGCGAAGGTAGCAAAAAGATAAGTAATTCCTTCAGGTGACGTAACAATTAAAACCTACGAGCCTTCCTGTAGCAAATACTGACCGTATAATGCAATGTAAGGAACAGTAATGCCACTCCTAGTGAATTTTCACTAAATCTAGTGAATTTTGGTCCGGTCTAGTGACCTAGTGAATTTTACGATCTAGTGAATGTTTTTGTAGAATGTGAAAATACCTGAAAGCTGCTAATGTTTGCTTCCAAATTTTTGGTTGCAGTTTTATATCATTGCATGTTTAAATGTGTTGTTCTTTTCGCTTGATGAGACCCTTGAGCAAGGTCAAAACGCGTCGCGATAGCTCACTCGCACTGTATATTACAATAGTAAATTGTATAGATGAATAACTTATGCTTCTAAATGCTAGCCGTGAAGGTGGCCTAAGTTACTGGTCGAAACACGAAAACCTATAGTTTTAGGTTGACAATCATTGAATAGAAAAAAAAAAATTTTTTTTAATGAACCTGAAAGACCTTTTGTTATTTTTTAGAGATGACCAAGAAAATTACGCGAAAACCGTGCGTCGCTGGCGTGAAGACCTTTTTTTGGGAAATCACCTAAAAATTCACGCAAAAACTACGACCGGTGGTGCCACTCCGAGTGAATTTTATATACATCTAGTGAATTTTGGTCCGTTTTAGTGTCCTAGTGAAACGATCTAGAGAAATTTTTGTAACTTACCAAGTGAAGACCTTTTATTTTATTTTTTTGAGATCATCTAAAAAGCAGTCTCATTGTCTTGTTTTTAACTCAATTTTAAGTTAAAAGCACTAAGCGTTATGAAAATTTTTGTGTTTCACAAAATTCTAGTGAATTTTGAAGAGTAGCCTGTGGCAGCATTCAGTGGCGGATCCAGAAAATTTTGGTGGGGGGATGACAAAATTTATAAGCACGGATTTTCTATAGGCCTAATCTCAAAATTTAGGATGTTTATGATTAATCTTCTTGACGTCGCGCAAATTTGCTTGGCATATTTTTGATCAGGCGCATGGCAAAAAATCTGCAATGAGGTGGCTGTGAACGGGCCTCCAGTGGGCGGTGGCATTTTGCGGTGTGGCATTTATTTTGCCCCCAGCCACTGGAGGCACGGGGGCCTGAGGGCAGAGCCCCCAGCGCTAGAAAATTTTGTATTTTTTTGGCAAAAATAACTTAATTTTAGGCCTATTTTAATAAAAATTATGCTCTTAAAGCACGGCATAAAAATTAGCATTTGCAAAAGCATGTTTATACTAGTTACATATATGGGCTTTGTTGGAGGTACCGGTAGCTATTGCTAGAATTTCAGTTCTCTTATTTACAAGCTTGTAAATTATAAAATCCTATCCCCGTAGTTCAATAAAACTCTCAAGGAGTAATCTATTTCGTCTATATTCTATAGAGAAAGATATAAATAGGGGGGAAGGGGGCTAATGGAAGGAAGTTTGAGAGAAGTGATTGGTAATTAACTGCAGTACTGTAATACTGAATAGCCCCCCTCCCATATTCCTGAGCTTACATATTTTTGATGATACCTGTGTTAAGCATTTTTCAATAAACGATCTTTTTTTCAATAAACATTTTTCAATAAGCATTTTCAAATAACATTTTCCTGCCCCCCCCCCCCCCCTACGCCCCTACCCTATTGGCTTTAGAAATCAAGTCACAGTCGCACGGCCTACCGAGTATTCACTGACGGCTTTTTTTCAAATATGTAAGCTTAATATTACACATAAGCAGGATGCATGTTATGTTTAGGCTGGTGGGGGGATGCATCCCCCCCCTATATCCGCCACTGGGTAAGGAACAACGTAGAATGAATGATCTTGTCGAGATTGTTGTTGGGGAGGTAGCTGTACTGCAACTGCATAGAATGAAAATTCGAATTTCCTGCTGTTGAGAATTCTCTGCTGTGTACTTTTGACCAGAGAATTTTGAGTTAATATTTGTTTGCTACCAGGCTCCTGTCAATCTTTCGAATTGAACCATTTCACCAATTTACACATTGGTGTCAGAGAAACATTAATTTTTGCTTTAAACAAATTTTCCCTCAAGGCGCGTAATGCCAACCTCAAATTAAAATGACAGTTCCGTGCGGTGTTTTTTTTTATTCAAATTTAATGATACGAATAGGCCTATTTTATTATATTATTGTATAAATATTGGGAGAAAACGCTCACCTAACGAGCTCCATTAAAGCAAGACTGTGGGCCAGTGCTTCCCAATTTTTCATCACCGTGACCTATTTTCTATTCGAAAATTTTCCATTGCCCACATCTAAATCGCTAGCTTAATCGCGATTTATCAATTTTCAGGTGATCCCACAAAAAAAAAGATATGGTATTCATGCCAAAAACCGCAAATTTTGTGCTGGTTCACTCTCTAACGGGCCCCACAGCCCTAATAATTAAGACAGTTTTTTAACCGAATTTACAATTACCCAAATAGCTCTAGCCCACCACAAAATGCTCCTATGGCCCGCAGGTTGAAAACCGCTGCTGTAGGCCATACATAAGCGTAATGGTCGTCAAATTTCATTTTCGTCTTTTCATACGTCTAAATCTGCGCTAAGGTCAGTAGCGTAGGCGGGGAAGTGATGCAGTGCCGTCGCTACAGGGTGCCATGTCCCCCAATTTCGGTTTACTCAAAATGCTGTTTTTGCAACATCACGGAAAGATAAGACAATAGTCAATCATGGAAATATAGCAATAATAACTTTTAAGCATAATTTTCCTTTGACGTTTTCAGATCTTTTGCCAAATTGTTGGCAATCAACTGGTGTACATAAATGTGACGGAATAACCCGCCTTTTTACTGTAACACGCCTATACAAATGTGTCGCGGAAGAGGGATATAAGACTGCAGAATCGCTATCGATACTTCGTTAGTGATTATGACATCAACAATAGGTGAAAACATTTTTTTCAAAGAGCAGCATCTGTTTTTGATCTTTGAGGCACACTTAACATTTTTATTTGTAATTACATTTCATTCACCTAAAATTTTTAATTGTAATTACATTTTTAATTTACTTAATTTATTTACTTAATACGTTACATTTTTTTAATTTACATTTTTAATTTATTTAATTTACTTCACTTCTTCTTCTTTCTTCATTGCCCGCTTTTCCGTGAGGGTTGCGGGGGCAGTAGCTCAAGATTGAGCCGCCACACCTCACGGTCTTCCATCACCTCCATCATTTCGCTTGGGCGAAGTCCCAAGCGATTCCATCCAAGATCCTCAATGTAATCGGTCCATCTAGTTCTAGGTCGTCCGACTGGTCTTCTCCCATTTGCTTTGGCATGTAAAGCTTGTTTGGGGAGTCTTTCCTGAGGCATTCTGCTTACATGGCCAAACCATCTAAGCTGAGATCTTTCAATTCGGAGAAGTAACAGCTTGATGTTAAGAGATTTTCGAATTTCAGAGCTACGCACCTTGTTAAACAGTGTAACTCCTTCGATTCTTCGTAAAAACTTCATTTCGGACGCTTGCACTTGTGATCGCATTCTTTCGGTCATTACCCAAGTTTCATGACCATAAGTGAGAACGGGGACAAAAACTGCTTTGAAAATTGAGAGCTTTGCCTTTTTCGACAATTCTCGTTTCATGACAACCGAGTAGTGCAAAGCTCGCATTACTGCACTAGCCTTGCGTATTCGGGTATCGAGTTCTTCGTCTTGCCTTCCGTCACTCGTAAATGCAACCCCAAGATACTTGAACTTCTCTACCTGCTTCAGTGTCGCTCCATTCACTTGTAATACGCACTGATCAGGGTTTCTTGAAAGATGAAGTACCTCAGTTTTGGCCAAGCTTATTTTCATTCCGGCAGTGTTGCATGCATCTGCAAAGCTATTTAATGCGCGCTGGAGGCCAGATTCTGTGGAAGAAAGCAGAAACAAATCATCTGCGAATAGCAGACGACTAATTTTGCAATTTCCAATCGTGGCACACTCATCAGCTTGGCTGCATTTGTCGATCTAATTCATGTAAACAATGAAAAGGAGAGGTGACAAAACGCACCCTTGCCGGAGTCCAACGCCCACATGGAACGGCTTTGATTGCTTGCCATTTACCCGAACACAAACCTCCGGTCTGCAGTAGAATGACTTAATAGTGCGTAACAATTGACCACTAACGCCATACTCCTGCAAAACCTTCCAAAGTTTATCCCCAGGAACTCGGTCATATGCTTTTCCAAGATCGACAAAGCATGCAAAGAGATCTTTGCCATACTCCCAAGATTTTTTGAAGATTTGCTTCAGAGTGAAGATTTGGTCCGTGGTGCTGCGACCCGGACGAAAACCGCACAAACCATCTTCCAGTTTTGATTCCACTATTTCTCGGCATTTCCTTTCAAGGCATTTGGCATATACTTTTCCTGGCAAACTAAGGAGTGATATCCCTCTGTAGTTTGTACATTGCTTGCGATCTTCTTTCTTGAATATCGGAATAATCACACCTGTTTGCCAATCTCTGGGAGTTTTGCCAAGCTTCCACGCAACTTGACACACTCGCGTTAACCAGAGAATTCCTTCTCCAGTCAGCGCTTTCAACATCTCGGGTCTGATTTCATCTTCACCAGCAGCTTTTCCAGATTTTATCCCTTGAATTGCAGTTGCCACTTCTGCTGCAGTGAAAACTTCGTCCTCCCCTAGATGTGTCACTTCGTGTGTGTCACGAGTCGATGCCTTTACAGGATTCAAAAGATCTTCAAAGTATTCTCTCCATCGTGAAAGGATTTCATTCTCATCCTTTAGAATGTTACCGTCAGAATCCTTAATGGAGTAAGTGATACTCGATCTTTTGCCACGTAAACGGCGGATGGTCTGCCAAAATACTTTGTTTGCCGAAAAATAGTTGGAATCCAATCGACGACCAAACTCTTCCCATGACTTCTCCTTGGATTTCTTTACTGCCGAAGTTGCCGCTTTTCGCGCCTCAGTGTACCGGGATTGCAAATCAGATGACGATCTGTCCTGTAGCCAGGCCTTGAACGCATCTTTCTTTGCTCGAATAGCTTCTTTAACCTCTTGGTTTTACCAAGGTGTTCTTTTCTCACTATCGCCCGCCACTCTAAGCCGTTTTCGCCCACAACTTTCAGCAGCTGATGAAATGATTGCTGATCTGAACAGCAGCCATTCCCTCTCAATGTCCTCGGATACATCAGGAAGTTGTCTGAACTTAGATGATATACTGGATGCAAACTGTTTTCTTACTTCTTTGTCCTCCAAAGCCTCCCATTTGATCCGGTAAGTCACAGACGACCTGTTGGATCTCTTGTTTGGCCAAGGTTTCGAAAGTCGTAAGGAACATACTGCCAGATGGTGATCAGTTGACAATTCAGCACCTCGCTTCACTTGAACGTCCAGCACATCAGAAAACAAATCTGACAAAACTATGCAAAAATCTATCAAAGATTTTTGATCCATACTAAGTCGATACCATGTATACTTGTGAACCTCTATGTGCTGGAAAAAGGTATTCATGATGCAGAGTCCGTTGCTACAACAGAGCTGCAATAAATACCTTCCGTTCTCATTCAGTCCAGTGACTCCATGTTTTCCGATCACACCCTTCCACGTTTCTGTGTCTGTTCCAACATGTGCGTTAAAATCCCCCATAAGGACTGTAGATTCAGTAGCTGATACTCGTAGAAGAGCATCATTTACTTCATCCACAAAAGTCTGATATTCACTCGTGGCATAGGGGGCATATACCTGCAATAGGCACAATGACCGATCCAATACCTTAAGCTTCAACATACAGACCCGTGATTTCAAAGGAATCCAATCTGACACACAGTCTGACAAACGGGGGCTTGTGAGAATCCCCACACCCGCTTGTGCAGACATACTAGGATCAGCACCAGAATAGAAGAGTTTCCATCCGTCATCCTGATCCACAGTTCCAGAGCCACGTTGTTTGGTTGAAGAAACTCCGATAATATCAAGATGATACCGCTTTGCTTCCTCAACCAATTCTAGCTCTTTTTCTGTGAGGGTGAGGATATTCCAATTGCCCAACAGCACTTGGTGATGGTTGACCCGTGAGTGTGCGACTTGTAATTACATTTCATTTTTAGGTCGCAGGGAGTGGAGCACTATTGTGAAAGGGCCTAGGCCCTCTTAGCTTGCCATTTACCCGAACTTCAAAATTGGAGTGGAGCAAAAGGAGTGGAGCACTATTGTGAAAGGGCCTAGGCCCTCTTAGCTTGCCATTTACCCGAACTTCAAAGCATTCACTGCTGCAGATAGAGTTTTCAAGCGATTACGGCAGGGCCACAACTCAGGGGGGGCAGGAGGGGCGGCGCCCCCCAAACAAAAATTTCGCCCGCCCAAACCCCAAAGCGACAATGGGAGAAAATATTAATAGGCCAAAGTAGCCTATTGTAAGGCTGTTGATTAATGATTTGAACTGATGCGAAATATTGCGTTTCGCAAAACTTTTATAATCAGTACATTGATTGTGGTGCCACTGGCACTTAGTATGCATAAGCCTAACGCATAATCGCAATCCTTGCTTGATTTAACTGACAAGCTACAAATTGTTAAGTAAGTAAAATCTTTGAAGAATATTGCAAAATTTTATTGTGACACAATAGCAACTATTTTACAATCAAAAAATTGACGTTAGGTGCGGTTGCGATAGCACCATGGTAGCACGCTAGCATTAGCAATGAGTGCACGTGGTCACTTTGACCTTGGCCAAAAAGTAGTTTAGTAACTGTTGTACACTGCGTTTTGTCTTGTTTGGCAGTAATGGATAGGTTCATCATGAGAAGTATTAGAGACCCTCACCCCGGTCCGAATCCTACTTCTTCTGAAGCTACCGATACTCCTTTTACTTAATTACCTGCACATGCATCTGTTGCCCCTGGTTAGCTTAACCTTCTTGCTCCTTCACGTCCAAACTTGAATTTATTCCCGAAAGGCAAAAATAACCGCTGCTTTTGTCCCAAATGGTTTCGAACCCATACCCGCACCAACCAATGAATTGAACTCAGCTTCAGAAAATTTAACTTCAAAATTAACTTCAAAATTTTACTTCAAAATATAAGCGTTTAAAATTTAAGCACTTAGCACTTAGAAAATATAATATAAGCAATTTAATATAAGCACTTAGAAAATTTAACTTCAAAATATAAGCGTTTAAAAGTATTTAGACTTGACCTGAAGTAAGGGGGAGAGGGCTAAAGGGGTAAGCAATTTAAGCCTTTCAAATGACTTCTGAATTTTAGCAATTTAATCATTGTTGCCGCTTCAAAAAATGTGAAGGTGATTAAAATGCCGTTAAAATTGCTATTTTTGTGCTGCAAAATCTCAAACATTGCTCA
Organism: Trididemnum nubilum; assembly: GCA_963965965.1. Taxonomy (NCBI): domain Eukaryota; kingdom Metazoa; phylum Chordata; class Ascidiacea; order Aplousobranchia; family Didemnidae; genus Trididemnum; species Trididemnum nubilum. The sequence continues at coordinate 49,369,568 of OZ014473.1, read as the reverse complement.
GTAGTTGGGTGGCTCCGTCCCTAGGCCCCGGTCTGTGACACGCTCGCGTTGCATCAGTTTGTTTAGCAAAAGGCCTAAATTAGACAATTTTTGTGCAAAAATAATTTTTGCTTCACCTCTCTAGCAAAATCCTGGTTGCGCGTTGGGCAGCATTCACTGCTGCAGATAGAGTTTTCAAGCGATTACGGCAGGGCCACAACTCAGGGGGGGGCAGGAGGGGCGGCGCCCCCCAAACAAAAATTTCGCCCGCCCAAACCCCAAAGCGACAATGGGAGAAAATATTAATAGGCCAAAGTAGCCTATTGTAAGGCTGTTGATTAATGATTTGAACTGATGCGAAATATTGCGTTTCGCAAAACTTTTATAATCAGTACATTGATTGTGGTGCCACTGGCACTTAGTATGCATAAGCCTAACGCATAATCGCAATCCTTGCTTGATTTAACTGACAAGCTACAAATTGTTAAGTAAGTAAAATCTTTGAAGAATATTGCAAAATTTTATTGTGACACAATAGCAACTATTTTACAATCAAAAAATTGACGTTAGGTGCGGTTGCGATAGCACCATGGTAGCACGCTAGCATTAGCAATGAGTGCACGTGGTCACTTTGACCTTGGCCAAAAAGTAGTTTAGTAACTGTTGTACACTGCGTTTTGTCTTGTTTGGCAGTAATGGATAGGTTCATCATGAGAAGTATTAGAGACCCTCACCCCGGTCCGAATCCTACTTCTTCTGAAGCTACCGATACTCCTTTCACTTAATTACCTGCACATGCATCTGTTGCCCCTGGTTAGCTTAACCTTCTTGCTCCTTCACGTCCAAACTTGAATTTATTCCCGAAAGGCAAAAATAACCGCTGCTTTTGTCCCAAATGGTTTCGAACCCATACCCGCACCAACCAATGAATTGAACTCAGCTTCAGAGGTTGCTAAAAGCTTTCTCATTTCTAAAACAAACTGCCCAGCACATAGGCGTAGCCAGGGATCCCGCCCCCCGCCTCCAATTGAAATGTCACCAATGACAAAAATGTGACAAAAAAGCTTCTTGTTTCTTCAGTTTCAGTTTCTAGCATTTTTTGCTTACAAAAGTAATTGATAAGACTAGACGACAACCAGGTCTCCTCAATTCAGTTTTAGCCAACCAATTTAAATGTATATATAACCCAGGAAAAATGGAGAGTTTTGTTTTAAAAGTTCCTATCTAAGGCCCTCATTTAACTTTTTGTAAACGTAATGCAATAACTGGGGCCGGATTGACCATAATATGGCACAGTACTAGCAAGGGATTCCGCGCTCAAATGGTGAGACTTTTTTTGGTCTTCACCTATATTTGACAGGAAGATGTTGCAAAAATTGTTGAAGTGCCAAAGGCCCCGCACAATATAAATCTGGCCAGGGTAATAACATGGTTAGTAGGCATAGCAATCTATTGTACCATTATTTGGGGCCGCAGACGAAAACGAGATAAGAAACGTTGCCGGCCTTATACGTCTTTTTTTAGACCTGAATACTGCATTTTTAAATATATATTTGTAGCCGTACCAGATGTGAAGATCGGTTTTAATATGCGAAAGTTTAGTCTATTTTAGTGCCTCCCACTTTCGGCTAGTGTCCCTTCGCTTCGTTTGCCCTGGCGACGGCAATGGGGTAATGGATATAGCTTTCTGAGAATGCAGTCTTTTGCCCTGGAATGGACTCAAAATGATTTAAAGCATCTTTTGAAGCAATGATTCAGGGGAAACTGATTTGTCAGAAATAAAATACACTAACAAGTAAAAACTTTCAAACTGGCAAAAATAAGCAATCAAATTTGATCGCTTGCTAAAAAATGCTGAACATGAATATTCATCAAAAAAAAAATTAAAACTCCGAAATACTGTAGGTATGGGGGCTTTGGGTGGTCCAAAAAAAACTTTTTTCCGATATGTTTTTCTCCAAGGGGCTTAAAAGGTGTGTTTTGGTGCAAAAATAATCCATGTAAATTTTTTTTGACTTTAATTAACATTTAGGGGTCGCGCACTCCCCCCCCCCCCCCCGCATTCTAAGCGTGCCCCCCCATATCACAAAATTGCCATATCTCATTAACTACTCGAGATAGAAACTTCAAATAAAAACCAAAAGATGCAGAAGATATGATTTTCCATAAGTGTTTGATACATTTTATTAAGCTATCTGATCAAATTTTCAAGCAAAAAACAACAACTGTTTTTACATCTTTAAAAGGTGTACTCACATCCAAGTTTTGTTTATTTTGTTCAAAAAACCCACTAAATATGATAGTCTAACATTACAATAGATTTTAATCGTTTTGCGTGCTTCTGGCCTAAAGGCTACCATCTCGGAAGCCTTATTAAGCAATCAAATTAAGCATGCGAGGAGGCGTCTTCTCTAGCTCAAGTGGTAGAGCAGTGGACCGGTAATCCAAAGGCTGCAGGTTCGATTCCTGTGGGAAGACAATTTTTCGCATTGCTTCTTTTAAGTAGTCGCCGTTCTGGTGGCTCTTCCCTAGGCTTCCGAGCTGGTAGCCTTTAGGCCAGAAGCACGCAAAACGATTAAAATATTAAAACTCTGGCCTGCAAACGTCAAAAAACATCTTAATTGACTTATTACTACAATTACAATAGATGTTGTGACTCAATGCTGCACATCAGAAAAAAAATAAATTCACTTCAGAAATTACGAAATGGGTATAAAATATACAAATATGCAAATGCAATTGCAATTAAAAGCAAAACTAAAAACAAGTTTCTAAACACAAGTGATGGATTGAATGAACTCAGTCATGTAAAATATCTTTTGGTAGGTTGGGGAACAGCTTGACGATGAGCTGCAACTACTTGGAGCAAGTATTGCAGTTGTTCTTCGTCTCAAGTAAGGCTGCCACTGTATGCCTGAATGAGAGCAATACCTCTTTGTGCTATATCGTTTACTACTTTCAGCTCATGCACAGTTAATTTCATTTCTGTATAATTTTTGTCTGTCAGGCAGGTTGATGGAGGTTGAGACAGGAATGATTTTGCTTTTTTTTGTCCGTTTGCTTCAATCAGATCAAAAAAGCACATTGACCGTCTCGTAACGTAATTTTCTAATCCCAGTGTGCAATCAAAATCTTTCTCATTCAACCTTGCCAAGTTTGTGGTTGTAGGATTTTTTTGCAAATTTTTAGCCATTAACTCTATAGTTTTATTTGAAACTCGGTCATCAAAGAAAGCTGAAACAACTAATCGTTCCGAAAAATACCATAAATGACGAAGCATTGATTTGGTTTCAGCTGCTCTTATAACATCGTGAGGATAGTGATTCATTTCCCTAAGGAATATTAAATCATTAAAAGCTGCCAAATGTGCCAATGACGCCTAAATGCTAATGCTAGCGTCCTACCATGGTGCTATCGCAACCGCACCTAACGTCAATTTTTTGCTTGTAAAATAGTTGCTATTGCGTCACAATAAAATTTTGCAATATTCTTCAAAGATTTTACTTACTTAACAATTTGTAGCTTGTCAGTTAAATCAAGCAAGGATTGCGATTATGCGTTAGGCTTAAGCATACCGGGTGCCAGTGGCACCACAATCAATGTACTGATTATAAAAGTTTTGCGAAACGCAATATTTCGCATCAGTTCAAATCATTAATCAACAGCCTTACAATAGGCTACTTTGGCCTATTAATATTTTCTCCCATTGTCGCTTTGGGGTTTGGGCGGGCGAAATTTTTGTTTGGGGGGCGCCGCCCCTCCTGCCCCCCCCTGAGTTGTGGCCCTGCCATAATCGCTTGAAAACTCTATCTGCAGCAGTGAATGCTGCCCAACGCGCAACCAGGATTTTGCTAGAGAGGTGAAGCAAAAATTATTTTTGCACAAAAATTGTCTAATTTAGGCCTTTTGCTAAACAAACTGATGCAACGCGAGCGTGTCACAGACCGGGGCCTGGGGACGGAGCCACCCAACTACTGGGCAATGTTTGAGATTTTGCAGCACAAAAATAGCAATTTTAACGGCATTTTAATCACCTTCGCACTTTTTGAAGTGGCATCAATGATTAAATTGCTAAAATTCAGAAGTCATTTGAAAGGCTTAAATTGCTTACCCCTTTAGCCCTCTCCCCCTTACTTCAGGTCAAGTCTAAATACTTTTAAACGCTTATATTTTGAAGTTAAATTTTCTAAGCGACTTGGCTAAGAGGGCCTAGGCCCTTTCACAATAGTGCTCCACTCCCTGCGACCTAAAAATGTTAAGTGTGCCTCAAAGATCAAAAACAGATGCTGCTCTTTGAAAAAAATGTTTTCACCTATTGTTGATGTCATAATCACTAACGAAGTATCGATAGCGATTCTGCAGTCTTATATCCCTCTTCCGCGACACATTTGTATAGGCGTGTTACAGTAAAAAGGCGGGTTATTCCGTCACATTTATGTACACCAGTTGATTGCCAACAATTTGGCAAAAGATCTGAAAACGTCAAAGGAAAATTATGCTTAAAAGTTATTATTGCTATATTTCCATGATTGACTATTGTCTTATCTTTCCGTGATGTTGCAAAAACAGCATTTTGAGTAAACCGAAATTGGGGGACATGGCACCCTGTAGCGACGGCACTGCATCACTTCCCCGCCTACGCTACTGACCTTAGCGCAGATTTAGACGTATGAAAAGACGAAAATGAAATTTGACGACCATTACGCTTACGTATGGCCTACAGCAGCGGTTTTCAACCTGCGGGCCATAGGAGCATTTTGTGGTGGGCTAGAGCTATTTGGGTAATTGTAAATTCGGTTAAAAAACTGTCTTAATCATTAGGGCTGTGGGGCCCGTTAGAGAGTGAACCAGCACAAAATTTGCGGTTTTTGGCATGAATACCATATCTTTTTTTTTGTGGGATCACCTGAAAATTGATAAATCGCGATTAAGCTAGCGATTTAGATGTGGGCAATGGAAAATTTTCGAATAGAAAATAGGTCACGGTGATGAAAAATTGGGAAGCACTGGCCCACAGTCTTGCTTTAATGGAGCTCGTTAGGTGAGCGTTTTCTCCCAATATTTATACAATAATATAATAAAATAGGCCTATTCGTATCATTAAATTTGAATAAAAAAAACACCGTACGGAACTGTCATTTTAATTTGAGGTTGGCATTACGCGCCTTGAGGGAAAATTTGTTTAAAGCAAAAATTAATGTTTCTCTGACACCAATGTGTAAATTGGTGAAATGGTTCAATTCGAAAGATTGACAGGAGCCTGGTAGCAAACAAATATTAACTCAAAATTCTCTGGTCAAAAGTACACAGCAGAGAATTCTCAACAGCAGGAAATTCGAATTTTCATTCTATGCAGTTGCAGTACAGCTACCTCCCCAACAACAATCTCGACAAGATCATTCATTCTACGTTGTTCCTTACCCAGTGGCGGATATAGGGGGGGGATGCATCCCCCCACCAGCCTAAACATAACATGCATCCTGCTTATGTGTAATATTAAGCTTACATATTTGAAAAAAAGCCGTCAGTGAATACTCGGTAGGCCGTGCGACTGTGACTTGATTTCTAAAGCCAATAGGGTAGGGGCGTAGGGGGGGGGGGGGGCAGGAAAATGTTATTTGAAAATGCTTATTGAAAAATGTTTATTGAAAAAAAGATCGTTTATTGAAAAATGCTTAACACAGGTATCATCAAAAATATGTAAGCTCAGGAATATGGGAGGGGGGCTATTCAGTATTACAGTACTGCAGTTAATTACCAATCACTTCTCTCAAACTTCCTTCCATTAGCCCCCTTCCCCCCTATTTATATCTTTCTCTATAGAATATAGACGAAATAGATTACTCCTTGAGAGTTTTATTGAACTACGGGGATAGGATTTTATAATTTACAAGCTTGTAAATAAGAGAACTGAAATTCTAGCAATAGCTACCGGTACCTCCAACAAAGCCCATATATGTAACTAGTATAAACATGCTTTTGCAAATGCTAATTTTTATGCCGTGCTTTAAGAGCATAATTTTTATTAAAATAGGCCTAAAATTAAGTTATTTTTGCCAAAAAAATACAAAATTTTCTAGCGCTGGGGGCTCTGCCCTCAGGCCCCCGTGCCTCCAGTGGCTGGGGGCAAAATAAATGCCACACCGCAAAATGCCACCGCCCACTGGAGGCCCGTACACAGCCACCTCATTGCAGATTTTTTGCCACGCGCCTGATCAAAAATATGCCAAGCAAATTTGCGCGACGTCAAGAAGATTAATCATAAACATCCTAAATTTTGAGATTAGGCCTGTAGAAAATCCGTGCTTATAAATTTTGTCATCCCCCCACCAAAATTTTCTGGATCCGCCACTGAATGCTGCCACAGGCTACTCTTCAAAATTCACTAGAATTTTGTGAAACACAAAAATTTTCATAACGCTTAGTGCTTTTAACTTAAAATTGAGTTAAAAACAAGACAATGAGACTGCTTTTTAGATGATCTCAAAAAAATAAAATAAAAGGTCTTCACTTGGTAAGTTACAAAAATTTCTCTAGATCGTTTCACTAGGACACTAAAACGGACCAAAATTCACTAGATGTATATAAAATTCACTCGGAGTGGCACCACCGGTCGTAGTTTTTGCGTGAATTTTTAGGTGATTTCCCAAAAAAAGGTCTTCACGCCAGCGACGCACGGTTTTCGCGTAATTTTCTTGGTCATCTCTAAAAAATAACAAAAGGTCTTTCAGGTTCATTAAAAAAAATTTTTTTTTTTCTATTCAATGATTGTCAACCTAAAACTATAGGTTTTCGTGTTTCGACCAGTAACTTAGGCCACCTTCACGGCTAGCATTTAGAAGCATAAGTTATTCATCTATACAATTTACTATTGTAATATACAGTGCGAGTGAGCTATCGCGACGCGTTTTGACCTTGCTCAAGGGTCTCATCAAGCGAAAAGAACAATACATTTAAACATGCAATGATATAAAACTGCAACCAAAAATTTGGAAGCAAACATTAGCAGCTTTCAGGTATTTTCACATTCTACAAAAACATTCACTAGATCGTAAAATTCACTAGGTCACTAGACCGGACCAAAATTCACTAGATTTAGTGAAAATTCACTAGGAGTGGCATTACTGTTCCTTACATTGCATTATACGGTCAGTATTTGCTACAGGAAGGCTCGTAGGTTTTAATTGTTACGTCACCTGAAGGAATTACTTATCTTTTTGCTACCTTCGCATGAACTGCGAATGAAATGTTCTAAATTGTGTGAAATGTGAATGGCGGGAATTGACATCATAATGAGCTTTCCGTAGAAGTGGCTTTCTCGGTAGGTTTCAACCAAAAGCTCTTTGAAGCTGGTTGCAGATACACGCTATTGCTGCTTCCTTGAGTGTTGGTAAGCTAAAGCGCGAAATCTTTTGCCGAGGAATGCAACAAGTGTTGTTTGACGTAGATTTTGGCTACGTACTTCGTACTACTGCTGCAGATTTAATTTTGTCGCGAACGCAAGACGAATTATAAATTTCAAATCTTGAAAGCAACTAAATTCTGTGCTAATTCAAAACGATGAAATTTTAGTAATTTTCCAGTATTTACAAGCAAAATATTGCAACGATTCTAAATTTACAGAGTGCTGCTTCAAACAGCGTAAGCAACTCATAAATATTTGGATGGTCTGAAGTCAAAAAAAAAAACTCCGTACTTTTTCGCTTTTGCAGTTTTACGATGCTGCAAAAAAGTCTTTGCTCAAGCTGACAGAGCATTCGGAATTGGACTTCAAAATAACTTTAAAAACATGGTTGTTTAAATTGACATGAACGTTCTCAGAATTCAAGGAATAATATTAAGAACAAATGAAGCAGCAAATTGGCAAAAAACTATGAGAAGCCAGCTCAACTTAAAATTTATTGGCTCTTCTAAAAAAAGTGTAACCTGGGTAAAAGTAAGCTTGCTTTGCCTCTGTGAACATGCTTGCATCGATTTTTAATTGCTAAGTTTCGTTACGCTTGAAGCACAACTTATGATAGCAAATTGACTAAAAAGCTAGGTTATATTTCTCATTCCGCTAGCTAACTGTTATCGCAACGTTTCTTAATTTCACCTAAAAGTTGGTCTGTTTACTAGAAATAAATAACCTAAACATAGAATAATTTTTCAAATGAAAAATAGTTTCTAGAAAATGAATTTTTGTGGAAATGTAATTTCTGAAAAATAAGTTTTCGGGGAAATGTGTTTTCGACCAAAGTAAATTTTGTTAAGTAAAAATTCTGGAAAATAAGTTTTTGGGAAAATGTACTTTCGGCCAAATGTACATTCTGGCAAGTGTAAATTCAGGAAAATAAGTTTTCGGGAAATGTACTTTCGGCCAAATGTACATTCTGGCAAGTGTAAATTCTGGAAAATAAGTTTTCGGGGAAATGTACTTTCGGCCAAATGTACATTCTGGCAAGTGTAAATTCTGGAAAATAAGTTTTCGGGGAAATGTAATTTCGGCCAAATGTACATTCTGGCAAAAGTACATTCAGGCAAGTGTTCATTCTGGCAGATGTAATTTCAAACAAGTGTTCATTCAGGCAGATGTAATTTCAGGCAAATGTTCATTCTGGCAGATGTAATTTCAGGAATGTGTTCATTCTGGCAAGTGTGATTTCTGACAAATGTTAATTCTGGAAAAAGAAAGTTCAGGGAAATGTTTTTCTGGCAAATGATTTTCGGGGAAATGTTTTTCTGCGAGGTGTAAGGATACCATTGCATTGCATTGCAAACTTCGTATTGCCAGATGTTGATTGTTCGTATCTCGCAGGTGCTTGTATGTACATCAGGCGGAGGACTGGTTCGTATCCGGCAGCAAGGACAAAACCGTTAAGATATGGTCCCTGCTTGGGGCAGGCTCCGATGTCGTTTTGCCTTCCTTCACCTATCGTAACCATAAAAAATCTGTACTCTTCGCTGGGCTGATTGAGGCGAGCTTGAGCATGGTCAGTTGCGCTGGATCACTGCATGTTTGGGACCCATACACGGGAGAGCAGGTGCTGACTGAGGATGAGTTTTTTGTTGCTTAAGCTGCCACTTCGCGCGTTTTTAGAAAGGTTTTTGCTTGAAAGTTAAAATTATTTTTAACTCTGCCACCGATTTCGCTATGTTTACACACACAATCTACAAAAGTATCTACATTTTTAAAAAGATAATGCTCTCGGGCTGTTTTGTAATTAGGCTTTTTTCGGGATAAGGCTTCTAGTTCATCCCTCCGAATTGCCTAACCTCGAAACAGCCTGTTTGGCCTTCATTATAAGTGATGGGTGCTTTTATATATTGTGTTTTTTACTCTGTTGCTAATGTATTAGTTAAATTAATGGTCGGCAACGTGGTCCAGGTACAAAAGTGTCGTTTTTAGGACGACCCTGATCGCATGATCTTTGTCTAACCTCATACTGGTCACATCCTGATGGCATGATCTTTGTCTAACCTCATACTGGTCACATTGTGATAAACGTCCTTGGTCTAGACGTTTTTCAATGATTATCTCTGCTTAGTGGTTTCAAACAAGCAGCAAATTCAGTGGATAAAAAATCCACAGGAATATTGGGTCACTGGAAACTTGTAAGCAGTTGTGGATTTCTCTATTAGTCATCACAATGAAAAGTGTGCGGATCGCTCGATAATTAGCGCCTGATGCTGTCCTGTGACAGGAGGATAAATATGCAGCTACAACTACAAGAAAAGTCAATGACAAAGCGTTTTTGACAGAATCGATTTTGAACCATTGAGATGAATAACTTGGTGTGTGTCTTTTGTGAGTGTTGTAGAGTTCCCGAGTTTGAAATGATTACATGTGACTTATTTTAAAGTATAATCAAATACGTCATGGCATTATATAAATAAGCATGAGCACATGAACTGAGTGTATGTGTTCGCTCAAGCTACTTCTAACGTGACCTTCTCGTTCTCAGGTTCGAGCATTTGAAAGCAGCGATTTCAAGAACAGCATTACAGCCGTTTCCACCCTTCCCCCTCCCCACCAGGGGACGCTAGTTGCCACGTCTGACTCCACACTGAGGATGGTGGACATTCGTAGCAAGCGGCTTGCGCAAGAGTACAAAAGCACCGTTGGGACCTCGGTGGGATTGCTGAGGTAAATAAGCAGCTTTCTCAAAACTGCTGAGTTATTAAGGCTGAGGGAGGTCACGGTTGATTGGCCATAATAAATGCTGTAGATTAAGCCTAATTAGTAAGCCACTGTTTTTATTTGTTATTTTTTTATTGGAAAATCTCATCGTAGCAACTAATAGCTACTACTTAGTTAGCTAGCTCATGCAAGCAGAATGAATGACTCGGGAAAGGTTTCCATGTAAGCTTTACTTGCTAGTGTAGAAGATAGCCTGTTAAGCTTCCTGAAGCAGGATGGCTTGGTTGCATCTGCTTAGGACAACACACAAGCGATATGAAACAATTGATGAAAAACCGTGAAGTGTGGCAGTTTCCTCATGAAGTGCTATAGTTAAAAGAGGACTGGAAAGTGCATTCAACCCTTTTTTTGGAAGGCGGAGGAAAATCGTAAAAAATAAGTTTACCAACATGACCCCATTGTAATTCTTGCAACTCAGGGTCATCATGTTATAAAAATTTCATGCTTTCCTCTTCAAATCAAATCTTTCATTGTACTCGCTGTAATGCGCCGAAGCATGTAGCGAGTTGGCGGGGCCCATCACCGCATCTTTTCACCTGGCAACACAGCTCCTTTTGAAGAAATGTCTCAGTGGTGGCGAGCTGTTGGCAACACTGTGTCCGACTTGACTGGCTCGAGATTTGACCCTCGGACCTCCCGCTCGAGAGACGAACGCGTTACCGCTCGACCAACTGGCTGGTCATGTTTTCCTCTAAGAATCCAAATTTTGGCCATCTTGTTTCAAGCAGATTGCACAATAAATCAGGTTTGTAAATTTCTTCTATTTTGAGTCTTGCAAAGTAACGGGCTTTTTCAAGCGAGGTAAGTGCCGAAAGTATGGGGAATTGAATTAGTGGAACAACTGCTGTTTGAATTCAGAGAGGTTAGATGTTTTCCTAAAGCGCTTTGGCCGCCAAGAGCTAGCAATTTATTTGAAATCAAGATAAGATTTTATGCTGTAGGCGAAGTAATCTATAGCCTATTGTGGCTATCGGAATAACTGATTGCGTGTTGAAGGCTGAAACCTAAGGCGTTGAAGCTGACTAAATCTTAGATTAAGATTAAAGTGTCTAGGAAGCTAGCAAGTTCATGCAATTATTGCACGATTAGTTGGGCCTAAAGGTCAGAGGTCTAGTTAGTTTTTTACGTAATTATGGAGTGGCAAACTTCAATGTAAAACATTTTAGCTAACATTTTTTGCGTTTACGGACGAAATCCCGAAAAACAAAAATCCCGAAGTACAAAATCTTGAATGGACAAAATCTCGAATTGGTCATATTCCCCAATGGACAAAATTTCGAATTGGGCAAAATCCCGAATAGACAAAATCCCGAATTGATCAAAATCCCGAATGGACAAAATCCCAAATTAGACAAAATCTCGAATGGACAAAATCCCGAACGAACAAAATCTCGAATTGGATAAAATTTCGAATGGAAAAAATCCCGAATTGGACTAAATCTCGAATTGGACAAAATCCCGATTTGGACAAAATCAAACGAAGTAAAATCCTAAATCAGACAAAATCCCGAATTGGAAAAAACCTCGAATCAGACAAAATCCCTAATTAGATAAAACCCCGAATCGGACAAATTCCCAAATTGGACAAACTCTTGAACGGACAAAATCCAGAAAGGACAAAAATCTAGAATTAAACCAACTTTAAAGATAAAGTCAGGATTAATACTGTACGCACTGCTGGCTTCTAAGCACTAATAAGACAGTACAAATAATTTGCCAACGAAACTGCATGTCGTTCATTCGCTTGTGTTGTGGTGACCTAGAAAAACAGTACGTGTACTAAAATAAGAGTGATCAAGTCAAAAAACTTTGCAGTTTTGTCGATTTAATTAGATGCCTAGCAGTTTGACCTGTAGCGAAAGTCCGGCACTTATTACGCTTGCCGTCAACTCCTTCAGTTTGCAGGAAAAGAAACTAGGTTAATTCAGTGTTTAAAATAAATTCGCGAGTTTTGCTCTTGACAAAAATGTAAGCAGTTCAGGGATCCTGTACAAAATCCCGAACGAACAAAATCCCGAATGGACAAAATCTCAAATTGGACAAAATTCAGAATGGACAAAATCCCATATTAAACAAAATCCTGAGTGGACAAAATCCCAAATTGGACAGTATCCCGAATTGGACAAAATCCAGAGCGGACAAAATCCAGAATGGAAAAAATCCAGAATTGGACTAAATCCCGAATGAACAAATCCCAAATTGAACAAAATTCCCGAATTGGACAAAATCCCGAATTGGACAATATCCCAAATTGAACAAAATCCAGAATTGGACAAAATCCAGAACGGACAAAATCCCGCATTGGACAAAATCCAGAGTGGACAAAATCCAGAATTGGACAAAATCTCGAATTGGACAAAATCCCAAATTGGGCAAAATCCCGAATGAACAAAATCCCGAATTGGACAAAATCTCGAATTGGACAAAATCCCAAATTGGACTAAATCCCGAATAAACAAATCCCGCATTGAACCAAATTCCGAATTGGACAAAATCCCGAATTGAACAAAATCTAGAATTGGACAAAATCCAGAACGGACGAAATCCTGCATTTGACAAAGTTCAAAATTGGACAAAATCCAGAGTGGACAAAATCCCAAATTGAATAAAATCCCGAATTGGACAAAATCTCGAATCGGACAAAATCTCGAATCGGACAAAATCCCGAATCGGACAAAATCCCAAATCTAACCAACTTCAAAGATAGAGAAAGTCAGGATTAATACTTTACTCACTGCTGGCTAATAAGATCTTATAAATAAAAAATAATTAATTTGCCGACAAAACTGCATGTCATTCATTCCCTTGTGTCGTGGCGACCTGGAAAAACAGCGCATATACTAAAATAGAGTGATCAAGTCAAAAAACTTTGCAGTTTTGTTGAGTTAATTAGGTGCGAAGCAGTTTGTCCTGTAGCGAAAGCCTCGCACTTTTCACGTTGACGTCAACTACTTGAGTTTGCAGTAAAAGAAACTTGGCAGTATTTAAAATAAATCAGCGAATTTTGTTCTTGACAAAAATGTAAGCAATTAAGTGGCGAAGACAAACTTCCTGAAAATAAAATTTTCTCGTTTTCCAATATTGCTTTCTTTTTTGACAAGAACAAAATTTAGAATGAATGTTAACAAAATCGAATATTAAATGTTTTTTGTCGTGACTGAAAGGATTTCCTTTGAATTGAACCAAAACCGGCAAAAGAGCAATAAAGTTTATAAAGTTATACTTCAGTTGAATGATTATGTGTTATGATCAATATACGAGGTCTGTCCAAAAAGTAATGAGACTTTTTTTTACCCGCACTTTTATTCACAATTAAATCACACGTCAAGCTTATCTCCTTCAAAGTAATTTCCTTGGGAAGCCACACAGCGTCGGAAACGTTTCTCCCATTCTTCATAACAGTGCTGGAACTCTGAAGCTGGAATGCTCTTTAGGAGGTCGGTTACAGTTGTTTGGATATTTTGCAGTGTGCCGAAATGACGTCCTTTCAAACATTTCTTCAACCTTGGAAAAAGGAAGAAGTCACACGGACTGAGATCCGGTGTTATGGAGGCTGTGGGACTACAGAAATGGACCTCTTTGCCAAAAATTCTGTGATTGATAAGGCCGTGTGACAAGGTGCATTGTCGTCGTGCAGCATCCATTTTTCTTTGATGTTTAGCCTCACACGAGCAACACGTTTCCTGAGTCTTTCAAGAACCTTACGATAAAAATGCTGATTTACCGTTTGCCCTGGAGGAACAAATTCTTTGTGGATGATTCCTGTACTGTCCATAAAGCAAATGAGCATGCACTTGATTTTTGATTTGCTCATTCTTGCTTTTTTCGGCCTTGGCGAATTTGCTGTGTGCCACTCCAAACTTTGCCTTTTTGTTTCCGGATCGTACTCAAAAATCCAAGATTCATCACCTGTGATAATGCTTTTCAGAAAATTTGGATCTAGTTTAATGCGTTCAATAAAATCAGTGCAAATATCTTTTCTGTTGTCTTTTTGCTGAACAGTTAAATTTTTGGGGACCAGCTTTGCAGAAACCTTTCTCATTTGCAAGTTGTTTTTCAAAACATCATGAACAGTTGATTTGTTCAAGTTCAGTTGTTCTGCTATTAGTCTGATGGTTAAGCGCCGGTCAGACCAGACAAGACTTTTGACTCGTTGTACATTTACATCAGTTTTTGATGTTGTTGGTCTACCCGTTCGAGGCTCATCTTCAACCAAATCTCGACCCTCTGAAAAATCCTTGAACCATCTGAAAATTTGGGCTCGTGACAAAGCGTCTTCTTCGTAAGCTTAAGTTTTCCGCACGTTTCTGTAGCATTCATTCCAAGTTTGAAACAAAATTTAATCGCGCAACGTTGCTCAAATTTGAAATTACCGGTACTCATTTTTTACTAAAACAAAATGCCTCCGAAAACATTAAATTTTAATATCTGCAAAAAATGAAAAAAGGATCAATTTCTGTAAGGTGCATGACGAAGTGGGTTTGCAAAAAGTGATTTCATTTGTTTAATGACAAAGGAAGACTTTTGCTGCGTGAACTGAACTTCTGTGAGTGTCTGAAAGGTGTGTACACAAAAGGATTTCCCTGCAGCATTATCATGTGAAGAGTTATGAAATCAGTCTCATTACTTTTTGGACAGACCTCGTATGTTTTAAAACTGCTTTTTGTTTCTAAAACATAAGCAAAAACACCTGCCGAACATTAATTTAAGAGGAGTTCAAAACAGTTTGATTAAGAAACGTACAATTTTAATTTTTCTCTTAATTTGTTTTTAATTGCATTATTTGGAAAAATTATGCGGTAGGTTTTCGGCAAAACATTATACCATTGTCAAAGCATCTAAACAATATAACAAATCTCTAGTTTCCTCTCAGAATAAAATCAATTAACACTAACTTTTGCTGTCCTTCGAATTACAACCAACTAATAACGTCAACGCATACGATTAAATGAATTAAATAGTGCAGTTAAATGTTGGATAAGCGGGCGAAAAAGTTGACTAAAGTTGTCACTATATCAATATATTTGAAATCTAAAGAAAAGCAGTAGCTGTCGTGATTGATTTTCGAATTACTGTCAACCCAAAATGGTGAGAACAATCAAACATTATTTTGTTGCTCTAAACAATATTTTAATTGCTTATGCAGTATTTGAACGTTCGATCACTTATCATTTTGTCTTCCCATTAATTTTAAAATCACCCTTAACCTATTCTTTTTGAACTTAAAATATTTCTAGTGACAACTTTAGTAAACTGTTTCGCCCTCTTATCTAACATTTAACTGCACTGTTGAATTCGTTTGATCGCATGTGTTTGTGTAATTTGTTTAAACATACAGTATACTGCAATCAAATATTGCATTTCGTTAAGTTTTTGATAATAATTCGAAAATAATAGTTTTTTAAAATAATAACGACTGCCATTTTGAAGTTTGACACGTTAGCAGCTGATGTTGATTTCGCACCGTAGCGGTATCGTAGTAATGAAACAAGGCCATTACTTGTGAATGGAAATATAGCAAGTACTTAAATTGTAGGTGGGACGCATCCTCCCAACGGTAGTAAGCGTCCCCCCATTAAGATTTGGCTTCCCCTAATGGAAAATTCTGCGTCCCCCTCATACAGGGTAAGAGGGAAATACCTTTTTTTGTAATTTACTTGATCTTCATTCGAATGTGCCGGTTAAATATTGCGCAAAAAAAACATATATCACACAATAAAACAAATATCACCAAAGCTGGGCACCCGCTACTTGGAATTTTTGGCAAAAAAAGCAGCAGCGCTGTCGCTTATCGCTACTCAAATCAAAAAAGTAGCGCCACTGCCGCTACTTTAAAAAAAGAAATAGTGAAAAGAACGATGGCATTCAAGTACGATATCTAATGGTGAAATTTCAACTTTATTTACGAAAATTAATTATTCAAGCTTTTAAAATATCGGTACAGGTTACAATCGGCATTAAAGGCATTTTTTTTAAGTTTATTTTTAACTTTTTAATTTTTTAACATTTTTAACTCTTTAGAAAACTCTTGGTTAAGTGCCAAACTAGGCCACGGCTTCTGATCTTCCATTCTACGATATCTTGGTCCCACAAAAAGTTCCTCTTTCGAAAATTACTGATGACGTCATTGCATGTGATATTTGATTTGCCCCACCCCCAAATCAAAAATCCTGGCTACGCCTATGCACGGGGGAGGGGGAATTTCGGTTCGTGCCCCCCCAAGTCACACCCAAGCGAGAGTAAACGTTTGTACTAGCACGAGAGGACCAGCAAACTATTGCCCCAAAACAGGTCACCACAACCCACAAGTGCTTTTTTTCTATGAAACCGCAAGACAACAGATCGAGTGAACGTGATCAAGTGGCCTAAGATTTTGCAATGAGGACCCTTTTTATGTTTTTGGTCTTCACCTCCAAATTTTAGGGCAAAATCCATACCAAAGGAAGCTAAAATAGGATTTCGAGCAAAATATTCATCAGATTGCTGTCGCGTTTCGAATGCGTCTGGTCTCGGCTGTCTAAGCGTCCCCTCAAAAGTTTTTGTGCCCCCCAAAACACACTATGGCCTGTGTCTATACTGTTCTATTTGCAGTGGGCGAACGATACTGTGGTGTGTGACCAGATAGCCAACAAATCATCCTCATTTGTTTTACTAAATGCTAGCATTTTGAGAAAATATCGTGGTCTGCAAGTTTTTAGCAATTTATCGAACTGTAATTATCGTATTTTCGTTAAAGAGATACTGCTCGAAATCGGCTTTATTGAAATTGGTTTTATCAGTTCAAATTGGCCCGCTACTTGACCACATTATTTGTTCAATTTTGGTTCAAAAAAAATAGGGCTATGTACGATAAAACTCACCTATACATATACAAGCAACAACAAAACGTCACAAAGGTAACCTTGTATGTTCTACTAACCTAAAATAACGTGGTAACAAAAGCAGAGTGAAAACAAGCGGATGATAAAGACTCCAAACGGTAACGTGTGAAAATGTGAATCAAAAAAGTCTTGGAAGGAATTTGTTAGCAGTAGCGGCAGCTGCAGAATATTTGCTTAAAATAGGGCGCTGAAGCACTGCCGCTTTTTCGGCTAAAAAAACAGCGGCGCCGCCGCTTGTCGCTGGTAATGAAAAAAAGCAGCGGCGCTTCCGCTAGCGAAAAAGGAGCGCCGCTGTGCCCATCACTGAATATTATACAATAAAGCTACAAACAAAAAAATTGTCAAATAAAACCTTTTTGCTTTTGTCATCATTTCAGTTAAGCGAATAAAAATCGCCCAAACTGGGGTAAAGACTTTTTTTTTTATCTTAATTCGAATTTGGCTGAGAAAAAATCGCAACAGAAAATAATTGTTAAAATTTTTTCTATTCAATGATTGTCAACCTAAAACTATAGATTTTCGTGTTTCGACCAGTAACTTAGGCCATCTTCACGGCTAGCATTTAGAAGCGTAAGTTATTCATCTATGCAATTTATTATTGTGGTATACATATTGTAAAGATACGTTAATTGTAATATACATTGTTGTAATATTGTAATGACGTCATCATAAAATTTGCATAGACAAAGCAGATGTGTTTATCGATGTAATTTTTATTTCCAAATTTGGTAATTGCAGTTTTGTATCATTGCATGTTTAAATGTGTTATTCTTTTCGCCTGATGAGACCCTTGAGCAAGGTCGAAACGCGTCGCGATAGCTCATTCGCACAGTATATTACAATAATAAATTGTATAGATGAATAACTTATGCTTCTAAATGTTAGCCATGAAGGTGGCCTAAGTTACTGGTCGAAACACGAAACCCTATAGTTTTAGGTTGACAATCATTAAATAGAAAAAATTTTAATGATTCTAAATTGCTACTAATTTTTAGAAAGCGATTGCTTTTGTTTTTCTTCTGAATTTGGGGCAAAATTCACACCAAGTTGCTACGGCATTGCGAATGCATCTGGTCAGGCTGCTTAAGCGTTCCCCCATGCGACATTTCCAGTTTAAATGCTGAATATAGCTAAATTACAGACAAAGAAATGGTCAATTTTAAGGCCATAGTTTCATCAGTTAGGACCTCGAAGCAAACGCCCACTGATTATGGATCTCCATCTTTTTTTTTATAATTTTCTAAATGCAAACCATATTGCTTGGTTAAGCCATTTCTTTTCACGAAATTTTTCAAAAATTATTTTCTAAAAATGTTGCAAAATACTGTGAATTTATGTTCCTTAAATTAATTGAGGCACCGTAAAAGGTATATATTTATAAGCTGTAGAGTTTTGGGCATTGAAGAAAGAGGGTTTGGGGCAAGGGAAATATCCCCATTTTTTCGTAAAATAATTTTAGTGAGTTTTTTTGAAAAAAAATAGCAATTTTTGTGACTTTAAAGAAGGTTACACATTTAAATTTTCAAAGCAATTTGAAAAAAATGTCTTAAATGCCAAATTAGAAAAACTTTTAGTTTTCTCACAATTCTCCAACTCTGATTTTAAGCCAATCTTTTGTTTACATTTCAGTGCATTTTGTCTTTCTCACGTCTATAATGCCTGCCAATGAATTAGCGCGAAGGTTTCGGCCGCCAAAAGACACTGAACTCTTTCACAACGGTGAAATACAATGGCGATTTATCGTTCCATATGGCGCTTTGCACAAATTTATCTCGTTACTATTGCTACCATGTATTTTAAATGGGCAATAGCGCACAGCTATGGCCATTACCAAGGGAATGTTTGCTGAATTGCTGCAACCACAAATCTTGCGCTATCACCATAGGTGGGCAGTACCACGGTACTTTCTTTGTATCGGTACCGTTGGTACTTTTGTGGTACCGGTACCGCGGTACTTTGCTATTTTTTGGTGGTACCGGTACTTTAGTTTTGTTTTATTTTTTAGTAGGGATTTTACGAACGTAATTAAAAACTTGAAACGTTGTAAAAATGCTTGCAAATAAACCGGATAAACAGCGAATCTTTTTTCATAGTTTAGTGTTTAACTGTTGGTCTTACTTGCTAATACCACCGCAGGGACTTAGCGTTAGCAGTTTGCTGGCCCATTTGAAAAATTGACGTATTCTTGCAATAGCGAAATGATGCATTACCAGTATTTATGCACCAGCGAAACAAAAGTAAAACCGCTAAGCAAAAATTGTAAGAGACGACTTACGTTATGAATACTCATCACAGCAGGCGTGAATACAGTAGCATAGCCAGGGGGGTGCGGGGTACTATAGCCCTCCCCCCCCCCATTGGCCTGCCGACCAAAAGCCAGAATAATAAAAATACCATGTGTTTAGCACTTCTGAGACTGTTCTTTGCACTAGAATGGATTCAAAAAATTATTTACAGCATATTTTGAAACGTTTATTGAAGGGACACGGGGCTAATTTGTCAAAAATAAAACTTATAAATCAGAAAAAAGACTTTAAAGAATAACAGAAAATTGGAAATCAAATTTGATCGCTTATTGAAAAATGCTTAACATAGGTTTCATCAAAAAAAAGGTATATTAGCTCAGAAATAAGGGGGAAGGGCTATTCAGCATAAGTTAATAACCAACCACTTCTCTCGACCTTCCTTCAATTAGCCCCCTAATTATATATATCTTTCACTATAAAATATAACCGAAATAGATTACTCCTTGAGAGGTGTACTAAACTAACGAAATAGGATTTCATGATTTACGTGCTTGTAAATAAGAGAACTGAAATTCTATCTATAGCTACCTCCCACATAGCCCATTTATGCAACTAGTACGGTATAATCTTTTTTTTTTGCACTGCAAATTTCTATACCCCGTACCAATAGCATTAATTTTTATCAAAATAGGCCTAAAACTTATTTTTCCAAAAAAAAAATTCGAGCGCTGAGGTATCCGCCCCCACGCCTCCGGTGGCTGGGTTCTTGCCCCAAACTCTAATTGCCCCCGGTGGTTGGGGATCCGCTCCCAGACCCCCGCAAGGCCCCCCCCCCCCATATCAGATTTTTGGCTATGGGCTTGCATGAAGAAAAATTTACTGCACGTTACTGCCGGCCTCCATTTATATTAACTTTTGGCTTTAAATATGCCTGCAACGTTTGGCGAAGAAGATGTTTTCATTCACAAACGGTGTATAATACGGCCAAGAGTATTTCACCCGGTAATGCTTATACAGAAAAATTATCTCAAAAAATCTTTTTATCTGCACCCCCACTTTGGCCGCGATGAACTTTTTTCTGTTTGAATATTGTCCGCTCATCTAATAAGTTTTAAAGGGTAAAGCAACGCAATCTAATTTTTGTGCAAAATTGTCGAGTTAAAAACACGGTTTTGTCTCTTGAAATTGTTGGGTGCCACCTCCCCAAAAACCCCACAAATTAAACCCCCAGAAACCATTTTTTATGAAATTACACCTCTTTTAGAACCTCCCAAATTGAACCTTACAAAAAATAAATATTTTTACGGCTGGCTAAAAAGCTAATTTTTTTATAATCAGAAGAGACAAAAAATCTTTTTGAGAGTCCCCCAAAAGCGTGGCCAAAAGTGCCAAAGGTTTTTTTTTGCAACAACCCTAATTGCATAATCTGGGTTCACCCCCCACTCTGGTTACGTTGTTGCATCCTTGGATAGGGCGCTTTAGGTTGATTATCTCAGCTTGTGGCTTCAAACAAGCAACAAATTCAGTGGCAAGAAATCGAAATTCACGGGACATTGGAAAACTAGAAACTCTTTAGCAGATGCAAATTCCTCCAAGCACAAAGTAATTACCACCAGAGGTGGAGTCTTCGAGGACGTCCTTGACCTCGAGGACACATTTTCAAGTCCTTGGTCTTGGCTTCAAAACCTCAAGTCCTCGAAAATTGCCCTGTCCTCGGCTCGAGGACGGCACTATTTTTTGAATAGTTAAAATTTTGTAGATTGGCTGAAAAATGTTTTTCGAGACCGTTTTTTCGGAGATCGACGAAAAAAAAATTTTTAAGACCTTTTTTTGTAGGAAAACACTTGCATTTGTGTCCTTGGTCCTTGGCCTTGGCCTCGAGCCTTGTGTCCTCGACTCCACCTTTGATTATCACAATGAAAGTGTTTGGATTGTCCAATAATTAGCGTCTAACGCTGTGCTATGACAAGAGAATAAATATGCTACGCTACAGCAACAAAAAATGCTATAATTTTGAAATTTGTTCTCATTATGGGAAAACAAAAGGCTTTTTTAAAAATCACCATTAACATGCGTCGTTCGTTTATGGGCTGGCAACTTGTAAGCTCCCATCTAGCTTTTAAATGAGAAGTGCAAAAAGTAACTGCAGCTACTAATCAACTAAAAATAAATCAAAAGTACAATATTTTTCCCCCAGTTTCTAAGTTTTATGTGAATGTCACTTGTGCAATAATTGGGAGCTGATGTATCGTTAGAGTATCCTACAGTGCCAACTTACGCACGTGATGCTTTAGAGATGACTGCTGTTTGGTTATTACCGGTGACAAGATACTTTAGTACAATATGTAACCCGGTGACCGTAGTCCATATAAGTTAGATACTTTATCGATTCAACTCCATCACTAGTTAGTACTTTGTACTCACTATAGTAGTAATGCTAATACTGCAACTGCTTACTATTCTACTGCAAACGTTCTCTAAAACGAACTGTAGGTCTACGGAGTTTACGCTAGTCACGGAAACGAACCAAATTGCTAAAAGTGATGATTTCCAACCCCGTAAACGAGGTCATTCAGTCTAATTTTTTTTTCTTTTAATTTAAAAAAAAAAGTACCGCAAAAGTACCACGGTACTTTTAATTTGAAAGTACTGGTACCGCGGTACTAATTTTAGCAAAGTACCGAGTACCGGGACCGCGGTACTTTTGCGAAGTACCGTGCCCACCTATGGCTATCACCTTTAATATTCAATTACTAAAAAGCAAATTTCAAGACAAAGAAAAAGCGACTTGAAGTTTAAAATGTGGTCAATCATACCGAATTTTGGAATGCCAAAAGTGGGGGGACACTTTTTTCTGAAAAAACTCTGCAAACTGCCTAAATTTAATCAGTTCTGAATAGAATTCTACAAATGCTTTTCAACCAAATTTTTCAGCAAAATGATGACCAGAATCTAAGCTTAAATGTAGAATTTCATTTTTTCGTATTACTAAAAGTTTTGGTGGCGTAAAATGGCCTCAAAAGCCATGAAATTCTGATTTTTCAAGAACCGCAAAGTCGCTATGTATTAAACCTTTTTCTTTTTTCCAAGCATTATGGTAATGTAGCAATTGAAGCATGACCATCGTCGGCTAGACAATTTTCTACGCTATCCAACAAACTTTGAATTTTCGAAATTGAATAAAAATTGGTGATTCTGCTAGGTTTTGAGTGAACATTAGCAAAATTTTAACTAAATTCTAAAACCTAGGAAATTAAACATTTATTTATCATTAAAAACCAAGAATAATATTTTTGTGATACAAATCTACGTAATTTCAGTAAAAAATGATGCCAACCTGAGAGCAAAATGTTCAATAAAGCCTTAAAAGATGCAAAAAAGCTTTGGAAAAATTCAGATTTTCGTGGCAATACTGGATATTGCCACCCGGCTGGAAGCCACTTTGTTAAAATTGCAATGTTGTAACACGCCGTATGGAAAGAGTTAATTTACATAGGGTATTTAATTACAAAAACCTGAGGATCCCAGCTGGTTTGTATTGAGAAGGAAGGCATTGGAGATACTTGCCCCATGCCCCCTTTCAAGAGGTCTACAATTGTCGAAACGGAAAAATAGAAAAACATCAATTTTTTTCCAAAAACGCCCAATTTTTGTGGAAACTTGTAAAAAATTTGTTAAGTACTCCAGGTATTCCAACAATTTTAGTTCTATTTCATTTCGCACATGCTGTAATTTAATAATCCTTCGTGCAGTGTTTTTTTGTGATTCAATAGCTTGTTATTTTGGATTTTTAGCGGTTATTTCCAAAACATAAAGTGTTTAGTGGATGTGGCTTTGCCCCCCCCCCCCCCCCCCCAGACTGCTTGCCAGTGATTAGAGTTATTCTTTCTCATCTCAAAGTCGCATATTTTCGGATCAAGTTTGCGTTCTCAACGAGATATACTAACCAAATTTCGGTAATATATCAATATGCTTTCCATGGTAATACTTTATTACATTTTATTATCACACACATGCTTTCTTCTAAATTTACACGCAGAATAGGCTCGGTCATGTTTTAGCATAGCAACTCAAAATGGCTTGTCTGGACCCTCGGATATCTTATTATGGCTCTGGATGGCTTTATACTGTAGTGCTTTGCAGTTTTTACCGCCTGGACCGGAAGTATAAGCAGATATAAAAACAACAATTTTTGACGATGCGTTTTGTTTGCTTATTCTCCAATTAGAGCTTTCACACAATGCCATTTAAAATAATTTTTAGTATGACTTGGCTTAGTTGGCTATCACATTGTATTATTTTTTCAAATTCGGAAAAGAAACAACGAATTGACAGACTATCAGATATGTTGTCTATTGTTTGGTTTTTTCTTTGTAACCAATCAAAAAATAATGCTGTCGTCGCGTCGAGGACAGGATATTTTTGAAAACTTGTAGGCTTCGAGGCCAAGGACTGGAAAATGTGTCCTCGAGGATATCCTTGAGGCCAAAGATATCCTTGAGGCCAAAGATGTCCTTGAGGACTCCACCACTGGATTTGGCCATTCTGAAATTTGAACCTCAAACTTCCTTCTCCAGAGACAAACACTTTACCGCTTGACCAACACACCGTCCAGAAAAACAACGTAATAAAACATATAATGACCGTAACACATAATCATTCAACTGAAGTATAATTTTATAAACTTTATTGCTCTTTTGCCGGTTTTGGTTCAATTCAGAGGAAATCCTTTCAATCACGACAAAAAACATTTAATATTCGATTTTGTTAACATTCGTTCTAAACTTTGTTCTTGACAAAAAAAGAAAGCAATATTGGAAATAGAGAAAATTTTATTTTCATGAAGTTGGTCCGTGGGCAAACTTTCTTTTCACGTCTTAATTGCTTACTTTTTTGTCTAGAGCAAAACTCGCGAATTTATTTTAAGTACTGAATTAACCTTGTTTCTTTTGCAAACTCAAGGGGTTGACGGAAAACGTGATAAGTGCCAGGCTTTCGCAACAGGACAAACTGCTTGGTACCTAATTAAATCGACAAAACTGCAAAGTTGTTTGACTTGATCACTCTATTTTAGTATATGTGCTGTTTTTCTAGGTCGCCACGACACAAGCAAATGAAAGACCTGCAGCTTTGTTGCCAAATTAATTATTTTTATATTTATTAGTGCTTTTAAGCCAGCAGTGAGTAAAGTATTAATCCTGACTTTCTCTATCTTTGAAGTTTGTGCAATTCGGGATTTTGTCCAATTTGGGATTTTGTCCAATTCGGGATTTAGTTCAATTCGAGATTTTTTCCATTGGGGATTTTGCCTAATTCGTGATTTTGTTTGTTCTGGATTTTGTCCATTCGGAAGTTTGTTTATTCAGGATTTTGTCCAATTCAGGATTTCGTCCGTTCTGGATTTTATTCAATTTAAGATTTCTTCCATTCGGGATTTTGTCCATTCGGGATTTTTTGTTTTTCGTTTAGGTTTGCTATGTTTTTCGTATAGGTTTTCTATGATTATCAGCAGGCACCAACAAAGCCATTGCTTCGGCAGCTATAGTCAGTCATTTGGAACGCTTTTGATGCACTTTCGTTCAGTTTAGTTATATTTGAAAAGTGTTTCTCCTTTGTCTGAGAGGAAAAGAAGTGTGACTATCGTATGATTTCTTGGCGGAAGAGAATCAAAATTGGTGCAAAAAACTCTAAAAAATTGCCAAGTTGTTTGACTGTAAAATTTTTTGAAACCGTTCTGAATGCCCTTTGAAGGCATGATCACGGAGTATCCAAAGTTTGGGCAATTGTATTAAATTACATTGGTGTTGGCTCCATCGTTCTTAAACCAGCTGTTCCAGAGATATGCTACTTCAAACACTACATAGGCGCCTCCTTGATTTTGATTGGCAACCCTGACGTTGATAACACAAGTGACTTTATCCCAATTCTATCATGAGGCAACGTCGCAGTTAGGCTATTGCATTGAGCCGTTTTATTGCACACTAATCAGTTTGATCTTCTGCATTACAGATCCAAGTTGGAAAAAAGAGTAGACTGTACATATTCAAGCAATCTCTGGGAAAATCAAGCCGTCAGATATGTTAGGGTCTTAATCATAGCCTAGCACTAATGTCGTTAGTCACTAGATTACCAATTCGTACCTGATATAACAATGTATTTGAGTAGGTCTATCGTATTTGCATATTTTGTGATCCTAGATTAAGCTTTTCTAACCAAGTTGCAAATAATAATGACCTTCAAGCTTTACTTTCGCTTGTTCGTAGGTGTTTGCTATACAATTTGGCTGTTTGATTTTTACGGAAATCTCTTGGTTACTGTACAGTCTACTCTTTTCAACTCGTATCTGTTCTGCTGACAAAATCATGCTGATTACTGCGCAGCAAAACAGTTCAATGCAGTTGCCTAATTGCCATGTTGTCTTTAGGATAGAGCTGGGATAGGGTTGCCAATAAAATTTGTAATCAGATAGGCCCGTACATTGTGTTTTGACGTAGAACAGCTGGGTCTAGAAGGTTGTATTCAATGCTAATCTAATCTAAAATGGTTGATCTAACTTTAATACATTCTTTGCTTTTGTCTGTAGTCCTCGTTTATCTGGTATTGACTTTGAATTTCGCGTATTCTTGCCGAAAGCCCCATAATGGCTATTCAGAACTGCTGCAATGTCTCCACAGATACGTAGTGGCGATGAGTGATTGGACAGTTAGGATACATTGTGCTGTAAAGTAACATCCAGTCAACTTTCGAAACTCAGCTGTGAGAAACTGTGGTTCAGTTCAGATCATCTAATCTGCTTCTTCCCTTCAACGGAGGTGGCTGAATTTTTTTCTGGTCTTTGGCGTGGTGAAATCAATAACTATGCGAAATGCTGCCGATTTCGTCGACGGAAAGAACCCGGATAGAAACTAAATAATGCTGATGAGTCGATTTCAACAAAGTAAAAGCACACTCAAACTACACTTTTTTATGAGAGCATGAGGGTAATTTTTGCTCAAAATTTAACAGCAATGCTGGATTGCCAGCCCTGCATGAAAAAGATAATTACCGTAAGAACAAAAGCAAGTGCAACAGATTTGTAAGTAACCAGCAGAGCTTTCTTGCCTTTTTTGTTTTGCCATTGTTGGTTTGTTTAGCGGTAGTTATGATCTACAACAAAAGCCAGCTTTTTCCTAGCAAGAAGAAATATGTGTCACTTTATTCCCCAATAAAGTAAACAATAAATGAGGTTGAAAATTTAAAAATAACAATAAAGCTTCCATCAACGGAAAACTTACTAGTTTTTGAAAAAAGTTGGTCAATATCTTTTGCCGGTACAGCTTTCTACCCTCGCTCATTACAAAACCATTTCTTACATTGCAGGTCGCTAAGTTGCAGCAGTTCTTGGGCAGTGGCTGGGTACGGGACTGGAGTTATTTCCCTCATCGACCTCCGCATGGGCCCACTTCTGAAGATGTGGCAGGCACACGATAATGAAGTCCTGTGCAGCCTCCCCGTTACCGACGCGCGCTTTGCTACGTCATCAGCCGACCAAACCATCGCCGTAAGTTTCACGACTTTCATGTTTCTCAGCGTGCTTGGTCGCCGCTTTGGTCTTGAAGTTGTCACGCCGTTATTGCGGCGCTGCTACGCAAAATGCACGTGTACTACCAACTTTGCTTGGAAGTTGTATTTGACTTGGTTTCACTTGTGTTTAAGACATTTGTGTCAGCTAGGGTCGCTAAATTAGCCAGCGATCTGCGCACTGCTTTGGTTTGCGTTCTCTCATGGAAAATGTCAGTACTGAAAATATTGGTACTTGTTCAGTACTTACAATTTTACTGTGAAACCATGGTGGAACAACTTGGCAATTTTTTAGAATTTTTTCGCACCAATTTTGATTCTCTTCGGCCGAGAAACAATAAGAAAATCGCAATTTTTTCTCCTTAGATGAGGCAGAAACGCTTTTCGAACTTTACCAAAGCGAACGAAAGCGCGTCAAAATCGTTCCAAATGACTGACTACAGCTGCTGCTGTCGAGACAGTGGTTTTGTAGGTACCTGCTGATTACGGTAGCAAACCTATACAAAAAATGTGAGCTAAAATGTTTTGCATTGAAGTTTGCAATTGCATAAATAGTACAATAATTTCATAAAACTTACTGGCTTACTAAAAACTGGAGTCTTAGTCCAAGAAACCCCAACGTTATTTACCTACGATGCTTCAACATGCAATCATTGCTTCGAATAAGTTATCTACAGTAAGCAATAGCCACAATAGGTTATAGGCGCTTCGGCTACAGCACTAAAACCCAGGCTGTCCACTGTCATTTATTTTTATTCTTTTTTTTTTTCATTTTTAACTTTTTTCATTTTTTTACAAAGTTTTTTTTTTTTTCAGTTTTTTCAAGCTGTTGTAAGATTTTTCTCTAGTACAACTATATATCAATTAAAAATCATTGTTTTGCGATTTATTATTTATATTTATTAGATTAAACCATAGTCTTGCTTTGTGTGAGGAAAATCAGGTAAGCTATAAGTAGCGATATCGGTAACTTTTTTATTTTTCATGATTATGTTTCAACAAAGGCAACACATCCAAAATTGTGTTTTTTTTAATGCGGACGAATTAGGTTAAAAATTGAGATTTTTTTCATGATTCACCGCCTTATAATGAAAAGGCTGAAATTTTACCTTTAGCCAGTAGCCCCTGCCCTCGTAGCTCATTTATGCAGCCAGTTTAATCACGTTTTTGCATTGTTTATTTCTATGCCGCTTTGTAAAAGCATTAATTTTTACTGAAATACGGCTAAAATTAAATTATTTATGCAAAAAAAAATTGCAAAATATTCAAGCGTTGGGGGCTCAGCCCCCACATCGCCGAAATTTTGCTCCATTGCAAATATCTGGCTTCACGCCAGGCCAAAGTAACAGCCAATGTACAAAAATTTATTTCGAAATAACACATGCTGACTGGTTGCACCTAAAACTACTCAGCTGAAAGGGAAAATCATACGTTTGCAAAAATCTTCTATGTTGAACAGACCCTATCCTGCAAAAATTTCTGGATCCACCCTTGAACTGTATCTTTTCACAGTGTTGATTTTCAATCTTGGGTAAGTTACCAGAACGTTTCATCTTTTATTAAAAATAGCTTCCGAGTTTTTTGCCACAATTTTAAAGAGATAGCCTTACTTAAAATAGTACAATTTTTAATCGTTTCGGACTTAGCTATGTCCATCATCAGTAAAATTCTAAAATCAAAAACAGTAAAAAATGTAAAGAACAAGTCTCGAATGAAAGTAACCACATTTTAGTACAAGTTGTAACATAGCGCTACAATTGAGTAAAACCTGCTGATGTAAACTAGCTGCTGTTCCACTGCTACACTCACTAAGTATTCCTGTGATACTAGCGCTGTGCACTGAATGAAAAAAGAAAAAAAAAACAATCACGTGTTGAACAGATACAAAGTTATCGAAGACTGAACAACGTTTATGTTCAGTTTCAGTTTTTACGTTTATGTACTTTTAAAATTTTTACTATTTTAAATAAGGCTTACTGTTTTTAATCAATTTAAAGAGATACTGCTCGAAAAATTGGTTTTATTGAAGAAATGAGAACTACTTGAGCTCATAAAGAGGTGCCCCAAACCTTTTTCCATAATTCCCTTTATTCATGAAAATACAATTTAATTCGTTTGAATCTGTACTATTGGCAACTTTGCATTTCGCTATTTTGTTACATTACAAAAGGCATAATTTTGCAAAAATTCTGGGAGACTAAGAAACGCGATTACCAACTGGTAGCAATGAGTAGCTTGTAAACAAATCTGAAAATTTGGCTACTGCTACTGGAACCTGTAGACCTAGGCTATTAATACTGATCTACGGAACGTTTTTTGTAATAGAGTGGAGTGGCTAATTTGTACACTCCAGGGGCGACATGACAGAACGTGCTAGCAAGCTCGTAAAGGCCATTCTCGCTTGCTAAAGAGCGTTAACGAGCAAAAAATCTTCGTAGACTAACTGCCATTTCTGAGCCGTCTCGCCCGACACACGTTAAAATGGCTCGCTCGAATTTCTTTGCGAGATGTTTGTAACTTGTGTCAGTACGTAATAAATATCTCATTGTGACGTCAGATGCATTTCTCCTTCAAAATAATGCGTTCAAGCATATTGTATGTACTGCATTGTTATGGAAAAAGATACTTTAAGCTATGCGTGATTATTCCACGCAAGCAAATTCTTCAACTGATAACAATTAGTAAATGAACGACAGAATTTAATTATATTTTTGGATCAATGTAAAATAAGAACAACTTTTTCCATACTATATTTTTTTAAATGAAGTAAAGCGCCCTTGAGGTTGTTGGCGGGTAAACTCATATGTTAACGGTAACTTTAGGTCTTAAGGTTTCAAAATTTTTCAAAAGTGAGCAAGTCGAAGTACACATCCTTTTTAGAACTGGTAAATCTTGAGTTTAAACTGGCTGTTTTCAATTTTTTGGCAATATTCAGTCTCATTTGTTCTTGATTTTGTAAAAATTTTGAAAGCATCGACGTCAATTTCAGCGGGCATGTTTGAAACACTGTTTAATTCCTATAGCTCTGTCTGCTTAAAACTTAAGTGAAGGCTTTTTTCTTGCTTTTGCAGCATCGTAAAATTGCAAAAGCAAAAAAGCAAGCTTTTTTCAAGTTGAACAACTGCCAAAAAAATTTCTCAATTGCTTGCGCAGAGCAGCAAACCTTGAATAGTTGCAATTTTGCTTGCAAACACAAGAAAATCACTGAAATTTTATTGTTTTGAATCAGCACGAATTTTAGTTACTTTGATTAATTTGAATTTTTTTTTTTTGGTTTGTTTTGCTGCCGAGGCTGGCAGTGTTTTTAATTTGTTCTTAAATTTTGAGCAAAAATGAGCCTCGTGTATTAGAAAATCGTTCTTATGAAAGGAGTGTGTTACTATTTTTGTCAACTTGCACTACTTAGCATATCTTCAATCGAAACAGCAAATGGTTCTCAATGCAATTCGCTTTTTTCGCAGTCTAATAGCAAACATGGCGACGATTTTAATTAATTTTCAGCAAAAATTCGCATGAGTTAGAAGTTTTCAACATTTCGCCATTGAATTTGTAGACCAAAAAGATTTCTCGCACGCTCAAAGAGTGCTTCAAGATCCTCTTTAAGTTGGCAAGGAAAATGTGACGTTTTTTTACTCGAACTGCTTTTCGCAATCGCTGGAAGAAATTTAGCGAGAAAGAATGACGTAACGGATTTTGCAAGGCTTTACATACACGTGCAAAAATGACCTCTTACGTTTAGCGAGTATTTCGTTTGTTAGCGCTTCTTAAAAAAAAAACTCGGTATTAAAGCGAAGGAGGAAATTTCTGTCATGTGCCCCCAGATCCACTTCGATATTTTCTGAACTGACTCCGACTCCAATCTAGCTCGAAACTTCACAACAACACTCCGATTCAAAATACTCCGAGACAAAAAATACTTTTCTACAAAACAATTCAAACCAATTGTCATATTGCTTAATAGTCTGGAATAGGCCTAGCCTAATCATGTATTCTGATATTTCATTTCCAGAAAGCAAAAATAGTTACTCATTCTACTACCAACGGCTTAAAAGACTACTTTAAAGTCAGACTCCGGCTCCAAATTTTTTTTTAAGTTGGCACTCCGGATCCGCTCCTACATAAAAATGCAAAATCCAACTCCGCTCAGCTCCGAGCTCCACTCTTAGTTTGTAATGTGACAAAATTGCAAAATGCAGGATTGCCAATGATATGGAGTCAAATGGATTAAAACGTATTTCACGAATAAGGGGATTGTGGAAAAAGCTCTTCATTACCTTAAGTTCCTAATGTATCTATTTAATGCCCCAATTTTGCTGTGATAGCATTCATCTCACATAAATCTTTGTAGGAGTTTAAACGTTTAACTTGCAAAAAGATTACTAAATACTGTTCAGTAAAATGGTTCTATGAGAGGTAGTTATTTTGACGAAAATTATGATCGAGTTGGTAATTTATGAAACCTTTTTCTTTGTAGAATGTACAAAAATACTACAGGCTACGAACGTTTCCTGCTTTGTGCTACAAAAGGCAACTTGAATTACTTCTATCCTTCTGCAAGGTTTATAAGCTTTTGTGCGTAATTGTTGTTTTAATGTGGCATAATAGATAACTTTTTCAATCTTGCAAGAGGTAAAAATTGTTTTTTTGATTGCAGTTACTTCATCATTAACGTAATAATTATTAACATTTTTCTGCGGCATATTCTACATTTTCAACTGCGATTATCTCATAATACTCCTGCTGGAATGCTGAATTTTTTTTGCAACGTGAAAAATGTTTAAAGAGTTATTGTTCAAAATCAGTTTTGTTGAAGAAATGAGAACTACTAGAGGTAATAAATAGGTGCCCCAAACCGTTTTCTATTATTCCCCTTATTCACAAAAATACGGTTTAATCCATTTGACTTTGTACCATTGGCAAGCCTTCATTTTGTAGTTTTGTGACATCGCAAAAGGCATAATTTTGCAAATATTCTTGCAGAAGAAACGCGATTATCAACTGGTAGCAGTGAGTAGCCTATAGCCAAATCTGAAAATTTGGCGACTGCTACTGGAACCTGTAGACCTAGGCTGCCTATACTGATGTATGATGTACGGTGCATCTTTTGTGATGTCACAAAATTGCATAATGCAACGTTGCCAATGGTTTGAAGTCAATCAAATTAAAACGAATTTTCATGAAGAAGGGGAATCGTCTAAAAAGGTTTGGGGCACCTCTTTATTTAACCTTCAAATTTTCAGAAAAAAGCGTGCCAAAGTAGTCAAAATCTTTGAGTATGCCTGTAAAGAAAAGCTTTGAAGCTGAAATTAGTGCGCATTCTGAACAAATTGTTAGCAAAATTTTGGATAACATCAGACCTGAAATTGAAAAGATGGTTAAATATGCTTTTCATTCCTTTGCGAATGACTATTCAATTGAGCTAGATAATGTTAAAAAAAGATCTGCTGATCAACTAAACCTTAAAATTGACGACTTGGAACATGGTCGCAGGCTTAACTTTGAGTTTGAGGGTAATCCAGAGCTGAAGGACGAAAATGCTACCGACATTGTTTTAGATAGAGCTAAAAAGTTAAACTTTGACGCCAACTTCAGCGACATATCAATTGCGCATCGTTTGCCACCAAAACGACACAAACAAAGCAATGGCTCAACACTGCCACCAACTATCATTATGCAATTCACTAGTAAGCGTATTGGAAACGCAATATATTCAAGGAGAAAAGAAGCAAAAAATATTAAAGACTTTCCAGTTCCAGAAATGACTAAACTGTACATAAATGAAAATTTAACTCATTATCGAAAGAATCTGTTTTGGTCGACCAAACGAGCTGCCAAGGCTGCCAACACTCACAAGTATTTTTGGACTGCAAACAGCAAATTTTTAGTAAAGAAAAATGATACTGCACCAGTTACCGCAGTTCAAAATGAATCGGATGTGGACAAACTTACTTAAATGTGAATTTGTTGTGTGTGTATTTTAGTCGCATATGTACATCATCAGAAGTCAAAATAATTACTCAATCTTTCCAAAATGATAATGTATTAGACATAGCTATGAAGGTGCAACGGTTTTGATCAGAAAACGTTAAACCCTGTCAGTATTATATCGCAGGTATTTCTATTACCGCAGGGATTTTGGCTATTACGATAATGAAATCCTAGCCAATAATGTTGGGTCGTCTTTGTCGACCTTTTTCTTCTATAGGGATTGTATTTCTCGGGCAAGCTATGATAAAAGTTTCAAAACATGTACTGCTATAATCAAAACTGAGATTGACAAACTTGCTCCTGTCACCAAATTATCCAGAAGGAAATCCAAATTAGCTCTTAAACCTTGGATTTCAAAGGGAGTGTAGATTTCAATTAAAAAGAAACAAAAATAAAAAGAAACAAGAAATAGCGCTATCCTGAGCATTGCATGGAGGGTTATTTTACTCTCAAATCTCTTTTTGCTACAGAGATTTTTTTTTTTCTTCGCATGACTGTTTTGCTTGGTGGTAGTTCGGTCAAGAAATTGACTGAGCTGTATGACTTAACAAAATTGTTATGCTTTGGATTTTGCCGATACCGATTATCCACCAAAAAATTTTTTCCTAGCTTTTGCTTCTTCTTCTTTCTTCATTGCCCGCTTTTCCGTGAGGGTTGCGGGGGCAGTAGCTCAAGATTGAGCCGCCACACCTCACGGTCTTCCATCACCTCCATCATTTCGCTTGGGCGAAGTCCCAAGCGATTCCATCCAAGATCCTTAATGTAATCGGTCAATCTAGTTCTAGGTCGTCCGACTGGTCTTCTCCCATTTGCTTTGGCATGTAAAGCTTGTTTGGGGAGTCTTTCCTGAGGCATTCTGCTTACATGGCCAAACCATCTAAGCTGAGATCTTTCAATTCGGAGAAGTAACGGCGCGATGTTAAGAGATTTTCGAATTTCAGAGCTACGCACCTTGTTAAACAGTGTAACTCCTTCAATTCTTCGTAAAAACCTCATTTCGGATGCTTGCACTTGTGATCGCATTCTTTCGGTCATCACCCAAGTTTCATGATCATATGTGAGAATGGGGACAAAAACTGCTTTGAAAATTGAGAGCTTTGCGTTTTTCGACAATTCTCGTTTCATGACAACCGAGTAGTGCAAAGCTCGCATTACTGCACTAGCTGTACCTATTCGGGTATCGAGTTCTTCGTCTTGCCTTCCGTCACTCGTAAATGCAACCCCAAGATACTTGAACTTCTCTACCTGCTTCAGTGTCGCTCCATTCACTTGTAATACGCACTGATCAGGGTTTCCTAGCCTAAGCGAATCTTGTAATTATGATGGCTTAATAGTGATCCTCGGTTAGCAGTAATGCGACTGAGCAGATTACTGCTACCCAGGTCTTTTCGACGGAATTGATGTATGTGATCCCCTATTTTGTGGCTGATCCCATCTTTTCTTGATGAATTTTTAGACCTATCCACTAATTCATAAAATTAATTCTAAGTCTATTATCTTGGCTATTAACAATGTCCTGATTAATATCACTTCAACAGCCTAGAAATCAATTCAATTTGGTCATTTACAAATCAAATTAACAAAATTAAGGAAAAATATCATCAGCATTGGGAATTCTATTTCGGCTTCAACATTTTGCCCCTAAACAGATATTGATCTCGGTTTACTATTCTTTAGTTTTGCCTCATTTGTGCTATGGAGTAATTGTAAGTGACTTTACATCAAACTATCTTCTAAAAAGACCTTAGGTATTGCAAAACAAATGTCTTTGAGTTGTTGATGATTGGCAACTTAAACAAAGAATAAAACCAATTTATGAAAAGTATGATTTTCTCAACATTAACCAAATTCATTTTTAACAAGTAGCCAAATTTATGTATGACTGTATGCATCGTCTGCAGCCCGCGATATTTGATGATTACTACATATTTGTGACTAATGTTACTAGACATCGCTTGAGAAGTGTGAATGACGACAAACTCTATCTACCTCCATCCAAAAAGAAATCTGGTTAAAATTCAATAAAATACAAATGGGTTAAAATCTGGAATTCTTTACCAAAAAAACATAAAAACTCTTTTCTTTGTAAAATTCAAAAAGAGCTGCCGTCAATACGTGAAAAACATGATGGAATAAGTAATGCTTGCAAAACTTTGCATAACTTCTAATTTATTAGGATGTAAAATAGTGACTTCACAAACCATAACTCTTAATTTAGCCCATTGCATATGCCAACAGGAGTTTGTTGACCCGAAGACTGAAAAGTTTCTTCCAGGCTCCTGGTCGCTAAGTGTTTACATTCGTTTACTTGATGTTAAACGTGAATTAATTACTCAAAGTTGCGCTTTTGTGGCAAAATAGATGTCTCTGTCTCTATTACCTCAAGTAGTTCTCATTTCTTCAATAAAACCGATTGCAAGTAGTATCTCTTAGAAAACAAAATTGAAAAAAAATTGTAAACTTTTCCTCATTATTCTCTTGCAATAAAGTGTAGAAGTAAGAGGACCAGTAAAAAACGAGTCACATAAAACCGGGCAAAAGGCGCAGATTGGTCACTGTTGCTCGCATACATTGGTAAAGCCCCCCAGACGTTGATACGCGTTTTTCAAAATCCTCGCAGATTTTGTTTTAAGCTGTTTGTATCCTTGGCTTTAATTGGTTTAAAAATGTTACCATCGTTTGTTAGACAGTGTTTGTGCGATTAACTTAGGTACAAGCCACTCTGTTTAGGTACATGGTTGCAAAATCTCAAATAGCAGCTGGAATTATTGAAACATTTTGTCTTTTTTATTTTTTTCACAATTTTTGTCTTTTTTTTTTTTTTTGTAAAATTGCTGTCATTTTTTTGTTCAAAGGTGAGTGGTACTGGACAGCCTGAAAACCTTATCTTGATTCCAAATAAATTGCTAGCTCTTGGCGGCCAAAACGCTTTAGGAAAACATCTAACCTCTCTGAATTCAAACAGCAGTTGTTCCACTAATTCAATTCCCCATACTTTCGGCACTCACCTCGCTTGAACAAGCCTGTTACTTCGCAAGACTCGAAATAGAAATTTACAAAACTGATTTATTGTGCAATCTGCTTGAAACAAGATGGCCAAAATTTGGATTCTAAGAGGAAAACATAAAGTTTTTTCCTTTAGACTCTCTAAACCTGATGAGTTGCAAAAATTGCAATGGGGTCATGTTGGTAAACTTATTTTTTAAGATTTTTTCTCCGTTTTGTAAAAAAAGTTTGAATGTCCTTTTAAGGTAATAAAGAGGTGCCCCAAACCATGGGAATATTGGAAGAGATTTCAATGGGCATGTGGGAAGATCTTCTCTAGGCTATGATGGAATTCATGGTGGATTTGGTTGGGGTGAGCGCAACAGAGATGGTGAAAGAATCCTAGAGTTTGCAGACAATCTTGAAATGGTTGTTGGAAACACTTTTTTCAAGAAGGACGACCAAAAATTAATCCCCTATAAATCTGGAAATTGTGCAACTGCCATTGACTATGCAGTGGTGCAGAAAGAAGTTATGAAGAAAGTTAAAGACACAAAAGTAATCCCGGTAGAGGAATGTTTTTCATAGCACAGATTGCTCATCATGGACCTGATAATGGAGCATAGAGCAGTTAGAAAGTTGAAAAATCCCGAAAAAGTGAAATTGTGGAGATTAAAAGACGAAAAAATCAAAAGGATGATGGAAGATGGAATGAAAGATGCTATAGAGGAACTGGATAGTTGGGATGATTGGTGCAAGTATATCATGAATGTAGCCAAAAGAGTTTGGAATATCGAAAGGTGGTCATAATCAAAAAACAACATGGTGGTGGAATGAGGAAGTGAAGGAGGTCATCAGAGAGAAAAGGCGTTTGTATAAAGTATGGCAGAAGAAAAAATACCAACGGTCAAAAGCACAATATTGGGCTAGGAAAAAGGAAGTTAAAAGAGTGGTAGCAGCGGCAAAGGAAAAGGAAGGCAAAAAAAATAACAGAACTTCTTGAGAAGAAAAATTCGAAAGCACTGCAGTATATCTTTAAACTGTGCAAACAGAGCAAGAAGGATAAAAAAAGACATAATGGGAATGCCTTGTATCCTTGGAAAAGATGGAAAGCTAAAGGTGACACTGCAGGAGAAAATTAAAGTCTGTAAGGAGTATGAAGAGAAGCTGTTGAATGAAGAAAATGATTGGAACAAAAGGATGGAAATACAAAGGTTGAAGGTCCTTGTGAACAAGTTTCTACAGAGGACGTGATGGAAGCTCTTATTCTAATGAATACAGGAAAGGCGGCTGGACCAAGCGGAGTAACAGTGGAGTTGTTAAATGTTTGCAAAAAAGAGTCTGTGAGAAGATTAGCCGAAGTTGCAAACAATATGCTGGAGGGAAATAAAATGCCAGAAAGTTGTAGAAAGAGTGATCTGATTCCAATTTTTAAAGTAAAAGAAGATGTAAGATCGTGTGGAAATTACAGAAGCATTAAACTGTTAGAACATGGTATGAAAGTGATTGAAAGAATTTTTGAAAGAAGGCTACGAAAAGTTGTAAAACTGGATGAAATGCAAATGGGTTTCATGCCAGGTAGAGGTACGACGGACGCTATCTTCTTAATGAGGCAGTTGTTGGAAAAATATGAGATGGCCGTAAGAGATCTAAAGATGGTATTAGTGGATTTTCAGAAAGCCTTAGATCGTGTTCCAAGAGAGGTGATTTGGTGGTCGCTGAGGAGAAAAGGGGTACTAGAAAGAAAAATGAAAGCGATAATGGAAATGTATACAAATATTGAAACATCCGTCGAGGTGGAATACTTGAGATCAGAGTCATTTGATGTAAAAGTTGGAGTCCAACAAGGATCAATACTAAGTCCTCTTCTGTTTGCGTTGGTGATGGATGAAGTGACTAAAGACATCAGAGAAGGAGTTGTAAAGGAAATGCTCTATGCAGATGATATTGTGCTAGTTGGTGATAACTGGGAAGAGGTAGAATCTCGATACACTCGATGGAAGAAAGCATTACAAGAGAAAGGAATGAAACTAAGTGTAAACAAGACAAAGGCTTTTTATACTAGAAGAAATTTTGTACAAATGCAAATGCGAAAGTATCCTTGCTCTGTATGTGGCAAAGGAGTGGGAAGGAGCTCCGCAGTGTACAAAACCTACCTGCAATTGAAAACTCCATTCAATGTACAAAATGTCAACGCTGGGTGCACAAGAGATGTTCTGGAGTTCATGGAAGTTTAACCCAAGAGAAGGATTTTACTTGCAAAAAATGCATCCCTGGTGTGTTATTTGAAGATGAAGATAAAATGATAAGTTTGGATGGAGACAACATAGAAGTGGTGGACAGGTTTTCTTACCTTGGTGATGTAATCAGTACGAAAGGAGGAGCTGAAGAGGCTGTAACATCAAGAATTAGATCGGCATGGAAAAAATTTTAAGAGGTTTTGAATGTTATATGCAGAAGAAGCATATTATTGAAGGTTAGAGGCACCTTATACAAAAGCTATGTGAGAAATGCTTTAACTTATGGTGCTGAATGTTGGGCATTGAAAATGGAAGATGAAAGGAGGCTGAAGACCACAGAAATGAGAATGTTGCGAATGATATGTGGGAAAACCTTAAAAGATAAAATGAACAGTGAGAAGATTCGTAACATGACGGGTGTAGTGAGATTGGAAGAGTTTCGGAGAGAGAAAAGGTTGCTATGGTTGGGACATGTGGAGAGAATGAATAAAGAAAGGGGTCCAGTAAAGGCGCTACTCTTAGAAGTTGATGGGACAAAAAAAGGAAGACCGAAAAAGAGGTGGAAAGAAGTACTAGAATGTGACATGACTGCCTGAGGTTTGCAAAGGCTGGATGCTCAAGATCGTGAAAGATGGCGACTAGGCTGCAAAAACCAGCTGACCCCTGCATGCGGGTAACCTCTGTTGGGCTCCAGAAATAGAAGGAAACACATTCCTGGAGCAAATTGATGATGATGAAAGAGGTGCTCCAAACCTTGTTCCATTATTCTCTTTATCCGCAAAAATAGATTTAATCCGTTTGACTTTGTACTATTGGCAACTTTGGTGTTTCAAACTTTTGTGACATCAGAAAATGATGACTTTGCGAAATTTCTAGCAGAATAAGCAACTCGATGTTTGATTATCAGAAGAAATCTTGCAAATTGGTAATTTCTTTACGAATAAGAAATGCAAACATCGCATTTCTTATTCGGCAAGAAAATTTGCTAATTCATCCTTTTATGATGTCACCAAAGTATGGAATGTAGATTTGCCAATAGTACGGAGTCTAATGGATTAAATCTATTTTCTCATATAAGGAAAATAGTGAAACAAGGGTTGGTTTTACTACCTCAAGCTTTTCTCATTCCTTTTATTTCTGAAAAAATTGAACACATGTCTTGTCCTGAGATGCGCCTTATGTATAGATCAGCTTGTGCTTTCTTTTTCATTAGTTTCGAGTTATTTAGAAGCTTTATTACATCCAAGGACATCTATAATATACAAGGGAAGTACAGTATTTATAAATTCGTGGAATTTAAATGTTGCAAACATAAAAACAATTAAAAGGCTACATTTAGTTGTTGCATTCATGTTTTAAATTAGCTAAGAATTACCTGTTCCACTGCACAATGTTATTTGCATTTGTCTTGTGGTATTGGGACCAATCGTTAAATTTCCTGACTTAGTTTACATATGATGTTTTTGACGTAGCGAGCCAGAGTGTGAAAGTTTATTTGTTTGAATGCTTTTTGGCCTGAAGGCTCCGGCGCGGAAGCCTAGGAAAACTTTTTCGCATTGCTTGTTTTAAGTAGTCACCATTCTGGGGGCTCTACTCTTGGCTTACGTGCAGGTAGCCTTTAAGCCAAAACGCAGGCAAACGATTAAACATTAAAACTCTGGCAGGCAAACGTCAAAACATCACGATTAAATTATTATTAACCTTATAGTAGAAGCAATTTAATCGTTTGAATCCTATCAACACCATAACATTGTCATAGTAAAAGCAAGTTGCTGGGTTTTATTAGCTAGTCTCTAGCTCAAGTGGTGGAGGAATGGACTGGTAATCCAAAGACTGTAAGTTCGACTCCTGTGGAAAAGCAAGTTTTTCGCATTGCTTGTTTTAAGTAGTTGTAACTATGTTTCGTTTAATTTGATTGTGGTATCATTTCATACATTTTACCTGTTTTTGTTTTCCTGGTAAGGGTGCTCTGAAAAACGCCAAAAACGTTTGATGTCGATTATGAAAATGAAAGCCTTAGTCGTAATAGCATATAAAGATGATAAATGGACTGTTGTTTCTAAACTGTGCAGTGATATGGTTACCGAAAGTAACCTCTTTACGGAAACTTAAGAGATTCTTTTCTAGTTTAGGAATTGCACTGAGATTCAGCGATTTTTCAGTTACACTGGGCTGAACTGCCGCAATGTTAACGAAAAGCATAAAGAAAAACAGCATGTTGTAATAAACAATAAAATCTAACAAGGCACAGCAATGTGTTTTAATTTTTTT
Source organism: Trididemnum nubilum (assembly GCA_963965965.1). Taxonomy (NCBI): domain Eukaryota; kingdom Metazoa; phylum Chordata; class Ascidiacea; order Aplousobranchia; family Didemnidae; genus Trididemnum; species Trididemnum nubilum. The sequence goes on along the minus strand of OZ014473.1, from coordinate 49,329,238 downwards.
TGTACATAAAACACACTTGTGTTGGTTGGCCAAACAGCAATTTGCGTGTATCTGATTGTGATATTGCTACCCAGGTTCAAACGATTTTGTTCAACGGGTAAAACGTGTTATTTCAATTTTAAACTCTTAAGTTGATCGAACAGTAACGCATTTGTCTCGGGAACCTGAGGTGTGGGTGAAATTCCTGGGCTGGTGAAATCGTACGTATAGTGTTGCCATTGACTTGCCACTGCTGCGATGTTTTCCCGAAAGCTGTTTTACCCATACACAATGACGCAAAGACAGCCCTCGCAAACTTGTCTCACAATAAACACACTTTGCATAATTTAGCAGCTATGCATAATACAGCAATATTGAGGTTTCAGGAAAACGTAAGTTTTGGCAAGTGTACGTTTGAGAAAATGTACATTTTACATATTGTACACTTTGTACTGTATTTTCAGCGAAGTGTTTTTCGGGGAACCTTCATTTCTGGATGGTTTTTTGAGAAGGTGTATACTTTGTAGGATCCAAATGTCACAATAATCGCAGATTTTTTATCAAATTCTGTGATGCGATTATAGATGACTGTGATTCTTTTGTATATTTCAATGCAATATTTTTGTTTGAAAAAAAAGGCAATGCGAATACCATTCCTAATTATAAATAAATACAGCGTTTTTATATTTCAGTACTGGGACGTTGGTTTTCATCAACCAGTGATGGTGTACCGAGCTATTCCTGAACCAGTTCACGTGTTGCGGGCTTACCAGAGCGAAATATTATCTGGCACTAACTCGAACAAATTTCTGGTACACCCCGTGCCAACTGGCAGCCCAGGTACGGAGTGATATCTATTAAGAATAAAATCCAGGTCAATGACGATTTCCACTTTTCTGAATAGCTTTGATTTCTTTTTCACAAGGGATGTTCTCAAATGGCCTTGCCACCAGGTGATAGAAACAGTTCATACTCTAGTTTGCCCACTGCTTGGCAGCAAAGAACTAAACGACTATCGTCTAGTGGTAAGTTTGCTGGCCTTTTCATAAAAACTGGAACATAACGGTGATATGATTACAAATCGTTTCGGAACCAATGACGCGCGAGAGCATGTGCTGTTGCACTAGTGCCCTGCAGAATCTGCAGCGGCTTAAGAAACCTAGCCTTATGTCCTGATAAGTGATCCGAGGGGGTGTACTGTTATATTTGCAATTCATTCTTCTTTTTTTTCAGCTACTGGTTGGCAACTTCTGCTAAATTTCAGTTTCGTATCTGTAGTGGAATCCCGTAATGATATACAATTGCAATAATTGCGTGTAATAGCGCTATTGTTGTAACTCTTGAGCAACGCTGATCAATCGATCAATAATTTATTTACACTGTCAAAAACAACAATATTAAAATTAGTTCGAGAATTTCAAGATATTGATAATTCTTAATAAGGAGGGAGGCAACAAATTGGCCTTTCGGTCTCCGAGTCTGCAGCCCCCAGATTGTTTCAAGAAATAATTCATTTAAGGTTGCTTTAATCTAAACTAAACAAGGTAATCCCGCCATGTAAATTTTTTAGTATAATTTAGTGATAGATATTTTTTGCATTTGCTTTTAAACAATCTTGCTGAGGAATTTTGAATTTCAGGTGGTATATTGTTCCAAATTTTACTTAAACTTAATGCTTATGGCTCAAATTATCTACACCTAATTCAACTGAAAAATTTATTGTTGGAACAGTATACCAACATCCTGATCATTCACTGTAAATAATTTTCTTGATAGATTTTCTGATTGCTTAAATGACCTATCAATCTCGAAAAAAACTTATTACATTTTTGGTGACTTTAATATAAATGTTCAAAAGTTTAAGCGCACCAGTATAGCTTCTAATTATATTAATCTGATTGTAAGTAATGGCGCTATACCAATAATTACCAAACCCACAAGATAAACCCCGGAATCATTTTCTATAATAGATTACATAATCACCACCAACTAACAAATCATCAAATAAATTCTTTTATTTTTGAAGTGGGTGTTACTGATCTTTATCCGATTTTATGTAAAAAAGAAAAAGTCAAATCTTTCAAAAACCATTTGGATGTATTTTTTAGAAATATATCAAAATTTACTGCCGAAATTTTCTATGAAGAGTTGAAAAATTATCTAGATTTTTTTCTTTAATCTACTGCTATTAACTAACGTTAACTTTTGTGAGAATTTTGAAAAATTTACTAACATTGTGTCTTCTATTATTGACAAACATCCATCGTTAACAAAACTTTCGCATCGGATGTATTTTTTAGAAATATATCAAAATTTACTGCCGAAATTTTCTATGAAGAGTTGAAAAATTATCTAGATTTTTTCTTTAATCTACTGCTATTAACTAACGTTAACTTTAGTGAGAATTTTGAAAAATTTACTAACATTGTGTCTTCTATTATTGACAAACATCCATCGTTAACAAAACTTTCGCATCGGATGTATTTTTTAGAAATATATCAAAATTTACTGCCGAAATTTTCTATGAAGAGTTGAAAAATTATCTAGATTTTTTCTTTAATCTACTGCTATTAACTAACGTTAACTTTAGTGAGAATTTTGAAAAATTTACTAACATTGTGTCTTCTACTATTGACAAACATCCATCGTTAACAAAACTTTCGCGATGTCAGCTGAAACTTTAAACCGTGGCTTACTAATGGCATTTTAATCTTTATCAAGAATTAACACAAAATGTTTAAATCGCACTACACATTCGGAACTGAAGGTAAAAAGTCATATTTTAAAAAATACATTAATGTATTGACTAAAATCAAAACAATATCTAAAAAAAAGGCATTACAAATCAAAGTAGAAAACAAACGTGATATATGTCAAACGTGATATAAGTTCTCCTTGGTTGTTACTCCATTTCTTTACCTGTTTGTTTAATTTTTTTTTTTGAAAATGGTGTCTTTCCTGAAAATCGTACCATTGCTAAAATCATTCCCATTTTCAAAAAAAGTGATCGTCAAAACCCAAATAACTATCAGTCCATTTCTATTTTAACTTGTTTTTCTAAAATCTTTGAAAAACTTATCCACACGCGACTAATTAAATTCTGGACCAAACATAACCTTCTAACTAGTACTCAATATGGATTTCAAGCCAAACTGTCAGCTACCCATGCACTCCTTGATGTGACAACTTCTTCCTTCAAAAACATTAATGATAATTTGTTCTCTGAACTAATCCTCTCGGACCTTGCAAAAGCATTTGATACCGTCTCCCATGATATTCTGCTCTCCAAATTAGATCCTTATAGCATTCGTGGGACTGCCCATGATCTATTACAATCATTTTTGAAAAGAAAACAACTCGTATTTGTGAATTGGTGCAAATCTAGTATTGAAAATAATAACTACAGCATAGCACAAGGCTCAAACCTCAGCCCTTTAGTATTTTTGATATGTGTAAACGGTATACCATCATCCATTAACTGCATCCCCATACTTTTCACTGATGATGCGTGCTTAGTATATAGTGATGAAAGCCAACAAAGAATGACTGAAATTATCAATACTGACCTTCAGAAAATCTCTGAATGGTTTAAAGCTAACAAATGAATAGTCAATCCCTCTAAATCGAATATTATCATCATCCGTTTCAAACTAAACAAGCCTCCTGTAACTATTGAAACTAATTTGAATAACACTCTAATTCCGCAAACTTCAACAGCAAATTATCTGGAAATTACAATAGACACCGACTTGAAATTCCACAATATATTATTATTAGAACACAAATTATCGAGGACAAGCGGAATCCTTACTAAACTTTGCCATTTTTTACCTCATAGTGCCCTTCTCGAAATATATTATGCTCTTATTCACAGTCCATTCACGTACGGTCTTTCTATCTGGGGCTCTACTTTTCCTTTCTACATCAATAAACTTAAATCCCTAGAAAAATAAAGCTGTAAAAATGACCGTAGGTGGCTCCTCACTAGAAAGTCCAACCAAATTTTACAACAAATTCTCTATTTTAAAACTTCAAGATCTTTCCAAGATAGAAATAGCTAAAATAGAGTACGCTCACTTTACTGATAACCTTCTATCGAAAATTTTCACACTAACTAAACACATTTCTTCACGTGCCACCACAGCAACTGAATCGTCATGCAATACTTTATACATTCCCCGATATTCAACCATTCTCCTACAACGATGCATTAAATATCAAGGAATTAAAATAAACTTGAGACTCAGGCTACGCTCTTTTTTTTTTTGAGAGTAAGAATTTGTGTAAGCATCGCCAGAGTTAGAGAAGCATAGGCAGTGAATATAAAAGGTCGTTTTGAAGTACGAACTTGCGGCCAGATTGGTGTGAAGTTGGATTAAATGCTCCTTTGCGTTGGTAGAGAAGGAATTTTTTTAATTGAAAATTTGTAAGGGGTACTTAGCCCTCAAATTTTTAGTGGTGTGCCCATTTTAGGGGAACACAACGTCATTTCCAAGGAACTTCTGTGTTATTGAAGTTTCCCATTCTTTCATAAATTATTATTGCATCAGAATAAAAATGGCGGCTGTTGTACAGGTCTTTATATCGTTACTTATAATTGATTCTGACCATGTGGCAATTAAAACAACAGATTTTGTTTTAAAACCTGACTAAGTGTAATGTAGGCAAGCTTTTACTCGAGTGTTGTGGATTCTCTAGCCACCGGAGCATGGGGCACCATGTGTATGGCTCAACCCAGGTATGAATATTGCTTGTAGGCTTTGATTGACCAGCAACAAATTCCGAGAGTTTTGTAAAAAGCAACAAGCAAATCTTGCCTTACTTTCCAGAACTAAACTGTATTTAAAAAAGGTTTAGTTTTTTTGAGTCTACAAAGAAACCCAAGTTAAAAAAAAACAATGAAATGAGAGTCAATAATGTTACTGTGTTTATTACTCAAAACAATGTACAGTTTTTTATTAGTTTTGCTCAAAAAAACGTCATATAGTTGTCTGTTTCAAGTCAGCTGTAAGTACTTGCTTGATGCTTTTTACAACATTGCCAACAGATTGTCATGATCTGCGACACCTCGTCCCAGCAGACCCCGTTTGAGAGCATTCAAAGCGTTATGGGTCTCTGTAGCCATGCAAAGTGTGGAATGTGACTGTAACTTTTTATGCAAAAGTGATCTAGTTATCCGAAAAATTGATCCAGTGATCCAGAAAAGCGGTGTGCTTGTACGCTGCAAATGCTTATGTAATTTAGGGAGTTAGAAAAATGATCCAGTTATCTTTGAGCCAGATAAGCGGAGCCAACTGTACTGATATGTTAAACTTTGATTAATATAGGCGTATTATGCACGGTCTACGACTTTTAGACCCCGACGTTTAGTCATGGGACGATTATGCAATCGTTACAATTTTTAAGTTTACCGATTCAACTCGCACTACGAAAATAGTTCAAAAATAGAACAATGATTTGAAGGATTATACAATAGGGTGGTTCAAAAAAAACTTTTTTCGATATGTTTTTCTCCAAGCGGTTTAAAAGGTGTGTTTTGGTCCAAAAATAACCCATTTAAATTTTTTTGACTTTAACTAACATTTGGAGGTCGTACACCCCCCACATTCTAAGCGTGCCCCCCTAAATCACAAAATTGCCATATTTCATCAACCGCTTGAGATAGAAACTTCAAATAAAAACCTAAAGATGCAAAAAATATTTCCCATAAGTGCTTGATACATTTTATTATGCTATCTGATCAAATTTTCAACATAAGTTTAAAAAACTCTTTTTGTGTAACATTTTAGTTGAAAAACCTCATATTTCAATGAGGATAGATAGCAACTGCGTACAATTTTGAGTTTAAACGCTTGAATAGTTGTTAAAACTGATTGAAGCAAATGAATTGAAAAAATTTTGATTTGAAAGGTTAGATGTAGGCTATTCAAACTTGATAAAAAAAATGCGCTTTTTTGATGCATAATGATAGGTTTTTCTTTTTAAATCTGTATTTTTAGCTTCGATTTTGGTTTGATAGTTCAGTTGCATGTAATAGCGATCTTAAGAAGTTATGCTAAGGCAATGACAGAATGTGGTGATGATATTGAAGAAATAACCAGCAGTGAAAGTGAGATATCTTCTCATTGCTGTTCTTCTTCCAAGTTCAACTTCCTCTGAAGATTTAGATGATTTGTTGACTTCACTGAATGTTTCTCAGCCATCTTGAATAGACTTAAAAAGTAAGCATTAGGCCTATTCTTAAGCAGTTTAGGCACAACTTAGGCTAGGCCTAGGGAGATCTGAGATAAGCCTAAACTAACCTATACCTTAAACCTTTACACTGTGCTAGTGTGGGGATACAGCTGATAAATATACCAATATATTTGGTATAATAAGACCTTACCAGTTAAGAGTTACCATTTGTAAGGTAGTTAACAGGTTAATGTCATTATTTATGACTTCTTAACTTGTCAGCAAAGTTTTTAAGTGTCAGGATAGAACTACAAAAAGCTTATGTTGCATGAAACTTTAATCAATAATGTAGCCAAACAAAACTACAGAGTGCTAGAGTTCAGTTGGCATAGTTATATAACTTCAAGTACAGTAGCACTATTATCTAACTTTGCTAATAACTTGGGAAGTTATAAATAATGACATTAACCTGTTAACTACCTTACAAATGGTAACTCTTAACTGGTAAGGTCTTATTATACCAAATATATTGGTATACTTATCAGCTGTATCCCCACACTAGCACAGTGTAAAGGTTTAAGGTATAGGTTAGTTTAGGCTTATCTCAGATCTCCCTAGGCCTAGCCTAAGTTGTGCCTAAACTGCTTAAGAATAGGCCTAATGCTTACTTTTTAAGTCTATTCAAGATGGCTGAGAAACATTCAATGAAGTCAACAAATCATCTAAATCTTCAGAGGAAGTTGAACTTGGAAGAAGAACAGCAATGAGAAGATATCTCACTTTCACTGCTGGTTATTTCTTCAATATCATCACCACATTCTGTCATTGCCTTAGCATAACTTCTTAAGATCGCTATTACATGCAACTGAACTATCAAACCAAAATCGAAGCTAAAAATACAGATTTAAAAAGAAAAACCTATCATTATGCATCAAAAAAGCGCATTTTTTTTATCAAGTTTGAATAGCCTACATCTAACCTTTCAAATCAAAATTTTTTCAATTCATTTGCTTCAATCAGTTTTAACAACTATTCAAGCGTTTAAACTCAAAATTGTACGCAGTTGCTATCTATCCTCATTGAAATATGAGGTTTTTCAACTAAAATGTTACACAAAAAGAGTTTTTTAAACTTATGTTGAAAATTTGATCAGATAGCATAATAAAATGTATTAAGCACTTATGGGAAATCATAATTTTTGCTTCTTTAGGTTTTTATTTGAAGTTTCTATCTCAAGCGGTTGATGAAATATGGCAATTTTGTGATTTAGGGGGGCACGTTTAGAATGTGGGGGGTGCACGACCTCTAAATGTTAGTTAAAGTCAAAAAATTTAAATGGGTTATTTTTGGACCAAAACACACCTTTTAAACCGCTTGGAGAAAAACATATCAAAAAAAAGTTTTTTTGAACCACCCTATTATACAATCATGTACAACTTTAAAAGTTCTTGTGCAATTCTAAAGAAGTAGCTGCAAGAATTTAACATTGTTTTTACTATAAGTTATTTACAACAAAAGGAAACGATCATTAATTGGAATCTGCTGCGAGATGAAACTTTAGCTCCTGAAAAATTTTGTACTGTATTGTTTGGTACTGGTAGACCTAAAATAACCATAAAACGTCGCGTCGCTTGCTGCGTGCGCCACAAATTGCATACGTCTGGCTTGGAAAATAAAAGTTTGCGAACATGCAGTGGAAAAAAATTTATTTTGAAAAAAATGCAATGAAGAAAATTAAAGTCAAATTTAGTTAAAGTGGTTCAGGACAAGAGCTCTTGGGATATTGTTTCACAAAATGAATACTGATTTAATGACAATAAATGGAATTGAGTCGTCTCAAGGCCTTTCGCCCCTGAGCAGGGTACTATCCCTAACTTTTCGTCCCCATTTGAATACTATGATTAACTGCCCCCGCCTTTGGGACAGCAACACTTCTTCTCTGGTACTACATGTCAATGTCAGATCTTAGTTAACTAATTTTGATGATTTCATGAATTAACTTTGCTCACTTCCTCAACCTCCTCCAATCATAGCTTTAAGTAAAACTTGACTCAATCTTCATCCTCTCACTAACATTGAAATTCCTGGTTACACATTTTATTACTCAAATTCTCCTTCTAAAGCTGGCAGTTTGGGAGTGTACGTTTCAAATTTGGTTTTGGTCAAACTTACAAATTTAACTTTGAAAAATGTGGAGATTTATGGCTAGATTCTAACTTAGATCTTGTAATTGGCACCTTACAGAAATTAAATGCTACTTAGTCAAACCTAAACAAAAATAATAATAAGTTCCTAGTATTAGAAGATCTGAATCTAAACACGACAGGATGCAGGCAGCACCCACGTGCGAAAGACTATTTGAACATGCTGGTTAGCAATGCAGCTTTTTTTAGGCCTTGTTACGGTGTCCAAAATTGTGTTGTCTCGTGATACCCATCGAGGTACCTCTTGAAAAATTTTTTACAAATAGATTTTTAATGCCTGATTAATGATTGAAATGTCTTCAGTTGCAACCAGGTGCCGTTTTTAAGATATACCGCTTTTACTCGAATGCGGATGAATATTTTAAAATCATATGCTTGAGTAATTTTTTTTTACTATAAGTGTTGCCATGAAATAATTCACAAATTTCAACAAAGATATTTTTATCTTTCTTTGAATGTAAAAATTAAAAATATGATAAACTTAAACTAAATAATTAATCATGGGTAAGTTTATTGTTACAAAGTTTGCATAATTAAAGGTTTAGCTTGAATTTTTTGTGGTGAATTCTAAAACATGGAAACTTGCTTTGAAGTCACGTGAACGTCGTCACTTGGCAGCTGATTGTTATGAATGCAAAACTTTTAACTCAATTTTTCATGATAAATTGCCGGTAACCATTAATTAAGAAATTGTTTCTTGCCAAAGGTCAAAAAATAAACGAACTACCTTATGAATTACACCACGTGTTTGTTATGATGATAGCCTACCACAAAAAGCAGCCTAATACAGTAACTGCTTCGAAGAATATTGGAAGGCTTTGAGGAATATCGATAGGCTACGGCAGTCAGTAGCTATGGATATACTGGTCATTGGTCCATAACGTTTATTCCAATCGAACAAAAGCACATCATCAATTCTAACAAATCATTCAGCTACAATGTTTTAAGACTACAGTAGTTTACTGCGAAGTTTCAACATAAAGCAATAGGCGTACGCTTTCGCAAATATTGCAAAATAAGGCTTAAATAAATCGTGTTCCTTTTTAGCAATTTCATTAGTCATCTCTTATTTTGGGTTATTTGTTGGTTTAACTAAGGTGATTGTTTCAAGTGCTGAAGTATGGCAGAACAGACATTCGAGAGTTAATAAGCCAACTAGCTAGGGCTAGGCTAGTTAGTTTGGAGGAGTGAAAGCCTATCAGTCTATCAGTATTTCTCAAAGCAGTTATTGTATTAGGCTGCTTTTTGTGGTAGGCTATCATCATAACAAACACGTGGTGTAATTCATGAGGTAGTTCGTTTATTTTTCGACCTTTTGCAAGAAACAATTTCTTCATTAATGGTTACCGGTATTTTGTCTTGAAAAAGTGTTTTAGAAATTTTGCATTCATAACGATCAGCAGCCAAGTGACGACGGTCACGTGACTTCAAAGCAAGTTTCCATGTTTTAGAATTCACCACAAAAAATTCAAGCTAAAACTTTAATTATGCAAACTTTTTAACAATAAACTTACCTATGATTAATTATTTAGTTTAAGTTTATCATATTTTTAATTTTTACGTTCAAAGAAAGATAAAAAATATCTTTGTTGAAATTTGTGCATTATTTCATGGCAACACTAATAGTAAAAAATATTATTCAAGTGTATGATTTTAAAATATTCATCCGCATTCGAGTAAAAGCGGTGTATCTTAAACACAGCACCTGGTTGCAACCGAAGACATTTCAATCATTAATCAGGCATTAAAAATCTATTTGTAAAAAATTTTTCAAGAGGTACCTCGATAGGTATCACGAGATCTCTTTTCTAGACGTTTTTTCTGCTAGCTAACAAGGCCTATTTTGTAATTTATTTATCTATTTGTCGAAAACTGAATAACAAAGAAAAATATGGCTAAATAGTTAAATAAAATTTCTGACCGGGAACTGTTAAGGGACTGCGAGGAGTGTTTAAGTCAAAGAGCCTCTGACTAAAAATTAAATCTAAAAAATGAGCATAAAGGTAAGAATAGTTAAAGTCTAAGTATAAGAGCTGGCTCAGTGGTTATATACTGTAACAGCCTGGATGAAAAAAGAAGACAGTAGTATGTTATTAATCATCGAGTAACATTTGTTTATACAATGATTTGAACTTAGGATAAGATAATAGTTTTATGTTGGAGGGTATAGAATTCCAAATTTTAACGTCTTGGCAGAGGAAAGATTTTTGTAATTTTGTAGTTTTAAATAAAGGAATATGCAATTGAGAAGAGCTAACTGTACGAGTGGAGTAAGAATGTAGGAGACCTGACTTTTGAAAATATTTAACTCGAGAAGGAGGATGTTTGTTTGTGTCAGTGCCGTGCATAATTTTTGCAACTTCAAGTTGATATATTTTAGCGAGTTTAAGTATACCTAATTTATTGTACAGAGGACTTGGAGAATCATTCCATTTGTCTTTACGTATAGTTTTTACAGATTTATTTTGGTAAGTGATTAATTTATCGAAATAGGTTTGAAAGGTGGAACTCCATACAGGAATTGCATAAATTATGTGGCATTCAATTAAAGCATGGTAAAGTTGTAATAGTATATCTCGAGGACGATAATGCTTTGACTTTGCAAGTATGCCGGCTGTGCTGGCAACTTTTTGTTCAACTACTTTTATGCAATCTTTAAAATTAAGTTTATCGTCAATATTCAGACCAAGCAATTTGACGTTTTGTTCAGAGATCAGTGACTCCCTACATTTAATAAAATTGTCAAACATCGATTTTTTTGTTTTGAGGAGAGATTACCGTAGCTTTAGTTTTACTTGCATTTATTGTCAATTTATTTGCTAGCATCTATTGTTAGGCTATTTCCATTTCTTGAATCATTAGAGTTTCAAGTAAGTCGGGTTTGTGTGCTATCACGTTTAGGCATGTATCATCAAATAAACAGTCATATCATCAAACAAAACTGGGGTACCTAAACATGGCAGGGTTTAAATAGATTTGAAGTGGGGTAGATTTGAACTGGTTGAAGATGTCATTAACGTAGATTTAGAAGAGTATAGGGCCAAGGTTCGATTCTTGAGGCCCTCCAGTTTTTACGATTTTCGCTAATTAGCAAGAACCATTTACAGAAACATGCTGTTTACATTCAGTCAAATAGGAATTAAATAAGTCGAGTGTGTTTCCTCATATGTCATAATGTTCAAGTTTTTGTAACAGTATACAGAGTGATGCGGTGTCAAACGCTTTTTTCAAATCAAGGAAAATTAAACCAGTCTATTGATTTTTGCTCATATTGGTACTTATTCCATTTATAACGTCAAGCATTGCATGCATAGTAGATTGCGGCGAAAGTCGAATTGATTATTGTGCAAAATATTTTGTTTTTTAAGAAAATTTGTTAGTCTAGCAGCAACAAGTTTTTTGAAAATTTTTGTGAAGTTAGATAATATGGAAATAGGACGATAGTTACTCATGTCTGTCTTAGATCCAGTTTTAACTATATGTATAACTTAAGCAATTTTTAGACATTCTAAAAGTATACCAAATTCAAAAGATAGAAAACATCATTGAGTTATATACTGGTTAATAATGTTGCTTGCTGTATAAATGAAATGAACATCAATATTATCATAACCACAAGATTTACGAAGGCCAAGGGAATGAATGGCATTATAAGTTTCATTAAATCTAGGCGGTTGTAGAAAAATGGAGGGCAATATGCGTTTTAATAGAAATTTGCAATAAGAATTACCTGGGGAATGTATTTTGTTTGCCAACTTGATTCCTATTTAGGTGAAATGTTCATTAAATTTCTTGGCAATTTGTTGATTTTCAACTAATTCTTGATCATTGTAGATTATTCGGTCGGTTTTTTTGTTAGCCGTTTTTGGCTAGTTGAAAGGGATTGCAGACTTAATTAATTGCCAGGGTTTTTTTGTTTTTATTACTCAAGAATTGTTCTCTAAAATAATTCTTTTTTGCTTTGGTTTTAGCTTTATTGAGCTTATTAGCAAAATTTTAGTAAATCTGTTCCTCTGTTTCATCATCATTCAAGTAATAACTTCTGTACAATTTTCTTTTTTGTTGAATTTTACTTAAAAGTTCTTTTGTAATCATTCTTAAGTGGTTTTGAAGTGGAATTTGTTCGAGATTCAAAAGATAGAAAACATCTTTAAAATGTTTTTTATTATACCAGCTTTAAGCCAAGTTTCAGAGATACAGGTTAGTTCAGGAGGATTAGGAAAAATTTCTAGAACTTCTCTCAACGAGGACAAATTTTTGTTAAGTGATCTTATGTTTAAATGCAATAAAAATAGCGAATTTTGTGGTCTGGAAAGTAAAATCTGGTGATCAGGGTAATAGTACTTACAAGTAGAAATATGTTGATTTAGTATGTTGAAACAGCTTGCCTTGATGTTGGGTCACTTTTTTCAATATACCAAAGGTTTTGTCAACAAATTGTGATGAATTTTACCCTATTAAAATGATGAATATGTCAAGATAAAACAGCATTGTCAAGATAAAACAGCATTCTCACCATCATCTCAAAAAATCATATAAAACCAAATTATATGACTGTATTCAGTGGTTTGTCGTCGCAAGGATCTGCACGTGGACGTAGTCAGGAATTCGAATTTGGAGCGGCCCTAAAGCGAAAAGTCCAATCACATGGTCGTTATGTTTCAGCTGATGCGAATTTCTCTAAACGTTCACCTGGAAGTTTAAACTAACAAGCGATTACTTTGCTTCTGGAGACGGATTTCCAAGCGCTTGGGATAATGAGTTATTTCAATTGCAGCTGCACTGTTAAGCGCAAATCTTTGCGAGGCTATGATTAGGTAGCGCTGGAGCAAAACTTCCATACTTGCGGAAGTGTTTTTTATAACTTGTTTGTGTATGAGATTTGCTCTGAAGTTTTGCTAGCAACGTGTATTTTTAGGACAGCACAGGGTTTATACGGTCAGGGAAAATCAGGGGAAAACATATCTTTTTCGAGATGGTCAGGGAAAGTCAGGGAGAGTCAGGGAATTCAACGAAAAAGTCAGGAAAAAGTTGGAAAAAGTCAGGGAGATTTTTTTGGAAAGTTCTTATCTTCTATGAATCAAGATCCATTGTGTATTTTTGCAATTGTGTGTCAAACAAGCTTTTGCTGGTTGATATTATACTGTTCGTTTATATTCTGAAAGTCAGGGAAAAAGTATGTTTTGCAGGATTGGGTCAGGGAAAAACGTAGGGATTTTTAAACGAAAGTCTGGGAAAACAGGTGCGATTTTGACGAAAGTCAGGGGAATATGTCGGAAAAATTCCGTATAAACCCTGCAGCCAAAAAAACATTGCAAGAATTATGCGGTTATACACACTACCATATCAGAATAATTATTATTGGAAACGGAAGGCTACTTAGCAATAATTAAGACAAGCACAATAACATTATGTTTATTGGAATGACAGAAATTAAAATACTGGAACCGGAAACTTTGTTTTATGTTGGGGAATGTTCCAATGCCGTCGCCAGAGTAAACAAAGTGAGGGGGCACCAGCCGAAAGTGCGTGGGGGGGGCTATAATAGACTGAGCTTTCGCACAAAAAAACTGATATTTTACAGCTTCAAATTATGCGCTTATTTAAAAATTTTGTAATCATGTTTGATAAATGAGACGTATAAGGCCGGCAGTGTTTATTAGCCTGTTTCGTCTGCCAAATAATCGCTTGAAAAATTTGTCTGCCGAAGTGAATGCGACCAGGATTTGGCTAAGAGGAAAGGGCTTGAACCATAAGAATTTTTTTCCACAAAATTGCCAAATTTAGGCCACAAGCTGAACAAACCGATGCAGCTCAAGCGTATCACAGAGGGGGCCTGGGAGCATTGTCCCCAGCCGTTGGATAATTTTTGTGATTTCACGGCAAAAACAGCAATTTTAACGCCATTTCAATCACATTTCTCACGTCTTTGAAGCCATATGAATAATTGCTGTAAATTACAAAAATTCAGAAGTCCTTTCAATATTAGGGGCGTGGGCTGCCCCAGATTTAAGTGAACTACAAGCCTTCAAAAATGTTTTTAGCGAATGATGATCGATAAATCACTTACTTTTTGTTGTTTGTTTCACAAAAACTTGGACTACATTCAAGTTTTAGACGTTCGATATGAATAGCAAAGTAAACGCAGTACCGTTTTACAGCTTCCGCTTCCAAGAAAATTTGTCGCTTTCAGCTTCCGCTTCCACATCCCTGATTAAAACACAAAACAACAAATGCATATGCATTTCTCTGAGATCACTTTCTCGCATAGGCGAAGGACTAAATTCGAAGCCATGGATAACCAAGGGAATTTTAATTAAACGTAAAAGGAGACTGCACTGGACAGATTATTTTAATGTGAATCAAGCTGCTAAATCACTATATATGCCTATAAATTAAAGCAAATCATTCGTTTCGCTAAAAAGTTATACTTTTTCGAGCAACTGCAATCCCATTAACATGATTCACGCAAAACTTGGAAAGTTTTATGAGAATTACTTCTAAAAAAATCGATCAGCAGGATATGTTATGAAATTCATGGTTCAAATGGCAAATTAACCAGAAACCAGGAAGAAATGACGAACTAATTTGATGAATTTTTGCTTCAACTGGATTAAAACTTTCAAATGACATTCCCCACAATCTTTTCCGCCACTTCTTATCTACAAAACCCAGTTTCTTCATCAACGTTTCTTGTGCCAGCAACCCCCTACGAAATTGATAGTTTTGTCCCAAAAACTTGAAACCTAAAAGAATGAACGATGAAGACGATATTCCACCTTTTTTTCTTAAATTAGCCAAGAATATCCTCTTTTTTTTAAATAGCTTTTACGATAAACTGAAGCTTTTCTCAAGGAATTTTTCCTAAAACACTGAAGATTGCAAAAGTTTTACCAATTTTTAAGAAAGGAAATACAAAAAATATCTCGAATTATTCCTTGCCTTCTTTTATATCAAAAATTTATGAACGTGCAATTTGCAATCGAACTGTTTCGTTTTTTGGCCACAGTATTATCCTTGCTCCGAATCGATTTGGTTTCAGAACAACTTATTCCTCAAATCATGCCATCCTTGACTGAGGTACAAAATGTTATGATAATATTCAAAATAGATTGTTAAATTTAAAAAAAGCTTTTGATTCTGTCTCACATATTCTTATGGCAAAACTGCACCATTACGATGTAAGAGGAATTGCTAATAATTTGTTTGCCTCGTACCTAGCTAATCGGCAACAATATACTAATATAAATAATTGTTCTTCTAATCTGGAAAGGGTTATTTTTTGGGTACCTTTAGGATCAATACTAGACCCTTTTCTATTCTCTGTTTACATTAATGATCTATGCTTTCTTTTTAAACTCCACTCCTCAGCTCTATCCTGATAAAACAGCAATACTTTTACAGCACAAAAATATCGTAGATCTAGAAAAAATTACTGACTTAATGGTAGAGTCAATATTTAGTTGGATGAAATGCATATTTACTAACTGTTAAGGCCTGTCTATGCTGTGCATACAAATTTTTTTACGCCCAGCACACACACTATACAAATATACTATACAAAACAGTGCTTACGAGCGTAACGGCTTAACAGCGTGTTCTGTGGATGCCATAATATTGTATAGAACTGAATAACAAAAATCGCAGATTTTTTACCATTCTTTGTTGTATTGGTTAAATTGGAGTCAGATAATGCATTACGACAAGTAGTATTGTCTTTTTGATGGTTTAAACGTGAATTTTTTTCTACGTTTCTCACAAAAAAACATAACGTATGGCCAACCAAGAGTGTTGTGGTGGCTATTATCTAGCAAAGTTTTTTTGGGGGGGTATTCAAGAAAAAAATATTTGCACCGATCAGTGATCAAGCGTTTGTTACTGAAACAGTAGATCTGGGTTTGATTTCCGGTCGGGCAGACCAAAGATTATAAAAACCAAAGGTATTCACAGCTTTCTTGCTTGGCGTTCAGCAATAAAAGGGGACATTGTGAAGACTCCACAGTGTGTGGTAGACTGGTGGACAAGTGGCAGCGTAACTCAAAGACCGAAAGGTCCCTTCGCTGTTTTCGGGCCAAAGCTACTTGGTGAATAAAACGTAATTAGAGTAATTAAAGGCCATTAATTGGCGAGCATTAGAGGCTGGTTTCAAAGGGCCGGTTATTCCTTTTAACGAAGGGTGACTCGGTGAAAATATCTTGTCGCAGCTTTTTCTTCAGGTACATTTTGTTTTAGCTTTCAACCGTTTTTGCAGTTCGATATTTTACTGTCACATTCTGTTTCAGCCAAATTTTGAGCCTCTTTCACCTCTGTCTCGTATCAACTTTTGTATAAACTCCATCCAGCCCTCCCCTAGAAATTAAACAGACTGTGCCTGGTGCGTAGCATGCAGGTATAAGTTATTCTCTCAAATTGTAAATGGTGTGGTGTGACTGCGTATAATGCGTAAACAAATAATGCAATATCATATTAAACTACAATCTTTTCCGCATTTGATCGCTTCTGCAAAAACAACACGCATTTTATCATAATTAGTTTGACTCCTGCCTCCGAACGGTTTGTGTTTACTCCTAGTAATCAGATTCAATTGCATTAGAACTTCGGATTTCATTACCAAAATTTTTGTTATATGCTTATTGTAAAAGCGTTCTCAGGATAGGAAGAGCTGTAAAATGCGTTCGCATTTCTGGCAGTGGTTGAGTGTTAAGTTAGGTTGATGTGATAAAGTCGCTGAAAGTTTGAAGATCGCTGCATGTTATTTCATAATAAAGTGAAAAAACTGTTAAGAACTCTCAATAGCTTTTTGATTGACGCTACGTCATAATTTTGATAACTTTTCGAGACCTTTTAACTCTTGAGAGCGAATAATCTCCAAGCTGTTGAAGTGAACTAAAAAGAGCGTAATGTGCCAAAGAAGCAGATAATTTTCGGCAAATAGTTGTTTGACTTTATGCATTACACCTAGGGTTCTGGAAAGCATAGAGTTGAGTAAATTAATATAAGTTTTCAATGTGAAGTCATCGTAAAGTTAGACTCTGCAATATCATTCATAAATTTATAAGAATTTGATTTTTTGCTCCTGAATTTTGTTTGTGTACGTATCATTTTCCATGCTATTGTTGTTCAAAGTGTTCATACTTGTACATTGACATTTTTGACAGTGTGTCAAATTTTTGGTCAAGATAATGTAATTTACAAAATCATTATTGGCATTTTTAGATCAAAAAATTTTGTTGCTTTGGTTGTTTTAAACAGAACAAAAGGTTACAGTCGAAATATTTTTTAACAAGGGTTTTGTTTGTAACCGCAATTTTCACGATTATGCTGCGCTGCTAAGTAAAAATTCAAATTCTTAAAAGTTGTAACCAGAATAAACAGAGTTGCAAAATTTTGATTGACGTATTATAGATATCTTTTCCTGTTCTTTAGATTTTAATTTTGAAAGCCATTAACCACAAACCTGATCAAGTTAATGAAACATTATGAAATTCGAAAGCGATGTATCGTAGGTCTGACTACAAACAACCATATACATGCTTAACGCAATTGTGAAGTTGTTTAGTTCAGTAAAGTTGGATATTTTTACAAAGTCCCCAGATATCGCTTGCGATGTCATATTCTAGTGTTTGTTCTGTATTTCTTCAACATGCCTCCTGGTCAACACACTCTAATGAAAATTGCCATGGTTTGGATTAAGTACTGTTGTTGACTGAACCTATGGCACTTTCTTTTTTCTCCACCATGTAATCAACCAAGGCGTTGGCGATTATTAATGCTTCAAAGAGTTGTTGCTTGCCGGTTTCTAGTAGCCAGGCAATACTTATTTCCCAGTTTTATAATCGAAATGTTGGTCATGTATAAAGTAAATACCTGCTTTCTGAGACTGATTTGGCATTGATATTATTTTTAATCCTTTGGCTATTTATTCATTTATTTTTCGAGTCGTTTTCAACGTTCAAGGCGCATTTATTAATTTTTAAAGCAAATTTGTCTGCATTGCTTTTACTACACATTGTAAGGTATAACTTTTAGCATAACATTTAAACTTTTCACCATGTAAAATTTGTATTCAATTCAAAATTGCTTTGGTTTTGCACAAGTGGTAGTGCTCATATCTATTTGAAAACTTGAATCAGCTTGGTTCTGATTCGGCTAGATAAAGCTGGCATGTCAATGCTGCTAATAATTGGCTTCTTCAAAATGTAACTAGCTTTAGGTTTGCGAGTAGATCTAGTACTGCAACCGTGTGTTCGTATGCATCACTGAACGTATAGAATTCGTTGCCACTACTTTGCACGAAAAGATGAAATTGAAAGTTTGTTTCTTTTCAAGAAATGTATGAGAGCATAAACTTATTATTTTAGTTTAGCCTTTGAGGATGTTGCCACTGTTTGATGTCCGTACCTAGCAGCTTATTGTAGGCTTTATACGTCTGTTGTGTGTAATGAGTTTATTTCTGTAAAGCTATTTTGTTCCTATGGCCTATGGCCCCCTAGTCAAATGCATCGACATTAGTTGGTGTTAGCTCAAGGAGGGTTCCTACGCATTTGTCAATAAAAAATTCCCCTACTTTTTCCATGCCAAAATTTGCTCAAAATAAACTAAGCTTTAGTCATCTCTAATAAACAAAATTGCAGTTATTTTAATTAACACAATCCACAAACTAACTCAACAGAATTCAATTGCGACATAAATGAAGATGACTAAATAGCCTAAAGCTGTGGTTCCCAACCTTTGATGGCATGTGGTCCCCTTTTAGAGTCTCCCAACACCAGTATCCTGCTGCGCGGCTACTAAATTAGCTGTCGCAATCAATGTTCCCTCTAATTTTTTGTGCCCTCTGTGCGCTGAAGTTTTGGCGTGTGCGCACTTTTTGTGGGAATTCTCCCAGAATTTTGTGTCTGCAACCAAAGCGGTTTTTGTGTCCAACATCAGGTAAAGCCAAAAAAATTACGGTCTTCACCCAAAACTGATCGGTTTTTGTGTCCGAAATCAGGTGAAGACCAAAAACAAAAAAAAGGTCTTCATCTCAAATCGAAAGTATTTTCCCCGAATTTTCGTTGAAGGACACACACAAAAAAAGGTCTCTATCTCAAACTGAAGGTATTTTTTTCAGAATTTTCTTTTAGGGATTTCCCAGAATTTTCGTTCACATTCATGCCAATATAAGTATTTTTTCGTCCAAGGTCCCGCAGCCCCCCGCTTAATGTACCGTTTGGGAACCACTGGCCTAAAGTAATGGACATTTCTTAATTGCTAAGTGATTGTTCATGGTGTTTGGATTCATACAACATGGAGGCAATGCGGCATAGCGTTTAGGCCACACGCTCAATGGTTGTATCCAAGCGGCTGCTATATCCACTAGCACAGGATTAGAATTCTCAATTTGGCATAATCAAGATTAGGTAGTTTGCTTGTTGTGGTCGAAAGGAAGTACGAGATATAGGCTACTCAGCACTACATGGTATATTTGTATAGTGTGTGTGCTGGGCGTAAAAAAATTTGTATGCACAGCATAGACAGGCCTTAACAGTTAGTAAATATGCATTTCATCCAACTAAATATTGACTCTACCATTAAGTCAGTAATTTTTTCTAGATCTACGATATTTTTGTGCTGTAAAAGTATTGCTGTTTTATCAGGATAGAGCTGAGGAGTGGAGTTTAAAAAGAAAGCATAGATCATTAATGTAAACAGAGAATAGAAAAGGGTCTAGTATTGATCCTAAAGGTACCCAAAAAATAACCCTTTCCAGATTAGAAGAACAATTATTTATATTAGTATATTGTTGCCGATTAGCTAGGTACGAGGCAAACAAATTATTAGCAATTCCTCTTACATCGTAATGGTGCAGTTTTGCCATAAGAATATGTGAGACAGAATCAAAAGCTTTTTTTAAATTTAACAATCTATTTTGAATATTATCATAACATTTTGTACCTCAGTCAAGGATGGCATGATTTGAGGAATAAGTTGTTCTGAAACCAAATCGATTCGGAGCAAGGATAATACTGTGACCAAAAAACGAAACAGTTCGATTGCAAATTGCACGTTCATAAATTTTTGATATAAAAGAAGGCAAGGAATAATTCGAGATATTTTTTGTATTTCCTTTCTTAAAAATTGATAAAACTTTTGCAATCTTCAGTGTTTTAGGAAAAATTCCTTGAGAAAAGCTTCAGTTTATCGTAAAAGCTATTTAAAAAAAAGAGGATATTCTTGGCTAATTTAAGAAAAAAAGGTGGAATATCGTCTTCATCGTTCATTCTTTTAGGTTTCAAGTTTTTGGGACAAAACTATCAATTTCGTAGGGGGTTGCTGGCACAAGAAACGTTGATGAAGAAACTGGGTTTTGTAGATAAGAAGTGGCGGAAAAGATTGTGGGGAATGTCATTTGAAAGTTTTAATCCAGTTGAAGCAAAAATTCATCAAATTAGTTCGTCATTTCTTCCTGGTTTCTGGTTAATTTGCCATTTGAACCATGAATTTCATAACATATCCTGCTGATCGATTTTTTTAGAAGTAATTCTCATAAAACTTTCCAAGTTTTGCGTGAATCATGTTAATGGGATTGCAGTTGCTCAAAAAAGTATAACTTTTTAGCGAAACGAATGATTTGCTTTAATTTATAGGCGTATATAGTGATTTAGCAGCTTGATTCACATTAAAATAATCTGTCCAGTGCAGTCTCCTTTTACGTTTAATTAAAATTCCCTTGGTTATCCATGGCTTCGAATTTAGTCCTTCGCCTATGCGAGAAAGTGATCTCAGAGAAATGCATATGCATTTGTTGTTTTGTGTTTTAATCAGGGATGTGGAAGCGGAAGCTGAAAGCGACAAATTTTCTTGGAAGCGGAAGCTGTAAAACGGTACTGCGTTTACTTTGCTATTCATATCGAACGTCTAAAACTTGAATGTAGTCCAAGTTTTTGTGAAACAAACAACAAAAAGTAAGTGATTTATCGATCATCATTCGCTAAAAACATTTTTGAAGGCTTGTAGTTCACTTAAATCTGGGGCAGCCCACGCCCCTAATATTGAAAGGACTTCTGAATTTTTGTAATTTACAGCAATTATTCATATGGCTTCAAAGACGTGAGAAATGTGATTGAAATGGCGTTAAAATTGCTGTTTTTGCCGTGAAATCACAAAAATTATCCAACGGCTGGGGACAATGCTCCCAGGCCCCCTCTGTGATACGCTTGAGCTGCATCGGTTTGTTCAGCTTGTGGCCTAAATTTGGCAATTTTGTGGAAAAAAATTCTTATGGTTCAAGCCCTTTCCTCTTAGCCAAATCCTGGTCGCATTCACTTCGGCAGACAAATTTTTCAAGCGATTATTTGGCAGACGAAACAGGCTAATAAACACTGCCGGCCTTATACGTCTCATTTATCAAACATGATTACAAAATTTTTAAATAAGCGCATAATTTGAAGCTGTAAAATATCAGTTTTTTTGTGCGAAAGCTCAGTCTATTATAGCCCCCCCCACGCACTTTCGGCTGGTGCCCCCTCACTTTGTTTACTCTGGCGACGGCATTGGAACATTCCCCAACATAAAACAAAGTTTCCGGTTCCAGTATTTTAATTTCTGTCATTCCAATAAACATAATGTTATTGTGCTTGTCTTAATTATTGCTAAGTAGCCTTCCGTTTCCAATAATAATTATTCTGATATGGTAGTGTGTATAATCGCATAATTCTTGCAATGTTTTTTTTGCTGTCCTAAAAATACACGTTGCTAGCAAAACTTCAGAGCAAATCTCATACACAAACAAGTTATAAAAAACACTTCCGCAAGTATGGAAGTTTTGCTCCAGCACTACCTAATCATAGCCTCGCAAAGATTTGCGCTTAACAGTGCAGCTGCAATTGAAATAACTCATTATCCCAAGCGCTTGGAAATCCGTCTCCAGAAGCAAAGTAATCGCTTGTTAGTTTAAACTTCCAGGTGAACGTTTAGAGAAATTCGCATCAGCTGAAACATAACGACCATGTGATTGGACTTTTCGCTTTAGGGCCGCTCCAAATTCGAATTCCTGACTACGTCCACGTGCAGATCCTTGCGACGACAAACCACTAAATACAGTCATATAATTTGGTTATGAGATTTTTCGCATTTTCTTGCAAAACTTTAACGGTTCAAAAAATAAAGCTGTTCTCGAGCTGAGGACAAGGCAGTTTTTGAGGACTTGAGGCTTCGAGGCCAAGGACTTCAAAATGTGTCCTCGAGGACTCCACCTCTGACTACTACGTTATTTTTCAGATTATAAGACACATCAAACTAGAATATATAACTGTTATTAGGTGCACTGGCGTAGTACCTATAAATGGCTTTTAAAGCTGTCATTTCCATGGATTAGGTCTGACAACAAGGTCACCAGAAAGAGGATTCTCGACCAGTATCACACTGGCACTCCACTTTGTTCAACCGCATTGCGCTAGCATCACTAAGCATGGACACCATATATGACGCCACATCAGCAATTTACCACAAAAGCTAAATTTGTTTTTTATCTTCATTATGAAAACGCCGGAAGTTTTTTTTTTCGTTAATAAATGCGCAAAGAACTGGTATTGGTAAAGATTGCCAAATTAGGAATATAAGCATGATAAGCAAAAATAACTAATCTATAAAAACCTTACAATTGGTCATCATCCATGAAATCTTGAAGCATTAAAGATCAACATTACTGCATAAGTTCATCAATCGGTCTTTTTGGGCCTGGATCAAAAGTACCATATCATTGATAAATTCGTTGCCCTACAATCCTCAAAGAAATTACAATTGCTATTAATTTGGTCACTACTCAAATGATGAAAATTGCTTGTAGATTCCTTATTCATAATTCTAAAAAACAATTAATGAATATAAAAAATTTTTGATTTCACTATCACATTAACAGTAGGTTATTGGCTTGACATTGTCAGTCAGTTTGTAAAAGTCTAACTGAAACGTACTGGATGCAAAATAATAAATGTCGACCCCGTTAAATAGAATCAATTTCTTTTGGTTATAGCTGCTATTGCATAGCCTATCGTATCAGTAAGCACGTAGCCCTATGTTATTGCATTTTAATTCTGCTTTCATTAACTGGTATGGTAGGTCGTACAAGTTTTAAATTTCATTAATTGATATAAAAAATCATAGCCCAGATTTTCTTGGCAGACTAATTTTTTAACTTTGTGTATCTCCTTTACTAAGTTATACAGCGTTATACCGATACTTGCTTAGACTAGGTGTTACATATAATAATTTTGAATGCCTGAGTTTTGAGTATTTTCTGTGCTTTAGCATAAACGTGACTGCTTTACTACTTTTTGCCGCCTTTTTGATTTGGAATGTTTGAAATAATTCCTCTGTAGTATGTTCTACAATCTTCTGCAGTTATCGAATTATTGGTTATTTACCATTTTTAATTGCTATATTTAGACTTGAAGTTTGTGACATCATAATTATGTAGCAATTTGTTATCGTAAGTTCGTATACTATTCTATTGTGACTTATCAAGGATTTTTTGGGGATGTTTGATAGCTTTTGCCGTAGTATAAATAGGCAGGTCGTTATACATTCTAATATTCTAAGAAGGGATAATTTAGATATTAGTTTCGTAGGCAGTTTTGCCGAGTTTGTGTATTTGTGGTTGGCTTGTGTAGCCGGTAGTTGCGATCTGAATTGGTCGATCGTAAGAAGTGCTTGTGGAGCGATTTTGCTCAGTGAGATTTGGTTGGTGTTTCAGTCTTAAATAAAAGTTTTTAAAAGATTGGTGTTCTGCTTCTGCGATTCAAGAAGCTAAAGGAACTATCAACTGCCATTTTCGATTCGTCAGAATTAAAAGATTAATTCTAGAATTAACTCTAGCCAAGTATCAACGATCGCGACACTAGGCTATATGTTATACAGCGCCACTGCACCAGTTGGTTAAACTTTTTAGAGCAAACTAGCCTACTGCAACCATCAGGCTAGGTTTACCAGTTTATTTTTAAGTAATAATGTATAATACATGCTGGGTACCGGCATTACCAGACATAGGCCTGCTTGCTACTGGTTTTAGTTCAAGCCTTGTCCCCCTGGATTTTGATCTGCATTGCCTCATCTCTGATCGGTTTTAATTTTCAAGTTTCTTTACTTGGATTTGGATAAACCAATGTTACATTACAACAAACAATTCATAATTCACTCTTAGGCCTATCAACCTAGCCCTCTTTTTTCCAAATTTTTTTGCATTGAGCCGCAAATTAATCATTTTAATGTTAAATTAGGCTATTTCAAACCAACACGGATACTTTCACTTTTGAAAAGCAACTTTATTTCAACAAAACTTATGAACCTACAAGGTCCTACATTTAGCCTACCTCGAGACCTGACAGACCTGTTTTTTGAAATTCACGCAAATCGCAAGCTTACAAGCGTACCAACTTAAAAAATTTGCTCTGTTAACGAATTTTTTTTGCTGGCAACTTCACTTTTGTAAGGTGGTACGTACGCTGGGGTTGAAGAATTTTTCTTTAAAACAAACTATGGTTACAATTGTAAGCTGACGATTTTGCGACAAGCCCTTATTCCTGATAAGTTGACTTCGATCCCAATATCATACAACTCGAAAAACAGAATTTTAGCATAAATGTAACTTAAAATAACGTACTAATAGAATATGTTTCGAGCTCTAAATAACTCGGTTCAATACTCGACCAAAACTTATCATTTTCTGAACAAATTAAAATGATTAAAAGAAAAGTATTTCGAGTAATTGGATTAATTGCGAAAATCAAACCATTTCTTCCTGAAAGAACCTTAAAGGCGGTAAATCATCCAGCCAATTCCGTTGGTTTACAATAGCTAAAAGTAAACTATAATTTTTGATATTTTTTGTTTTGATTTTGGGACTGCAGTTGCAAAGATATTTAACAAATACAAAAAGATATCCCCCGAAAAACGTTTTTGGAAACTCTGAGTTTTTTAGCTTAGCCATTGTAAACCACCGGAATTGGCTGGATGATTCACCGCCTTTAACTTTTTGTTATTACTCATTTTTGCACCCCCATCTTTACGGAATAGTGATTTAGACTTCTACATTTGACTCTTATTAACAAAGACTGCGAACACTTCAAAACAGAGCCATCCGAATAATCAGCAATGCAAGATACACTGATTCCGCAAATCTATTACATTTTTAACGTAACATTTTAAAATTAGATGACTTGTTTAACTACGAATGTGCAAAACTGATGTATCTTAGTATAACTCTGGTCGCCTGCTTTCTCATCTTAATCAGCGACTGAATTTTTAAAAAACTTTCGACTTTACACTCCTATTCCTCCCGTCAAGCTAATACAATACAAATTTCTAGATATTCCTCAGCGAGAGAGAGAGAGTTTATTTTTTGAACCAAAACACAAATCAGAATTTACGAATATAGCTAAGACAAAAAAATGTAAGAAATTACAAACAGATTTGCTGCATTTAGTTTATGGAGGAGTCGCGAAAGACCATGTAGCAAGCGTAGCTCGCCGGTCGCCGAGTCTGCGACTCCTCTGCATTCAAGTCTAACGTGACAAAATTTTATTCAAATAGCATTTCAATTTAACTATAAGAAAAAGGATAAGAGGTCATTTTCACACGACTCAAAGAGTACGCTCCCCATCACCACACAGGTGACCACCTCTGGTGGGTATCGTAGTGGCGTGATTGCACATTTGTTTTTGTTTTTGCGTAGGTGCAAGGCAGGACAAGCCGACGCATATCACCAAGCTTCGGTCGGACGCCTTGAAAGGAAACCTCGCCTCGTTCGGTGTGCTCCCCCTGAAGAGGCAGCTGCTGCTCGCCGGCGATTCCGGCTCGCTCAAATTATTCTCGTGACTTTGCCGACTTGATTACAACACCTCCGCAGTTGTTGCTATGGCAACGTCGCTTAACGTGCGCCGTGGCGTTTTTAGGCAGTCATTCAAAATGCCAACAATCGATAGCAATCTCAGTGTTATGAAAGTTTATTTTAGTCAGTTTAATTTTGTCATTGCACCTGAGTTTTAATTTTCCGTTCAATCGGCACCTGAGGTGTGTCGCACGCTGGGATTGAACTTCGATTTTTATTCCGCCCTTTTAACTAGGGCTGTATCGTAGCTACATCACTCGTCCAATCGCTGGTCTCGGAATGCCGCTGCTTGTGGAACTTGAAATAGTTCGGCTTCAAATTCATAGGTTCTTAGTGCTATCCTACGTTTTCTGATTTCGTTGTTGCTTTTGCATTCCTAGCATCGTTCACAGCTCGCATGTATAATTGACTCGTTGGTAATGATTAGTGATGACGTTTGGGTGAAAGGTCGTCAAACGACAGCCAACACATCGACTTGTTTAATTCATGTTTTTGCCGAAACCGATGACCTGCGGTTACCGCAGTCAGTGTAAGGGAAGACGTGAAGAGATTATTTTGGTTTTATTTTAGGTTAAATCTCATAGTAAAATTTGTCAACCTAGGCATTTTGTGGACGAGACGAGCGAACGAGTTTGTTTGTGAACAGGCAAAATATCGGAAAATTGACCTCGCTAACATTGGGCAAAAAAAACAACATACTTTGGCCAAAATTTTAGTTTTCATAATGAAACACTCTCGGAGAAAGAGAATGTGCATTTGTTAGTGTACAGTCTAGGCTGTTTCATAATTTCACCACTTTCGAATTTTTTAACGGCTATCCTATTCTTATGGGATTTTTGACGCTGATCACGAATTTGACATTATTTTTTTATTATGATGTCATCTTGGGGGTGCCCCAAGCAATGATGACGTCATTTTTAGCAATTTTGGCATATCTCGTAAACTACTTGCGGTAGAACTATGAAATTTAAACCAAACGACGCAGAATATATGATTTCCTATTTGTCCTCCATACATTATTTTGTCGTATCTGCATTGGAAAAATAGTTATTCTCAAAAAACACTTTTTTTGATCGTTATCGCTCTTTGGCATCACTTTATTCATCAAATGATTATAGTATCGTTACGCATAAGTTTGTTCCTGGGTTACTTGTGCTATTACGCCACAAATGCATTTGTTTATTAATAAAACACCCTACAATATTTACAACATACTTTGTAGTGCACTTTTTCGTACATCATAGTCCTCTACAACAGTGCATTTTCTCAAAAACGACAGGCCCTTCAAACCCTGCCATTCCGTGAGAAAAAAATTTCTTGAACAAAAGTAAAAAAAATAAATAAACCACCCCACGAGCTACACCACATATATGTCATGATAGCCTACCCACAAAATATAGCAGCCTTGTACAGCTGCTGTCTCAAGGAATAACACTTCTCGTCAGCTAGGCTAGCTACGTAAGCTTATAAACGCTCAACCGAAACTAGAAAACATGGCGCCCATGAGAGACATGTGGTGTTACTCATGAGGTGATTCATTTCGTTTTGTAATTCTTCTCAAGAAACTTTTCCCCGTTACCAAAGAGCAGGGTTGAAAGACTTGTCATTCTTAAGAAATTGTTCAATTATATTCTCTACCAAATAGACCCTCTCGGGGAATTAAAGTGAGGCCAATAAATGGATTACTACATGCGTTATAAACGGTGCTATTAGCATCATAATCTAGCTGTTCTAGCAGATATGCTGGTTTATCGAGGTTGGCTTGTTGGCCACAAAATCGACACGCCAGCATATCCGCTAGATTATGATGCCAACATAACCGTTGAATTAAAACGCATGTATTATTCCTTTTATTGGGCCCATTTTAACTCCCCAAGAAGGCCTATTTGGTAGTGGATATTATTTAACAATTTCTTACGACAAGACAAATTTTATTTAGTCGCTCAGTAGCAATATAATGGCAGTCATAAGTTTATTAGAATTGCGACAGGGAAGTTCCGAAAGGCCTAGTGGTCATCAAGTCAAGCAATCACCCTAATTGTCAAGAGAACTTACTGATTTAGCCTACTAGTATTGAGATTTGAATATGTTTTAGTGAAATGCACCGTTGTTAGATTTTATTTACTTAATGGCACGTCATCGGCCGAACCATTTCAGCCTTCCAAAAAATCGGAAGATCCAAATAGTCATTGCGAGACGTGCAGGCGACTTATTGCAAATGATTTAGAAGAAAATTTTTATATTGCATTTTAAATTTTTTATAAGATAACACCCAAAATTCTTAGGAATAAAATGACATGACATGACAGAATGACAGGCCTTTCAACCCTGCTCTTTGGTAACGGGGAAAAGTTTCTTGAAAAGAATTACAAAACGAAATGAATTATCTCATGAGTAACACCACATGTCTTTCATGGGCGCCATGTTTTCTAGTTTCGGTTGAGCGTTTATAAGCTTACGTAGCTAGCCTAGCTGACGAGAAGTGTTATTCCTTGAGACAGCAGCTGTACAAGGCTGCTATATTTTGTGGGTAGGCTATCATGACATATATGTGGTGTAGCTCGTGGGGTGGTTTATTTATTTTTTTTACTTTTGTTCAAGAAATTTTTTCTCACCGAATTGCAGGGTTTGAAGGGCCTGTCGTTTTTGAGAAAATGCACTGTTGTAGAGGACTATGATGTACGAAAATTGCACTATAAAGTATGTTGTAAATATTGTAGTGTGTTTTATTAATAAACAAATGCATTTGTGACGTAATAGCACAAGTAACCCGGGAACAAACTTATGCGTAACGATACTATAATCATTTGATGAATAAAGTGATGCCAAAGAGCGATAACGATCAAAAAAAGTGTTTTGAGGGAATAACTATTTTTCTAGCGCAGATGTGAAACTTCTTTTATCTCATTTTAATTTTCAGCTAATTTCCAATTTGTCGCTCCTTACCAAGCAAATGCAGAACGGAGGTGAGGGTTTGCAATATGACTCGCCATAGCGCGGCCACTGTGTTGTGGTTCTATACAGTGATTTTCACATATTATGGTTCATTTTTCAGGCCCGGTTCTTGTTTCCGGTAACTGCTGAGTCATCTCCAAAAAAGTGCCAAATCACCAAGGAAGATTTTTTATCGTTTGTGTGCTTCTGGCCTATAGGGAACATGCAAACGATTACAATCCGTGCAAATCAAATAGTTTGTTTGTTTGCGATGTTCTTTTGGTGACTTTTTGCATGACTCAGCAATAAGCCGGCACTGAAACCAAGGACCGGGCCCGAAAAGTCTACTAGTAAAAAATGCTAATTGTGTGCAATGAAATCGTGTTTTCGTGAATCCTACGCCAAGTATATCATCGTGTGCAATTTACAGCAAGTTCTGTTTCAAGATTAAGCTACAGTGCCGCTTATGTCACGGTAGTCGAAAGATGGATTGACTTGCAATACGCTGGAGCCCGAAACGAAGAAGCCACTAAAAGAACAACCAAAGTTTAAACCAAGTACCGGGGTCATCAATTCTTTGGCAACGCAACGTGGAAGTCGTGTTTCCCCATAGTCGTTACACATATACAGGGCCTGCGAGAGGGGGGTTCAGGGGGCACCCGGCCTAAGGGGGCCCGGAAGAGTTCAGGTTTCCGCGTTAAGTTTTGGTATCGCACGATAACACCGTAATCAAACTTGCATACAGCAAATATATCAGTCAGCCTTTTCGGTACTGGTAATTGGTCGCTATTTTTGTTACACAGCCTTTAGGGTATCCAATAGTGGCCGATTTGATTAAAAAAAGAGGAAAATGTATCCAAAGCCATACACTTGCACCGAAATCAACGTTTTGTTAGGTATAACAATGTACGAGGGCCCACATTTCCAGAGATCCAAAAGCATTTCAACCTCAGAGAGCAGAGTCAAAGTTGACATACAGGCCTACTATATTTCTATCATTAAGTAACTCACTCTATCTATGCTCCTGCCTTATTTGCCTTCTGTTGTCTATCTAGCCTCTAGCTCAATCTAGGCACTAGTATATTACCCGTATGTTAACAAATAAACTTATTGTCAAGATAATCAAGATTTTGGGTGGGGAATATTTTATCTGACTAGCTAAATTGATAAAACTTTTATCAGTAAAAAATTTGGATTTGCAGTATTAAAGTCGTTATGTTGTATAATATTGTGTCAATGTCATCATCCCCCACTTCACGTACTTTCTTTCGTGTATATCACGTTTTCTGCTTGTCAATTTAAGCAAGTTTGGTGCTGGGATGTTGATCAAATGCTGTATTTTACCCTCGACAAACACAAAAGTGTTAAAGCTTCCAGGGCTCTGCCCCGGACCCCGCTGGGGGAGCTCGCACCGCTCTCCAGATCCCTTAGCTGAATTTAAACCAAATATAGTTGTGTTTTTCATAGGTCCTCCTAACTGTATGCAAATATCATTCGAGCAAAAACGTTTGTGAAGTACAGACGCTTTTCAAAATGTGTTTTTGATTTAACAAAGCAAACAGCTGCAAGTTGAAAGCTCCTGGACTTAATTTAGTCAAATAGCTATAGTGCAGATTTACAGAAATTAAGTAAGAAGTTGCAGATTCTTAGACTATCAAGCTGAAAATGACCGATATTGCGAAAAAATTAGACTATATCATAAACTCCCTCAATACGGTTGAGCAAAAATTGGAACATTTAGAAACTCGATTTACGTGGTTTGAAAAGAGAATAATTGCAAATGAAACTCGAATTGCTAAACTTGAGAAAAATCAAGTCGAAAGTTAAAAATTAATTACTGATCTTCGAAAACAGACATGAACTCGAAAGAGAAAATGAACAAGTGAAAAGGAGAGCAAAACATCAAGAGCTTAGCAGTGAACTTTACAGCAAGACATTCAATTACCTTATATATGGGATTGACGAAATTGCTTGGGAGACAAGAGAACAAACAGAAAAACTGTTTAGAAAATTTTAAAATGAAGCTTTGAAAATTACCGACCCTAATGCCATTGCTCTTGCTGATATTCACTGACTGCCACAGCACCCCATTTACAACAAAGAACAAAAAAATTACTCGCCCAATAATTATAAAATTTGTGAATATTTTTGACAAATACCAATTTACTCAAAATTTGAAAAATTTAAAAGCCTATAATGCAGAACGAAAGGCAAAGCGACCAAACGCTTCTTACGTATAATATGCTACCGAACACCTTCCAAAAGAACTACAAAAGCAAAAGAAGGCACTAATGCCGTTAGTTCAAAAAGCAAAACAAAATAAACAAAAGACTGCCTGAAAATTATAAGACAGTGAATGCCGTCTTTTTGTCGACGACGAGCGAGTGGAACTACCCGACAAAAAGTCAACCAGAAGAATTGAGCAGATTAGCACTGAACAGTCTAACAGTGATTCTTCTAACGAAGAAAAATAATATCGTTTTAACCAGTCTATAGCGTATTAAAAATATGTTAGGTTAAATACTGCAAGTTTTATCAATGTCAACTTTACAGTTAAGCGGATGCATTTTCTGTGACTTATTGATGTGACCGAACTCCGTTTGTGACGAGGAGCTTAATTTCAATATTCTTATAGGGTCGTATGCGCAGGAGTGGATTGGTTTCCTTCCGCAGAGTAATAATAAATCTGGGGAAAAGTTTGAATTAGTGCCAGGGCAAATTGCTGAAAGGATAATGTACTTCAAGATTACCTTTCTAACGTTTTTTTTTGTTTTTTTTTAGCGTAAGTAGTAGAGTCAACATAGTAAAAGATAAAGCGCTAATGCTCCATGAATCGTAGTTGATCTGCAGCTGGTGTTTACGACTTTTAGGCATTACAATCATAATATCGCTGTAGTGTGCATGAAGTGATCCAAATCGAGGGTACAATTAAATAATTTTGAATTGAGTAATTTACTAAAATGCTGAAGTTTAAGTGTATCCAATTCAAGTCATTAAAATTTGGATAAAATTGCGTATTGCATCGCAAATGCTGTTATTTAATATATTTGACGAATGCACCGTATATCTATCTATACTATGTATAAAGTGAGCTTGGCAACTTGATAGCTGTTTGTTATGATGGGTTTTGTTTTTGACGAACATTGTGAGTTCCATACAGTCCTTATTTTACTCATATCTTGTTTGTTTGTTGTTTTAGGTGTTTTTCTTGATTTTGCTCGGTCATGGCGCTACGTTTTTCGTGTGATGGGGATTGTCAGAAACCTTGTGCACAAGTCGAGCAGCCGACCCTAGCAATGAACCTAGTGAAATGTGCAACCAATTTTTTAATTCGATAATTTCTAATATTGCTGGCTGTGATTATATTGACTTTTATGACAACAGTTTAAATTTTTGGAATGGTAACGACTCCCTGATACTAGTGCACCTTAATAGTAGATCACTTCATAAAAATTTTGACGAATTGCATGAATTTGTCAGCTTGCTTCCCTTCAAACCAGACGTAATATGTCTATCCGAATCTCGAATAAGTCAACCTTTGAAAAACATCCTACAAGGGTATAATTTTCTCAATGCTAAACCTGGTAAAAACGCGGGCGGTGTAGCGATTTACTTGAGTATGAAATTTAATTTTACTCAGCTCAAAAGTTTTCCTCTGTATGGGACGGAATCCATGTGGTTAAAAATCTGGAACAACAATTCTACAAAAACAATTCTAATTGGCTCTATCTACCGGCATCCAACCGAAGACTCAAGTCAGTTTTTAGATGATTTTTCAGATTGTATGGAAAAGCTCGCTGATGAAAAAAAATGTTTTACATTTTTGGTGATATTAACATTGACATCAATAAAACTAATCAAAATAGTCCTCAAGCTGACAGATACATGCAAGTGATAACAAGTAATGGAGCGTTTTCCCTAATTACTAAACCCACCAAGGTCACGGACAAAATGGCAACAGCAATTGACCATATTATCACCAATGATCAGGGGCGTATTTAGGGGGGGAATGGTGCCATGGCCCTCCCCTTTCGGTCGCCAGGATAGTATAATTAGCATAGAATAGTATGCAAAATTGTGGCATGGTAACTTGGGCAGAAAGTTTGAAGACAGAAACGGACAGAATCTGGACAAAGACCTCTTTTTGTATACCTGATTTTTGACCAAAAACCGGACTAAATTGGAGTGAAGACTTTTTTTTTGGTCTTCACCTGATTTTCGGCATGAATACGAACTGATTCTGCGTTGAGAAATTTTTCTTTTAGTCTTCATCATTCTCAAATTTGCTGCCCCCCATTCGAAAATCCTGCGCACGTTACTGCCAATCATACAGCGCACTCAATTTTACTCTGTGTTATACCTACTTCTCTAATGGATCATTACTCAATCATGTGTAAAACAGCTTGGCAAAAAAATTACCTATTTCTCTCTACAGAAATAAAAAAAACTTCAATCTTTTGAAAACAAATGTCCAGAAGCTTTTTCTGACTATCTAGATAGGGAATTAGGCAACCTTATTTCAAATAATTTTTCTTTGACTCGTGACAATTTTAATAAGACATTTGACCAGTTTGTAAATTTAATCGCTAAAATTATCGACAAGCATGCTCCGCTCCAACGTCTCAGTCCGAAGCAAAAAAAACTTGCAAGTAAACCTTTGATTACTAAAGGAATATTGATCTCCATGTGGAAAAAATGCCATGTTTAAAACTCATTTCATTAAAGGTAATCTCGCTGAAAAAACTCTGTTTCGGCTTTATTCCAATACGCTTACAAGAATCAAAGCCTTATCTAAAAAGATTTATTTTTGTTCCGAACTTGCACGAAGCAAAAAGAATCTGCGCAAAACATGGGACATAATGCGATCAGCGTTGCCGTGTAAACCGCACCGTGAACCACTCGTTGCGCTTAAAAAACACAGGACCCAAACGTTATTGCGAATCAATTTAATGATTATTTCTAGAGCATAGGATCTAATTTGGGCCATAGCATAATTTGTACTTCACGTAAACAACCCAGTGGCGGATTTAGGATAGGGGGATGCATCCCCCCCTAAACATAACGTGCACATGAATAATACTTACCTTATTTAAAAAAAGCAATCAGTGAATAGTCGTTAGCCCGTGTGACTGTGATATAATTTCAAAAGCCAAGGGGATGGGGGTGCAAGAAAATAGTATTTGTGCAGCAAAGTTTTTACAAAACAGAAATTAGTCTTTTACAGGTCTGATTGATTTGAAGGCGCCAAATTAGCAACACTCACAACTTGCACTTTTCAGCGATAAAGGCATAGGAGTACAACCAGTGGCGGAGTTATGGGGGATACATCCCCCACCAACGTAAACATAACGTGCATTTGAATATTGAACTTATTTGAAAAAGAGCAATCAGTGAATTTTCGATAGGCCGTGTGACTGTGATATAATTTCTAATCCCTGTGAGGGTAGGGACAGAAAAATGTAATTTTTACAGCGAAGTTTTTACAATACAGAAATTAATCTTTTACGGGTCCGATTGATTCGAAAGCGCCGAAATAGCAAAATTTACAACTTGCACTTTTAAAGCGATAAAGCGTACACAATGCAAATCATTTCTCAAGTGACATATTAGGCTTATAAAAAGTGAGCATTAAGCGAGGTCAAAAACATTAATCCTAAGCAGTAATGTAGCCAGGGGGCGGGGGGGGGGGCTATTGCCTTGTCAACCGAAATGCAAAATAAAAAATGCTACGTTTTTAGCACTTCTTTTTCGCACAGAAATAGACCAAAAAGTGATTTAAAGCATTTTTTTTGAAACATATGCTTAAGGGGGGCTAATTTGTCAAAAATAAAATACACAAATCAAAAAAAATATTAAAAAATTACCAAAAATAAGCAATAAAATTTAATCGCTAGTGTAAAAAACTTGAACACGGGTTTCGTCAACAAATAAATTTTAGGCCTAAACTCAGAAATGGGGTGGAGAGGCTATTTAGTATTGGTTAATTACCAATCACTTGTCTCAATTTCCATTAGCCCCTCTCCAATTATTTTTCTCTATAAAATATAGATGAAACAAATTACTTCGTGTGAGTTTTATTGAACTATAAGATTTTATGCTTATGATTTACCAGCATCCAAATAAAAGAACTAAAATTTTACCATTAATCACCACTCACATAGGCCATTTAGGCAACCAGTTGAATCATGTTTTCACTGCCAATTTCTATGCCGCATTTTAAAAGCATTATTTTATTAAACTAGCTCTAAAATTAAATATTTTTGCAAAAAAATGCAAATTTTTGAGCGCTGGGAGCTCCGCCCCCAAACCCCTAAAGCAACAGCTCCATTGCGAATTTCTGGCTTCGCGCCCACATCCGAATTTTTGAGGTTTTGTGCTTAGAATTTTGATCATCCCCCCACCAAAATTTTCTGGATCCGCCACTGAAACAACCTAAATATTTTCTTGAAAAAAAGGTATCTGATTCCATTTATCTTGAACCTCCAACTAATAATGAAATCTTAAATCAAATTACTTCCCTGAAAAATAAAGCAATGGGCACGACAACATCCAGCCATCTTTTATTAAAGTAGCCAGATTTGTTGTCGCCCCATATCTCAACTTATTTCTTCGTATTAACTGAAGGTATTTTTCCTAGCAATTGCAAAGTTGCAAGGGTCGTCCCTGTCTTCAAAACCGGAGCAAAAGATGACATGAATAATTACCGGTCCATTTCGATACTCACCTGCTTTTCTAAAATTACTGAGAAAATTCTGTATGCACGACTCTACAAATTCCTTAAAAAACACAATGTAATCTACAAAAATCAATATAGATTTCAAAGTAATGTTTCTACTGTGCATGCAATGCTGGATGTTGTGACCTCCTGTTACAATAATAGTAACGAATTCTGTTATACAGCTTTATCTTTTGTCGATTTAAGAAAAGCTTTTGATACAGTGTCACATGAAACACTTTTGATAAAACCGAGCAACTATGGTATTAGGGGTGTGGCTTATAATTTGATTCACTCTTATCTTCATAATAGACAACAGTTTGTATCTAACAATCAATCAAAATCCGACCTATCATTAACTCATTGTGGAGTCCCCCTAGGTTCGTCGCTTGGCCCCTTGTTTTTTCTCGTTTACATCAACGACCTAAATTTTGCTTTAAAAAACCTACCTAGACTTTTTGCTGACGACACCTGTTTAATTGTGAAGGCTTAAATCCTGAATAATTGCAAATCAAAATTAATTCGGAATTACAAAACCTCCATCAATGGTGTTGCGCAAATAAACTTTCGATCAACCCTTCCAAAACCAACATCATAATTATTCCCTCTAAACAAACGAATGCAACAATTCCTCATCTTCACTTGACAAGTAATGGATCCGCGATAAATATTGTTGATAGCGCTAAATATTTAGGAGTTGAGATCGATAACGAACTCAGTTTTAAACAGTACACTAAAATGACGGAAGGAAAAGTGACTCGCTCAATTGGAATATTATCCAAATTAAAGCATTTCTTTCCTCAAAACATTATGTTGCAACTTTATTATGCAGTAGTGCATCCGTTCGTATCCTACGGTATTATAATCTGGGGAGCCACTTATCCCACCTACATTAAAAGATTGACATTCTTACAGTATCGAGCAATACCAGCGGTCGCCAGATGTCACTACCGAGATGAAGTAAAACTATTTTACAATCAATTTAAGATTTTACAAATTGACGATCTATGAAAGTATGAAATTGCTAAGTTTGTTCATTGTAATATAACCAACAAAACTTCTAATTTTTTTTGCAAAACTGCTGAACATTCGAGCCGAGTTACGAGATAATCAAGTAATAATTCGAATCTTTATATTCCACGCTACCGAACAAATACATTGCAAAGGTGCATGAAATATCAGGGAGTCAAGATCTAGATTTCCATACCTCAAAAAATTAGGGTGCTATCTTATAAAAGATTTTAAATTCGGTATAAAAATTTTCTGCTAAATCAGTAGCAATTAGTATTGTTTGTTGACTTTCCGGTCCTTCGCTGTCTCCTCACCAAGTGACTAAATATCGCTTTTACTCTGCAAGTTTGTGAGTTGGTTTTAAAGGAATTGCGTATTTCAATGCTTTGGTGATAGACCTAGAGGAAGTTGCAGTTTTTTCTTGTGATATGATGTCACTTGGTAAATAAATAAATATGATGATGATGATGACGTCTCGCAATAACTATTTGGAGCTTCCGATTCTTCTTCGGTGTGGTCGATGACATGCTAGTAAAACAATAAAATCTAATAAAGGTACATTTCACCAAAAAAATATTCAAGTCTCAATATTACTGGCTGAATCAGTAAATTTTCTTGACATTTAGGGTGGTTGCTTGCTCCCTTCGCAACTACCCTGTTGCAATTCTAATCAATTTTAATGACTGCCATTGTATTGTTACTGAGCGACTAAATAAAATTTGTCTTGTCTTGAATGCCATTTCTTTTAAATGAAGATCAACACCCATCGGACAAAAAATGGTTTAACGGCATGGGCCCCGATAAGGCTTGGGGGGGCAATAAGATTTGGGGGCCCGGTATCGACTTTTGTAGCCCCTGGAAAATTTTCTCCCTGCATACTGTATATAGTCCGGAAAGTCCATGCGTTTAGATTGCAAGGTTGTGCCACTACTGGTGATGTGAATGCTTAGTTTTGCCTTTGTTTTTTTCAAAACGAAAAACATAGCCCAAAAATACTGCTTTTTTTTAGAAAATCTTGTTACTAGTTAATGGCTTCTCACTGTAATCCAATGGTTCTTAATCTACGAATCCCTAGTGTAGTGACAAGTTCTGCCTTTCTGTTTAACGCAGTCTTTATGCAGTTTAATTCTGTTTATTGTGTCTCAAATGTAGCGCCTAGCGGAGTGTGGTTTTCAATAGTATGCAATGAGCTTTGAAACAGTGTACCACTACACACCTTACGTCGTCACTGCAGCATCTTCAAAAACAGTGTGTCCAAACAGCAGAGATGGGCAAAGCGCAACCTCCGCAATTGTGGAAGTTGCGTTGCGCTTTAATTTTTTATTTTTAAACAATGCGGGAGTTACGTTGCGGACTAAAGTCTTTTAAATTTGTTGCGCTTTAGGGCCTGTCTACACTGTGCGTACAAAATTTTTTAGGCTCGTACGTACAGTGGTGGTCATTAGCATGGGCAAGCCGGGCGGTTGCCCGGGGCCCCCCACTTGATTTTGCGCGCTACAGGGGCCCCCCCAAAAAAGTTACGTAACATATGTTCCCCAAACTTTTGTAGCACATTTAAGCCTACTGTAAAACCTTAATTTGTAGCGGCATTAAGATTCAGGCATTAGGGGCCCTTTGTGGAGAGCCCCATTGGAGGCTCCTTTTGGGGGGCCTTCACAAAGGGCCCTTATTGGAAGGACATTTTTGGAAAGGCCCTTATTTGTACATTCTTCTGTAAATAAGGGCCCCATTTGTAGGGAGCCTTTTATGGGAAGCACATACAGAGGGCCCATTTGTGGGGGCCATATGAAGAGGGCCCCTTTGCGGAAGCCCTATGAAGAAGACCCATTTGAGATCATGAGAGGGCTTTTTGGATAGTCTCTTTGCAAAAGGCTCTTTTCGGCTATGGAAGAGGCTCAATGCAGGGCGCCCTCTTAAGGAAGGCCCCTTTGCAGAGGGCCCTGTGTGGATAGTTTCATTACAACTTTTCAAAGAGCTTTTTAGACTTGCAGGACCCCATTTTGCAAAGGGCTCTTTACTGGGGGATTTTTGCAGAGGGTTCTTTGTTGAGCGGTTTGTCAGTATGCAGTATGCCAGCCTTTTGAAACAGTGCTTTTGAGTAAAAACATACTGTAAATAGTGGGTAACATGTTAACATCACATAATGAATATAAGTGTACGTAAGGTACCGTAGCTCATAAACAACCTTGGTAATGTTAGTCACATGTGTTCTGTGAGAATAATGCTATGCTGCCTGCTAGTTCTGCGTTTTTTGTTTTATGGTTCGTGGAAATCTACTAATAAGACTAACCGGCAATGTCACATTGATGTCACGTTGTAATAGAAATAGCCTATTTAATACAACAACGAAAGCAAGCAATATCTACAAAGCTATTTAGAACCGGTAGGCTATTTTCTTATTAAACAAATACTGGTGCAAATTTGCATAACAAACTATATTGGCCACAGAGTGAGTTAACAACGTTTGCTTTGAAAGATTCGTAATTTTCGTATGCTTATTCCATTATTGGCTTATTGCTTAATTTTAGTACCAATATTACCGACCTACATGGTTTAGAAATCCTTTCACACCATTACTGCTGAATGAGATGGGAGCCTACCAGTATGTTTATATGTTTAGAGTTTTGCTTGTACAAGAGCTTTAGTCTGTAAGTACAGTTTTGCAATTTACAGCCGTGAAGAACATATAAAAGCAGCAAAGTTGTCTATCGTTATTGTGGTGGTGCTCTCTACAAGGATATTTATGTAGCTGCTGCATATAAGACTGCTTTTGGAAATGGATGTAGATATCTACAGTGCTTAACTGATGCTATCAGCTTAGCAGATAACCGCATTTTAGAAATTTTTTGTTTGTGCTGTACAACGTGTGAAATAGGCCTAAATCTATTGAGCTTGAGCAATTTTTCCAATGTTCAGTGTTGAATCTAAAGTTGTACTGTTTTTAGTATTCCCCACTGTCAGTTTTGACTTTTTATTTTTTAGTTTCTGTCTTAGTGATTAGTACCTTTTTGACCTTATTTTTAGTTTCTTGCAAGAGCTGTTTTTTTGTTTTTTCGCTTTTGGGAAGTACAATAAGATGTACTACGTCAAAAGCATTTAAATTTCAGCTGTTCAGCATGTTAACACATTAAAGGCGGTGAATCATCCAGCCAATTCCAGTGCTTTACAATAGCTCAAATTGAACTATAATTTTTGATATTTTTTGTTTTAATTTAGGGACTGCGGTTGCAAAGATATTCAACAAATACTAAAAGATGTCCCCCCAGAAAAAAGTTTTTGGAAACTCTTAGTTTTGTTCTTCCCGCCAAAACCACAGTAGGCCTAATGGTTTAGAGAACTGTGGTAGGCCTAATAATTTAGAGATAGTTTATTTCTAAATAGTTTAGGCCTAACTATCTCTAAATAGTTTAGAGATAGTTAGGCCTAATAGTTTAATAAGATTACAGTAGGCCTAATAGTTTAGAGAACTGTAGTTTTGGCGGGAAGATCAAAACTCAGAGTTTCCAAAAACTTTTTTCGGGGGATATCTTTTTGTATTTGTTGAATATCTTTGCAAACGCAGCCCCAAAATCAAAACAAAAAGTATCAAAAATTATAGTTCAATTTTAGCTTTTGTAGACCACCGAAATTGGATGGATGATTCACCGCCTTTAAGACTACTATAATCTAGTGTAGACTCTGCTACAGTCTACTGTACTGTCTGTTTTTTAAGGGTATGTAATTATTATATTAGTTTATTTTTTGAGAAAAGCGAGTACCGGTATTGCTAGCCAAGATGCAAAATGGGATTGAGAGTGCAATGAAGTAAGTTCGTGGTTAGCTCTGATTCATGATGAGCTAGATCGTGTAGTAGTGACTTCTGTCTAATTTTTGCCCATTGCACTATCTTATTTTTTATTCGTTATAGTCGGAATCAGTTAGTATTCATTATGCATCTCCCTCTCAGTTTGAGTGTTTATGAAGATTAAAGTATTTGCTGCTCTTATATTAAGTTTCCAAGTGCTTTCATGTCTGCTTTTTAGATGCAAGGCAGCCAGTTAGGTGCTGAGTTTTCAAAGTGTTATTACTACACGGTACTGTAACTTCAAAATTTGTATTTAGCTTTTGCATGTCACCCAGTTTGAGTGTCTGTTGATTGTTGGCTGTTGTCATGTTGAGATATGACA
The DNA here is from genome assembly GCA_963965965.1 of Trididemnum nubilum. Lineage (NCBI taxonomy): Eukaryota > Metazoa > Chordata > Ascidiacea > Aplousobranchia > Didemnidae > Trididemnum > Trididemnum nubilum. Next base: position 49,288,186 of record OZ014473.1, on the reverse strand, counting down.
TAAAGTCTGAGTCTACATTCTGTACAGTAAAAAAAGTGCTTACTGCTTACCACTTGAAAGTTTCCACTAAGAATGCCTAGTTTTATGGTATTGAGCATGTATGGCTAGGCCTAATAAGTAACGTGTTATGACACTGCTTTTCACTCTTGAATTCCAGTATGTCACTATCGCGGGTAGCATAGCCAAAGTCTTGTTTTACAAGTTACCATATCATAGGTCTACTAAGTTTAATGTGCTGACTGCTGTGCTAACTACAAATATTTTTTTATTGAGATTCAAGTATAATAAAGAATAGACTGTATGTGCATAACACATAAGAACTTCTTGCGAAGTTCTATGATTTGTGATGAATCAATTTAGTGTATTTATGCTTGATAGTATACCAAAAACACAAAAGTCTAAAATTTCGAGAATTGGAAGTCCATCATAAGTTGAACTCATTAGTGTTATGACACTGCTAGATACGTATGGTATTTGCCATGGTTCTTTGGCTCAGCGAGTATGAGCAGTTGACTAATATTTACTTCACTTTCACTTTTTCAGATCCTGATCTGCTAGTTGTAAGAGTTTTTGGTTGTGCTCACCCTTAGATGAACTAAAACTGATGGTAGGCTACATGCCTACATCGGTAAAGGAAGAACTTTTTGGGGGGGAACAGGCTTGTGCTAAGTACCAACCCGGTAGCGCTGATCCTACACGATTTCAGTAGCATTAAGAGTTGCTTGGGGGGGGGCCATTTTTTGTCTCCTTGCCCGGGGCCCCCCCAAGTCAATGACCACCACTGCGTACGTAGAAGGTGTCTGCACTATACAAAACGGCGCTTATGAGCGTAACGGCTTAACAGCGTAATCTGTGGGTGGCCATTGTATTGTGCTGAATTGGATGACGGAAATCACAGATTTATTACAATTCTTTGTAGTATCAGTTAAATTTGGGTCAGATCACGAGAAGTAGTATTGTGTTTTTGATAATTTAAACGTGAATTTTTTTCTACCTTCCTCACAAAAAAACAACGTATGGCCAATCAAGAATGTTGTGGTGGCTATTAGGTAGCGAAGGTTTTGTTGGATGAAGAAAAAAAATATTTGCACCAATCAGTGATCGAGCGTTTGCTAATGAAATGCTAGATCTGGGTTCGATTTCTTGCTTAGCGTTCAGCAATAAAAAGGGACAGCGTGAAGACTCCACAGTGTGTGGTAGACAAGACGTGGCAGCTTAACTCGAAAACTAAAAGGTTTCTTTGCTGTCTCCTGACCAAAGCAACTTGGTGAATACAACAAAATTACAAAAATTTACTTATAGGCCTCTGATGCAGGCCCGGCGCCAGGATAGCATGCCTGGGGGGGGGGGGAAATAAATTTTAGGGGGGCACGAGAGGTTTATTAATGAGAATTCGAAAGTGTGGATCAAACGGAAAAAGTGAAGACCAAACAAACATAAAAGCAAAAAAAATCTTTAGTTCAAGAATTTCCACAAACTATAGTTTTCATCTCAAAATTCTTGCGATTTTCCACGAATCCTAAAGTGAAGACCCCCCCCCAAAAAAAAGGTCTCGTCCCCGAAGTTTTATGAAACCCAGTGTGAGCACCAAATAATTATCATGTAGGCAATTGCAAGCTTTACCAAGATATTTGTGATAAATATTTTGAAATATTCAAAACCACTGCTCACCATATGGTAACGAAATGTAACATTACCAAACTGGCCACGTACTTAAAGGAAGCTGGAAGGCTTTCTGAGTTCGACCAGTAACCAAACCAAACTACAGCAATGTAGCAGCCATAGACGTAGCCAGGATTTTTGATTGGGGGGCCCCAAACCACAAATCACATACAATGACGTCATCAGAAACTTCGACAGGGAAATTTTTTGCGGGGACGAAGATATTATAAAATGGAAGATCGGAAGCCGTAGCCTGGTGTTAATTGGCACGTAACTAGGAACTCGTTCAAGGAAGAGGGCTTAAACCAATAGTTAAAATGTGAAAATGTCTGAATTGGAAGACGTGTTTGAGTAAAGAAGTGACTGTAATTTAAACGTATCATTAGCAGGGGTCTGGGGGCAGAGCCCCCAGCCGCCGGAGGCTATGGGGGTGTGGGGTGAAGCCCCGAGCCGCTGGGCGATTTTTCGTAATTTTTTGAAAAAATAAGCTTTTCAACACCATTGGATCACATTTCGCCCGCATTTAGAGCCATTTGAAAGTACTAAATTTTTAACCCATAAAACCAATTGAAAAAATTAAGTTGTTCAGTCCTTCTTTTGCTTGCAATTTAAGTCCAAAACACGTTTAAAATCTTGCATTTTGGGGTTAGATTTTGTAAGTGATTTGGCCCTGGTAGGGAGAAGTAAAGTACATTGCTTCCAGCAATATTTTGGCGGTAAATAACAATCCACTCGAAAATTTTCCATAGCGATTATTGTTTTGTCATGAAAACAACCAGTTGTGGGAGTACGTATACGGCCAGGGGGACAAGGTCTTATCAATTCAAAATTTTGTTCAATGAGCATTCCCGTTACTGTAGCTAATTTTTTTCAAAAGTATTTTGTTGCATAAAAACTGGCGAGGTGGAGGTGAATTGTTATTGAAAAATGCATAATAGATAGTTGCGCCTACTAACCATGTTTTTGGCCAGGGCCGGATTTAAGTTGAGTAGGGTCCCTGGCACTTTGGGATTTTCGCAGTATTTTCCGGCTAAATACAGGCGAAGAGAAAAAATGTCTTACTGGCTCGCGGGGCCCCTGGCACTGTGCCATGTGTTAAATCCGTCCCTTGTTATTGCATGACGTTCATAAAAAGGTTACATGAGGCCTGATTTAGCAACTTTTAGGATAAAAACGCTTATTTTCACTCGGGTTATACGTTTAAATTGATTAGCAAAAATTAAATTGAAGGGTCCCGGGCCCCCTGCATCAATATTATTGTTAGGGGCCCATTTAAATTGGAAGCCATTTAAATTGGTTGGTAAAAATTAAATTGAGGGGTCCCGGGCCCCCTGAATCAATATTGTTGTTGGGGGCCCATTTAAATTGGGGGCCATTTTAGTATTGTACGGGGGCCCATTTAAATCGGGGGCCATTTAAATATTGTACGGGGGCCATTTAAATTGGTTGGTAAAAATTAAGTTGAGGGGGCCCGGGCCCCTTGGGTTAATATTATTGCTAATTACTGCTGCACGCGTGTACTGTTGTACGCAAAGATGCTAAAAGAAACTGAAACTGAAAACACAATAATCTTTTTTGTGATGTTTTTATCATTGATAGCATTTCAATTCAGGGGGGCCCGGGCCCCCTGGGCGCCCTCCCTGGCTACGCCTATAATCGTAGCAGCTACAATTGCAATGGGACCACATGAGGCCTACGCAATGTGTAGGTGGACTTTACCTAACGGTAGCAGATCCGCTTGCACCGCTGCCCATTAATAATAATAGTACTACATAATTTTAGCGGTTCAAAAAATAATGCTGTCTTCGAGCCGAGGACAGGAATATTTTCAAGGACTTGAGGCTTCGAGCTCAAGACCAAGGACTCAAACCTACACATTGCATCTTTGGTCTTGAGGCTTCGAGCTCAAGACCAAAGACGCAATGTGTAGGTGGACTTTAGCTTCGAGGCTAAGGCCAAGGACTTGACCTTCGAGGCCAAGACCAAGTACTTTAAAATGTGTTCTTGAGGACTCCACCTCTGAGTACTTGAGTAGGCCTGTTGTATTTGCTTACACTATTTTGTGTCCCTAAAATAAACTTTTCCATCTAAATTGCAAACAATGGCCTACTACTTTAATAAGTCTACTAACCTTACTTTTGTTTTGCTCTTAGACGTTTGTTACCTAGGCTACGATACAGCCTACTGTATTTTTCCGGCTCGGATTTATTCTGTTAATAACTTGATATCAAACTGATTAGTGCTAAACGAAAGGACTCAATGCAGCAGCCTAATAGCGGCGTTAAAACTGGGAACGCGTCTCTAAGATGCTAAGGCTATCAACGTCAGGGTTGCCAATAGAAATTATTAAAATTCATAACAAATTAGAGGCTTCGACGTCTGGTTAGAAGTAGATTATGACTGAAACGGCTGGGTCAAAAAGGACAGAGTCAAAGCCAATCTAGTCTTATGCGATTGGCCTAACTTTAGATATCCCTATCGATTTTGCCTTTAGTCCTCGTTCAAGTGATAACAATTTTTGATTTTGACGACCCCGTTTGGGGAGGACCAAATTTTGTCTTATCTTGATACTTGCCTGTCTTAAAAATTTCATTTGTCTAGCTTAAGCAATCAAAAAATTTCAATTTTGGCGTCCTCGTTTCAGGGAGATCCCCTCAGTACCACTGAATTTTGTCAAATTCTATCTTGCTTTTATATTTGCTTATTCTGAAAATTTAATGTGTCTAGCATGAAAGGTTAAAAACTTTGAAATTTGGCGGCCCTGATTGAGGGAGAGCCTCTCATTTTAGTGGCCGCAAATTTGGTCGTATTTTATTTTTGACTTACATTCATCTATTCTGAAAACTTAATCAGTCTAGAGTAATTGGTTGAAAAATTTGAATTTTGGCTGCTGTGTTTGAGGGGTACCCCTCATTTTGTTAGCTCTGAATTCATTCAAATTTTATCTTTTCTTCATGTTTGTTTACCCTGAAAAGTTCTGTGTCTATCCTGAGTGGTTAAAAAGTTTGAATTTTGATGGGTTGAGGGAGACCCCCATTTTAGTATCCACAAATTTTATTAAATTTTGTTTTTCCTTTCTATTTACTTACCTTTGAAATTTCATGTGTCTAGCTTAAAAGGTTAAAAAGTTTGAATTTGGATGGCCCCGTTTGGGGAACCCTCATCGTGGTACCTCCAATTTTTGTTAGGTTTATTTTATTTTTAATATCTACTCATTCCAAAAATTTGATCCATCTAGCAGTAATGGCTTAAAAGTTCAACATTTTGAAGGACCCGTTTGTGGGGGGATTTGCCAGTCTAACACCTCCGACTTCAGACGGGCACTGTAGTCCTTCTTGATATCTGCAATCGCTCAAAGTTTGAATACTGTGTGTTCAGCGGTTTAAAAGTACAGTAGATAGCTGGGGAAGAAAAAGACAAAAGAAAAACAAAAAAACAACTAAAAAACACAAGGTGGAGTAAAAACTCCTCCCCTTTTTGTCAATTTTCGGCCTGTAAAATTCCGGTCAAGTAACCGGGCTCCGTCAAACTCGATTGGCATCAAACCTTCATACGCATCCATGTTGCATCCAAATTTTAGGTTAGCACGTGAGGTGGTTTTGAGTTTTAAGCGAATTAATAAATTTTCAACCCAAAAATCGCCGTTTTTTCCTTTTTTTGGGTGTGTCTTAATTCACGATCACTTGATCTAGGATCCCCGAAATTGGCACACATGACGCTTTTATTAATTCTTAAATTGAGTCTAAATTTCAGCTTTCTAGGTTTAACTGTTTGTTAGTTATGAGTAAATAAATCCTCACTTATCAAAAATGGCGAACAAAATCAAACGTTCTACGCGCGATCGCGCAAAGTCCCAATGATTAGTTTTAAGCAACGTTTGAAAAGCACAACGAAACTTTAAAATAGGACTTCCATGGCGATAGCATTGCTGAGCACAGCGATGTCCTCTACTGCGCTGCGCTAAAACATTTACGGCTAGCATGGCTGGGTTATTACGATGACGATCCTGATCGCTATTCAGGGGTATTAATATGCAACACATCGTTCGGATTACGATATCGTAAGTTCTTCAAAACAAGCAAAGCTTACGATGTCGTAACATTTGCGATACTTTGCATAATACGGCTCTTTGGTTCAACCCGAAGTCCCGCACGTTATGGTCAAGTCGTTGCGTCCTTGCGGAAAGCGCTTTAAGATGGTTTTTATCTCTGGTTGATGGCTTCGCACAAGTAGCAAGTTGACGTGTAAAGAAGTCAAACGTCAATAGAAAAACTTTAAAAAACAGTCAATTCCTAAGCAGGTGCGGATCATCCCATGCGGATTCATCCCATGACGCCACCGTCGCTTTCTCTTGACAAGAAAATAAAAACGCTGATTGTGTTAATCATTATTATCAACCTCATATGTTTTATCGCAGCTGCTTGAAGATGAAGCCTCCAGCGTTACTTTAGTAAATGAAGCAACGGATCTTTGCAGACGAATGCGAGCAAATGTGGAGTTTGCTGACCGTCATTGGAACAAAGCAGGTAGGCCAGTGACGTCGACAACTGACGATAGTAATTTCATAGCACAGTATTTGGAGAGAGGATAATGCCATATTTTTTCTAATTTTTAATAAATTAAAGCCCACGTTTTTTCTTTCATAGCCTGCTTTTTCGTGAGAGTTGCGTGGGCAGCTGAAAGTGGACAGTGAACCGCCACATTTTACTGTTTTCAATCCGTTTCTTAATCGCGTCGATGGAGTGTAAGTGATCCCATTCATATTGTAACGTACGTGTCAAAAGAACGCCGCGTCCCAATGCGGTCGACCGGCTCGGTTGAACAACCTATCGAACTACTCTCCATGTTGACTTAATAACCAATTGATCCGATTAAACTTTAACTTGTGGCTACATTGGAGTCTGACGCTACATCATCCTCCTCCAATTACGCTAGCGACGGCACATCAACGTCTCCAACTAGCGCCATGGAGAGCGTTTACACTCCAACGTCGTGATGTGCTCACCATTCCAACATCCGTTTCCAAAGGACACGTCCCTATGCAGTCAACCGGCTAGGTTGAACAACCTATCAAGCTACTCTTCGGGTTGACTTAATAACCAATTGATCCGATTAAACTTTAACTTGTGGCTACGTTGGAGTCTGACGCTACAATATTTTTGATGTGACGACGCTGTCTTGCTCGTGGATGTCGCACACGTTTTCATTTCATGATTCCTATTCCATTTAAGTTGAAATCTTTCCACTTAAAAAAAGTAGCGGCTTGACGTTCAGATATTTTCGAATCATTATGTCGAAAGGTCTGAACGCGCGGTCATGAATCAATAATACTCGAAATCGATTTTTCTACGTTACACGAATGTTCTCCAGAAGAGCATGTTTTGCTTTGGTTCACTATTCGTCAACAAATGGTCAAAAAGTTTCCCTATTTTTGAGGACCTGCCATTGGGCCGCGGTTTGATCTTCTCTCTGTCGCAGACAATAGACTAAACTGTTGTAGTTCAAGCAGTATTGGATTTAATTTCAAATTTGTCTGTGTTTAGCTTCTATTAGAGGCATTAGCTCTGCCGCTAGTGAACCCGCTCCTTCAACATGGACTTTGCAAAGTAAACATTCTTACTACCGGACCATAACCTCTGGCCCTAATGATTATTCTATGGATTTGCAAGCGTAGTTTTAATAGTTTTGTTTCTCTTATAAAGACGCGCACTTTTCGTACCTTCGCATTCGATTTGAGGATCTGGCAAATCGGCGCATGGAGATGGCCCAGGAAATTTACCGGTTTATAGGCGAAAAGCTTCCGCTTCAAGTCAAAACATGGTTGAATAAAATTAACGTGCAACAAGTAAGTGGACGAAGTGATAAAAAGCTAGCAAATGTGTGGCAATAAACATTTATTCAATATGTTGTTTTTGTTTTCCCCCCACAATATTCCTGTTCCACTGCTCATTGCTAGGCAATTGAAAATAAAAAATAAAACAAGAAAATGGAAATGAAATGGGAAGATGGGAAATGAAACTTTACCCGTGCGTCAACTTTCCGTTATTTAAATTTTAGATTTGCATCCCCCCTAATGCGCGTAACGGCAAAACAGCCAGTTGGAAGTATAATTTTGTACATGTTTATTATTAATTATCAACCCGTTCTAACCAAGCGTCATCAAGCTTAATTAAAGGTTTACGACAAACCACGAAAAAAATGATCAAATAAATTTGGTAATAAGATTAGATTTTAAGTGGTCTAGGTCCTATTTGCGAGGTTTCCGCTAGTGACTCGTAGTTTATGACATCACTACTAAAAACAGACTTAATTGCTACTTCATGCAGATGTCTGAAAAACAAAACAAAAACGGTCTTTTTAGCGCGTAAGCTAACCGAGTGACCGCAACTTAACTCTATCTTTATGCTATGTACATGTTGGGCCTTAAAACAATTTTTACACAATCCGTCTATGGCTCCACACTGCACTACGCAGTGCACATTTGCACAATCTTCTTGAACTGTTACTAATCGCAAATACGTTAAAAAAAGTATGTTTCCAATTAAAATTGCTACATGCATACTCCCTTCCATAGGTTGGCACAGGAAAGTACCGATAAATTACTTTTGTACAAAATTACGTTTTCAGTGTCGATACCGGCGGTACATTTGTTTTTGAGTACCGTTGCTTTAAGTTAGAACTGGGAAAGCGTCGCTAAGACGCTGATGCTTATCAACGATAAGGTTGCTTATAGAAATTAATAAAATTTATTAGATTACAGTCACCAACGTCGTATTTGAAGTAGACTATCTGTGCAACAGATGGATCAAAAAGGATGAAGTCAACACTAATCTAGTTTAATACGATTGGTCTAACTTTAGATATTCCCATTGATTTTGCCTTTAGTCCTCGTTTAAGTAAACTTGCATCAATTAATGATTCAGGACTACATGAAAGAGTGAGGGGTTAGAAGACAAAGCATTATGTGGCCGTAATGTGAAGGTAGTCGACCAGTTGTCAGCTTGTCATACGCTGCAATTTGCCGATTGAATTAGTTGTTTATTTTGCTTAAACACTTTCAGAAATATTTGTACTTGAGTACTTTTTATCCGTTCTTGCTGTTCTTCCCAAATACGCTTACTTCCTGCTCGTCAGTGCAAATCTTTTCCCCAGACTAATACCCAGTCACTTGCTTATCTGATTCAGCCATTGGACTTCATCTTTTACAAAATCCCATCTGCGCTCCACATTATGATGATAGCAGATTTTCTATTCTTGCCCAAGGCCGCTCACCTTTTCATTTATCTGCTCTTGAAGCCACTTTCATCAAAGCTTCTAACCCCTTCTCTGCCGACAAAAAAATCGTGTACAGCTTTAACACTGTACAAATGTACACTAATGACCTTTTCTGATCGGTCCTTTTCCAACCAATCACGGCTCTGCTTTTTCCTATAAATGCCGCTCATTTTCCTGAGTACTTTCAAAACGAATTATTCAAATACTTCTTTTGGTCAATCCCTTGTATTTTACTACAAATATTTTTTGATTCAAGTAACAAAACTTTTACTTGATTGAATTTTTCGAGCATTTTTACATTACTGTGTGCATGAATGACTGCTTGAATTGTACATAGCTGCTAGTTTTGTTTGTAAATATTTGTTGCTTTTATGGTTCTTTGCTTGAGGTATTGCTACAACACTCAACTAAATCTAACACAAGTGTTTGATTCATGTTACTAATGATTTCGGTGTGCTATAACGTTTGACGTTTTTGCTGCTTTTCCTGTCGTGGTATCATTTACTGTGTGGTAAACTTCATTTTTTTCACGGGCTGTCCATAAGTAGCGCAAATAAAATAAATAAACCAAAAATAGATCAGCAGTATAAAGAACATTGCATCCCTGTTGCCGCGTTATAAGAAGTGGAAAGGCAGGCGAGGTAATTTTACCGCTACAGTCATTTCCACTCCAAATGTTGCCAGAGGTGGAGTCCTCGAGAACGTCCTTGGCCTCGAGGACGTCCTCGAGGACACATTTTCAAGTCTTTGGCTTTGGCTTTGGCCGCGAAGCCTTAGGTCCTCGAAAATTGCCCTGTCCTCGGCTCGAGGACAGTACTACTTTTTTAACCGTTGAAATTTTGTTGTAAAACACCAGAAACCTGGCGGAAAATTTGCGAACACCTTTTTGTTTTTCTCAATTGGAGCATTGGCATAGCCAGGGGGAGGCAGGGGGCCCGCGCCCCTCCCCAATCAAAATTTCGCCAATGACAAAAATGTGACAAAAAAAACTATTGTTTCCTCAGTTTCAGTTTCTTTTTAGCATTTTTCGCTTACAACTGTAACCAACATCAATATTGAAGACCACGGGCGCCGGGCCCCCCTCAGTTCAATTTTTGCAAACCAATTAAAATGTATAAACCGGGTAAAATTAAGGGTTTTTCACTTAAAAGTTGCTACCTAGGCCCTCGTGTAACCTTCTTATAAACGTAATGCAACAACCAGAGTCGGATTTATTCTATGGCACAGTGCCAGGGCCTCGCGCTCAGATGGTGAGACTTTTTTTTCTTCACCTATATTTGGCAGGAAGAGCTTGCGAAAATCCCCAAAGTGCCAGGGGCTTAGCGCGACGTAAATCCGGCCCGGCAATAACATGGTTAGTAGGCGTAACCATCTATTGTACCATTTTTCAATAACAATTCAATAATTCACCTCCACCTCGCCAGTTTTTACGCACAAAATACTTTTTCAAAAATTAGCCACGGAAAATGCTGATTGAGCAAACCATTGAACTTTAATTGAGGAGGGCCTGGGCCCCCTGGCCGAACAAATACTCCTATAACTGGTTATTTTCATGATCGAACAAAAATCTCCAAGGAAAATCTTCGAGTGGATTATTCTTTACTGTTAAAATGTAGCAAGAAACAATGCGCCTTACTTCCCCCTACCTGGACCAAATCACTTACAATTAAAATTTAACACAAGAATGCAAGATGTTAAACGTGTTTTGGACTTAAATTGCAAGTAAAAGGAGCATCAAGTAATTTCATCTTTTCAATTGGCTTTCAAATTTCAAAAATTTAGTGCTTTCAAATGGCTCTGAACACGTGCGAAATGTGATTCAATGGCATTAAAATAGGTGTTTTTTCCAAAAAACTTACAAAAAATCGCCAACGACTGGGGTCTTTGCCCCCTGACCCCCGTCTGTGCTACGTTTGAGATACACTACCTTTCTCAACACGTCTCCAAAGTTAGATATTTGCATTTTTCAACTATTACTTAAAGCCCTCTCCCTTTGCAAAATCCTGCTTAAATGCCAACCGGCAACGATTTCAGATCTTCCATCGTATGATATCTTTGTCCCACAAAAAGTTCCCCTTTTCAAAATTTTTGATGACGTCATTGCATGTGATTTGTGGTTTGGGCCTCCCTACCAATCAAAAATTCTGGCCACGCCTATAAATTGGAGATTGCTTGAAAAAATTTTTTGAAAACTTTTTTTTTGAAGAACACTTGCGGCTGTGTCCTTGGTCCTTGGCCTTGGCCTCGAGAGGGTCAGTCTTTGAAAAGGCTGTCCTTGGCCTCGGATTTTTTTGTGTCCTTGGCCTTGAGCCTTGTGTCCTCGACTCTACCTCTGATGGTTGCATTTTGATTGTTTGTTGAGCTCGTTTAAGCCTAGATTTCTCAAACGGGGAGTCCCTTAAAGGGGCTGCGGAGTGGTCACTGAGAGTCCACAAACCAAGATCTGCTTGAGACAATATTTTTCACGCCCACACCTACAAGCGAAATTGTTTTAGTCATCACTTCCGAATTGGGAGAAAATGGTCATAAAAAAAAGCTTTTGTGGGGGATATTCACACTCAAATTAGAAATAGCTACTAAACGCAATGAAAACTTTTTATTTAAGCAGGATGATACAATTGTTGTGAATCAATTTTAGGGGCCAAGGATTACAAAAAGTTGAAAATTACTGCACTAGATCACTGAACGTGGCAGCATTGATGTGGAATGAATAAAAATTAGAGCCAGTGGAACTGGGCAAACGCCTGGCTGCGTCATCGTAGCCAGGTTTGCGTGATCTCGTGATCTGATCGACCAATGTTATATTGTTACATATAATGTTTAACTACTTTTTCTAGAGCGTATTTGTAAATACGTGGAATACTGCAATTACTTTGTACAATGAACATACGCTGTAACGAAATTTGAATTTCGTATACTTGAGCACACTCTGGGGTTTAATTTTGATGAACACAATGTAATCAAAAATATCAATAAATTTTCAAGCGCATTTGTCCGAACAGAACATTTCACAAATTGCTCATCCATTGAAACTTTTTCCAAGTTGTAGTGAATTACTCCACAGATAGATTCCTACAGGAATGTTCACCACACTCCATCCATAGCATTTCGAAGCCACGAGCCATCGGCCGCAGCCTCTACCCACAATCTTGGTTATTTTTGCTCTCTAAGATAAACTCAGATCATCGATGCGTCAAATCGTGTTGTACTGAATCGAGGCTGTCGATTTCGTAGCCGAACCTTTCCAGCACAGGCCGGCACTCCGCCTGCACAGCTTGCACTTGATTATACGTCAACACTCTTCGCCATGAGCCGATTACGTCGCTAGCTTTCTTCCGCATCCCGAACGGATCAAGCTCGCTTTTCTGCCAATTGAAATAAATTGTTATCAGATGGGCAAGTTTTATTGCAAGCTGCACTGTATGTAAGCTAACATTAAAAAAATAAGTTCAAATTTATTTTTGGCGGAAAAAAATATAACATAATGATTACAAGAAAATGATTATTTACTATTCGCCACAGGTTTCATGAGAAGTCCAAGTGATAACTTATGATCACCTCTAAGCATAGATGGGCATGTGAATGCAAAACGTTAGTCAGCTGAAATTAACGGAAGTTAATGAAGTCCGTTAATCCGTTAACATTTTGAGTATAATTTACCAGGCGCGTAGCCAGGAATTCGCAATGGGGGGGGGGAGGGGCTGTCGTGGGGGCCTGGAAGCGGAGCCCCGAGCCGCCGGAGGCTGATGGGGGTCTGGGGGCGAAGCCCCCAGCTGCCGGAGACTGGGGGTGTGGGGGCAAAGCCCCCAGCCGCCGGAGGCACGAGGGTCTGGTGGCGGGGCCCCCAGCGCTCGAAAATTTTGCATTTTTTTGCAAAAATAACTTAATTTTAGAGCTATTTTAATAAAAAATAATGCTTTTAAAACATGGCATAGAAATTGGCAGCGCAACATGATTCAACTGGTTTCATTAATGGGGTAAATGGGAAGTGGCTAATGATAACATTTCAGTTTTCTTGTTTACATGCTGTTAATCATAAAATCCTATTATTCAATAAAACTCACACGGAGTAATCTATTTCGTCTATGTTTTATAAAGAAAAAGAATTCGGGGGGGATTAATGGAAAAATATTTGAGAGAAGTGATTGGTACTTAACTAACACTGAATAGCCCCCCTCCCCTTATTCCTGAGTTTATAATATATTTGTTCATAAAGCCCATGTTTGGCGTTTTTACATTAGCGATCAAATTTGATTGTTTATTTTCGGGCATTTTTTACAGTTTTCATTGATTTGTGACTTTAATTTTTGACAATTAGCCCCCGCCGCCTGAATATATGTTTCAAATGTTTCAAAAGATGCTTTAAATCACTTTTTAGTTAATTCCAGTGCAAAAAAAGTCTCAAAAGAGCTAAAAACGTGGTATTTTTCTTATTCAGCATTTTGGTTGGCAGGCCAATGGGGGGGGGGACTGTAGCTCCCCTCTGGCTACGCTACTGTAATTTACATTTCTTTTTATTCACTCACTTTTAGAACAAGCGTAATGAAATTGTTGAGCTGATTGTAAGAAAAAATTTATTGCTATGGTGGTCTTTTGTGTTTTGGAAGTTACATTTTACAGCCTAATCTAATTTCAAGATAATAATAAGCTTATATGCAGTAACGAAGCTGCAATCGGAAAATCTTTGGAGGATGCGAACAGCGATAATTAATAGACTTATGAGGCTGCAGCTTATTGTTTGCCACAAAAAGCTATAGATGTACTCGTTAATTTTTTGCAGGGGCGCCGAGAACCAAACTTGGGCCGAGGGTCAGCTCAAATATTGGGCATCTCTGGCTTTGCGAACTCCAAAAAAGGAGAGAAAAATGCCACAATTTTCTCCAGAATTTGATGTGATCTAAAAAAAAGAAGATCTTCGTTGTTTCACAAACTGATTTGTCAGTGTCATTTCCATGGGTCCCCTGAAATCCATGGGCCCTCTAATGGGTCCCCTGAAGCCCATGGGCCCCCTAAACTCCATGGAACCGGGGTTATTGTCCCCCCCCTGTCCCCCTCTCGGTGGCCCTGCCTAAAGGCTACCAGCACGAAAGCCCAGGAAAGAGCCATTTTTCGCATTGCTTGTTTTTAAGTAGTCGCCGTTATGATGGCTCTTCCTTGGGCTTCCGCGCTGGTAGCTTTTAGACCAGATGGTACGTAAACGATCAAACATGATGGAAACTGTTGGATAGAGACGGTTGCTTACTCAGTACCTAGACGCTATAACTTTAAGTCTCTTGGCTTTCATGCTACAACAGCATCCAAAATTAACTATTTAAGCTATGGGTGGCAAAATAATTTCTACACAGTGTCTACATCAAACCTAACCCAAAGTTTAATCTTGAGTCTTAAAAGAGCGACTAAAAAAATTGCGAATGAATATTCGTCATTCATTCTCGTTTTAGTCCTATCACTATCCATTGTACAGTAGGCCTACGTAGATTTAACGTTTTGAAACCATCTGCAATCCGTGGATGCAAACACTTCCAAGTTTTTGGATGACCTTAACATTTAGCTTAAAATAAACACTATTTTTATAGCAATATTTTAGTACCGGTACCTACTTTCTGTTTTGTCAATGGCCTATGATTTGATTTTATTGATTCCGCCGATTTTATCTTAAAATAAACACTATTTTTATAGCAATATTTTAGTACCGGTAGATCACAAATACGCACTCATGAAATCGATTTGCCATTGCGATTATTTCACCATTAATCACCGTTATTACGATTACATCGCTTCGCCAAAATTTAAAAATATTTTCTTGTAACAGCACTTACAAAGTCGGAATTTACCCAGCATTTCTCCTGCAATTCTGTTTTGCATTATCATTATTATTAGGCTGCTTTTAATAATTGTAAACATGCATGTCTTGCACTTGCATTCTGTTCTGTAGTTGGTAAACGGTACCACTCCCATACCGCAGTTTTATATACTTATACCATTATTCACGCTTTCGTTTGGTACTGAAACCCTAGCCTATAGTAGTTATCAGCCATGGCTCGATTATTTGCAATTCGTAGGTTACGATCCTTAGTAATTGATTTTTGATAACGATTATCTGAAAATTGCGTAATCGATTACATATTAGTGATTGTAGATTACGATAATAATCGAGATCATTTCTGCTGTAGGTTAGGCTAACTAATTATTTTTGTCCACTTTTCTTGCTAACGCTGCCATGCAAGTCACTGTCATCTTACCACCAATGACAGATTATTAATGAGAGCATCATGGGCCTATCGCAGTTCAACTTACCTAAGATCAAACCCACCTTATACCTGCATGATTAAAATTATACTTGCCGCATTTCTTATCGCGCCTGCTCATTTGATCCCGTGCTTGCATTTTTTATCTTGCAGCTCCTTCGCTTTTTCTTCTATAAAACTCGCGCTAATTGCACAACAAGTGCTACCAGCGCAAACTGGTTCGTACCAGTACGATAAATGAATGGTGCGAGAAATTAACGATGAAAACCTTATGTTAACGCAACTTAACGCAAGTTAATGAACCATTGTCGTTAAGTTAACGGGCATTTTTACGGAAGTTAATTTAGTCCGTTAGCATGAAAAAACTTTTTAACGGATTAACGAGTTGGTGAAAAAGTTAGCTTCGTTATTAACGGATTAACGATTAACGGACTTATGCCCACCTATGCCTCTAAGGGTAGAGGTAAAACATGAAACCTGCAAAGACAAACACAAAAAAATAAATAAAACAGACAAGAAAATCACACAACCTTATTAAATTTGAAAAATTCGAATAGGCCAGCCGATTATGAAAATAGCAATGAGACTAACAAGAAGCCAATTATTCAGAGTATCTTTCACTGTGAACGAGGTCCAAACTATTATCCAGTAAAATATCTTTTTAATCTGATTTTGAAGATACGTAAGCTCCAGCAGTTTTTCATTTCCGGTGGATTTTCATTCCAATGTTTGGGACCCAGTAAATAAAATAGATTGAATAGCGTCGCAGATATCATTTCCTTTCTTTGAAATACGAATAGCCTTAAAAAGGTGTTTTAGATTGAACGTTTTCGTCCAGCTTTCTTTATGAATCTACGCTGGAATGAAGAAAAACTAAAATGCAGTGATATACATAGAGGTTGACTACATTGAAATGACAATGAGTTGCTATTATGACGTAAAATGCTGCAAAAATCACCTAAAATTGTATAAAGTTAATGCAAAAGTATAGAAAATATAGAAAATTTTTTGTCGTTCTCTGATTGGTCGAAATTGGTCATTCTGGCAATTTGATTGGTGGAAAACTATTGTTTCGGTATGGTCGGAAAAGTGAAAAAAAAGAACCAAAAGAAGGACCGCAAAAGTGTATAGTTTACTTGAAGCTCCCTTGGATTGGCAAAATTTCTTTGAATTTTGAAAAGCAAACCAAGATTGCTATCAGCCGATGTCACCAAGCTGTTGAACCTCGCATTATTTTTACAACGAGAAAAATTTTGCCTGCAATCCATAAAGATGTTCTACCCTCCCTTCAACAAAGTATGGTCGTATATCAATACGTGTGCCGCTGTAACTGTCGGTATGTGGGTCGAACTTCCCAAAGATTGCAAAACAGAATTATTCAACACATTCCGAGATGCATAAGAAGTGACAAAAGACCAACGAAAAATCTGCCTAATCGAGAATGCAAAATCACTAGCACCCCTAGTGTCTACTGTGATTCTGCAATCGGACAACATTTATTAGAGAATAAAGAATGTGCCAAACATTTCAACGATGCACAATTTTCTATTTTGGCTACAGCAATATCTTTATTCCATTTATCAGTTCTGGAAGCAACCTACATCAATGCCTTACAGTCTATTCTCTGCCATCAAAAGGAATTCGTTTATTCACTCCAAACTTCACATTAATTTTTTTTTTCACTTTTTCGACGATACCGAAACAATAGTTTTTCACCAATCAAATTGCCAGAATGACCAATTTTGACTAATTAGAGAACGACAAGAAATTTTCTATATTTTCTATACTTTTGCATTAACTTTATACAATTTTAGGTGATTTTTGCAGCATTTTACGTCATAAAAGCAACTCATTGTCATTTCAATGTAGTCAACCTCTATATATGCCACTGCATTTAAAGGCGGTGAATCATTCAGCCAATTCCAGTGGTTTACAATAGCTAAAACTGAACTATAATTTTTGATATTTTTTGTTTTAATTTTGGGACTGCGGTTGCAAAGATATTCAACAAATACAAAAAGATGTCCCCCCGAAAAAAGTTTTTGGAAACTCTGAGTTTTGTTCTTCCCGCCAAAACCACAATAGGCCTAATGGTTTAGAGAACTGTGGTAGGCCTAATAGTTTGGAGATAGTTTATTTTTAAATAGTTTGTTTCTAAATAGCTTCGGCCTAATTAGGCCTAACTATCTCTAAACTGTTAGGCCAAATAGTTTAGAGATAGTTAGGCCTAATAGTTTAATAAGATTACAGTAGGCCTAATAGTTTAGAGAACTGTGGTTTTGGCGGGAAGATCAAAACTCAGAGTTTCCAAAAACGTTTTTCGGGGGGACATCTTTTTGTATTTGTAGAATATCTTTGCAAACGCAGCCCCAAAATCAAAACAAAAATAACAAAAATTATAGTTCAATTTTAGCTATTGTAAACCACCAGAATTGGCTGGATGATTCACCGCCTTTAAGTTTTTCTTCATTCCAGCGTAGATTCATGAAGAGAGCTGGACGAAATTGTTCAATCTAAAACAGCCTTTTTTAAGGCTACCCATATTTCAAAGAGAGGAAACGATAGCTCCGACGCTACTGAAAGCTGTTTTGAAATTCTGTACCACTAACAAGCTTTTTAAAATAGATTGACGGCAAATTGATTTTTTAATCAAAGGGGGACGAATGTCATCAGCTTGTCTCAGGGATTAACAGTGCACTAAGAACTTTAATCTAAAGAAACCTTCGAAACAGCTTGGAAGTTTAAAAAACTTCTGAAGTTCTTCTGGTGTTCTGGGCTAGCTTCGAGAAATCAATCAGGTGCTACTCAAAAGACTAACTTTATTGCTAACGTTTCGCTTGTTAGAAACAACTAGCATGATCAGAGCACTGTTATCAGTAATGATAGCAAATCGCCATCAACTTCTGATAGCAACAAAAAAACAGAAAAACGATCCCACTCATTCATTTCATTTATTCATTCATTTTTTTTTTAATTCTTGACCACCACAACAATAGCAAATGCATGGTAACACAATAATAACACGTAGAGTCAGGAAAAGGAAGTAGCGACACAACGTCAGACGTTAAGACATGCAGAGGATACTGAACACAAAAAAGCGATTTTTATTTGCATGGTTGCTACACCTGTCACACCAGCTCAAAGTACATTGTAGGCCTAATCAATCACAATCATCAACATTCACGCAGGCACACAAGATGGAAGTAAAACTAACGGCTGGAGTAGTTGTTCGAATGATTGATAAAGCAGGCACGTAGCCACGGGGGGGCCACGGCAAAATTTTATTTTGCCCCCCCAAACGTAATTTCACCTCGTAGTGGGTTTGATATGAATAAAAGTAAAACCAAATTTGCTGGTTGCATATTATTGCGTTTGATTTTCATGTGTAAGTTGATCGGACGCGATATGAGCTTACAAGGATTGTGACATCATAAATAAGCGTTACCTTCACGGATTTCAAGCTCTCAAAGCGTGGCAATCACGCGGCGCCAATATAAGGCAGTTTTGCCAGCTTCGTAGCCTAGTAGTTGTTAGAGCGTTCGCCTTAGAAGCTGGTAGACTAGGTTTAATTCTCAGTCTTTCATACCAAAGACTTCAAAATTGTTATCTGCTGCTGCACTTGCTGAACGCTCGACAATTAAATGTAGCGCGGACTGTGGAGGATGAAATGAACAGTGCTAAAAAATGACGACAGTGATCAAAATTGAACAGTACTAAAAAATGACGATAGTGATCAAAAACTCAGTCCTGGCGCTATGTAGGAACCATAGTAGTTGGAAAGCGCCATAAAACCACTCAAATTTCATCTCATTTGGATTGACTACAAACAACTGCATGATTAATAGCTTAGAGTAAAGTGCTAATCAGTTGGTCAACTAACTCAAAAGTAATAATAGATAGTACAGATAGTAGTAATGGATAGTAGCCTATGTATTAGTAACAGGTAATAGATAGTATGTACCAAAAGTCTAAAAGTAATAGATAGTATGCACGAAAAGTGATAGATAATATACTAAAAGTGGTAGGTAGTAAGTAGGCTATTGGTAGTCTAATGTTCTATAAATTATTTAAGTTTATAATACACATAGGCCTACAGGTATTGCTAACGGGGTTCAAATAAGATTAAATTTTTAGCGAAATTGCAAGTTAGTATTGAATAATTGGATAGTAAGGAGAACTTTTAAGGATATGAGTAAAAGAAAACTAACCCCCAGGTTTCAGAACATAGCAAGTTTCTTTCGCGCCCGACCCCCCAGTGACCGAGATAATGCGGAAGAAAGCATTCAGCTTCAGCAAAATGAGCAGTTGCCAACAGAAATTAATCTTTCCGATGAAGACAAAAGCGAAAGTGAAGAAGTTGAGCAACTCGACTTGTCTGCAAAAGATCTACCACCAAAGCAGCCAATCATAGCTTTTCCTTCCACAAACGGTCGCAAATTTTCAAGTAGTTGGTATAATAAATACGAATGGATTGAATACAGCGTATCCAAAAACCGAATTTACTGCCAAACATGCCGTTTTTTTGCAAGCAACTTTAAACAAGAAGAAACATTTACAACCACAGGGTTCAACAACTGGAAGAAAATTGGAGATAAATGCAAAAAGCATCATGAAAGCAATATTCACCGATTGGCTGACGAAAAAAGGAAATCTTACTATCTGAGTAAAAAGGCAGGTAGGATAGATCAACAATTAGACCCAAATTTTCGGGATGAGACTCTGATCAATGACAATAAAACACATTTGATGACGGTTTTGGATGTACTGCTCTTCTGTGCTCAGCAAGAAATACCTCTTCGCGGCGATGACGAAAGCATTGATTCGCTGAATCGTGGTAACTTTCTGGAACTTTTTTCTTCGCTATCTCATTACCATCCCAACATCAAAGAGCGTTTAGATCGACTTCCCGAAAATGCAAAAATGCTTAGTCCAGATATTCAAAACGATCTACTTGAGGCGTCCAAGCAAGAAATGTTACAGCGAATTAAGCAGGAAGTGCACGCTGCTCAGTATTACTCCATTCTAGCTGATGAAGTAAAGGATGTTTCTAAAAAGGAACTGCTAGGCGTCTCTTTGCGTTATCTTCACGATGGAACTTTACGAGAGCGGGCTATCGGATTTGTTGAGTTGAAGAGTATGGACGCTATTAGCATCGCCGAGAAGTTGCAAAATATGTTGCAATCATTAACCTTGTCACCTGAAAATTGTGTTGGTCAAGGTTATGACGGAGCAAGTGTGATGGCTGGCAAAGATGGAGGCGTCCAGGCCCTTCTAAAAAAATCTGGATATACATTTGCAAATTATTTTCATTGCGCTGCTCATCGTTTGAATCTTGTTCTGGCAAAAGCAGCAAAAGTTGATCAAAATGTAAAACAATTTTTTGACCATTTAGATTTGACGTACAGTTTTTTTAGCGGAACCAAACGACATGCAGCTTTTATTGACGTACAACGCCATCACTACCCGGATTCCCAACCATTGGAACTCACCAAAGCTTGTGACACAAGGTGGTCATCACGTGCTCATCAAGTGCAAAAGTTTCTTAAAAGATACGGCTGCATTTTGGATACCCTGGCGCTCTTTGAAGATGATCCAAACAGTGAAACCAGATTGTCAGCTTCATCACTATTAACAGCAATTCAAACAAAGAAGTTTGTTGTACTTCTTGTTTTTTTCGCTCGTTTCTACGAATACAGCGAATTTGCAACGAGATGCTTGCAAAGCAAAACATAGGAGGTGTCGTCGTGTGTGAACTTGGTAGACGAACTGAAAGACAATGTCAATAGCTTTGATTACCACGAAACACTAAAACAGGGCCTCGAAATGGCGGAGAACTATGACGTTAACAGTTTCGACACTCGCAGTTCAAGCAGGCAGCATCGCCTTCCGGAATCATTGAAGTCCACCATCCTTACCTCATCTGTGGGACACAACAAAATTACTACCGCAGAAGACATGCTTACTTTACTTCGGCAAATCGGTGGTCAGATATCGGGAGAGTTGTGCAGCAGATTTGACATTGCTAACTATGAGATAATGAGATTAGTGGACGCATGCCTTCCATCAAAGAGCAATTTTATGGATGCAGAGCTTCTCAAATATGCTGCTGTTTATGATTTGATTATTCCTGATGCAGAGCACGATGTCTTCAAAAACTTTATAAAAGGTCATGAACAGGCCACACGTTTTACCTTAATTGATGTATATGACGTTACTCAAAAGGATATATTTCCGAATATGCACAAACTTTTGCACATCCTGATCACTATTCCGCAAACCTCAGTTACAGTTGAGCGAATGTTTTCGTCAGTAAAGCGTATTAAAACCAGGCTAAGATCCCGCATGGGTACTATTAGACTGTCAGCCTTGTCCCTGCATTCGATTGAAAGGGAACTTAGCAAAACCTTAAATAAAGAAAATATTTTGGATCATTTCAAAAAATCTAAAAGACGTCGTTTATTGTAGTCGTTGAAGTGAGCTACCAGTGTTCCCTATATGGTCATCAATTTTGCTAAGGAAACTGACCCGTGTGATGTAAGGCGATATAAGAGTTGATTTTTGACAGGCTTTTCTTGAAATGAATATCTAATAGACCAAAAATCGAAATATAAAATGAGTAGGAACTAAAATAAAAAACGCAATCGATTTCGTTTTTTGTTTCAGTTTACTCATTTTATGTTCCGATTTTGGTCTAATAAATATTTATTTCATGTTCCCTATATGGTGCGAAAATTGAGAAACTTGAGAAAGGTTTGGGCAATAAGTTATAAAAAAGGCATGAAGTTAGATTAGGCATATCACGTTGAATTTAATACCAATAGTTGACAATTTTTGTCCAGAATATCAGTTTATTGTTTCAAGAATCAGGTTTCCATGCAAAATTATGGTCAAATTTGTCTAAAACTGTAAAATTTTGTTAAAATTTCCATCTGTACAATTTCCCACTGTTCCAATCCAATTTCGATTCCCAGAGGGAACACTGGTAGCTATACCGTATATATTCCTACCAGCTGGTCTATAAGATTGCTAAACTTTAAAAAGGTAATATTCACTTCTATGTTTTTTAACTTTTGAGCAAAGCTGTGGTTAGATAGACGAAAAAAGTGCAAGTGTGGTATTACAACGTTTATTTCTTGGTGTCACTGTCAGCATTAATGGGGTACTAATAAGAGCAGTAAAATTTGTTTTTTCAAATGCTTCCTGATATACACTCTTTTTTTTTTATAAGAACCAGTAAATTTCGGACTGAGGCTGGTTGTTCTTAAGTTTTTGCAGATTTTTAGCCTCAATTGTTCTTAATTTGTTCTTAAATTATGCGAAAATGTAATCATCCGAAGTTGCTAAATTACCGCCGATTGACACTTTTCTCTCATTTATCACAAATAATCAGTTTTGAGCAA
Organism: Trididemnum nubilum; assembly: GCA_963965965.1. NCBI lineage: Eukaryota > Metazoa > Chordata > Ascidiacea > Aplousobranchia > Didemnidae > Trididemnum > Trididemnum nubilum. The sequence goes on along the minus strand of OZ014473.1, from coordinate 49,265,601 downwards.
ACAAGTCATGGCGCTTACCGATTAGCAAGTACAGATGGTCACAAAAGCATGTCACTCGCTGCTTTAGACGAGTGGCAGTTTGAAACATTACATCTATTCAGCTGAGAGTTTTTGTTCAGGAATAATTTCAGCATTTTTGTTCTTAATTTTTTTCCTGATTCTGAGGCTGGCAATAATGTTCTTAATTTGTTCTTAAATTTTGAGCAAAATTGAGCCTCGTGTTCTTATAAAATTGTTCTTACAAAAAAAAAGAGTGTAGTACACTATAAAAATTACCTGATACATAGTAATTGTTATAAACTTATAATTTACCCCAATTGTAGATTTTCAAAGAAACATTCCGGGAAATTTTTGTTGCCAAGTCTGAGAGTTTGGTGGATTTGAAAATGGCTAATCAACAGCAGCTAATTTCTTACTGGCAGATTGTTTTTATCGAATTTAGGCCTGCAGAACAATAATTGGCACTTGCGAGTTATAAGTCGTTCTGGATGGTTAGAATAAACTTTCAGTATCGCCAAAAAAAGTTCACGGAATATTACTTAAAAATTGTTGTTGTTTATCAGCAAACATTTCAAAACCACTTTAGCTACAACTCTTTAGTCCCCCTTCAACATGTTTTATGCAAAGTGCACGTGTGATCTATCATTAAAGGTATTTACTATTCATCCTAACAAACTGCAAGCAGACACAGACATAATAGTCTTGTTTCAGAAGAATAGCAAAGAGCAAAGCACATACATCAGATTACAAACCTCATAATCACATAAGTAAATGAAAAAATATTTGCCCCCCCAAATATTGCTCTTGCCCCCCCAAAAATATCCGGCTGGCTACGTGCCTGTGATAAAGAGAAAAGAGAGGGACAGTGACCAGTGCAAGGTCAGGCACGGTTACGTAGGTGGTCAACGGGTGGCGCAACCGGCCCAAAACTATGTTTAGCTCAACGGAGCATGGTGAGGAAAGAAAAACCACCCTGAAAATGAAACCTCACCGGGTTCGGAAACCCTTTCAAGTAGCAGCTGGTCATAGCATCAAGACAATAACAATTTTGCAATCGATACATATGCATCAAAACAATTATACACAACATATAGCAATATGAGTCACACCATCCATATTGCGTCTAAATAAATTATATAACTAGCGTCTCATTGCTGTAGTAGAATAACTAGCGAAAAAATTCATAACCAGGGTACGGAAAAAATTGATTGTTACGATAGGCTACGTCATACAGGTAACTGTACTTGGTCTGAAGTCAAAGTTTTAAAAGTAGAACATGATTACCAGAGGCGGAGTCGAGGACACAAGGCTCGAGGCCAAGGCCAAGGACGCAAAAAAATTCCGAGGCCAAGGCCAAGGACAGCCTTTCCGAGGACAGACCCTCTCGAGGCCAAAGACAGGGATGCCCGAGGCCAAGGACCAAGGACACAGGCGCAAGTGTCCTCAAAAAAAATTTTTTTTTAAGGCGATCTCAAAAAAAAGATCTTCAGAAAAAGTTTTGCTAGTGCTAGAGTTACATAGCGGGGGCTTTTATGTTCAAGCCTATGCCGATGATCTAGCAGTGTTGGTCCTTGGCGCTGATATGCTTTGGATCAGAGGGATGGCACAGAAAGCAATAAATATTGCTGCAAACTGGGCTTCGGAACAAGAGCTACAGTTTAGCAGCAAGAAAACCGAAATTGTAGTGTTCACTGACAAACGGAATCCAGACTTGGGTTCCTTATCAATGAATGGTACAAAACTCGAACTTTCCAAGGAAGCAAGGCTGTTAGATGTTACTCTGGACAGCAAGCTAACTTGGAAACCACGTATTACCCGAATTACCAGCAAAGCAACTACACCACTAATACAATGTAGACAAATTGTGGGTAAAACGTGGGGAATAAAATCATCTATGTTGAAATGGATATACACAGCTATGATAGTCCAATCATGTCGTATGCGTGTGTATCCTGGGCAGGCGGTCTCAACAAAAAGTATCTAGTGAGGAAACTCACAAAGGTGCAGAGACTTGCTTGTCTGATGATTTCATCAGCTTTTCTGGGCACCCCTACTGGTGCTCTGGAAATATTGCTCAACATAACACCCTTTGAGGAATTCTTACTGGATGAGGCAGTGCGAGGGTCACACAGAATCACTGTTGGTGGACTCTGGCATGTCAACCGAATTGGTTCTTTTGGAAAAACGAAATGCCTCGGTGATATTTGCAATGAGGCTAGAAAATTCTTATCTCTGCTGCAAATGCCAGCTGACCGAAAAACTAAGGTATTCGTAAGAAATTTTGAGTGTTAAATAATGGATAAAAAGAATACTATCAGATCTGAAAGCGTTCTAAATCAAAACACTGTCAAGATTTACGCCGATGGCTTGAAACTAGGTGGGAGAATAGGTGCAGGCTGTTATGCAGAATACCCATGCAACTCCCCAAAACAAGCATTTTTCCACTCTGGAATTTACCGTACTGTGTTCGAAGCAGAAGTCTAAGCTATTTCAGAAATGGCAAAGAACCTACTTTTGGAAAAAATGCACTTTCAAACTATTGTTGAGCTGGTTGGTAGTCAAGCAGCTATCAAAGCACTCATAAAGTGCACTGTAACATTAATTACAGTGTTCAACTGCAATAGAAACCTAAATCAGTTACGTAAACAAAACCACGTCAGTATGGCCTGGATTCCTGGACATGCAGGGGTACATGGTAACGAAGTGGCAGACTATCTAGCCAAATCAGGATCTAAATCAAAAATGCATGGTCCTGAACCTTTTATTACAGTCCCGTATGCCAGCTGTGTTAGCACGGTTAAGGTCTGGTCCACAGATAGATGGAAATCTATGTGGAATGAACAAACGGACTGCTTGAGGATGAAGGAGTCTGTAGGTTGGACGTCTTCTCGACTAACAATACGTCTACTTAACCTTAAGAGGCCTCAATTAAATAGAGTAGAGCAAGTTTTAACGAAGCATTGCAATCTACAGCGAAGCAAGAAAATTACAGGTTGTGCTAAGTCTTCTCTGTGTCCAAAATGTAGCCCGGAGAATGAAACACCAAATCATCATGTAGGCTATTGCAACCTTTAACAAGATATTCGTGTTAAACAGTACTTAAATTATAGGGGGGACGCGTCCCCCCGTCGAAAGTTAGCGTCCCCCCCATCGAGATTTAGGTGTCCCCTCATCGAGATTTGAGCGCTGGATGATCAGACAAAAAAGACCTAATTCTTCACCTAAGTTTGGTAAAAAAACACTTCAATTTTCGGCGAACACCTTTTTATTTTGGTGTTCATTCAATTTCGGCGACGGAATTACGTCATCTCCACTAAAGTACTTTCGCATGCCAAATGCGTTTGGTTAGGGCTGCAAAAGCGTCCCCTCATGCAAAATTTTACAATTTCAATACTGGTGTTAAATATTTTGGAATTACCAAAACTACTGTTCACAATGTGATAACGAAATGAACGTTAATAAACTGACCCCATACTTAAAGGAAGCTGGAAGGCTTTCTGAGTTCGACTAGTGACCAAACAAAACAACAATAGCATAGCAACTACAGTTGCAATACGCCCAAATGAGGCCTACGCAATGTAGGTGGACTTTTCCTAACGATAGCAGATTTGCTTGCACCGTTGCTGATTAATAATAACAATAAAAACATTTTTCAAGCGATTTCCTATGGTAGAAAACAAAAAATGTCTTCGCAAATTTTCCGCGAGGTTTCTGGCGTTTTCAACGGTACCAAAAAATAGTACTGTCCTCGAGCCGAGGCCAAGGCAATTTTTGAGGACTTGAGGGTTCAAGGCCAAGTACTTGAGGGCTCGAGGCCAAGGCCAAGGACTTGAAAATGTGTCCTCGAGGACTCCACGTCTGATAAATACTCGAAGCGTCTTTTTACTGAAAGTTGGTACATCAATGAAAAGCCCGAACTGCTCAATAGAAACGATGGGCTTTCATTCTCTGCTGTTTATAGAAAGTTGCTTAATTCCCAATGTTAAATTTCTTTTGGTTTATCTTCTTTAGTGTTAGTTGTAACGTATTTTGCTGCAATGCTAATTTGGAGAAATTAGCCCTATAAGAACCGCTTTCTTTTATTTTTTGTACGCACCTTTACATTTACCTGTATGACGTAGCCCATCGTAACAATCAATTTTTTCGAACTCTTGCTTTGATTTTTTTCGCTAGTTTTTCTACTACAGCAATGTGTGGGATCGTTTTTTTTGTTTTTTTTTGCTATCAGAAGTTGATGACGATTTGCTATCACTACTGATAGCAGTGCTCTGATGAAGCTACTTGTTTCTAACTAGCGAAACGTTAGCAATGAAGTTAGTCTTTTGAGCAGCACCTGAGTGATTTCTCGAAGCTGGCCTAGAACACCGAAAGAACTTCAGAAATTTCTTATTTGAAAGGCCTGGTGTGCAAGTACATTACAGTTTGGAAGTTTGTTATGAAAAAATTTATAAGCAAAGCAATACAATTCAGTCTAAACATATTTTGAATTTTCAAAATTTCATGTTTTTTGTCAATATTATCGTAATTTGATTTATAGTTTCCAAAATAAAATAGCCTTAACTAAATAACAGATAACGCATACAAATCGCAAATACGTTGAAGGAGCAGCGGTAAGCATCAGTACTCCAAAAGTAAGTCGGTCTCGATGCTCGACTTAAGTAGTTCGGTATCGTTACACTCATTTCAAAAAGTACCGAGTCGATACTTATTTCAAAAAGTACCGAGTCGATAAAGAAATCCCAAATGCTGCGTCACATTTTGTGAAGGCCTGCAAAACTAAGCACGCTGTAACGACTACACGCATATTTGCTGAAGTTGACAATTCAGAAAATTAGTTAATCTTAATAAAATACTATGTAAACGTTTACAACAAGAAAATAAGTTTAATAACTTTATGCTACTGCAAGATACCCTAAAACGGATTCGAACCAGTAACCTTTCGATTAGCCGATTTTGTCTACGTTCGTCATTACAGAGATTTTAGTTCACGTAATTAGTGTCTGTGTAATTTGCAGACATTGCAAAAAGCCTGTTTCCATTACCACGCGATCTTTTCTGTTATAGTTTAGTTTCTTTGATCACATGCAGTTTGATTTGTCAGAGTAAGGACGTTATAATTTCCTGTAAAGTTTTCAGATTTAAGGTTTTGGGCGTGGTCAGAACCATCAAGTTTTTTTGACATAGTTTAGTTAACTGTTTAGATTACTGATACGAACTGTTAAGATTTCTCGTTTACTGCTTAGATTACTGTTACGGACTGTCGAGATTACGAATTTACTGTTGAGATTACTGTTAAGCTGCATTTACACGGGCGACTTTTTTGCGTGCGATTTTTTGATAAAAATGGATGTGACAAAGTTGCATATATTCAATAATGGTTCTCATTGTGATAAAAATCACCTTACTGCTGAAAATGACTGTCTCAAGTTGTTTCCATTCCGACAGTGATATTCTAAACCTTCTTAAAGCAAAATTGGAGCTGATCTCAGTGAGATTTTTTATTGCAGGACCGATTCTCTTCTAAAGTTTTCAATTATAACAATACTGATATGAAAACAACTTAAGACAAATATTTTGGTTCAAGTAAAGGTTGATTTACACAGCATCCGTTTTTCGTACGTTTTCGTCCGGTTTTTTACGTTTTTGCTTCTCAATCAAAAAGTAAGCGCTTTTTCATCCGCATTTTTATATGTCCATATCCGCACCAACCAGACTGTCACATACTGGACAAAAGTTTTCCGAAAGAATTTATTTGTAAAGGGATACTGCTCTATTTTGAAATATCGCTCCTATCGTTCATACACAAAACTTTTGAACAAAATTTTTATCTATATGTAACAGTCTACTTAGTGCGGATATGGACTTATAAAAATGCGGATGAAAAAGCGCATACTTTTTGATTGAGAAGCAAAAACGTAAAAAAACGGACAAAAACGGACGAAAAACGGATACTGTGTAAATTCACCTTAAGGTCTTAAGACAACAAAACAACTTAAGACAACAAGTAAGGTCCCAATTATCATGATCAAAACCGTCGTTGAGTAAATGCAACTTTACCAGATTCATTTCCATCAAAAAATCGCACGCAAAAAAGTCGCCAGTGTAAGTGCGGCTTTAGTAAGATTTTGGGATTTTAGGGAAGAGTCTGAGTCTGAGAGTCTGTGTCGCTTCTTAGTAGCTCGTATCTCTGGGATGTGGCGCGGCGACGGAGACCTCTGGGTGCTGTTTGGTATTCTTATGATGCGAGTTTTCTGGAGCGAGTCCAGACTTTTGAGATGCCCTTTGTAAGAGACGTTATTTTGCTCGTTTGTGCGGGTCGCACAAGCAGCGGCGAGACTTGGAAACAAGAGGAATGAGTTCAAATGTATTTTAGAGTTACTGTATAAAGAATTACTTTATTGGTATTAAGAATTAAGTATCAACATTAAGTGTTACAGTATTAAGAATTACTCGATATTTACAGCTGTGTTGCTGACTAGAACTGTATTGTATTGTAATTAGAACGACTGACGCTCGTGTCGCGTGTTCCTTTGTTTTTACTCGGCCATTTTCCAACCAACGAGTGCGAAATTTCAGAACTTTGCTTATAACTCGAGAACGGTTTGATTTAGCTACATGAAATTTTGACAGCAGTTTGAGATTAATGAGTTATACGTTTGTACCAAATTTCGAGGCAATAGGTTACGTGACTTGGGTTTTAAAACCCGAAAACCGCCCCACAAATTTGGCGTAAAAAAGCGGTCTCAGTTAAAAACGGCTGAAGTACGGCAAAACAAATTTCATATGGTTGCATGTCTTCAGAAAGTTCAAATACCCTCTCATTCCAACTAACCCACTTTTGGCCGCGATGAGATTTTTTTCTTTTTTTTTCTTCCTAATTTTTGTACGCTCTTCTTCTCCTAAACCACAAAACATCGAAATCTAATTTTTGTGTAAAGTTGTTGAGCTGCAAACGCAATTTTTCCTGCCAAAATTTCTTGGGGCAACTCCACCGGGAACCCCCCAAAATGGGGTCCAAAAAATCAATTTTTTGAACAGCTCAACTTAGAATGCTACTTTTTTTGATATCGGTAGATATTTAACAGACAAATATTTTGACATAGTTTGGGGTTGCCATACCCCCGGGGGCTCCCCCAAATGGACCCCCAAAAATCTATTTTTTCTACGGCTCAACTTAGGGTGCCAGTGTTTTATGATATCAGCAGAGATTTAACAGACAAATATTTTGACTCTACTTTTCTGGAGTTTCCATAATCAGATATTTTTGGATACTTGCTAATTTTACGGTAGACAAAAAGTACTTTTGAGCATCACAGCATTAGCTATGCATCGGTCGTTCACTGGGTTTGCTGGCAAACTTCCATGTAGTTACAATTCCTGTTTTTAACTCCATGCTCTGATGATGAGGTTTTTTCATTAATATCATTGTTAGACAACAAAAAGCTGCAAAAAAGAATGACGTTGATGCAAAGTTTATCAAACACGGTAAAACAGTCAATGCACTTATTTTATGCAAGCTTTACAATGCATGTTTAATGCAAGGAGAGTTTCCCGAATGCCTTAAAGTTGCACAAGTTATTCCAATACATAAAAAAGGAGACAAAAACAAAGCTACCAAGTACCGTACAATTTCGCTACTCTCGCAATTTGATAAAATCTTTGAAAAACTAATTTACAACAGAAAATCTCTTATTTGGGCAAATATAATTTACTAAGTGAAAAGCAATTTGGGTTCAGAAAAAATTATTCTGCAGATATGGCAATTAGTAATATATATGATCATTTGATTCAAAATATTGACCAAAATTTGTATAGCTGTTAAATTTTTTTTGATTTATTCAAAGTTTTTGATACTGTTGACCGCAAAATTTTATTGAATAAAATGAAAAGTAACTTTGGAATCATAAGTATTGCATTAAATCTATTTGCAAGCTACTTAAGCAATCGTCAACAATATACAAAAATACGTAATGAAACTCGAATTTACATGAAATTACTTGTGGAGTCACACAAGGTTCTAGCTTAGGGCCAATATTGTTTTTATCATACATAAACAAAATGCCATTGGTAACAAAATTTAGTATAACCATATTTGCTGATGATACGGACTTAAGCCTTGCTAACAAAAATTTGTCTTCTCTTGAACACAGAATGAATGAGGAATTAAGTATACTAAATGGGTGGTTTTGTAAAAACAAATTGTCGATTAATCATACAAAAACAAATGATCTATTAATAAACAAAATACCACAAGAGCCTGTAAACCATGTATTCAACTTGTCATTAAGTGGGTCCCTACTAAGTTGAGCTTCAGAAGTTAAGTCTCTTGGCATTTATATTGATGACGCTCTCAATTGGCCATCACATACCAAATATCTATCGCAACTAATTGCAAACTATTCTGGAATGTTTTATACGTTGTGTAATTACATACAAAAAAAACAAAACGCTTTGTGCTTTATATTACAGCTTTATATACAGTATAGTAAAAAATGGTATTATTCAAAGGTGGGCAAGTTAATGCAAAACGTTAGCTTCGTTAACCACTAGTCCGTTAACAAACTTCACACCTCCGTTAACGTTAATCCGTTATTTTCAGGTTCAATCAACAGAAGTTAGTAAAGTCCGTTAATTTGTTAATATTTCAAGTGTAAATTACATTTCGTTTTATTCATTTGCTTCTAGAACACGTATTGACGCTGTTGAGATGATTGTAAGGAAATATTTATTGTTTATGGTGGTCTTTTTATGTTTTGGAAGTAACATTTTACACTCTAATCCAATTTCAAGATGAAAATACGTTCAAATGCACTAACGAAGCTGCGATCAGAAAATCTGAAAATGGAAATTGCAAACAGCAATAATTGATAGACCTATGAGGCTGCAGATTGTTATTTTCCACAAAAAAGAACTCCTTTCTTCGCTTTCTTCTATAAAACACGTGCTAATACGCAGCAAGTGTTACCAATGCACACTGGTTTGCACCGGTACAATGAATGAATGGTGCAAGATATTAACGACAAAAATCTTAGCGGAAGTTAACAGCACTTAACGAAAGTTAATTTAGTCCGTTGACATGAAAAAACTTTTTAACGGATTAACGAGTCAATGAAAAAGTTAGCTTCGTTATTAACGAACTTGTGCCCACCTATGGTATTATTACGTGCGGAAATGCAGCAAAAACATATTTAAACTGAGTCACTGTACGAATGCATGATGTACTGAGAGCAATTAATTTTAGTTCAACTTACCAAAATGTTACTAATCTATACAAAAACTTTGAATTACTAAAACTCCAATATATTTTGCAGACTTGAGTTGGCTAAATTTATGTACAAATTGGAACACAATATATTATCCAAATCATTTAATTAAAACTTTGTTAAAATAACTTACCATCATAAATATGGTGCTAGACAAGCCACCAGCTCCAATTACTTTCTTCCTCGCGTTGGCAAAAAAATTGCACAGAACCAATTATCGTTTAGAGGATCAAAATTGTGGAGTACAATTAATCTTCAAATTAAAAATAAACAATGGGATTCATTTACGAAGCAATATCTTCAGCCCTTTCTTAACTCTTACTGAAAAATTTGCAAGATAATTGCAATTGTTCTTGTTTTAATTACGCAATTACTTGCTTTGTGTAACTTAAGCCTATTCATTTGGTGTAAAGACTGCATTTATATCATTATAACACTGTCCTTAATTCGGTTATTAATTTTGTTTTGCAAATTAGCGGTATTGAGGCAGCCTACTACTACTGCTATTGTATTAGTCATTGGTTCAGAAAGTTTTTTTTGTGTGTTTTTTCTTTTTGTATTATTTTTATTTTGTGTTTTTATTGTTTTTTAAGTGTTTTTTTGTGTTGGTTTTTGTGTGTGCTTTTTTGTGCTGTTTTAGTTGTTTTTTTTGTGTTTGTCTTTTGCTTTGAAATTAACTAAAACGTTAACTGTAGTTTGATTTTAAATTTTACTGCAACAACACACGCACGTTGAGAGAAAGCACCTTTACTCTCAAAACCGCAAGGTTATTTCGTGCTTCCAGCTCAATCTACACAAAACTGATTCTTTTATATTGGGTCATGAGCAGTACTATTATACTTTTGGGTGTGCGTTTGATTGCGGAATTCATACTACTAATACTACAACTACTGCTATTGATGTGTTAGCTGCAAAACAGTTAGTGAGTTTTAGTTATCTTTTATGGTTTTAAACCTTAACTTTTAGTCATTGGATTGAGCATAAGTAATTGAGAATGGGGCGTCCGGGAGTAATTTGTACGCTTTAGCGAAGCGTTTCGGGTGACTTCAGTTGCCGCGACCAGTCGTCGGAGTGCGTGGAGTAGTCTTAGACGTTGTATACTTAATTGCCGCTCTGTGTTTGTTTTAATCTGTTTAAGATAAGCAAATATCCATATCCTATGATAATATTTTGAAGAATGATATACAGTTTTTATGATTCAAATGCATTGATGGTATCTTTTTATTTAGCTCTGTCGAATCTTATTGCTTCCTTTCTTTTCGCTTTTAGTTAACCTGTCTTATTATTTTCCGCATTATTTCTGCATTATCTCGTATTATTGTTTATTAATAGAAAACTGCCAAGAATCAAATCGAGCGCGTTTTTGACAAAAGCGGGCAACTGCAGCAACATTTTATTCAACAAAAACAATGTAGTTAGCCAGTTGCGTAAGTAAATAACCATCAAATGTTTAATTTAAGGTAATTCAAACTATTGCTTTACAGACCGAACTACTTTACAAATTAGCGGAGAGAATAATGTGATTCCAGGTAAAAATCGGTTCTAAGATGAGCTAGCAGGTAGCACCCATTAAAGAAAAGCTAGATCCAAAAATTGGATTAGCAATAAATGCTTAATTCAAGACAAAAATAGAATCTAAGAAATGGTTCAACACCAATTAATGGTATAACCAAACTAAAAATAGAAAAAAAGCAATTCCTTTTGCATTTTAATTGTTGTTTTGCCAAATAATATTTTAAATTTAGAAAAAGTTGAACGAAACAAACGTACCGACAAACAATACCAATTTAGCAAACCCAAAAGTAATTCGAAGTCGGTACCGGTACTCAAAAACAAATGTACCGCCGGTATCGACACTGAAAACGTAATTTTGTACAAAAGTAATTTATCGGTACTTTCCTGTGCCAACCTATGGAAGGGAGTATGCATGTAGCAATTTTAATTGGAAACATACTTTTTTTAACGTATTTGCGATTAGTAACAGTTCAAGAAGATTGTGCAAATGTGCACTGCGTAGTGCAGTGTGGAGCCATAGACGGATTGTGTAAAAATTGTTTTAAGGCCCAACATGTACATAGCATAAAGATAGAGTTAAGTTGCGGTTACTCGGTTAGCTTACGCGCTAAAAAGACCGTTTTTGTTTTGTTTTTCAGACATCTGCATGAAGTAGCAATTAAGTCTGTTTTTAGTAGTGATGTCATAAACTACGAGTCACTAGCGGAAACCTCGCAAATAGGACCTAGACCACTTAAAATCTAATCTTATTACCAAATTTATTTGATCATTTTTTTCGTGGTTTGTCGTAAACCTTTAATTAAGCTTGATGACGCTTGGTTAGAACGGGTTGATAATTAATAATAAACATGTACAAAATTATACTTCCAACTGGCTGTTTTGCCGTTACGCGCATTAGGGGGGATGCAAATCTAAAATTTAAATAACGGAAAGTTGACGCACGGGTAAAGTTTCATTTCCCATCTTCCCATTTCATTTCCATTTTCTTGTTTTATTTTTTATTTTCAATTGCCTAGCAATGAGCAGTGGAACAGGAATATTGTGGGGGGAAAACAAAAACAACATATTGAATAAATGTTTATTGCCACACATTTGCTAGCTTTTTATCACTTCGTCCACTTACTTGTTGCACGTTAATTTTATTCAACCATGTTTTGACTTGAAGCGGAAGCTTTTCGCCTATAAACCGGTAAATTTCCTGGGCCATCTCCATGCGCCGATTTGCCAGATCCTCAAATCGAATGCGAAGGTACGAAAAGTGCGCGTCTTTATAAGAGAAACAAAACTATTAAAACTACGCTTGCAAATCCATAGAATAATCATTAGGGCCAGAGGTTATGGTCCGGTAGTAAGAATGTTTACTTTGCAAAGTCCATGTTGAAGGAGCGGGTTCACTAGCGGCAGAGCTAATGCCTCTAATAGAAGCTAAACACAGACAAATTTGAAATTAAATCCAATACTGCTTGAACTACAACAGTTTAGTCTATTGTCTGCGACAGAGAGAAGATCAAACCGCGGCCCAATGGCAGGTCCTCAAAAATAGGGAAACTTTTTGACCATTTGTTGACGAATAGTGAACCAAAGCAAAACATGCTCTTCTGGAGAACATTCGTGTAACGTAGAAAAATCGATTTCGAGTATTATTGATTCATGACCGCGCGTTCAGACCTTTCGACATAATGATTCGAAAATATCTGAACGTCAAGCCGCTACTTTTTTTAAGTGGAAAGATTTCAACTTAAATGGAATAGGAATCATGAAATGAAAACGTGTGCGACATCCACGAGCAAGACAGCGTCGTCACATCAAAAATATTGTAGCGTCAGACTCCAACGTAGCCACAAGTTAAAGTTTAATCGGATCAATTGGTTATTAAGTCAACCCGAAGAGTAGCTTGATAGGTTGTTCAACCTAGCCGGTTGACTGCATAGGGACGTGTCCTTTGGAAACGGATGTTGGAATGGTGAGCACATCACGACGTTGGAGTGTAAACGCTCTCCATGGCGCTAGTTGGAGACGTTGATGTGCCGTCGCTAGCGTAATTGGAGGAGGATGATGTAGCGTCAGACTCCAATGTAGCCACAAGTTAAAGTTTAATCGGATCAATTGGTTATTAAGTCAACATGGAGAGTAGTTCGATAGGTTGTTCAACCGAGCCGGTCGACCGCATTGGGACGCGGCGTTCTTTTGACACGTACGTTACAATATGAATGGGATCACTTACACTCCATCGACGCGATTAAGAAACGGATTGAAAACAGTAAAATGTGGCGGTTCACTGTCCACTTTCAGCTGCCCACGCAACTCTCACGAAAAAGCAGGCTATGAAAGAAAAAACGTGGGCTTTAATTTATTAAAAATTAGAAAAAATATGGCATTATCCTCTCTCCAAATACTGTGCTATGAAATTACTATCGTCAGTTGTCGACGTCACTGGCCTACCTGCTTTGTTCCAATGACGGTCAGCAAACTCCACATTTGCTCGCATTCGTCTGCAAAGATCCGTTGCTTCATTTACTAAAGTAACGCTGGAGGCTTCATCTTCAAGCAGCTGCGATAAAACATATGAGGTTGATAATAATGATTAACACAATCAGCGTTTTTATTTTCTTGTCAAGAGAAAGCGACGGTGGCGTCATGGGATGAATCCGCATGGGATGATCCGCACCTGCTTAGGAATTGACTGTTTTTTAAAGTTTTTCTATTGACGTTTGACTTCTTTACACGTCAACTTGCTACTTGTGCGAAGCCATCAACCAGAGATAAAAACCATCTTAAAGCGCTTTCCGCAAGGACGCAACGACTTGACCATAACGTGCGGGACTTCGGGTTGAACCAAAGAGCCGTATTATGCAAAGTATCGCAAATGTTACGACATCGTAAGCTTTGCTTGTTTTGAAGAACTTACGATATCGTAATCCGAACGATGTGTTGCATATTAATACCCCTGAATAGCGATCAGGATCGTCATCGTAATAACCCAGCCATGCTAGCCGTAAATGTTTTAGCGCAGCGCAGTAGAGGACATCGCTGTGCTCAGCAATGCTATCGCCATGGAAGTCCTATTTTAAAGTTTCGTTGTGCTTTTCAAACGTTGCTTAAAACTAATCATTGGGACTTTGCGCGATCGCGCGTAGAACGTTTGATTTTGTTCGCCATTTTTGATAAGTGAGGATTTATTTACTCATAACTAACAAACAGTTAAACCTAGAAAGCTGAAATTTAGACTCAATTTAAGAATTAATAAAAGCGTCATGTGTGCCAATTTCGGGGATCCTAGATCAAGTGATCGTGAATTAAGACACACCCAAAAAAAGGAAAAAACGGCGATTTTTGGGTTGAAAATTTATTAATTCGCTTAAAACTCAAAACCACCTCACGTGCTAACCTAAAATTTGGATGCAACATGGATGCGTATGAAGGTTTGATGCCAATCGAGTTTGACGGAGCCCGGTTACTTGACCGGAATTTTACAGGCCGAAAATTGACAAAAAGGGGAGGAGTTTTTACTCCACCTTGTGTTTTTTAGTTGTTTTTTTGTTTTTCTTTTGTCTTTTTCTTCCCCAGCTATCTACTGTACTTTTAAACCGCTGAACACACAGTATTCAAACTTTGAGCGATTGCAGATATCAAGAAGGACTACAGTGCCCGTCTGAAGTCGGAGGTGTTAGACTGGCAAATCCCCCCACAAACGGGTCCTTCAAAATGTTGAACTTTTAAGCCATTACTGCTAGATGGATCAAATTTTTGGAATGAGTAGATATTAAAAATAAAATAAACCTAACAAAAATTGGAGGTACCACGATGAGGGTTCCCCAAACGGGGCCATCCAAATTCAAACTTTTTAACCTTTTAAGCTAGACACATGAAATTTCAAAGGTAAGTAAATAGAAAGGAAAAACAAAATTTAATAAAATTTGTGGATACTAAAATGGGGGTCTCCCTCAACCCATCAAAATTCAAACTTTTTAACCACTCAGGATAGACACAGAACTTTTCAGGGTAAACAAACATGAAGAAAAGATAAAATTTGAATGAATTCAGAGCTAACAAAATGAGGGGTACCCCTCAAACACAGCCGCCAAAATTCAAATTTTTCAACCAATTACTCTAGACTGATTAAGTTTTCAGAATAGATGAATATAAGTCAAAAATAAAATACGACCAAATTTGCGGCCACTAAAATGAGAGGCTCTCCCTCAATCGGGGCCGCCAAATTTCAAAGTTTTTAACCTTTCATGCTAGACACATTAAATTTTCAGAATAAGCAAATATAAAAGCAAGATAGAATTTGACAAAATTCAGTGGTACTGAGGGGATCTCCCTGAAACGAGGACGCCAAAATTGAAATTTTTTGATTGCTTAAGCTAGACAAATGAAATTTTTAAGACAGGCAAGTATCAAGATAAGACAAAATTTGGTCCTCCCCAAACGGGGTCGTCAAAATCAAAAATTGTTATCACTTGAACGAGGACTAAAGGCAAAATCGATAGGGATATCTAAAGTTAGGCCAATCGCATAAGACTAGATTGGCTTTGACTCTGTCCTTTTTGACCCAGCCGTTTCAGTCATAATCTACTTCTAACCAGACGTCGAAGCCTCTAATTTGTTATGAATTTTAATAATTTCTATTGGCAACCCTGACGTTGATAGCCTTAGCATCTTAGAGACGCGTTCCCAGTTTTAACGCCGCTATTAGGCTGCTGCATTGAGTCCTTTCGTTTAGCACTAATCAGTTTGATATCAAGTTATTAACAGAATAAATCCGAGCCGGAAAAATACAGTAGGTTGTATCGTAGCCTAGGTAACAAACGTCTAAGAGCAAAACAAAAGTAAGGTTAGTAGACTTATTAAAGTAGTAGGCCATTGTTTGCAATTTAGATGGAAAAGTTTATTTTAGGGACACAAAATAGTGTAAGCAAATACAACAGGCCTACTCAAGTACTCAGAGGTGGAGTCCTCAAGAACACATTTTAAAGTACTTGGTCTTGGCCTCGAAGGTCAAGTCCTTGGCCTCAGCCTCGAAGGTCAAGTCCTTGGTCTTGAGCTCGAAGCCTCAAGTCCTTGAAAATATTCCTGTCCTCGGCTCGAAGACAGCATTATTTTTTGAACCGCTAAAATTATGTAGTACTATTATTATTAATGGGCAGCGGTGCAAGCGGATCTGCTACCGTTAGGTAAAGTCCACCTACACATTGCGTAGGCCTCATGTGGTCCCATTGCAATTGTAGCTGCTACGATTATAGGCGTAGCCAGGGAGGGCGCCCAGGGGGCCCGGGCCCCCCTGAATTGAAATGCTATCAATGATAAAAACATCACAAAAAAGATTATTGTGTTTTCAGTTTCAGTTTCTTTTAGCATCTTTGCGTACAACAGTACACGCGTGCAGCAGTAATTAGCAATAATATTAACCCAAGGGGCCCGGGCCCCCTCAACTTAATTTTTACCAACCAATTTAAATGGCCCCCGTACAATATTTAAATGGCCCCCGATTTAAATGGGCCCCCGTACAATACTAAAATGGCCCCCAATTTAAATGGGCCCCCAACAACAATATTGATTCAGGGGGCCCGGGACCCCTCAATTTAATTTTTACCAACTAATTTAAATGGCTTCCAATTTAAATGGGCCCCTAACAATAATATTGATGCAGGGGGCCCGGGACCCTTCAATTTAATTTTTGCTAATCAATTTAAACGTATAACCCGAGTGAAAACAAGCGTTTTTATCCTAAAAGTTGCTAAATCAGGCCTCATGTAACCTTTTTATGAACGTCATGCAATAACAAGGGACGGATTTAACACATGGCACAGTGCCAGGGGCCCCGCGAGCCAGTAAGACATTTTTTCTCTTCGCCTGTATTTAGCCGGAAAATACTGCGAAAATCCCAAAGTGCCAGGGACCCTACTCAACTTAAATCCGGCCCTGGCCAAAAACATGGTTAGTAGGCGCAACTATCTATTGTGCATTTTTCAATAACAATTCACCTCCACCTCGCCAGTTTTTATGCAACAAAATACTTTTGAAAAAAATTAGCTACAGTAACGGGAATGCTCATTGAACAAAATTTTGAATTGATAAGACCTTGTCCCCCTGGCCGTATACGTACTCCCACAACTGGTTGTTTTCATGACAAAACAATAATCGCTATGGAAAATTTTCGAGTGGATTGTTATTTACCGCCAAAATATTGCTGGAAGCAATGTACTTTACTTCTCCCTACCAGGGCCAAATCACTTACAAAATCTAACCCCAAAATGCAAGATTTTAAACGTGTTTAACTTAATTTTTTCAATTGGTTTTTAAGGGTTAAAAATTTAGTACTTTCAAATGGCTCTAAATGCGTGCGAAATGTGATCCAATGGTGTTGAAAAGCTTATTTTTTCAAAAAATTACGAAAAATCGCCCAGCGGCTAGGGGCTTCACCCCAACACCCCCATAGCCTCCGGCGGCTGGGGGCTCCGCTAATGATACGTTTAAATTACAGTCACTTCTTTACTCAAACACGTCTTCCAATTTAGACATTTTCACATTTGAACTATTGGTTTAAGCCCTCTTCCTTGAACGAGTTCCTAGTTACGTGCCAATTAACACCAGGCTACGGCTTTTTCTTCCATTTTATAATAAAATAATCTGTTTTATTTCAGACAACTACGGTCCATAAGTTTAAAGAAACAAAATAATCAAAAACAAACTAAGACAAGAGGCACATATGTACAAGCGACACACTTATTTACAGATTACACCAGAAGAGTACGATTGTAGTTCTCGTAATACTTGGAAAAACTGAAACTGTTCGAATTCATAAGAGACTGTATCCAATTACTAGGAGACTTCAAGCATCTTTGCACAAATCCATAAACATTTCTGCGAATTAGAGCTTGAAATGTTGGGATCTCTGCAGCTATGAGACCTTCATTGGCACTCATGAAACGGGGTATGCTATGCAAAATTCTGTAAGCATCGTTGTAGCCAACACGTATGCGATTAAAAGTATATTGCGTGTAATTGTGTCATAAGTGACAATCATATAGGGGAGTACAGTAAGAACGAAATAACGTATTTTTTATGGTACTTGAACATTTTATAAATCTCGATTGCAATTTATTTGCTGCAGAATAAAGCATTCTCACTTGGCGTTTTATGTCGTCATCATCCAGCAAGTATTGGTTTATGAGAATTCCCAAATATCTCACTTTATCAGAAAATTTAATTTTAGTGCCCCCAAAAAAAATAGAAGGGGTCGAATACACTTTAATTTCTTTAGAAGGAAAAACAACACCAACAGTCTTCTTAACATTAAATGAGATTTCATGAGTAAGTGCGTAATCACTACAGATATCAATAAGTTCTTGCAAACCTTCAATACTAGGGCTAAAGCAACAGATGTCATCTGCATAAATTAAATGATTAAGGCAATCATCTCCCACACAACAACCAGTTGCAATTTGGTTAAGACTGTATGACAGTTGATTAATATATACAGAAAATAGTAAAGGACTTAGGACACTACCTTGTCTTACTCCATTAGTTACATTGAAGGATCTGGATACCTCTGCTCCCCATCTCACCCTCATTGTTTGATTTTTATACCAAAAATATAAAAGACGAGCAAAGCACAATGGAACATTTCGGTTGATTAACTTCTTAAATAATAAAGAATGACTGACCTTATCGAAGGCCTTTGAAGCATCAAGAAATACACTAAATATAGGGCTGCCTTTGTAAATGTAGGAAGACACACATTGTTTTAGCAAAAAAACAAACATATCTGTGCTATGCTGTGTTTTAAACCCAAATTGATTATGAGTTGTATGAAGAAAGGTTTCAATGCGACTCAAAATAAAATGCTCAAGCAACTTAGAGATAACACTAGTTAGTGCGATTGGCCTGTAGTTACTAATGTCTTGCAAATTACCGTTCGCATTTTTGGCAATAGGCACAATAATAGTATCTAGACAACCAAGAGGAACAAAATTATGATAAAGACACATATTGAAAAATATACTAAGGTACAGACAAATACTCGGGTCACAATAACAAAGATGTTCAGCAGTTATAGTATCAGCCCCAGGAGAGGAGTCAAGTGGCAGCTTATACAGCAAAATATGTATTAAGTCAACAGTGCATAGCAAATTGGGAATGTTATGAAAACTGGAGCTATTGCCAATAGCATTTTGTACAAACAGATTATCAGTTTGGCCTGCTTGGGCACTAAAATTTAATATAGACTCATAGTGCAATCGCCAATGATCTGCAACATCTAGAGTACCAGTTGCATTGTCGACTGAAATAGGAAGAGAGCTAGACTTTTTAGTACGTTTTACTTTTTGCCAAAATAACTTAGTTGATTAGTCAGTTTGTAGTGCAGTTGCTAAGGCATCGGCTCTACGCTGCTCAGACATGTTCTTGCATGCTCGAAGTTTTGACTTAAAAATCTTTCTGGAATTACTCATTTGCTGGTACAGGTTTCCTGAGCGAGGTTTACTATTGTCAATCCATTTTGAGTAGTTCTGCCTTGCAATTGAATGAGCTTGTTTGACATCTGAATTCCAACCTGGGACGTGCAATCCAGATCTTTGGGACTTGAAATTATTCTTTAGAGGAACAGATGCTGTCAGGAGCACATTAATAATAGCATCATAAAAATCTCTAATCTCAGATTTGTGAGAGGCATTAGAACAAACAGGATCATGGCACTGAATTGTATCACGTGGGAGTGAAATTTTTTTCCAACAGTTGTTTTGTCTTTACACTGTATTCATATTTTAATTCCTGTGACAGCTTATTCCAATCAACTTTATTTATGTTATGTGTATTGCAATGTGATTTGACCTCATGAAGCTCAGGCAGGTGGGAGCAAGAGATAATTTGCCCCCGCAAAAAATTTCCCTGTCGAAGTTTCTGATGACGTCATTCCATGTGATTTGTGGTTTGGGGCCCCCCAATCAAAAATCCTGGCTACGTATATGGCTGCTACGTTGCTGTAGTTTGGTTTGGTTACTGGTCGAACTCAGAAAGCCATTCATCTTCCTTTAAGTACGTGGCCAGTTTCGTTACCATATGGTGAGCAGTGGTTTTGAATATGTCAAAATATTTAACACAAATATTTAGGTAAAGCTTGCAATTGCCTACATGATGATTATTTGGTGTTTCATCCTGTGGGCTACATTTTGGACGCAAAGAAGACTCAGCGCGACCTGTAGTTTTCTTGCGTCGCTGTAGATTGCAATGCCCAGTAAAAACTTGCACTACTCTATTTAATTGAGGTCTCTTAAGGTTAAAGAGACGTATTGAGCATCCGCTCACCAGTGCAATTCCTGTGGTGTTGTGATGTCGCATGCTTGCTGATCTACGTGGTTGTTTTTTTTTTCATTTGATTCGCTATGATTCCCCGCCCAGAGGTGTATATCTCTGGTACGCTTGAGGTTCCCTTGGTCGTTTTGTAGTTCTTGAATAACTTATGCTTCTAAATGCTAGCCGTGAGGATGGCCTAAGTTATTGGTCGAAACACGATAACCTGAAGTTTTAGGTTGACAATCATTGAATGAAAAAAATTTTAATGATTGTGATGCTGCTCATTTTTATTTGATTGACGCATACACAGTGGCGTAGGACCCCCCCGCAATATCCGCAGCCGCGGGGGGGGCCCGCACTACAGGGGCCCCATGCTCAGGATTCTAGTATTCCAGTGTTGCTGCTATGTCGCTGTGACATATAAAGACATTTTTAGGTTTATCCAAGCATAGCTGGCGCAGCCTTCCTTCACGTAGGCAAAGAGTTCTTTCCGTCTAGTCCAGTTGAGAGGCCCCGCATAGCCGGTCGCCTAGCTGTAGACTTTTTACAAACTAAGATATTTCGGGACCGAGCACACAGTACACTTAACGTCTTGCATATTCGAGCGATTAATTGCGAGTCTTTGTGACGTCATAGATAAACACAAGATGCGTTGAAGGTTTCATTTGAAATCCAGTTACAAGCAGAAAGGTTATCAAACCAGTAATCGAAAATAGTGTTACGAAATGTAACAGACGAAAAGAATAAAATTGTTCACGCTCAAGTTCGTTTTGCGTTTGTACAGTTCGCACTCGTGTTTTTTGATTTCTTCCATTCTTAAATTCTTTTACAATCCGAGCACCAGCAAAGTGAGTTTAAAATAATTGCCTAAAAAATACTGCTTACCGACCGTTATATTATAAGCAATGCAGCTTCCGGTAGATTTTTAACTTATAGTCTAAGTTTGTTACAGACAAAAAAGTTTTAGTAGCTGTTATAGCCTAACGAAGGCAAGACACTAACTGCAAACGCGAAACTCTTTAAATATAAAGTGTCACCAAGAGATATAGCCTACGCCTACCATAGTTTTGCTAAAGTATAATACGAACGACTAACGAACGGACTATAGGGTACATGCAGACTACAGATATACCGGTATCCGTTTTACATATTCTACAGATTGCTCCAGTTGTGTTAATTGCTAGCGTGGGCATAGCCTGAAGCTTGAATTATTTAAGTTTGTAGTCATCTTAGTGATGATGAGTCACGTATTAAATATCATCGATATGCCCTCAAAGCTACTGCAGGATAAAGAGGTGAATATATCAAAAGCAATTCATGTGTTATCCCAAGCAAAATTGCAGCTATGCAATTACAGAAATAATTTTCCTGCTCTTATGAAAGAAGCTACAGACATTTGCAAACGATGGGGTGTAGCTGCTTGCTTTTCGCAAAAACGAACTCATGCATCATGTTTATTTCAAGGTCCTGAAGATCGTTCTCGAATTCGTGTATATTACGCGGTGATAGACATTACCACGAGTCAAATCTCAAATTGTTTTAAAAGCTTTTCTCGAGTTGTGAAGAAGTTCGATTTGCTTGACCCCCACAAATTATTGGCAATGAGTGAAAAAGAATTGGAAAGTGCCTGTCAAAATTTAATTCAAATTTATTCTGAACTTCAACCGAGTTAGTATTTTGAAATGCTTCAATTAAAAGTATCATTTGAAAAAGATTTTAAAGATAAGCCTGCAATCACTATTCGAGTTTTTTTCAATTTATTGTATATAACATACAATTCAGTAGCATCGTCGTTTCCTAATGTTCTCGCAGCGATGCTTATTTTTTTGTCATTGCCAGTTACAACAGCTACTGCAGAACGATCTTCTAGCAAGCTAAAGCTAATCAAGAATTTCTTACGAAGTTAGATGTCTCAAGATAGACTGGATGGGCTTTCTATGTTAAGCATTGAAGCCGAAAAAACCAATCAGATTGACCTAAGCAAAGTTGCTCTAACTTTTGCCAGGGCAAAAGTTCGAAAAGTGCCTATGCTTGTGTAGTGCAAAACGAAGTATCTATTTCACCGAAAATTTTCAACTTAAAAGATTATAAAAGAGAAATTGAGAGTATTCCTGAGCACTTATCAAATTATTTTGTACTGAATAAAAGTTACGGTTTGGGTTGGGGTTAGGAATGGAAAGAGAATAAAATTTAAGTTATTTAAACAGTTACGTTTAATAGTTTACATTTTTTATTACAAATAGTTCCGCTTTTCCGGTGAAATAGCACCTTCTTATACAAAAATGTACTTGAACGCAAGCCAAAAAAGCATACCTTTCGACTTCAGAGTTGAACCATGCTTAGATGAAAAATGATGAGTAGATCTACTGTATTTTTGCTAACATTTTGTCAGTATTCGCTGCTCTGAAAAGTCATGATTGTAGTGCATGCCTGATCATGTTTTGCAATTCGTATTAGAACTATATGAAGCGATATTAAAAGTGAACTTATGTTCACGTCCGACTTTAGCTGGACCTGACAAGTCTATAAATATTTTCATATACTTCAGTATTTATCAAAAATCTAACTTCAAATTATTGAGTTTAAAATACATTTCCGAAATTTTTCCGGGTCAAGTTCGATACATTTTTCTGGTTCTATCTTAAAACAAACAAAAATCTCGAAATTCTCGATTTTACTGAAATGAAACTTGCAATAATGATGCGTTGGACAAATCTTATCGTCCAAAAGCCTTGGAAATTTTGGACATCTAAACCGAATAGTTATCTTGCCCTACAGCCCGACGATATTGTTCTTTTTTTTCGTTTTTAATTTTTTCGTTGGTGTGGTTTATTTACCCTTGCAAGGGTCAACCGGGCCATTCAGCCATGCAGCATGTGTTACTGATGTTGCTATAAATCGTTTACATATTCCTGATTGCTTAGCGTGCTTATGTTGTGATACTCCCGCATCTCAATGCTCTTATTCTAATGCTTGTGCGTGCCTTCTGGGAACTCCACGTTGAGAAGTGCCCACCCATACTTGTTCTGCAGCAATCCCGATTGCATTGTTCACAACTGTGCAGCTATTTAGAACTAATGTAAATTATCAGATGTATTTTTCATAATGAGTAAGTTAAAAATGCTTTTGTTAATTGATTGATTACTTATACTTTGCTGGGGTGTCACTGAGTTGAACCACAATACACCAGTGCACATCACACGATAGTCGTTTCCGTAAAAAATATATTTTTGAAATTTGCAGGTTTACTGTGAACTAATGATATGGTTTTTTGCAATGTTGCACTGTATGACCCCTTTAATTTCATTTCATTAGTAAAGTAAGCTAGCTGTAAACTGAAAGTATACATAATTTTTGTTCTCTTTTAAATATTATCATAAGCAAAACTACTGGAATCTGCACTGCGCATGTTACTTTATTGCATGCAATACCCGGGCATCGTCTATACACTATTCATATTGAGGTAATTCTAAAGTAACAAACTCAAAGGGGGGGGGGGCTTTGCCCCCCAGACGTTGACAAGCTTAATAAAGATTTAGGGCCCCCGATTAAACTCGCGGGGGGGCCTGCACGTTCTAGCTACGCCACTGCGCATACAGAATGATGTAAACTGCTTTTATGTACAAAAATATTCGCGTGAATTACATTCGTTTCCAGTTTTGAACGAAGCCTTATATGTTAGAACTTCCTACATGTTAGAACGCCTTGGTTGTCAGTAAATTCCGGGACAGACGTGGCCCGGTCCGGGACACGGGACGCCAGACGTCAATTCTGACATTGTTTCGGGCATTCCCGGATGGTTGGCAACCCTAAGTTGAGCACTGTAATTGATGTTACAGTGCACTTTATGAGTGCTTTGATAGTTGCCTGACTATCCACCAGTACAACAATACTTTGATCATAGTCGTTATAGTCTGGAAGGCGTGTGAAAAAGGTTGTGTCATTGTGTGTTCATGAGCGCCGGTTAGCAAGAAAGTTTAATTAGCGAATTGCAAAACGAAGTTTGCAGGTACGAACTATAACAGTCATCTGTAAAATACTACAAGACCGACTAAGAAGAAACTTTTCGAATCGAAAGTATTTTATACTATTCCTTTACTAAGTTGACTACGCTGTATGAGTTTTATAATATAAAAAATGTTATTGTGAAACTGAAATTTTTCATCTGAAGCAGTGTAGTTTTTCATCAATTTTGCCAAAGCCTGGGTGCAAAATAGGCCAGTACAAACTTCGATTTACTGATTTAATTATATATGTACTTAGCTCCATAATGGCCTGATGAAACTTATGATGTCTATGAGTAATTTTAAAAGGTGTGACAACTGGCAGTTTTATGTAGTTTTATGAAGGCCACAATTAAGCTTTTTGATCTGTTGAAGTAAGAATTTACCAGTGCAGTTGTAAACGAGAAACAAGTTTATTTAGTAGTGTTAATCAAATGCAAAGATGACCAAAACTTTCTGCTGTAAGGCCACAACTAGAATTATCATGATAAAAAGTTTTAAGTATACCATTGGCCAGTTAGAAATGAAAAGCCTATTTTCCATAGAAAGTTCACAGTAAATCTTGTCCATAATAGCCTAGACAATTTCCCATGGCTGTCATGCTTCAAGCAGCAATTTTATGTAAAATTCATTCTTTAGACTAGCCTATGCTTTAAATACATTATTTGTATAATGCATTACTAATTGTGTAGGCCTAATGCAAAATTGTAGCTTAAGAATTTTTATGTTGTTTGACTTGTTTCAATAGCCTAATTGGAAAACCTGCCGTTGTGATGTACTGCAGTTGTTGCTGCACAGTTTGTACTTGATATGTTGATAATTAGAAAAAATTGTTAACGTTGATTTGCTGAAAAAATGAATAATCGTAAATCAAGAAGCTCTTCGGCAAAAGACAAACTACGAGCAAACAGTCACAACTCAATAAACGGTAAGTAAGTGACTAGATTTATTGCGATGCTTTTGGAACTCAAAACTGCGGACGTGTATGGTACATTTTTTAGTAAGAAATGTGCTAAGTGGCTGTGATTTTAAATTGTATTGAGTTTCATTTCTACTGAGCTCAGTGTAATGCGGATTCGCAGCTACTTTGAAAAGTCAACATGCGATCAAGAAGAATCGAGATGCAAGACAAGCCTACGCACAAAAACCATTTCAGTACAGTTCAGGTGCAGTTAGTAGTGCGTGGCAAGGTAATGGGCAAGTTGGTAGCATGCAAAATATTGTTGTAGCTTAACTTTGGCTTTAGCAACAGTTATCTGCATGACTGCAACAATAGTAGCCCATCTCAGGTCTGATGGCCTGTATTGCAATAATTTAAGCAAGACAACAGTGGGAAAAGAAAAGAAGTGGTGGAATATTGTAACGTGAGAATAAAATTGTAAGGTTGATTTTCATCATTTCTGTGATAGAGCGCATAAAACTTTGCCTCTGGATTGTGGGCATTGGTTTTCGATAACAATTGCGATTAGGATCATGCGATATTAATTTCCGATAATAAACTCGATTATGATTGTGATATATCAATTTCTATTGGCAAACACTGTTTCAATTATATGATGTCGATTTATGAGCAAAAACATCAAATGTGATCTTCATTTCTGTTAACGAGCGTATGACATTTCTATCCTGGCCTGATGACTCTTACATCGATGAAAGTCGAAAACAGCTCTACACACATCAGATATTGAGGATTGGAAATTTCACAACGTCTCAAATACTGACTTGTAGAGCAACTTTGTATGGTAATTACTGCTGCAACTAATTCTGACTTTCAGTATTTACAAAGCCAAAACTCGTTTTTTTTGCAATACCATTATCCAACATGTTTGATGTCTTTCCACTGACACAAAATGAAGTTTCACCAGTAATATTTCATGCTACTATTAAATTAGTAATGATAGCTTATTATTTCTGAAAAACAAATATTTAATTGAAATTTTACCATCAAGTTGTTTTTCTAGGTTAGACCATTGGATCAAGATGAAATTGGCAAGGTCATTTGGAAGAAATTTGCATATCAAGAAAGATACTAAATATTTTTCAACCAAAATCTGGTACTTAAGTCAACACAAAGTATTGCAGTATTTCAAAGGTGTCTGACCATAAGAGGCTTTCCAGGATTTTGGTCTTTAGAAGCAACTTATTAAATATGAGACTTGCCAAGTGAAATCTGCAATGATGTAAAAATAAAAAGGCAATTTTAAATTTGAGTGCTAAAAAATCTTTTGGTAACAGCTAAAAAGGATAGCTTAATTTACCTAACAAGTGTAATCAAATATGTTCTGAAGTTACATGACGTGTACCTACCGTATTTATTCTAGTATAAGTCGCAGTTTTTTGTACCAAAATATCAACCAAAAAGTCAGGTGCAACTTATACACGAATACATGAAGTGCACTGTATGCCATACAAAATTTTTTGAGGTATTTCCTTGCTATCGATTTTTATGCTGTCTCCTTTCATACAATCATATCACTTATTGCCTTCCATGCGAGTAGCGTTGCACTTTTAACGCTGTCACCTTTTTTTACGTTCTAACACGTTTAGTTATCACTTATCCACACAACACAAGTCACGTTGTCTTGCATCACTTGCCACCCTCATCGGATGCTGATGAGGATTTCCAGAGGTAAACAGGGCTATTTGAAGACAGTGACAGCAGTGATGACTTCGATGGTTTTTAATTTTTTGTTACGAGATTGCAATAAATGAATAATGTTTAAAAAAATTTTGTCCTGTTTTTCATTTCAAAAATGGGGGTGCGATTATACACGCATGCGGCTTATACTCGAATAAATACGGTAAGTCAAAACAAAATACTGCAAAATTTAATGGTGTCTGACCATTCTGACCATGAGAGACTTCCCAGGGTTTTGGTCTTTAGAAGCAATCTTTTAAATAAGAGACTTTAGGTAATTGAAATCTGTACCAGTACTGATGTGGAAAGAAGAAGGGAAACAGATTTGAGTGATTAAGTATAAGATTTTTTTGGTAACAGCGAATAAGGGTTAGCCTTGCTACCAGTAATTAATTTACAGTAGCAAGTGTAATCAAATATGTTCTGGAGTTAAGTGACCCTAATTCAGGATCAATTTGATCAGTTGACAAGTGATGCTGATATTTACGAGTAATAAAATACAGAATAGCTATTAAAAAATGGAAGGCTTTATTTTACCGGAAATTTTTATCTACTTTTTTATCAATTGTGACTCAAATCTAACCCAAACTCAAATGCTTACTCTAAAACTATCCCCAAATCGAACCCTAACCAAAACCGTAACTTAATCCAAAATTTAAACCCTAAAAAAGCAAATGAAAAAAGCGCGGATGAATGTTTCTCTTTTTAGTTTTATTCTCTTTAACTTGAAAGTTTTTGGTGAAATAGTCACTATCTTAAAAAATTGTTAAAACAGTCTTGGCTATTATTTTTTTAAAGAAAATGTTATGGCTATTAATTTAGCAAAACTAGGCATTATTACGTAAGTACCTTCGCCCACTACTGAGTGTGACAACTCATTGAAATAACTTGAAATATACTTTCATGCCAGTATCACTAGCCGAAGTAAACCCATTGTTTCCAAATAATCGCCGATATGTAGCAAGCAATAATTCAAAAATTATAGTAATTGAAGGTCAAAGGCAGGGGTATAAATTGTGATTTGAGCTAATTATTGTAATTACATTTTATTCACCAAGTTGCCTTGACCAGGAGACAGCGAAGGGACCTTTCGGTCTTCGAGTCAAGCTGCCACCTGCCCACCTATCTACCACACACGGCGAAGGCTTCACACTGTCCCTTTAATTGCTGAACGTCAAGCAGGAAAGCTGTGAATACCAATTTTTACAGTCTTTGGTTTGACCCGACCGGGAATCGAACCCAAGTCTACCGTTTCAGTAGCAGACGCTCTATCCACTCAAACACTGATTGGTAAGAACAGAGGAAGGACAAGCTTCACTTGAAATACAGAAGCTCGTTAATGCTTTCTGCAAAACTGGCTTGTGCTAAATAATCATTGCATTTTTTAGTTGGTGTTTCATGCACTTGGGGGCCTCTGACTGTAGCGGAGCAACATTTGAGCTGTCAGAAGGGGTTACACTACCTGTGGTTGAAAGTTAAAGATCTCTGTTTTGATCATACTGATAAGACTAGGGTAATTTCAATTTGCACCAGCGAAGGCTCTTAATAAACTGGTGTTTCAATTGGCTTTCAACAAACACCTACAGATAATGGTTCTAAACTGGTCTTGACCTAACCTAAAAAATTCAAATAAATACACTGTAGAACCTCACTATTACGGACACCCTTGGGACTTAGTTCAGCTGTCCGTAATTCTAAGGTGTCCGTTGTATTGAAAATCAATCTTTAATGGACACCAATGGACTCTGTACGGCAGTGAAAAAGACATTCCTTGGGAATCGTAATTACACAATATGATATCCTATACCTCTACTTTGAGCTCACTCAACCATAGAGTAAATTACAGTACAGTAGATTCAAACTAAATTTATCATGTACGGTGCAATATACTGCACAGTAGTACTGCATTTTATTAAGACTTGTACATTTGCACAAACACAAGCACACCTTTTACAGTATCACCATCTCATTGACTCGCTTTCTATCAGCAGGGGCATTTTCCTCATACGCCCTTAGGTACTCTGCCTTTCTTCTTATAATCAGCGACACTTGAGACTTTCCAATGCTGAAGATTTTAACAAGCTCTCTGCAAGATTTTCCACCACTCTCTTTCTCTCTTATCAGCCTACACTTGTCTTCTAGTGAAAGTTCACGTCTTGTTTGTCCGCTTTTGCTAAGTGCCATCTTTTTTCCCTCTCTTTGTTCAGTGTCTTTCGTGATCTCGTGTATTTTTAAAACAAGAGGATTTCTCACTTGAGCAGCTCAAATTATTCTACTAGCTTATAGCAGTGGTTCCCAACCTTTTTCTAACCGTGGCCCATTTTCATTTCGAAAATTTTCCTTGGCCCTACTCTCAAAGTATTGCTCAAGAACTTGACTCAAATTTTCATCAGTCTTGATCCAGATTGAAACGGTTTTTCCGGCCGAAAACAGGTGATCTCCAAAAAAAATGCTAATACGACTTTTTCAAACCAAAATGCTTTGTGGCCCACTGCAAAATGCTCTGTGGCCCACAGGTTGAAAACCACTGCCTTATAACCTACTAATTAAAAAGGTTTAAGTTTGATTAAAATTGGCATTGTTTAGTCCACAATAGTTGAACAATTATGCAATACAAGTAATTGTTGATGTTTAGTGAGTAATCACCACAAACAACCTTTGAAATGACTGCATTTTGTTAGCAGTACTGTCCATAATAGGTTAGGTTGTGACGCACATTTTTCCAAATCAGCTGTCCGTTGTCCTGAATAATGAAGTGTCCATAGTATTGGGTTAAGAATACAAGTTAATGGCTTAGGAGAATTCCGTACATGAAGAAATTGTCCATTATCATGAGGTGTCCATTGTATTGAGGTGTTTGTTAGGTGAGGTTCTACCGTAGTTTACATTTTCAAAATTCAGAAGTTAGATAGCTTTAACAAATTTCCACCAGTTACCAGTATGCTAATGGTACCGGTGTGTCATAATTTACCGGTATAGTGTACCGGCACCCCAAGTTATTACTAGGCTACACAATACTCTATAAGCCTAACGCGCTTCATAACGCACACCAGGCAAGATTTAGAAAAAATTTATGACATAACTTTAATAATCTACCGAAATTCGCTCCTTATGAACTTTATTTTTATACCCTAAGTGCTTTAACTAGGTTGGTTTGACAGTCAATCTGAAAACAAAATCAGTGTGGGCAGATGTTGATTTCTCATCACCCAATAATCTCCTGAGGCTTCAATTTGATTTATTTTAACCAAATTACCTTTTAATAAACAAAGTCAATTAAATCCAAACTCACTTTTCATCGCTAACGCCAGGTTTAGCTCAAATACTTAGCAGAAATGTACTAGCCTACCGATACTCAGCAGCAACCAATGAAAAATTAAACTTTTCAGCTAACAGTCGCTAGAGTGCGAGCAGTGACACAACCTCGCAGGCTAAATGCATTGACTTCCAGACTATTTATATAACGACTATGCTTTGATTGAGCATTTTTTCCAAAAGCAGGTTCTTTGCCACTTCTGGAATAGCAAAGACTTCTACCTGGAACACAGCGCTGTGTATTCCAAGGTGAAAAAAGGCTTGTTTTGGTGAGTTGTTTGGGTTTTCTGCATAAAAGCCCACACCTACTCTTCCATGTAGTTTCAAGCCATCGATGTAAACCTCGACAGTGTTTTGATTTAGAACGCTTTCAGATCTGATAGCATTCTTTTTATCCATAATTTGACATTCGAAATTTTTCTCAAAGAGCTTAGTTTTCTTTATTTGGTCAGCTGGCATTTGCAGCCGAGTCGGCTTTTTTCTAACACGTCAATGCTCTCTACACGGCGCATAAATTCATGCAAAGCAGTTTCCGTAGAAATACCTGCGTAAAAACCGTACTGCGATGCAGAAAGCTTTGCCTGCATGTTATTATCTTCATTAATATGATACAGAATTAGTCTTTCCAACCATTTCAGTTGGAAAGAAATTAAAGTGATCATACGGAAGGATTTAGCTTAAAATATCTTTCTTGTCCGAGTTTGGGGAGAAATATACCCGTGCCTTTTTTCCATGCCGATGGCACATAGCTATGTCTCAGTCATGCATGAAAAATCACATGGTAATATCCTTTCAGTTGATTCATACCTTTCTGTAACGACCAGGGCCTGCGAGAGGGGGTTCAGGGGGTACATCGTACCCTGGCCTGGGCCTAGGGGGGCCCGGATTCAAGGGGCACGGAAGAATTCAGGTTTCCGCGTTAAGTTTTGGTATCGCACCATAACACCGTAATCAAACTTTCTACAGCAAATATATCAGTCAGCCTATTCACTACTGGTAAATGGTTGTTATTTTTGCTACACAGCCTTTAGGACATCCAATAGTGGCCGATTTGATTAAAAAAAGAGGAAAATGTATCCAAAGCCATACACTTGCACCAAAATCAACGTTTTGTTACATTTCTCTGACTTGATAGCCCTAATTCTACAGTATAACAATGTACGAGGGCCCACATTTTCAGAGATCAAAAAGCATTTCGATCTCATAGAGCGGAGCCAAAGTTGATATACAATATTACTATCATTACGTAACTCACTCTATCTGTATGAGTTTAATATGTATTTGGGTTTGTGAAGTCTATGATTGCAGATGACTTCTTCAAACTTTTATCAGTAAAACATTTGAATTTGCGGTATTAAAGTCATTATATTGTGTAATATTGTGTCAGTGTCATCATCCCCCACTTCACATACTTTCTTTCACGTTTATCACGTTTTCTACTTGTCAATTTAAGCAAGTTTGGTGCTGGGATGTTGATCAAATGCTGTATTTTACCCTTGATAAACATAAAAAGTGCTAAGCTTCCGGGGCTCTGCCCCGGACCCCGCTGGGGGAGCTCACAGCGCTCCCCCAAACCCCCTAGCTGGATTTAAACCAATTTTATGTCTTGTGTTTTTCATAGGTCCTAGCTGTATGCGAATATCGTTATTCCCTCATTTTTAAATGAAGATCTACCCCCATTGGACAAAAAATGATTTAACGGCATGGGCCCCCGATAAGGCTTGGGGGCCCAACAAGATTTGGGAGCCCGGTATCGACCTTCGTACTCCCTGGAAATTTTCTCTCTGAGGCCCTGGTAACAGCACAGGATAGAGCCCGTCTGGCCCTGGTGCTTTGAATGGTTGAAATTCGTTAATAGCTGCTTTCATACGCTCAAATGAGTATATGTTTGCAATCATTTCAGTGTCTTAAGTCGGATCTGATTGCATGATTTTCTGCCTGCTGACTACCCGGTGGTGAGATATCGAGCAGATAGTTCAAAGTTTGTAGTGGAGACTTCGTGAATTCTCCGTTGTGTTTAATTACGCTGCTCACTCGCACCGTTTCATTCTTTCGAATAATCTTAACCAGCCGAGCCGTTGGTGTTTAACTGTTCACGCTCTCTACAAAGCTATGCCATGAATCACGCTTTGCTCTTCTGACACCTTTTTTGAAATAGGCTATGCTGAGCTTTTGAGCCTCCCAATCTTCTTTTTTAATGGCTTTTCTCTAAGCACGCGAGCCTCTTTTCGAAGGCTTGCTGGCTCAGAATTCCACCAAACGTTATCTTTCTTACAAAGCGACTTTCGCATAGGGCAAGCAGCTTCATATGATTTAGTTATAACTGAATGAACCTTGTTTGTCAGCACATCAATGTCTTCTTTTTGAGGAAGGCTCTGGCATTGGTCGTAAAATTCGTTCATTTAATTTTTGTTTGAGTTCGTCTACATATTTGTTGCAGCACGTGCAACGAACATTTTAAAACATTTTAGCCTGGCTTTGGATTCTGCTTTTAAGCTGGAACCTAATATACATGTGATCCTAATATAATAATATAATGTACATGTGATTCGAGAATGATAGCACGTTGCTCACATGCCATCCAAGTATTCGGTCCCACGCACACCGGTTCACTAAGGTTAAGTCTAGAACCTTTTCATGCGTTTTAATCTGAATGTTAATTTATTACCTAAATTACAGAAATTCAGGTCTGCACTAACACAATACGCTAGCAGATCCTATCCTCGAAGGTTTATATCGGAGGATCCCCATATAGTGTGATGCGCATTTGCATCAGTTCCTACAATAGTAGGAATTTGTTTATTTTTAAAATTATGTAGGAAAACGCCAGAAACCTCGCGGAAAATTTGAAAAGACCTTTTTTGTTTTCCTCGTTTGGATATCGCTAGAAAAAAGCTTTTGAGGACCTTTTTTCTTTTTTTCGGAGAACACTTGCGCCTTTGTCCTTGGCCTCGAGCATTTTTGTCCTTGGCCTCGATAGGGTCTGTCCTTGAAAGGGCTGTCCTTGGCCTCGTTTTTTTTTGTGTTCTAGGCCTTGGCCTCGAGGCTTGTGTCCTCGACTCCACCTCTGCAAGTGCTGGTAGTCTGATTATCAGGTTGTTATAGATTGAAATGGCTGTGTCCTAGGCGGAATGCCTAGGTCTTCACTGTCTGGTCCTTCCGCTAAAGAGGCTAACAAAAGAGATTCCAAAACAAACTTGTATTAACAAAGGCAAATAAAATTTATCGAAGATTCCCGGCTGAGCGGAAAACACTTAAAACTGAAAGACTGAATTTAACAGCATAAAATAAAAAACTTCTTGGCGCTACTGTCCAAACATAAGAATGATTTTAACTAAGGTGCTATAATAAAATGTGCTACAAAAAAGGTGATTGGTAAAGGCAAAGCGGTGCGTCTTTTAAGCAACTTTGCAGAGTTTCTACCGAGCGAATTATGAAAGACGCGCAACACAAAAGCATATATGCAAATGAGTATAAAGGACGTGTGAAAGACAGAAATATAAACAACCTAGGTTCGAATCAAACTAAAAATCAACGATCGTGTTGTAACATACGCGGCCTTTTTGAAATCTTATCCGTGGGTAAGTTTCACACAAAAAACACAAGTGAAAGCACAGATCGCACTACGACTTAAAACCTAACTAGAAAAGTAAATGAAGTAAATAAATTTTGAAGGGGACTTATAAGAATTGTGAGTAGCATCACACAATTATGACATCAGAAGATCGTAAACAAACAGTGCAACAGTAGGGCAGAGAGCAAACTTTTAACCAATAAAACGTTTATGATTAGACTTGAAAGTTCGCAGTATAATACAGCTTATCTCAAAAATTCACGATCATGAATTAACTGCACAAAAGTTTCACAAAAAAACGACGTTAAATTCATAATCACGATTCGGCTATCACGAAATCACGATAAAATCACAAATAAAAATTCACAAATGAAAAACGTTACATCAAACAAAAGCAATTTTGGGCAGATCATACGAAGAACATATTCAACTTCACAGTTCCCTGCTGTAGAGTTATTTTTCAAAACGGTCACAGTCACCCTACGTACTATTTCTTTTCCTTTACGCAACTGTGGATGCAGGCTATGAATGCGTCCCAATCTATACTCTCCTTTTGAGGCCAGAACTTCGGCATCCCCTAAAAGGACTAACTGTCCAGGTTTAAGGTTCGTTTGAAGTGTACGCCATTTGTTACGGCACTGGAGACTGGGTAAATATGATTTCATCCAGAGTAGCCAAAAACGGTGGGCTAGCGTGGAGTTATACGAGTAATCTTTGTGAAGGTCCCCCTGATCGTGCAACCCACAAAGAAGAGCGTTAGCGGCCAGTTGCTGTCCCAAAAAGGACGAAGGAGTAATAGGGCACAAATCATTGGGCTGATCGCTAAGTGTTGTTAGGGGGCGGTCGTTCACGATTCTTAACGGCATCTGTGAAGAGTCTGTATAACTCAATTAGAGAAGTTTACGGCGAGTCTGTTCCATAACCCTACCCAACGCAGTTTTAAATAGTTTCACCATGCTTTCCCAACTACCACCCTGGCTAGGAGCATACGGAATGACAATTTAATTTAATCCAATTTAATTACGCAAAGAGTTAACAAATTCAGAAGACCCAAACAATTTTGGCAACTTATCAGATGCGGCACGGAACGTTGAAGCGTTGTCTAAGTAAAAAGTGTTCACAGCCCCGCGCAAATTAACAAAGCGGGTCAAAGCAAGGAGAAAGCTGTTTAGGTCCAGGCTTGTCACCAGTTCTACGTGCAAGCATCGTGTACAAAGACACGTAAACAGCAAGCCCCACGCTTTGCAATCACTGCGATTCTGTCGAAAAATATAAGGGCCCAAGTAATCAAGTCCTGTAAATTTAAAAGGCTTGTTGCAAACAGTAACTCGGCACGATGGCAAATCTGCCATAAATTGACGAACTGGTTTAGCTTTTAACAAGGCACATTTTTCGCAGTTTGCGACGTAAAATTTTACACTGGAAATACCATAAATAATCCAAAATCGTTCGAGGGTTTTCGTTAACGTATTTGCCGGATCACCATGTCCAGCCTGCTCATGCTTATATTACACTATAAGTCCAGTCATAGGATGCCTTCCAGATAAAATTAAAGGGTGTTTAGAATCACGTGGCAAGTCTGCATTTTCTAGCCTGCCTTCAACTCGCAAACGCTTATTTAAACCCACGCAAGGGCACAAATTACGCTAAGTTTTTAATTCATTCAAGCGGCGTTTAGACTCAGGATCATTAGTTTTGCTGCTTAAATGTTTAAGAATAGATTCAAATTCATACGGCGATTCTTTACATAAAAGTTCAATAGCGGCCCCAAACCGCTGAGATTGAACATACTTAACAATATTAACAAAGGCCTTATCCAAGTAACAAGCATTCAGAACAGGTTTTTGAAAGGCAGCTCCTTTCGCCTTCGCGACGACAAACTCCGAAAATGCAGCGAGATATGCACAGCGCTCCTTTAGCGTATACAGACTTGGAGAAGCTTCAATGAGCCTATCCAAAGCTGCGTTGCCAGAAGACGAGTCTACACTGCTTGCCAGAGTTCTGTGCACGACCACTGATTGCTCAGGAGGCCTGGCATCCACCTGCTCCTGCAAAAGAAAGGAGGGTCCTTTTAACCACAAATCAAGTGACCTTGGCCGTTTACTGCTCTGCGCTCGAGTGCCCACGTCTGCAGGGTTTAAAATCGGATTAACGTAGCGCCATAAGCTAGATGATACCACAAGTAGAATCCTGTCGACACGCCGTTTAACAAAGCGAGCAAGTGACACGTCGGGGTTCACAATCCATTTAAGAACTACCTGCAAATCGGTCCAACAAAAGATTTTGCGGTTGAGATCGTGTAAAGCTTCAGAAGTTTGAAGCATCAATTCACTTAACATCTTAGCTGCTTCCAACTCTTTGCGAGATATAACCCACCCTTTTTGATGAGTGAGAACTAATTTAGATTTTCCAATCACTAACGCCACGCAAATAGATTGCGCAAGAAAACGCAGAGTTCGAAGCATCACCGAACCCATGCAGTTGATATTCTGCGTCATTTTTGAGGTCGGTGTGTTCCAAAAGGAAGTTGCGAGGAATGCAAAATTCATTTAGTATATTCAAAGTATCAAGCCACTTTTTCCTATCTTTTTTAACTTCATCCGATAAAGCGTCGTTCCAGTCCACTCCAGACGGCAGAGACTTTTTGCAAGATCAACTTTCTCCCCAGAAGCAGCGGCGCCACTATACACAAAGGGTCAAATTGACTCGCAAGCTGACTCGCCATCTCGCGACTCGTGGCTGCCTTGATAAACGTGCGGCCACCAAACTTCACTGTGTCACTTTCTTGGTCCAAGGAAAGGCCCAGCGCCGTCGAGTCCGGCAAAGGCTGCGAACCAATATCAATCTTGCCAACTGAAGGGGCATGATGGCATTGGGGAACCTGAAGCAAGACAGACTTAGTGTGGCCATTGGTCACCCATTTTCGTAACTTGAATCCCCTACTTTCAAAGAGCTCAATCCTTTTTCTAGCAAAGGTCTCCACGTCCGCTAAAGTGTCGCCAGCAACCAGGAAGTCATCCATATATCTGTTCTGAGTGATTGCATTTAAGGTCACCATACTTGCATGCGTGGGATTGTCCGCAGCCAGCCGATTGAGCGCCATAAGTGCTATATAAGGGCTAGAGTTTATTCCCCACACGTGCCGAGTAAAGCGAAAGATTTGAATTTCACCACCATCTATGTTATGATCCTTGAACTAAATAATATGGAACCAATCTTGTTGATTCCGAGGAAGCTTAATTTGAAAGAAGCACTTACTCACATTGGCTAAGCAAGCCTATTTTCCCATGCGAAAACGCATCAACACATCAACCACGCCATTCAAAAGGTTTTCACCGGCTAAAACTGCCCGATTCAATGATATGCCACCAGCCGTAGCAGCGCCATCATAGACAACTCTAGGCTTAGCCGTCTTAGTAACAAAAAATGATAAGTACCATTTTTTATAAGAATCGTTTTCATTTTTATTCGGAGGCACAATCCAATCATGTTTCAGCAACTCAGCAAACGTATCTGCCAAAGTCTCTTTTAACTGCAAGCTTTTTGCAGCAGTTCGACGCATCGACAAAGTTTGCTTTAACGCAATATCATAATTATTAAAAAATTCCTTAAGAACGTCAGGTTTTAACGGAATCGGCATTTCATACCAACCGTCTACAACGCGAATAAATGGTTCAACCAAGCTGCAGGTAAGCTCATCGTTTTTTGATGGCAATACCTCTTCATCAAGCAGCTTTTATTCGCGTAAAGTATTATCAACCGCGAGAAGTTCTGGTTGCAACTTATCACAAAGTCCGCAGTCTAAGTCAGCAGAAATTGTCTCGACTCGCAACGCTCTCACAGATTTAGAGCTTCCTTGCAATCTATCTCCGCTGGCGATCGGTCCAAGTCGTGGAATAACCAAGTTGCGTTCATTCGAGTTCGAATTCTCAAGCTCTTTTGAAACAGTAATTAGTGCTTTATCGGACTGTCCGATCAAAATGTTTA
Source organism: Trididemnum nubilum (assembly GCA_963965965.1). Taxonomy (NCBI): domain Eukaryota; kingdom Metazoa; phylum Chordata; class Ascidiacea; order Aplousobranchia; family Didemnidae; genus Trididemnum; species Trididemnum nubilum. Next base: position 49,228,008 of record OZ014473.1, on the reverse strand, counting down.
CGCATTTTCGTTCGGGTACAACGGGAATTTCCACTCCATGGAAATGTTTCAACTTACTCGTATCCACTGCATGTGAAAGAGTACTTTTATCGTCAGTAAGGGCACCACAAGTGCACCAGTAATCTCATAGTTTTCAACCGTGGCTAGAGATTTTAGACTGAAGTCAGTTTTACCTATGCAGCTTGCAGTTTGGTCTGTAACTGCACGAATAGTTATAGAAGGATCTGTCGTAACTTTCAGCCCAAGTTCTTCTCTTAACGAGTCCGAAATGAGAATCGCCTGCGAGGCAGTGTCAAAGCTGAGCATACGCCAGTGTCGAGCGATCAGTTGCCTGATTGATCACTCTAACTGCGCTAATTTAAAGCAAGAATCAGAGGTGGAGTCCTCGAGGACACATTTTGAAGTCCTTGGCCTTGACCTCGAAGCCTCAAGTCCTTGGCCTCGAAGCCTAAGGTCCTCGAAAATTGGCCTGTCCTCGGCTCGAGGACAGCACTATTTTTTGAACCGTTGAAATTTCGTTGGAAAACGCCAGAAACCTCGCAGAAAATTTGTGAACACCTTTTTTGTTTTCCTCACTTGGAGCATAGGCGTAGGCAAGGGGAGGGGGGCAGGGTCCCCCCCAATTGAAATTTCATCAATGACAAAAATGTGACAAAAATGGCTATTGTTTCTTCAGTTTCTTTTTAGCATTTTTCGCTGACAACAGTATAACTAGTTAACAATATTGAAGACCAAGGGCGCCGGGACCCCCTAAAATCAATTTTTGCCAGCCAATTTAAACGTATAACCCGGAGAAAACGGAGAGTTTTTGTCCTAAAAGTTGCTATCTCATACCCACATCTACCCTTTTTGTTAACGTAATGCATTAATCAGCCCCATTTACCATAATATAACGCAGTACCAGCTAAGGGCCCCGAGCTGAAATTGTAAGATTTTTTTTGGTCTTCAACTATATTTGGCAGAAAGAAGTTGCGAAAACCTCCAAAGTACCAGGTGTCTAGCGCGATGTAAAAAATTGTTATTCACAGCTTTCCTGCTTGACGTTCAGCATTAAAAGGGACAGTGTGAAGCCTCCGCCGTGTGTGGTAGACAGGTGGGCAGGTGGCAGCTTGACTCGAAGACCGGAAGGTCCCTTCGCTGTCTCCTGGCCAAGGCAACTTGGTGAATAAAATGTAATTACAAAATTTCAAAAACAATTCAGTATTTCATTTCCAACCTCGCCGGTTTTTACGCACAAAATACTTAAAAAAAAATTAGCCATGGAAAATGCTGATTGAACGAATCATTGAACTTCAATTGAAGGGGCCTGGGCCCCCCGGCGAACGTGTACTCCGACAACTGTTTATTTTCATGACAAAACAAAAATCTCTAAGGAAAATCTTCGAGTGGATTATTTTTTCTGCTAAAATGTAGCTAGAGACAATGCACCTTACTTCCCCCTAGCTGGACCAAATCCCTTACAATTAAAATGTAACTCCAAAATGCAAGATGTTAAACGTGTTTTGGACTTAAACTGCAAGTAAAAAGAGGATTAAACAATTCGATTTTTTAAATTATCTTTCAAATGTCAAAAATCTAGTGCTTTCAAATGGCTCTCAACACTTGCGAAATGTGATCCAATGACATCAAAATAGCTTTTTTTCCAAAAAATTACAAAAAATCGCCCAACGGCTGGGGGCTTTGCCCCCAGACCCCAAAGCCTTCAGCGGCTGGGAGCCCCCGCCCCCAGATCCCCATCTGTGATACTTTTGAGTTACACAAGTTTTCTCAACAGTTTCGCAAAGTTAGATATTTGCATTTTTCAACTATTAGTTTAAGCCCTTTTCCTTTGCAAAATCCTGGTTACGTGCAAACAGGCAACAACGATTTCAGATCTTGCATCCTACGATATCTTTGTCCCACAAAAACTTCCTCTTTGGAAAAATTTTGATGACGTCATTTCATGTGATTTGTGGTTTAGGCCTCCCCAATCAAAATTCTGTGTACGCCAATGAATTGGAGATTGCCTGAAAAAAAATTTTAAAGATTTTTTTTTTGGAGAACGCTTGCGCCTGTGTCCTTGGTCCTTGGCCTTGGCCTCGAGCATTCCTGTCCTTGGCCTCGAGAGGGTCTGTCCTCGGAAAGGCTGTCCTTGGCCTTGGCTTCGGATTTTTTTGTGTCCTTGGCCTTGGCCTCGAGCCTTGTGTCCTCGACTCCACCTCTGGCAAGAATGTACCTTCTTCAGCAACTCTCAATTTAAGGACATTTTTTACGTTATTAGTGGATATGCTAGCGACAGATGATGCAATAGAACTACTAGGAGCGGCCTTGGTCTCGCCAGTGGCCCCAACGTTCTGAGATTCATAGCAGTCATGAATAGTACTAGAATGCTTAACTCGACAGCTAGGACCACACTTTCGGCACTTCCACCGAGAAGGGCAATTACGAGCTAAATGTTCAGTCGATAAGCAACTAAGACATCTTCCTGCCGTAATCACAGTCTGACGTCGTTCTCGAGGAGGTAACTTCATAAACTTCTCGCACTCGACAAGATAGTGTCTACTGTCAGCCCTCACACAAACAAAACAAATAGGAGGGCGCCTACATGCCTTTTTGGTTCCACGACTGTGATCTGCAGTAGCTTCACGCCCACCGGCAGCCGCAGACCCAGGAGACTCGGCACTACCATTATGAGCATCTACTCCCAAATCCAAAGCCACCTGGCGGACACGAAAATCACTATGACCACCTTGAGGCTGACGTGATTTTTCCTTGTCTTCACAGAATGCTTGCGCGTAGGCAGACGTAGTCACGTTAATTTCATGCACTACAAATTTACGTAGTGATTTAAAGCTTGGTTGATTTAGACTAATACCATTTTTGTCAAGGTACCGTCGCTTTAAAGCGCACGGTAAACGGTTAGCAGTATCAAGCAATAATTGCCCAGAGAGTTTGTTGTACTCGTCATGGGCATAAACAAAGACTTCCAAGGTGTTCAAGTCCTAATTATACATTTTAGGTGAAGACGCAGTAAAATTTACTTTAGCACAATGCCGTATAGCAATAACTTTAGGCTCTGACGTTAAACCACTCGACACACCGTAACGCTGACGGAGTCGGTCAAGAGCCTTTTCAATACGTTGAGCAGTGGACATGCTTTTCATTGGGGGCGCAAAACAGATTTACCACTTCGCGCGGTCAGCCTACGCATGCTGGTCGAAGAACTTCTAATTTATGTTCGTCGTATGGACTTTCGTTCATTGGACGAGGCACTTGGCTCACGAAGAGCACAAAGGCAATATTTGCACCATTATACCCTACTTGGGTAGCAAGGTAAATATACTCATTCCTACGTTGGCGCTATAAATAAGCATTTAATGCAGAATTAGAGTTGCTTTCCGAAGCAACGAGTTTATCCACGTTCGGCCAAGTAGCCGCATTAACTCGGAATTAAGTGCATGGATTGGGCCCGACATTTGAATTTCCCAAGTACCCGTTCTCAGCAGTACTTAAACCATTGTGTTGATTACCAGGGTTGGAAATATTGACTTGAAATCGATAATCGATATCGTTATTCGTTACTTTTTGGTAATCGAATGCAAAAATTCTTTACTTTTTAGTTTCATTATCGAATGTGCCTTTTCCCTACTTTTTTGCCTGGTAAATCGATAATACTCAATTGATATTTTTTCCAAGTTGAGCAAAATTTTTTTGGAAACACGTTAATCATTTTTTTGTGTACTGCGGTTTTATTGTAGAAGTAATTAGAGATGGTAGCAGCGCAGTGTACGCGGTTCGACCAACAGCGCCCTGCAGCGTGAAAAATTCCAGTAGTTTTGCAGTGCAGTGCAGTTGCAGCGTAGAGGAGGAGACCACTTCTTAGAATTAAATTAGGAATCACTCAATATAGCCAGCCTAGGTCTGTTAGGGTTAGGTACCATGGTTTACCGGTAGCCTAGGTTTATCTTTTAAATCATAGGCCTACCGTGCATATCTAACCGTAATCGTAATGCAGCCTGTACCGGTAAGCTGGGCTAGATGGGTACTGGTACAGTAGCGGTTAACCCTTGGCCATTGCATACCGGTACTGCATAACACCAGACTTGAACAGATAAGGTGATATTATTAAAAGTCAAACTGTAAGTAGGTATCGGTGCTTATCACTTGTAAGTTGAGTTAAGCCAAATACTGTAGCCTGATACTGGTATCATACTTAGTATGTGATACTGGTAGGCCTAATGAAATACCGGCTGACTCAGGGACTAGTAGTCTGGTTCGGTAAGCATACCTACTTTAGCTTTTTGACATGTAGTAAAGTCGGGGCTTTTGTTGAGTTTGTTGCACGTATATCGCAGATCCAAGGCCAGTGGCTACGGTATTTCTAAAAACTGAAGGATATCCATTGCAATAAACATTAAAGTTTATCATTGAAGCATTACGTTACTGGTACTGAGAGCATGACAAAATTTTATTGACTGCTTGATTCTACAGTATCAGAGTATTGCAGTTTGAGCAGTGAGTTAGGAATTTCAGATTCATAGTTTGAAAATTTTTCTTACGTGATTGTGGTTAGTATCACTATCAGTCACCCTACCCCTCACGACAACCTATTCCTGTAGCCTACTGTACAGTATAAAGTAGCCTCAGAGTTCTATTTCCACTGTTTTAAGAGGAGCCATATTTAGATGTCAGTGCAGAGTGTACCTTTTTTTCTTTATTCCAAATCAACAATAGATATAGATACCATATTTGGTAATAATTGCTTGTAATATTGGTTCATATTCAATATGTCAATGCTCATTGACTGATCATGTAGAAGCACAAAGTGCTTAACCTTAAATCACCTTTTTTGTTTACAATTATTAGTATTCTCTTGTGATACCAGTTACAAAAAATAAGATGTAATGGTTCAAACTACTTTTGCATTTTAATTCTTCACCTTAGGCTTGAGATACTTTGAGCTAAAGTTGTTTATGAAAGACAAGTTACGGTATAGAATTTCAGAGCTACATTGATATGAAACTTAAAATGTACATACTTGTCAGTTGTGTGGTATGAAATTACAATTAAATTTAAAGGACAGATTTATATACATGCACAGTAACTAATCAAGCATGACCATGATTTACTCTAGCAAGCTTAGTGATGATGTCAGATGTGACTGTGCTTTTAGCTTTTACTGCTACTGTTTGCATGAATTCAGCCATCAAACTTTGGCAGTGGGAACTTCTAAAGTGGAAGTGATGATACTGTATAGTGTATATTCAATATGCCAAACATAATGTCCAATTGTCCATGGGTTAATTTTTTATTGGGATAATTTTTTATTATTTAAAAGGAAGTGGCTATTTTGCCTCTAGAAGCAAAATAGTGTTTTTCTCTGTTTGGGTTAGAGTTAGGGTTGGAAGTAGGATTAGAGTTAGAGTTTGGGTTAGGGCTTAGGTTAGGCTTAGGGCTATTTTGGCACTTGCGGCAAAATAGCCGTTAGGACTATTTTGCCTCCAAATGGCAAAATAACATGGGGCAAAATACTCTATGGTGTCAATTTGTTTATTGAAGCTTAGGCTATTAAATAACCTAGTACCATACTGGTACTGTAACAGCCTAGTAAATAAGAAATTTTTGAACCTATTGGCCTAGACAAGTGACAACTTATAATCATGGAAAGTGAAGCATATGTTTCTTTACCAGTGGCAGTGACAATTAATAATAGTTTTGGGGATAATTTTGATAGAGAACTACTGGCAGTGCTGGAACCAGTACCAACAATGGTACCAGTTGCATTGAACTGAATATACATACATTGAAGTGCAATGTCACTTGCTTAGAGATATTTACTTTTAGTCGTTATGTCAAAATATGTTGACACTCTTTTTTGACTCTATAAAAAGTTATCGATTCCATTATCGATTATTCTTTTTTTTTTTTTTTCATTATTGTTATCGCCTAATCTTTACTATTTTTTTGAAGTATCGAATATCGATTATTCTTTACTTTTTTATCATCGATTTCCAACCCTGTTGATTACCTACATCCAACATACGCCGAGACACACAGCTCTGCACATTTCTAGAGTTCTCAACCAGGTGCGTAGCTAGAAATTTGCAATGGGGGGGCTGTTTGGGGGGTCTGGGGGCGAAGCCCCCAGCCGCCGGAGGCTGGGGGTTTGGGGGCAAAGCCCCCAGCGCTCGAAAATTTTGCATTTTTTTTGCAAAAATAACTTCATTTTAGGGCGATTTTGATTAAAAAATAATGCTTTTAAAACGTGGCTTAGAAATTGGCAGTGCAAACAAGATTAAACTGGTGGCATAAATGGGCTATTTGGGAGGTGGCTAATGGTAAAATATTGGTTCTGTTGTTTAGATACTGGTAAATTATAAAATCGAATAGTTCAATAAAACTCACACGGAGTAATCTATTTCGTATACAGTTAAAAAAAAAAAAATTGTTGGGCTAATGAATAGAGATTTGAGGGAAATGATTGGTAAATAACAAATACTGAATAGCCCCCCCCTATTCCTTAGTTTATAGTATATATGACACCTATGTTCAGCATTTTTACACTTGCGATCAAATTTGATTGCTTATTTCTTACCATTTTTCAAAGTTTTCATTTATTTGTTGGTTTTATTTTTGACAAATTAGCCCCCTATAAAAATGTGTTTCAAAAGATGTTTTAAATCACTATTTAGTTCACTTCAGTGCATAAAACAGTCTCAAAAGAGCTAAAAATGTAGTGTTTTTCCCATTCTGCATTTTGGTCGACATATGCTATAGGCCCCCCGCCCATTTTGGCTATAGGCCCCCCGCCCCCCCTGGCTACGCTACTGGCTAAAAACGCGGTATTTACCTTATTCTGCATTTTGGTCGGCAGTTCATTAGCCCCCGCCCCTAAATAAACGTTTCAAAATAGTCTAATTCAGTGCAAACACACTATCTTAGAAATGCTAAAAACGTGGTATTTTCCTTATTCTGCATTTTGGTTGGCAGTTCATTAGCCCCCCCCCCCCTAAATAAACGTTTCAAACTATGCTCTAAAGCATTTTTTAGTCTAATCCAGTGCAAAAGACAGTCTCAAAAGTGCTAAAACCGTGATATTTTCCTTATTCTGCATTTTGGTTGGCAGTCCATTAGCCCCCCCCCCAAACAAACGTTTCAAACAATGCTTAAAATCATTTTTAGTCTAATCCAGTGCAAAAGAGAGTCTTAGAAGTGCTAAAAACGTGGTATTTTCCTTATTCTGCATTTTCATCGGCAGGCCAATGGGGGGGCTATAGCCCCCCCGCCCCCCCCTGGCTACGCTACTGTTCTCAACATAATCACTGTGATAGGCAGCGCTGTTGTGATTCCTTGAATCAGATACATGCTGCGAAATCAAGCCCCGAGCTTGGGGATTCAAAACAGTCAATTTGTCATTAGTAAACATAGCACTAAATTTCTCATTGATAGAGTTAGTAACATCAGTAGCACTATTAGGCTTTTGTTCAAGTTGCATAGAATGAGGTTCGTTGGACCTTGGGCGTGGCTCCGTCACCGGCGGTCTTGAGCGTAGCTCCCTCGCCTTGTGTTCTAAGAGCATTGCTCCGACCTCGGGTTTCGAACCAGCCACGGTACCATGGGTAGGCTCAGCACTGCGTTTAAACTCAGCATTTTTAATCAACAAAATTTCAGAACTAACGGCACTCGAAGTAGAACGAACGCTGCGTCTCAAGTGTCCGGAAACGACAGAACCCGCTTTTGAGCCGCACGCAATGCGCTTCTCTTCAGCCTCTAGCTCAATTGCTTCCAAGCGCAACTTAGCCAAAGTTTTTTCTTTTTCGGCAGCCGTGGTCGCAGCGGCTTCAGGTTCGGCTTTCGCTTTACAAGACCTAGGCAAATCCTCTTAAACTTGAAGCTTAGAGCGCCTGCGTTCAAGATCAATCTGCTTTACTATTAAGGATTTGCTTGACGTCACACTCGTAGAACTTGCGGCAATTAATGACCACTATCTGCGGGTCCCATATCATCATCATCAACATCATTTTTGTTTTCATTTAACGGATTAATTTCATCGCAAAGCTTGTTTTTTACAGTTTCCATTAAATTATCTCATTTTTTAACCTTATCAGCAATTTCACATAAAAGTTGATTTAATTCAACATCATTTAGCTTGCACACAGAGTAGCGACAATTTTCATACTCAGATTTTCGTGAGTTAAATTTACATGATTCAAAATCAAATTCACTTTTAGTTTCGCATAATTCGAGCAACTCAATCAGTCTTTTAGGGTCTAACATTAATCGTCGATGAACAGTAAGCAATTTACGAGGGGCAGTTGCCGCGACTAACCCAGTTTCCGTAGCTCCAGCGTTAGCAGCGTAGGGCTTAGCACGGTTTACCTCGGAGTCAGATAAGTTTTCCTGGGCCGCTTCTAACCGCCATCTAGCAACCTTGTCCGTACTCGTAGATGTGGGTATCGTTTCTACACCCCCACTACGTTTAGGCGTCCCAGTCGATGATGCCTTAGAAGCATAGGCGTAGCCAGGATTTTTGATTGGGGGGGCCCAAACCACAAATCACACGCAATGACGTCATCAGAAATTTTCCAAAAAGGAACTTTTTGTGGGGCAAAGATATCGTAGAATGGAAGATTTGAAGCCGTAGCCTGATGGCACTTTGCCAAGATTTTGGTAAAGTGAGAGGGCGAAAACTAATTGTTGAAAAGTGTAAATGTCTAACTTGGAAGACGTGTTGAGTAAACTAGTGTACTCAAACGTATCAGAGACGGGGGTCTGGGGGAAGAGCCCCCAGCCGCCGATGGCTATGGGGGTCTGGGGGTAAAGCCCCCAGCCGCTGGGCGATTTTTGTAAGTTTTTGGAAAAAAAACTATTTAAATCCCATTAGATCACATTTCGCACGAGTTCAGCCATTTCAAAGAACTAGATTTTTAACATTTCAAAGCCAATCGAAAAAATTTAGTTGTTCAATCCTCTTTTTGCAATTAAATCCCAAAACACGCTTAGAATCTTGCATTATGGTGTAAAATTTTAATTGTAAGTGATTTGGTCTACAGGGGGAGTAACGAACATTGCCTCCTGCAATACTTTAGCAGTCAATAATTCAGTTCAAAATAACGTTAAACGAGGGCCTGGGGTGGCAACTTTTAGGTCAAAACTCTTAGATTTCTCACAGGTTTTGCATATAAATTGTTAAAAATTTGCATTAAGGGACCCCTGGCCCGGGAACCTTGGTCGTCAGTTAGGGGCCCTTGGGCTCCCTGGTTGCCAGTTAGAGGTCCCGTAGCCCCTTGCTTGTCGGTTAGGAGCCCAGGCCCCCTGGTTGTTAATTAGGGGCCCTGGGGCTCTCTGGTCGTGAGTTAGGGGCCTCGGGGCCCCCTGGTCGTCAGTTAGGAACTCCAGGACCCCTTGGTTGTTGGTCATGGGCCCTGGGGCCCCCTGGTCGTCAGTTAGGAGGGCCCCGGGGCCTCTCGTTGTCGGTTAGGAGGCTCCTGGCGCCCTGGTTGTTGGTTAGGGGCTCCTGGTTGTTAGTTAGGGCCCTGGGGCTCCCTGGTTGTGAGTTAGGGGCCCCGGGGCCCCCTGGTCGTCAGTTAGGCACTCCGGGGCCCCCTGGTTGTTGGTTAGGAGTCCTGGGGCCCCCTGGTTGTTGTTTAGGGGCCCCCTGGTTGTCGGTTAGGGGCCTGGGCCCCCTGGTTGTTGGTTAAGGGTCCCTTGGTTGTTAGTTAGGGGCCCTGGGGCCCCTGGTCGTCAGTTATGGGCCCCCTGGTTTTCAGTTAGCGGTCCCGGACCCCCTGGTTGTCGGTTAAGGATTCCAGGGCCCCCTGGTTGTTAGTTGGGGGCCCCGAGACTCACTTGTTGTCATTAATATTATTGTTAATAACTGTTATGTGCGTAATTACTGAAAAAAAACTGCAACTAAACATCGCCTGGCTATGTTGTCATAACTTTTTGTCGTTAGTGATATTTTGATTGGAAGGGGCCCAGGCCCCCTGGGCCCCCCTCTTGGGAGAAGCCTATGCTTAGAAGTGTGGGTTTCTGTGGCCATAATAAAACAATACAAATACGCACAAAGATAATTACAGCAAAGACAAAGTCGCACTCTATATAAATAAGCAACGTCACCTTGTACTGTTCTTCAAGATCAAAAAAAAATATTTCAGTTTTTCCAAAAGTTGATGACTCTTGAATTCCACCGCAGCAGACCGAAGATCGATGAATCCAACTCCACAGGACAACGAAAAACGAAACTGGTTAACGTAGAATTGAAATGTTCCACGTAATCGAATTGCAGGCGACAGGAACCAAAAACCGGGGTCGCAAGTTGCAGACCAACCAAAGTGAAGAAACTTTAAGTCGCCGCACTAAATCAACGGATTGAGAAGAATGGATCTTTCTCAACCAGAGTGCAATCGTCGAACAGTTAAGGTAATGCACCGAAGTGCAGCACTCGGCTACCAGCCAGAGGTGGAATTGAGAACACAAGGCTCGAGGCCAAGGACACAAAAAAATTCCGAGGCCAAGGACAGACCCTCTTGAGGGTAAAGCCAACGACCAAGGACACAGACACAAGTGCTCTCCAAAAAAAAGGTCTTCAATTTTTTTTTTTCAGGCGATCTCAAAAAAAGGTCTTCAAAAATTTTTTTCAGTCAAAAAAGATTTTCAAAATTTTTTTTCAGGCGATCTCCACTTGAGAAAAACAAAAAAAGGGCTTCGCAAATTTTTCGAGAGGTTTCCGGCGTTTTCCAACAAAATTTCAACCGTTTAAAAAATAGTGCTGTCCTTGAGCCGAGGACAGGGCAATTTTCGAGGACTTGAGGCTTCGAGACCAAGGCCAAGGACTTCAAAATGTGTCCTCGAGGCCAAGGACGTCCTCGAGGACTCCACCTTTGCTACCAGCCAATGGAACTCTAATTAAAGGAACGAAGAGTGCGAGATTCTAAGCAGCAAACACCAATGAATCCAAAAACCAAAAATCCAACCAGGTCAGGAGACGATAAATTTTGATGTTATTGATTGAAATGGCTGTGTCCTAGGCGGAATGCCTAGGTCTTCACTGTCTGGTCCTTCCGATAAAAAGGCTAACAAGAGATTCCAAAACAAACTTGTATTAACAAAGAGCAAACAAAAAGACCAGTTCAGCAAAAATTTATCGAAGATTACCCGGCTGGGCGGAAAACACTTAAAACTGAAAGACTGAATTTAACAGCATAAAATAAAGAACTTCTTGACGCCACTGTCCAAACATAAAAATGATTTTAACTACGGTGCTATAATAAAATGTGCTACAAAAAAAGGTGATTAGCAAAGGCAAAACGGCGGGTCTTTCAAGCAACTTTGCAGGGTTTCTACCGAGCGAATTATGAAAGCCACGTTACACAAACGCATATATGCAAATGAGTATAAAGGACGTGTGAAAGACAGAAACATAAACAACCTAGGTTCGAATCAAACTAAAAATCAACGATCGTGCTGTAACACAGGTACGAGTTTGTAGTTTTGCTGCCTAGTAATAAAAACCTGATTGCTAGGCTAGGCTATGATTTAGACTAAAATGTATCGGACAGCCTGATTTTTACTAAGATCGCCAGGCTACCAAAGAGCCAACTCTTTTTACCAGCTCAGAACTGTTATGCTGACAAGGTCAAACTGATTAGTGCACAGTAAATTTCATAATGTTCAGAGTAGGCTAATAGCGGCATTATTTTAGGTTAGAAATGGGAAGGCGACGCTAAGGCTATCATTGTCAGGGTTGCCAATAAAAATATTAAAATTTACAGAGTTAGAGGCACCAACGTCGTGTTTGAAGTAAAACATCTCTGGAACGTCTGGGTCAAGAAGGATGGAATCAACGCCAATCTAGTCTAACACGATTCACCTAACTTTAAATACCCCATTGATTTTGTCTTTAGTCCTCATTTCTCTGGAACGTCTGGGTCAAGAAGGATGGAGTCAACGCCAATCTAGTCTAACACGATTCACCTAACTTTAAATACCCCATTGATTTTGTCTTTAGTCCACATTTGAGTTAAACGCACGAAACTTTCAGAACAGGTAAATTTAAAGGAAAGAAAAAATATGACTAATTTGGGTGTCACAACTGGGGAGTCTTGCCAAAATAGAGCTAAGCATAACAATTTATTAGACGCTTTTTGCTTTAAAGTAAGGCATCATCAACTTATTTCTGAGTTTTGTTTGTTTACCTATCTTTTTCCTTGCTAATTGCTATGGCGGGCATTGTTTTGATTTAGTTCTCAAATTTTGCAAAAAATCAGTAGAACTGTTCAATGTGTTCATACATGTGATTATATAAAATTAAGAAAAAACAAACACTGCAGTAGGCTAGTTGAGGGTGTAGATTTGATTATTATTTAGGATAATGTGTCAAATTTTTGGTCAAGATATTCTCGTAAGTTAGGATATCCAAAAATCATATTGGCATTTTCAGATCAAAAAGTTTTGTTCCAATTATAGTGGAATATCGTTTTTGTTGTTATTATCAGATCAAAAGTTTACTGTCGAAATATTTGTTTTAACGAGGATTTTGTTTATAACCGCAATTTCAACAATTGCGCTGCTAAGTGAAAATGGCAACAAACTCCTTAAAAGTTAAAACGAGACTAAGCACAGCTGTAAACATTTGATTCATATTTTATAGATACTTTTTCTAGGTATTTAATCTTTGAAAGCCGTTTACCACAAACCTGATCAAGCTAATGGAACATTATGAAATTCGAAAGCGATGTATTTCAGATCTGACTATTAACAACCTTTAACACGCTTAACGCAATTGAAATGCTATTTTTAAGTAGAGTAAAGTTGTTTAGTTCAGTAAAGTTAAATACTTTCGCAAAGTCCCAGAATATCATTTAAGATGTCACATTTTAGTTTAGTAGAAAGATATCGCCAAAAAAATTAACTGTTTAGAAAAGCACGTAAGCTCAGAAGTGGATAAAGCGTCTTGGGTTTGAATCCAAGTTAGATTAAACCAAAAATGATATTCTCTTTTTTCAGCTTATGTCGTTCAACATCGGTTAGGAAGAGTATGAACTGTGGAGCGCCCCTTTTGAGTGATAAATTTTTCGCGTTTTCACATGTCGACTTTTCAGGCTCAATTTTTGGTTCCGGTGCCGGCTTATTGCTGAGTCATGCAAAAAGTGACAATCTACAAAAGAACCTGCCAATCAAAGATTTGATATCTGAGCAATGTTCGTTAGCTGACATATCAAGTCTTTAATCCATACGGTTCTTTCGTAACCTGGCACTTTGCCTGATTCAGCATGAAGCAGGTACCGAAACCAAGGACCGAGCCCGAAAAATTAAAAAAGCTGTGAGTAGACAGGTGGCTGTTCACTCGAAGATCACTGTTGCACAGCACCAGTATCTCGATCTCTTCCGTGTGGCGATCAACGTTTTGCTTTTTCCTGGCAAAGACTAACTTAACCTGGCAGATAACAGTAATCACTTCCAGGGGTGCAAAATCGATTGATTTTTAATTGAATTCAAGTCCAATTTCAGCCTATTTTAGCAAGTCCGAGTTGTCTCATTTAAATTTTTTGAGTTCAAGTTCGGCAAAAATATCAAGTTTTTTCAGTTCCTGATCAGGCTGACAAAAATACTAAATTTACTTTTCGGCTTAATCGTTTTCTTTATGTAGACATACTGTTTTTCTAGGTTGTTACGGCATAAATAAACGCGATCTCGATTTGCACTGCTTAATCAACAAAAAAATTTGTTTCCGGTAATTTTTTAATCTTTACATATTATTTTGGTGAACTCGAACAGTTTTATTCAAATTCAGAAAAATTAATTTTTCGAGTTCGACGAAAAGATTGAGTTTTTTCGAGTTCGAATTTGACGGTTTCAGGTGATTTTATTTGTCGCAACCATCAATATACCAAACAAACAGATAAAAAGAACAATCAATACGCAATGGCTGCGACAGGTTGGCTGCGAAAAAACCGCAATTAAGGTCTTCGAGTCGGCAGCCATTAGTGCCGGTCTACACTGTGCGTAAAATCGTCAGCTTACGCGCGTAACCTTAGTTTATTTTAAAGGAAAATTCTGTAAGCCCAGGCGTACCACCTTACGGGCGTAGCACCTAACAAGAGTAAAATCGCCAGCGAAGTAGCGAATTTTTTTCGCCGGTACGCTTGTAAGCTCACGATTTGCGTGAAATTCTAAAAACTGGTTTGCCAGGTCTCGGGGTAGGCTAAAATTAGGTTCATAAGTTTTGTTGAAAAAAAGTTAATTTTCTAAAGTGACAGTATGCGTGTTGGTTTGAAATAGCCTAGTTCAACATGAAAATGGTCAATTTGCGGCTCTATGAGGGAAAACTCGCAAAAAAGAAGCCTAGGTCGATAGGCCCAAAAGTGAATTATAAATTGTTTGTTGTTATGTAACATTTGGTTAGCCTATTCCAAGTTAAGAAATTTGAAAATTAAAACTGATGTGTGGTGTGGCGATGCAGATCACAGTCCTGACCAGGATGACTAGCTTAGACCAAAACCAGTACCAATAGGCCTACCAGTATGGTACCGATACGCCTTGGGTTGGTACGGTAGGTCTACGTCTTGGTGGTGTGGTGACTCTGCGCTGTATCGAACCACAGTCATTTGTGTTTTGCTCAAGAGTCCGTTTCAGTGCGCAACAATAGTTTTTAAAACGCGCACTGAACGCTGAGTTGATTAAAAATTTGCGATCTAGCGATTATCATGCCATTTTAGGAAACGTTGTGCAGTCACGTGAGCCGGTTCTCACGCAGTGTGTCAGGTAAATTGTAATAGAAATTTTCTTTCTGGTTTTGCCGTTGTCCAGTAAGGAATCACAGTGATTTTAAGTTTTTATTGTTGCTGCTATTAAACCACGAGGAAGTTTTTAAGTTGTGGTTTTAATTTGAAGGAAAGAACGAAGTCAAATATTACCGAAGTTTACGTTAGGATTGGGTTCACCAAACCCAAATTCCTACAGTGGTACTCATACCTAAGGTGTAATATATACCACGTTGTTAACGAAAACTAGTAATCTTAGCCTGATAGCTGCTGTAGGCTAGTTGAGTTCAAAAGGTTTAACCTACTGTTGCACTTTGCAGGTGCAGTGATGCTGCATTATACCAGTAAGAGATACAGGTGAACAAGCAACTTAATTGCCTAAGCTACTGTCACAAAATGTGCAAAGTTAAAAAATTAGTCTGCCGATAAAATCTAGGGTCTGATTTTTTAGATCAATGAAACTCAAAAGTATTAGAGCCTACACTATCAGTTAGCCTAGAGCTACAGTAATAAAAGTAGAATTAAAATGCTATAATCTACCAGTAGGTGTACCCTGGTACTAGCCTACTAATATGATGGGCTGTGCAGTTACAGCTATGTAGGCATGTAAAATTATTCTATTTCAAGATGTGCTCACTTATTATTCAGTAACTATCAGGTTTTAGACTTTTACAAATAGTTGAGTGGAATTGTAGACACTGCCAAGCCAATAGGATTGGCTAACTGTCATGTCAATAACATAGTGAAATCAAAAGTTTTTATATTCTGCAATTGCTTTTCAGAATTGTAAATTAAGACTCTATTAGCGAGTATTTATTGTAATGAACAAAATATAGTAACTGTAAGTATTTGGAATTTAACAAATTTATCAATGATAGGGTACGGTACTTTAGTCCAGACTCAAAGAGACTTATTGAAGAATTTATGAAGCAATAAATGATCTTTAATGCTCAAAAATTTCAAGAATGATTATCAATCTAACAGAGGCATTGTCAGGTTTTCAAGGTAAGTTATGTGTATTTCTAGATTGACAATCTTTACCAGCTATTTGAGCTTTTATTAAAAAAAAAAACTTCAAGCGTTTTCATAATGAAAATAAAAAAACAAACTTGGAAGTTTTATCTAAATCATTTGCTTTTAGTTAAAATAATCATTTAAAATTAGCAGTGGACCAAAGAAAATTTGTCACTTAAAGTTTTTTCTAATGTAATTATGTGACAAGACAATGTTCACATCACTGCAACTTAACTACACAATTTCAACTTTCTTGTATCATATGAGTAGCATTGCTTGTTTTTCTTAGGTGCAACTAAGATTTTAAAGTGTCATAATTTTCAAACAATAAAGTGCACCAATGATAATTAAAGTTTTTAAGAAATCCAACTTGTGCCTTATACTCTGATGCATTTAATCTGTACTTCTGGTTATGCTCTCTTACGGCAGTTGATCAAGTGGTAATGCATTCGTCTCTGTAGTAGAGGTCTGAGATTTCAATCAGCCTGGTCAAATCAAACACAGCATTGCCAGTGGCTTTTTATTGCTGTGACATTTCTTTCAAGGCAGCTATGTTGCTCGGGTGCGATGATGCTGTGGTGGGCCCTGCCAACTTTATGCGTTTCGATGTATTTCAGCGTGTATAATGAAAGACTTGATTTGATTCCATAATTTCATTTATAGTTAAACCATTTAGATTTAAAAAAAGTTTTTTAGAGTTTAATAAACTTAATGTAATATAGTGCATCTTATAGTTTGGTGCACATTGTGCCTAAAAGCAAAAGCTATAGAAGCCATTTGGTGTGCTTTATGCTAGAAAATAATAATTATAGAAGTCATTTATTGATACTACGAAAGCACGCCAATTAACAGTTGTATATTCCAGTTTGCTGCGCCTTATGGTTTAAAAAATGCTGTAGTGATATCTTGGCTAGAATTAATTTTGACAGAATAAAGTATTCTTTGTTTAATTTTTAAAAAAGTTGTTTTTTTTGCTTTAATTTTGCTAACTTGATTTGATAGCTTTGTTCTGTAATGTAGTATTGGCGCGGTTTTTAGATTTAATGTGGCCGGTTTGATGCAAGAAAATTTGACATCGCAGCGATATGGTTAGGGTTTTGCATCGAACATCTTTCGGGTCTGGTTCGGACTATGATTAGAGTTGGCCAAGTCAATCGTCTAGTGTCAACTGGTTGCCTCTAAAAATTTTGGACTCTTCTCTTAGTGCAACTGTTTTATGCATAATTGGTCCGTTTTTTTGATATGTCTACTGCTCATGACGGTTTTGGACACTTTGCAGAATTTTGAACTTTTTGTGGTAGGAGTAATTATTATTTGTTTTACTCTAGGTTCTCCAACACGTAGAAGATAATTGGAAAATTGTTGGAACTGCTTGATTGAAAACCAGAAGCCATCAAGTTTCATTAATGTTTGTTGTGTATTTCTACAACATGCTTCATGGTCATCACAACCTACTGGAAATTGATTATGATTTGGGTTAAGCGCTGTTGACTAACAATATGACATTTTCTCCTTTTAGTGATAAGAGTGAAAAGCAGAAGTAAAGTCATCAAATTTCATTAATGTTTGTTCTGTATTTCTTCAACATGTCTCATGGTCAACACACCGTAATGAAAATTGCTCATGGCTTGGGTTAAGTGCTGTTGGCTGAACTTGTGACATTTTCTTTTCCCACCATGAAATCAATCAAGACATTGGTGATTATTAATGCTTCATAGAGTTGCTGCTTGACTTTACCAGGATCCAGGCATTACTCATATTCAAGTTTTATAATCAAAATATTGGTGATGTATAACAAAATATCTGCTTTCTGAGACTGATTGGACATTGGCATCCTTTTTAATCCTCTGGTTATTTTTTCCTACAAGTTTTGATTAAACCTATGAGACAGCTTTTCCTTTAAGCAAAAACTCTTGAGATGAACTTTCCTACAAGTTTTGATTAAATCTCTGAGGTAGCTTTTGCTTTACACTTGTTTATATATCAACTATCAATAATAATATGTGCTTGTCTAATCTGCGCTGATATCTACGTGAAGCGACAACCAGATGGAGGGTTCCTCACTCCTTCTGAAACATTACAATCGTAAGATATGCCCGATTTGTTACTTTCTGAAATATTCACTGCTTTGCGCTTAAAATTTTGTACTTTTGCTTGCAACAAATTTAGTTTTTTGAGTTTTTGAAAATATTGAATACAGTTGTATTACAAAAGTTGCAATATCTCTCCTATTGAGAGAATTCAAAAGTTCCTCCTCGAAGAGTAGAGAAAACTTATTGAATGCTTTAATCGCGCAATCAATTTTCTGCAGTTTCAGTGGTAATAATATTACTGCAGTATAGGGTAATTGAAACTTTTTAGCTACCATAGTTCGCCCTATTTTCGTTTTAAGTTTTATGAAAGTGCAAGTAGCTGGACATTTGTGAGATTTCTCAATCTTCGGCTAATGCTAGGGTAAGCATTTCTGTGAAGAAGTTTAGGTTTAGCGGGTGAGGGATTGAATTCCAAACTTTTATTATCAAATTCTTGTACGTTACTGTGATACAAAACTACCAGAGTGGTAGTAAAAAAAAGCGTTCAGTAGAAGTGTTTGTGTGAAAAAAGAAAAGATGAATACTGCAATAATGTATGCTGATGATTTACGCTGCGAGTGCTGGAGGGCTACAAGATTTTTTAGATGTGTCTAGTAATTATGCCAAATTACATGATATTGTTTTTAATCATAAAAAGACTGTTGGTATGATTTTTTCTTCAAAGATATGTACACGTTTATGCCTTGAAATATGAATATTGATGGTCAGAAAATTAAGTTTGTGAATAATGTGGTATATCTTGGAGTTAGTATTAGCAGTGATTTATGTGATAATACTGATATTGCAAGACAAGCGAGATATTTATATTGTGCAGCCAATAAGCTCAAAACTTGTTTTTTTAATGTTCAATTGAGGTGAAAAACAATTTATTTTGAGCGAACTGCATGTGCTTTTATGCTAGTCAACTATGGTGTAACTACTCCACATCTGCTATATATCGGTTAAACGTTGCCTACATTGATGCGTATAGAATTCTGCATGGCATGACTCGCTATCACAGTGCCAGAGCAAGTCAAATATACTATAACATTGATTCGTTCTACGCTCTACAGCGTAAAATTACTAATAAATTTGTTGAACGCTGTCACTTATCTCAAAACCTTTGGCTTAAAATGTTAATGTCTTCTGATTGCTTCTATGATTCTATATACTATGCAGAGGTGGAGTCCTCGAGAACGTCCTTGGCCTCGAAGACGTCCTCGAGGACACATTTTGAAGTCCTTGGCCTTGGCCTCGAAGCCTCAAGTCCTTGGCCTTGGCCTCGAAGCCTTAGGTCCTCGAAAATTGCCCTGTCCTCGGCTCAAGGACAGCACTATTTTTGAACCGTTGAAATTTTGTTGGAAAACGCCAGAAACCTCGCCGAAAATTTGTGAATACCTTTTTTATTTTGCGCAATTGGAGCGTAGGCTTAGCCAAGCGGGCCTCCCCCCCAACTGAAATTTCATCAATGACAAAAATGTGACAAAAAAGCCTATTTTTTCTTCAGTTTCAGTTTCTTTTTAGCGTTTTTCGTTTACACCAGTAGCGAACTACAATACTGAAGACCAAGGGCCCCGGGACCCCCTAAAATCAATTTTTGCCAGCCAATTTAAACGTAAACCTGGAAGAAATGGATAGTTTTCATCCTAAAAGTTGCTATCTCAGGATCACATCTAGCCTTTTTATGAACGTAATGCATTAACCAAGGCTGGATTTACCACAATATGGCGCAGTACCAGCTAAGGGCCCTGCGCTCATATCTTAAGACTTTTTATGGTCTTCACCAACATTTGGCAGAAAGATGTTGCGAAAATCTCCTAAGTGCCAGGGGCCCAGCTCGATGGAAATCCGGATCGGCAATAACGTGGCCAGTAGCGTAGCCAGGGGGGCTATATCCCTCCCATTGGCCTGTCAACCAAAATGCAGAATAAGAAAAACACCACGTTTTTAGCTCTTACGAGACTGTCTTTTGCGCTGGAACTGACTAAAAAGTGATTTAAAGCATTTTTGAAACATATATTCAGAGGGGGGGCTAATATGTCAAAAATTAAAGTCACCAATCAATGAAAACTTTAAAAAATGCCCAAAAATAAGCAATCAAATTTGATCGCTAGTGTAAACACGCCAAACATAGGTTTTATCTACAAATATATTATAAACTCAGGAATAAAGGGGGGGGGGGGGGGGCTACTCAGTGTTAGTTAATTGCCAATCACTTCTCTCAAATATCTTTCGATTAGCCCCCCCCCCCCCCCCCCCCCCCGATTATTTTTCTTTATAAAATACAAACGAAATAGATTACTCCGTGAGAGTTTTATTGAATAATAGGATTTTATGATTTACCTGCATGTAAACAAGAGAACTGCAATGTTATCATTAGCCACTTCCCACACAGCTCGATGATGCAACCAGTTGAATCATGTTGCGCTGGTAATTTCTATGCCACGTTTTAAAAGCATTATTTTTTAATAAAGTAGCTCTAAAATTAAGTTACATTTGCAAAAAAATGCAAAATTTGCGAGCGCTGGGGGCTACGCCCTCAAACCCCCGTGCCTCCGGCGGCTGGGGGCTTTGCTCCCAGACCCCCAAAACAGCCCCCCCCCCCGATTGCGAATTTTTGGCTACGCGCCTGACACATGGTTAGTAAGCGAAACTACCCATCTATTAAAGTATTTTTCAATAGCAATTCATAAATTCACCTCCACCTCGCCAGTTTTTACGCACAAAATACTTTTTAAAAAAATTAGCCTTGGAAAATGCTGATTGAACAAATCGTTGAACTTCAGTAAAGGGAGCCTGGGCCCCTTGGCCTAACATCAGTGATGTGCGTTAGCGCCGTCAATTGGACGCCGTCAATTAGCGCCGTAAACTTTTTGTTGACGCTACTCGTAGCGCCGTCAATTTTTCAAAGTTTGACGGAAGGCTGGTGCGCCGTCACTTTTCTTAATTTTGAGCGTTAAGCGCTAATTGTTGAAATTTTGCTGGACCGATTGTGTTCTTGTGACAAGCAGCTTTATTGCTAATGCGCGATCTCGCTTGTTTGATCAATTTAAATAAAAATGGAAGCCAGGATATTGTCTATTGTTCAATGTTATCACTTTTGCATTGGAAACCAAATCAAGCGTATAGTGTCTGACGTAAAGCAATGGTTTTAAACATGGATGTTTTTATTGGGAGATGATTTTATTAATTCCAAGAAACTATCGAACGATATCATGCTGCTCTTTGTGTACAAAGTCCAGCTAGACATCATAGCGCAGCATGTTATCGCTCCGTATTATACGTCTCGGTAGTCTTTTGGACTTACATTACCTTAAACTAATTGTCACATTAATGTCAGCAGCAGCATGGCCTTACATTAATGTCAGCAGCATGGCCGAGCGGAACTGAGCGCTGATTAATGTGTAAGCAATACTGCGACCCGAGTTCGATTACGGCTGCAGGCCAACTGCTTCGACACATACGCGGGTACCTGGAGACTCGAAGAGCACGAGCTCACTTCCCAGTCACCCCACCTCTCCGTTGTTACTAAGTTCGTTGAGTTGTAAACGCAAAAGCGTGTATATTAACTCCAAAAAGGATTTTCTATAGCAGGGTTTCCCAAACTCGGGTCCGTGATGACTGCACCGGGGGCATGCAGTCATATGACAAAAAGTTTGAAACATATGTACACACGTTCGTGTTACTGTTCGCCCGAGACTAACAATTGCCAATGTTTTAAATGCGCTGAAATCCGAATGTTTGATGAGTATGGATTACTGCCACCCACTATTGGAAACCTTGATTGATAGTGTTCAAGCCATGTTCATTATGTTTGCTAGTTTTTGTTAGGCTGTAAAAATGTAGAAAATTAGAAAGAAATAACAATTTTTAACGTATACCGCGTACACTATCTTACACTGATATTAAATTCAAGCTCTATACGCCAATAAAAAATTTACAATACTAGATGGGAGTTTGCCAGCAAACCCAGTGAACGACTGATGCATAACTATTGCTGTGACGCTGAAAAGTACTTTTTGTCTACTGTAAAATTAGCAATTATTCAAATACATCTGATTATGGAACCTCCAGAAAAGTGGAGTCAAAATATTTGTCAGTTAAATATCTACTGATATCATAAAACACTGGCACCCTAGCTTGAGTCGTTCAAAAATTGAATTTTGGGGGGTCTATTTGGGGGGATACCGGGAAGGGTGGCACCCCCAAACTATGTCAAAATATTTGTTCGTTAAATATTTGCTGATATCAAAACAGACTGGCACCCAAGTTGAGCTATTCAAAAAATTGATTTTTGGGGGGTCCATTTGGGGGAGTCCCCGGGGGGGTGGCACCCCCAAACTATGTCAAAAGATTTGTTCGTTGAATATCTACTGATATCATAAAACACTGCCACTCTAAGTTAAGTCATTCAAAAAATTGATTTTTGGGGGGTCCATTTGGATGAGTCCCCGGGGATGGCACCCCCAAACTATGTCAAAATATTTGTCTGTTAAAAATCTACTGATATCAAAAAAAAGTAGAACTCTAGCTTGAGCTGTTCAAAAAATTGATTTTGGGGGGTCCATTTGGGGGAGTCCCCGGGGGGGCACACCCAAACTATGTCAAAATATTTGTCTGTTAAATATCTACTGATATCAAAAAAAAGTAGCACCCTAGCTTGAGGCATTCAAAAAATTGATTTTTGGGGGGCACATTTGGGGGAGTTCCCGGGGGGTGGCACCCCCAAACTATGTCAAAGTATTTGTCTGTTAAATATCTACTGATTTTAAAAAGAACTAGCACCCTAGCTTGAGCCGTTCAAAAAATTGATTTTTGGGGTAGTTCCCGGTGGAGTTGCCCAAAAAAATTTCGGGAGAAAAAATTGCATTTGCAGCTCAACAACTTTACACAAAAATTAAATTTCCATGTTTTGTGGTTTAGGAGAAGAAGAGCGTACAAAATTTAGGAAGAAAAAAAGAAAAAAAAAAGAAATGAACCTCATCGCGGCCAAAAGTGGGTTGGTTGGGATGAAAGAGTACCTTGAGACATATAACCCTCTGAAATATTTTTTGCGGTACTTAGCCGTTTTTGACTGAGACCGCTTTTTACGCCAAACTTGCTGAACGGTTTTCGGATTCTAAAACCGAAGTCACGTGACCTATTACCTTGAAATTGTGTACAAACATACAACTCATTAATCTCAAACTGCCGTCAAAATTTCATGTAGCTAGACCTAACCGTTCTCAAGTTATAAGCAAAAGCTTGAAATTTCGCACTCGTTAGTTGGAAAATGGCCGAGTAAAAACAGAGGAACACGCGACGCGAGCGTCGGTCGTTCGAATAAGGCAAAATCTAACGAAACGCTAAATTTCTACCTCAATTAATATTTTTAGATTTGGTCATCTGTTTGATAACTCAGAACACGTTCTTGCCTGTGCTACCAATCCGCGATATAAGCTAGGAAGATGACGGGATTGGTTGCCAGGTATTGACGCTTCTTACATTCGTACCAAAGCCGAAAGAAGCATACAACTTGTTTCGCAAGATAAAGAGTGCTGTAGCAGTGAAGAAAGCGAAGAAAGTGGTATGGAAAGCGTCGAAGACCAGCTATTCCAAAATTCATATGACAAGCCTAGCAAAAGGCAAGCTCAAGAAGATTATGTTAAGAAGTTTTTGGAGCAACCACCCAACAAAAATTTGGAAGAGAAAGATTTTCCTATTGCTTTCCTGAAAGATTTATTTATTCGCTATAACACCCCAATTCCATCCAACGCTGCAGTAGAACGTTTGTTTTCCTTGGGAAAGGATATTTTGCGTCCGAAACGTTGCCGAATGACAGACAAACATTTTGAAATGCTGTTTTTTCTGCGTGCCAATAAAAGTTAAACTGTTTGGTATTACCAGATTTGCTATATGTTGCTTGTCACAAAGTGCTAACGAGTTTTGCTGCTTTTGATTAAATTTGATAGGCTACGGCACTATGTGGTTGGTTTTAGCTCGACGCACGAGAACTCGTTCCTAAATTCTACATTAAAATATTGCAGCCAATTTCTTTGTTATAATAATTTTTATGAAAATGTTCGTACCGGTATTAAAATCTTTTTCGACAATTGACGCTAAAATTGACGCTGACGGCGGTAATAATTTTTTCGTTAGCGCCAACGTTAACGGCGCAAATATTTTAACAGTTAGCGCTGACGCCGTCAATATACTTTGTTGACGCGCACATCACTGCCTAACATGCACTTCTATAACTGGTTATTTTTATGACAAAACAAAAATCTCTAAAGGAAAATCTTCGAGTGGGTTTTCATTTACTGCTAAAATGTTGCACGAGTCAATGCACCTTACTTCCCCCTACCTGGAGCAAATCACGTACAATTCAACTTTAACACCAAAATGCAAGATGTTAAACGTGTTTTGAACTTAAATTGCAACTAGAAGGAGGATTAAACAATTTGATTTTTCTAATTGGCTTTCAAATGTCAAAAATCTATTGCTTTCAAATGGTTCTAAACATGTGCGAAGTGTGATTCAATGGCATTAAAATAGCTTTTTTTACCAAAAAATTACAAAAAATCGCCCAACAGCTGGGGGCTTCGCCCCCAGACCCCCGTCTGTGATACGTTTGAGTTATACTGGCTTTCTCAAAACGTCTCCAAAGTTACGTATTTGCACTTTTCAACTATATTAGTTGAGGCCCTCTCCGTTTGCAAAATCCTGGTTAAGTGAAAAACAGGCAAATTTTTGATGACGTCATTTCATGTGATTTGTGGTTTAGGCCTCCCCAATCAAAAATTCTGGCTACGCCTTTAAATTGGAGATTGCCTGAAAAACTTTTTTGAAGACCTTTTTTTTGGAGAACACTTGCGGCTGTGTCCTTGGTCCTTGGCCTTGGCCTCAAGCATTCCTGTCTTTGGCCTCGAGAGGGTCTGCCCTCGGAAAGGCTGTCCTTGGCCTCGGATTTTTTTTGTGTCCTTGGCCTCGAGCCTTGTGTCCTCGACTCCACCTCTGATACTATAATCATTATTGTGGCATTTTGTTTGTGAATGAATAGAAGATGATGTATGTTGCACCATTCAGGAAAAGAACAGCTCAAGCTGTACAGTGTTTCTTTATTATTTTTTTTTTTTGTGTGTATAGTGCTTGTATATGGACTTTATGAGTCTGAAATAAACATTGAATAATAATAAGCATGTCAACAAAAATTTTAGTTATGAAATTACGAGTTATAATGCAATTCAATCTGATTGGTTACAAAGAGTCAACTCAAACCGCTTGGGGGGAGGAGTCAATACAATAATGATAAAATGCGTGATGTTTTCACAGAAGGGATTGAATGCGGAAAAGATTGTTGTTTAATGAGTTCGCGCTCTCAAACTGTTCGACAATTCGAGAGGATAACCTACATCTGCATGCTACGCATCACGTACCGTCTGTTGTGTTTCCAGGGGTGGACTGGATAAAGTTTATATGAAAGCTGATATGAGAGAGAGGCGAAAGACGCTCAACATTTGGCATAAACGAACACGGGACAGAGGTGGAGTTGAGGGTACAAGGCTTGAGGCCAAGGACAGCCCTTTCGAGGACAGACCCTTGCTAGGGCAAGGACACAGGCGCAAGTGTTCTCCAAAAAAAAAAAATAATGTCTTTAAAAATTTTTTTTCAGGTGTTCTCAAAAAAAACAAAATCAAAAAATCTCCAGAAAAGCAATTTTTTCTACAAAAACCAGTCTACAAAATTTTAAGGATTCCAAAAATACTGGTGTTCTCGAGCCGAGAACAGGGCAATTTTCGAGGATTTGAAGCTTCGAGGCCAAGGACTTCAAAATGTGTCCTCGAGGACTCCACCTTTGTAAACGGAATGCGTCTGTAGAACGGAAAAACAGTTGAAAGCTGAAAACAAAATGTACCCGGCAAAACATTGTGATCAGCTCTTTCTACCGAGTCACTCTCCCCCAAAAGGAATTCAAAAGAGGAAGAACCGGACCTTTGAAATCAGCCTCTAGTGCCTATCAGTGCAGGCCCGCCGCCACGAGGGGGCATTACGGGGCCGTGCTCCCCAAATGACTGCTTTTGTGCGCCAAGCGAGAACTGTGCTCCGAAGAAATTAACACGCTCGGGGCTACTGGAGTGCAAATCGAGGCCTAAGACTACCAAATTGGTGCTTATCGCCCTAGAATTTGCGAGCAAGAACTGTTTTTCGTAGTTTTTGTGGACTCACACCGGATTTCATGAAACTTTGGGGACGAAGACCTTTTTTTTTGGTCTTCGCTTTTGGATTCGTGGAAAATCGCAAAATTTTGAGATGGAAATCAGAGTTTGTGAAAATTTTTGAACTGAAGACCTTTTTTTTTACGTCTTCACCTTTTTCGTTTGATCCACACTGTTAAATTTACGTAAATAAACTTCTCGTGCTCCCCCAAAATTCATTTCTGCCCCCCTAGTCACGCTATCCTGACGCCGGGCCGGCATCAAAGGCCTGTAAGTTAATTTTTGTAATTTTGTTGTATTCACAAAGTTGCTTTGGCCAGGAGACAGCAAAGAAACCTTTTGGTCTTCGAGTTAAGCTGCCACGTCTTGTCTACCACACACTGTGGAGTCTTCACGGTGTCCCTTTTTATTGCTGAACGCTAAGCAAGGAATCGAACCCAGATCTAGCTTTTTAGTAAGAGACACTCGATCACTGATTGGCCATACGTTATGTTTTTTTGTGAGGAAGGTAGAAAAACATTCAAGTTTAAATTATCAAAAAGACAATACTACTTCTCGTGATGCATAATCTGACCCAAATTTAACCGAAACAACAAAGAATTGTAATAAATCTGTGATTTCCGTCATCCAATTCAGCATAATATTATGGCCACCCACAGAATACGCTGTTAAGCTATTACACTCGTAAGCGCCGTTTTGTATAGTGTAGACACCCTCGACGTACGAGCGTAAAAAATTTTGAAATTTTGTACGCACAGTGTAGATCGGCCCTTAGAGGTGGAGTCCTCGAGGACACATTTTGAAGTACATGGCCTCAAAGCTCAAAGCTTTGGCCTTGGCCTCGAAGCCTACAAGTCCTCAAAAATGCCCTGTCCTCGGCTCGAGGACCGTGCTATTTTTTGATCGGCTAAAAAGATTTACCAAAAAAATACTAACCCAAACTTCTAGTCTCTCAATTTATTTCTTTTCCTTAATTAAAAACTAATGTTAAGTGATAACCAAAAAGGCATAGTAAACCTTATTTTAATCAACATTGTGAAAGCCCCTAATCGGAGAATGAATGGGCAAAAGGAAATGTGGAATAGTTTTTTTTAGTTCTGCTAATACTTCCAGTGCCGGAGGTACAAACAGCAAAGCATTTAAACCATTGGGAGGTTAACGAGAAATACGGCAGTCCGGACACAACGATTTTGGAGTTGCTAATACTGAAACACGACTGTGCCTATCTGAGTGTAGATTTAGAAGGAAGTATGTCTGCTTGTGTTTGATAGTGAAACGTAATACAGATACAGTTACCAGAGATAGCCTAATACACTGAAATTTTAGTATATCCCTGATTAACAAACAAATGTATCTGGGTAAGGTCAACCCTTACTCTGAAAATACGCGAGTCGCGAGCGAATATTTGGAAGAATTTGTTTTGACGTAAGAAAGAACACCTCTAATCACTGGCAAGCGGTCTGGGGTCATAATGGCATCCGCTGAACGATTTTTGTGTTGAAAATCGCTGCTAAGAATTCCTAATAATAAAGAATCCCAAACTGTATCAGAACACACGCAGCATGAAAAATTATTAAAACACTAGTGTGAAACTAGAATATGACATCGCAAGCGATATTCGGGGACTTTGAAAAAGCATCTAATTATACCCAACTAAAGAACTTCGCAATTGCGTTAAGCGTGTTTAAGGTTGCTGATAGTCAGATCTGAAATATAACACTGCTTTCGAATTTCATAATGTTCCATTAACTTGATCAGGGCCCACATGACAGAAATTTCCTCGTTCGCTTTAATTAACGAGTTTTTTTAAAGGGGCGCTACCAAACGAAATACTCGCTAAACGTATGAGGTCATTTTTGCACGTGCATGTAAAGCCTTGCGAAATCCGTTACGTCATTCTTTCTCAGTTACTTGCTTTGAGCGATTGCGGAAAGCAGTTCGAGTAAAAAAACATCACATTTTCCTCGCCAACTTAAAGAGGATCTTGAAGCGCTCTTTAAGCGTGCGAGAAATCTTTTTGGTTCATAAATTTAATGGCGAAATGTTGAAAACTTCTAACCAAAGCGAATTTTTGCTGAAAATTAATTAAAATCGTCGCCATGTTTGCTATCAGACTGCTAAAAAAAGCGAATTGCATTGAGAACCACTTGCTGTTTCGACTGACAAACAAATGCTGAGTAGTGCCAGTTGACAAAAATTGCAATACACTCCTTTTATAAGAATAATTTTCTAATACACGAGACTCATTTTTGCTGAAAATTTAAGAGCAAATTAAAAACAATGCCAGCCTCGGCAGCAAAAGAAACCAAAAACAAACAAAAAAAATTCAAACTAATCAAAGAAACTAAAATTTGTGCTGATTTAAAACGATAAAATTTTAGTGATTTTGTATTTGCACGCAAAATTGCACTATTCAAGATTATGAAGCTCTGTTGCTCTGCGCAAGCAATTGAGAGTTTTTTTGGCAGTTGTTCAACTTTAAAAAAGCTTGCTTTTTCGCTTTTGCAATTTAACGATGCTGCAAGAGCAAGAAAAAAGCCTTCACTTAAGCAGACAGAGCACTTAGAATTAAAAAGTGTTTCGAACACGCCCGCTAAAATTGACATCGATACTCTCAAAAGTTTTACAAAATCAAGAACAAATGAGACTGATAATCGGCAAAAAACTAAAAACAGCCAGTCTCGACTCAAGATTTACCGGTTCTAAAAAGGAAAAGTGTGCTTCGACTTGCTCACTTTTGAAAAATTTTGAAACCTAAAGACCTAGAGTTACTGCTAACATACGAGTTTACCCACCAACAACCTCAAGGGCGCTTTACGTCATTTAAAAAAATTGTAGTATGGAAAAAGTTGTTCTTATTTCACATTGATCCAAAAATATAATTAACTTCTGTCGTTCATTTCCTAATTATCATCAGTTGAGGAATTTGCTTGCATAGAATAATAACGCATAGGTTATGGTATCTTTTTCCAGACCATAACAATGTAATACATACAACGCTTGAACGAATTATTTTGAAGTAGAAATGCATCTGACGTCACAATGAGGTATTTATTACGTACTAACACAAGTTACGAACATCTCGCAAAGAAATTCGAGCGAACTGTTTTAACGTGTGTTGGACGAGACGGCTTAGAAATGACAGTTTGTCTACAAAGATTTTTTGCTCGTTAGCGCTTTTTAGCGAGCGAGAATGGCCTTTACGAGCTCGCTAGCACGTTCTGTCATGTCCCCCCAGGTTTGTAATTAACGGCTTTCAAAATTTAAATGTCTAGAAAAGATATCCATAGAATGTCAATGAAATTTTTATAACTCTGCTGAGTTCTTGTTTTAACTTTTAAGGAGTTTGTTGGATTTTCACTAAGAGGAGCAATTGCTGAAATTGCGGTTACAAACAAAACCCTCGTAAAAACAAATATTTCGACAGTAAGCTTTTGCTCTGATTAAAACAACAAAAACGAAAGGAATTTGCTTTTAAGCGATTTAATATAGAACAGGCGGATAAAAGTTCGTGACCAGGTTGGATGCTGACCAATTTACCGCAAATATTTATGATAAAATCAATTTACTTTTTTTAGATACGCTTGCATCAAATGTGATTTCAATTTAATTTTAAAGCGTGACTTGGGCAGATTTTGAATTTCAACTGGAATTGAGTTCCAAACTTTGACACCTTGATATTTGATGCTTCGCTAAGTCTATAAAAGGAATATAAGTTCTAAGTTCTATAAAAAGGAATATATAAATTGTTGAGGTTAGAAGAAGATCTTGTTGTATGAGTGTTGACTTGACCTACCTTCGTAAAAATATTAGAGGAGGATTGTAGAACGGTATTATGCATAAATCTATCTACAAATTTGGCAATTTCAAGTACTGTACATATTAGTCGGGAAGCTTTCATCTGTTCAGTTTTGAATAAAATGTGGTAGCCCAATCAAAGTAGTTTCCCCCACCAATTAGTATAACCGCTTTATTTTGCAATACAGTATGTCACGTTTTTCTACGTTGGAAGGAAAAGTTGAACCCAAAGCAACTAGACCGTACAATAAATAAGAATGAACCATAGCATAATATAATTTTAGAAGTGCATTTTGAGGTAAAGTGGTTTTAGTTTAAACAGTATAGCCAAGGACCTAGACAATCTATTCTCAATAACTTCAATATGTTTGCGAAAGTTTGGGTTCAAGTCAAAATTGATTCCTTGATATTTAATACTATTTTCAGATCTAATAACGGTTCCACCAAGTTTAATAAAGAAGTCAGTAACATTTTTGTTCAATTTGTGAGAGATTGCAAGAATATGACATTTTTGTGGATTGATGGTCAGTTTGTTAAATTTTGCACTATTTATTTAAACAAAAAGCTTGAGAGTTTAAATCACTTTGTAGGGCCAACAAATTTGAATTCTTTAACGTAAGGCAGGTGTCCAGGCGCGTAGCCAGAAATTTGCAATGGGGAGCTGTTTTGTGGGTCTGGGGGCGAAGCCCGCAGCCACCGAAGGCTATTTTTTTTTTGGCAAAGCCTCCAGCCGCCGGAGACACGGGGGTCTGGGGGCAGAGCCCCCAGCGCTCGAAAATTTTGCAGTTTTTTGCAAAATAACTTAATTTTAGGGCTATTTTGATTAAAAAATAATGCTTTTAAAACGTGCTTAGAAATTGGCAGTGCAAACATGATTAAACTTGTGGCATAAATGATCTATTTGGGAGGTGGCGAATGGTAAATGTTAGTTCTCTTGTTTAGATGCTGGTAAATCATAAAATCGAATAGTTCAATAAAACTCATACGGAGTAATGTATTTCGTATACAGTTTATAGAGAAAAATAATTGGGGGGGGGGCTAATGAATAGAGATTTGAGAGAAATGATTGGTTATTAACTAATACTGAATAGCCCCCCCCCCCATTCCTTAGTTTATGGTATATTTGTTGATGACACCTATGTTCAGCATCTTTGCACTTGCGATCAAATTGATTGCTTATTTCTTACCATTTTTCAAAGTTTTCATTTATTTGTTGGTTTTATTTTTGACAAATTAGCCCCCTATAAAAATGTGTTTCAAAAGATGTTTTAAATCACTATTTAGTCCACTCCAGTGCACAAAACAGTCTGAAAAGTGCTAAAAACGTAGTGTTTTTCCCATTCTGCATTTTGTTCGACATGCCAATGGGGGGGCTATAGCCCCCCCTGGCTGCGCTACTGCAGGTGTCATCAGCAAAAAGTGTTCGAGAACCCAGGTCAGAATTTCGCAAATCGTTTATATAAACTAAGAAAAGTAAAGGATCAAGCATTGAACCTTGAGGTACGCCGAAGCTATTATGCTGCAGATCTGACTTGACACCATTTATAAAAACAAATTGTTTTCTTTCTAGGAACGATTTTATTAGTTGATGACTTGGACCAGGAATACCATAGTGGTGTAGTTTAGCAAGAAGAATTTGGTGACAAACTGTGTCAAATACATTGTCTAGACCAGAAACTTGATACCATATCCAAAATATCAAACCTACACCCTCTACTAGCCTAGAGCATTATTTTTTTTGAAAAGAATTTTATGTAAGTAAATGTACGAACAGTTCTACTGATTTTTCTCAAAACTTAAGAACTAAATCAAAACAATCCTGTCTAAGCATTTAGCATGGAAAAAGATACGTACACAAAAAAAATCAAGAAACAAAAAATCAAATTCTTATAAATCTATAAGTGATTTTGCAGAGTCTAACTTTACGATGACTTCACATTGAAAGTTTATATTCATTTACTCCACCCAATGTTTTCCAGAACCCTAGGTATAATGTTTCAAGTCAAACAACTATATTTACAAAAACTTATCTGCTTTTTTTGTATATTACGCTCTTTTTAGTTCATTTTAACAGGTTTGAGGTTTAATGGTTTTGCGTGCTTCTGACCTAAAGGCTACCAGCGCGGAAGCCCAGGTAAGAGCCACCAGAAAGGCGATCACTTAAAACAAGCAATGCGATAAAGTTGTCTTCCCACAGGATACGAACCTGCAGTCTTTAGAATACCGGTCCACTGCTCTACCACTTGAGCTAGAGAAGACGTCTCCTTGCCTGCTTAATTTTGGCTATTTAAACCCAGCAACTTGCTTGTTCTATGATTTTAATAATGAGTCAATAATGATGTTTTTGACGTTTGCAGGCCAGATTTTTGATGCTTAATCGTTTTGCGTGCTTCTGGCCTAAAGGCTACCAGCGCGGAAGCCCAGGGAAGAGCCACCAGAACGGCGACTACTTAAAACAAGCATTGCGAAAAACTTTTTTGCATTGCTTGGGAAGACAACTTTTTCGCATTGCTTGTTTCAAGTAGTCGCCGTTCTGGTGGCTCTTTCCTATGTTTCCGCGCTGGTAGCCTTTCGGCCAGAAGCATGCAAAACGATTCAACATCAAAATTCTGGCCTGCAAACGTCAAAAACATCATAATTGACTCATTATTAAAATTACCGAACAAACTTTGAGGTTATTCGCTCTCAAAGTTTAAAGGTCTCAAAAAGATATCAAAATAA
This sequence comes from Trididemnum nubilum, assembly GCA_963965965.1. Classification (NCBI taxonomy): domain Eukaryota; kingdom Metazoa; phylum Chordata; class Ascidiacea; order Aplousobranchia; family Didemnidae; genus Trididemnum; species Trididemnum nubilum. Next base: position 49,195,464 of record OZ014473.1, on the reverse strand, counting down.
TCAAGTAACGTCAATCAAAATGTTCCAAGCAGTTCTTCACTGTATTATGAAATAACATAGATCAATCTTTAGAATTCCTGCGACTTTTGAACAAAAAATATTATTACATCAGCCAAACTTAACACTAACCAGGACAAGAGATATGCAAGCATTTTACAGCTCTTCCTATTCTGAGATCGCCATTTAGCAGTGCGACACAACGGCCAACATAAAGACCTTGTTACGCTAGCAAAAAAAATGTCTAGAAAAGAGATCTCGTAATACCCATCGAGGTACCTGCTGAAAAACTTTTTACAAATAGATTTTTAATGCCTGATTAATGATTGAAATGTCTTCGGTTGCAACCAGGTGCCGTTTTTAAGATACACCGCTTTTAATAGAATGCAGATGGCTATTTTAAAATCATACGCTTGAATAATTTTTTACTATTAGTGTTGTCGTCAAATAATCCACAAATTACAACAAGGATATTTTTTATCTTTCTTTAAATGTAAAACTTTAAAATACTATAATTTTAAATTAATAATTAATCTAGGGTTAGTTTTTTGATAAAAAGTTTGCATATTTAGCGTTGTAGCTTGAATTTTTGTGTGTTGAATTCTAAAGCATAGAAACATGCTTTGAAGTCACGTAACCGTCGTCGCTTGGCAGCAAATTGCTACAAATGCAAAACTTCAAAATAATTTTTCAAGATTGAATACCCGTAACCCTAAGAATTAATAAGGAAATTATTTCTCGTTAAAAGTCGAAAAACAATTGAAGTGCCTCATGACTTACACCACATGTCTGTTATGATAATAGCCTACCCACAAAAAGCAGCCTAATACAATAACTGCTTTGTGAAATACCGATAGGCTTTCACTCCTCGAAACTAACTAGCATAGCCCTAGCTGGTTGGCTTATCAACAGAGGTTGAGTCGAGGACACAAGGCTCGAGGCCAAGGCCAAGGACACAAAAAAAGTCCAAGGCCAAGGACAGGAATGCTCGAGGCCAAGGTCAAGGACCAAGGACACAGATGCAAGTGTTTTCCTAAGAAAAAAGGTCCTTAAAAAAAATTTTCCGTCGATCTTCAAAAAAAATGGTCTAGAAAAACATCTTTCAGCCGATCTACAAAATTTTTACCACTCAAAAAATAGTGTTGTCCTCGAGTCGAGGACAGGACAATTTTCGAGGACTTGAGGCTTCGGGGCCAATGCCAAGCAGAGGTGGAGTCGAGGACACAAGGCTCGAGGCCAAGGCCAAGGACAGCCTTTCCGAGGACAGAACCTCTCGAGGCCGAGGACAGGAATGCTCGAGGCCGAGGCCAAGGACCAAGGGCACAGGCGCAAGCGTTCTCCAAAAAAAAAAACGTCTTCAAAAATTTTTTTCAGGCGATCTCGAATCCATTGGCGTACACAGAATTTTGATTGGGGGAGGCCTAAACCACAAATCACATGAAATGACGTCATCAAAATTTTTCCAAAGAAAAACTTTTTGTGGGACAAAGATATCGCAGAATGGAAGATCTGAAATCGTTGCCTGTTTGCACGTAACCAGGATTTTGCTAAGGAAGAGAGGGCTTAAACTGATAGTTAAAAAAAGTAAATATCTAACTTTGGAAACGTGTTGAGAAAATTAGTGTAACTCAAAGGTGTTACAGACGGGAGGTTGGGGGCGGGGCCCCCAGCCGCCAGAGGCTTTGGGAATCTGGGGGCAAAGCCCCCAGCCGTTGTGCGATTTTTTGTAAGTTTTTGGAAAAAAAAGCTATTTTAATGCCATTGGATCACATTTCGTTAATGTTCAGAGCCATTTGAAAGCATTAGATTTTTGACACTTGAAAGCCAATTGAAAAAATCAAATTGCTTAATCCTTCTTTTACTTGCAATTTAAATCCAAAACACGTTTAACATCTTGCATTTTTGAGTTAAATTTGAATTGTAATTGATTTGGTCCAGAAAGGGGAAAATAAGGTGCATTGTCTCTTGCATCATTTTAGCAGTGAATAATAATCCACTCAAAGATTTTCCTGAGAGATTTTGTTTTGTCACGAAAATAACCAATTATAGGAGTACAAGTTCGCCTGGGGGTTCAGGCCCCCTCAAATGAAGTTCAATGATTCGTTCAATCAGCATTTATCATGGTTAATTTTTTTTAATTATTTTGTGCGAAAAACCGGCAAGGTTGGAAGTAAAATACTGAATTGCTTTTGAAAAATGGTACAATAGATGGTTACGTCAACTAACGTTGTTATAGCCGGGCCGGATTTACATCGCGCTAGACCCTTGGCACTTTGGAGATTTTCGCAACATCTTTCTGCCAAATGTAGGTGAAGACCAAAAAAAATTTTACGATTTCAGCTCGGGGCCCCTAGCTGGTACTGCGTCATATTATGGTAAATCCGGCACTGATTAATGCATTACGTTCACAAAAAGGGTAGATGTGGACCTGAGATAGCAACTTTTAGGACAAAAACTCTCCGTTTTCTCCGGGTTATACGTTTAAATTGGCTGGCAAAAATTGAATTGAGGGAACCCGGCGTCCCTGGTCTTCAATATTGTTAACTAGTTATACTGTTGTCAACGAAAAATGCTAAAAAGAAACTAAATAAACAATAGGCTTTTTTGTCACAGTTTTGTCATTGGTGAAATTTCAATTGAGGGGGGGACCCTGCCCCCCTCCCCTTGCCTACGCCTATGCTCCAAGTGAGAAAAACAAAAAAGGTTTTCGCAAATTTTCCGCGAGGTTTCTTGGCGTTTTCCAACGAAATTTCAACTGTTCAAAAAATAGTGCTGTCCTCGAGCCGAGGACAGGCCAATTTTCGAGAACTTGAGGCTTCGAGGCCAAGGCCAAGGACTTGAAAATGTGTCCTCGAGGACGTCCTCGAGGACTCCACCTATGCTTATCAACTCTCAAATGTCTGTTCTGCCACACTTAAGCACTTGAAACAATCACCTTGGTTAAACCAACAAATAACCCAAAATAAGAGATGACTCTCATGAAATTGCTGAAAAGGAGCACAATTTAATTAAGCCTTATTTGGCAATATTTGCGAAAGTGTAATGCTTTATGTTGAAACTTTGCAGTAAACTACTGTAGTCTTAAACATTGATTAGCTGAATAATTTATTAGAATTGAAGATGTGCTTTGGTTTGATCGGAATAAACTTAACGGACTGATGACTGGTATACCCATAGCTACCGATTGCCGTAGGCTATCGATATTCCTCGAAGCTTATCGGTATTCTTTGAAGCAGTTATTGTATTAGGCTGCTTTTTGCGGGTAGGCTATCACCATAACAAACACGTGGTGTAATTCATAAGGTAGTTCGTTTATTTTTCAACCCTTGCAAGAAACAATTTCTTCGTCAATGGTTACCGGTATTTTATCTTGAAAAATTGTTTTGAAATTTTGCATTCGTAGCGATCAGCTGCCAAGTGATGACGGTCACGTGACTTCAAAGCATGTTTCCATGTTTTAGAATTCAACACACAAAAATTCAAGCTAAAACACTAAATATGCAAACTTTTAGCAAAAAACTTATCCATGATTAATTAGGCTATTTAGTTTAAATGCATCCTGTTTTAAATTTTTACATTCAAAGAAAGATAAAAAATATCCTTGTTGTAATTTTGGATTATTTAATCGCAACAATTATAGTAAAAAATTATTCAAGCGTATGATTTTAAAATATTCATTTGCATTTTATTAAAAGCGGTGTATCTAAAAAACGGCTTCTGGTTGCAACTAAAGACATTTCAATCATTAATCAGGCATTAAAAATCGATTTGTAAAAAATTTTTCAAGAGTTATCTCGATGGGTATCATGAGACAACACAACTCTGGACAGGGTAACAAGGCCAAATATTGGATATTGTTTAAAATAGTAAAATTTTAAACGTTTCGGACTTGGCTATGTCCATCATCAGTAAAAAGTAAAATCATATTCAAATAGAGTCTAACTTTTTACTGATGGTCGACATAGCCAAATCCGAACCATTTAAAAATTTAACTATTTCAAATAACGGTTTGTTTTTAATCAAATCTAATATTGGATATTGTACAGTATATTGTATTTTATCTGTGACAGCAACTTTCACATTACGTAATTTTGGTTAACTTGCTTTTGTTTTCTTGAGAAAATTTACCTTGATATTACTCCTAATTTGGTTACTCCTAATTGCACTTTTTGTTGGAAAATTTGGATACCCGCTGCTTATTACGTGGTGTTTCGTATTTTAGGATGTGTCATAGTTTTTGATAAGTTAGGATTTTCATTTTACGTGTTTTCGAGCGCAAACATATCTCAACGCTAAGTTAAGAAGTTTTGGTCGTTTTCTTCTTACTTTTCTCCGAACTTGGATATATGCTAGGTGACTTACTGCTGGATTAGGATTTTTGGTGCTTATTCACAGCGTTTGCTAACTTGTTTTTCCGGAAACCTTTTGTTTCTCCTCTTGTACCGTCACGAAATTGACCACGTGCCTTTGGTCTATATATACTCCCGCGTATTCCCTTTGGATCTCAGTGCTAAACTGTTAGTAGAGGTGAACTAGAGTGCTGAACTGGAGTGTTGGACTAAAGAGTTAAATTATCGTTCGCTTGTGCATGACAGCGTTGGTCTGCACCGCAGGTTGAGCTAGTTTATGTTCTGAAATTGCTGCACTGGCAGTTTTATCCGAAGAAGTTTGGTGCTGTTCGATTCGCTGATTATCGAAGAGCGGCTTCCAAGTCAAAAAGGACGTGGAGCCACATCACGAGAAGTTGTGAATTGGGTCAAAAAAGTCGATTGCGTCACATTCATTCGCGAAGATAGAAGGTTGGTTGTCCTCGCGTTTTGGAACCAGCTAAGAATCGCTCACCGCTCATCGATTACCACTCATCACATATAAATCATCGCTGTGTGAAGGAAGCGTAGCACCCTCGTAGTTAGATCAACACCAGCTACAGTTCTCACTCAATCAAGAACTTTGGTCGATTTCCGCCCGTTTCATTGCCAGAAACTATGTTGAACTTCGGCCGTGGTTGGTTGAAGGAAGATATTTTCTTTGACTCCTTTTCCTTAGGGTAATATCTCTCATTTTTCGTAACTCTTTAAAATATACTTTTGTGATTCATAGTTTTGGGGTTTATAGTTGAATTCATAAATAGTAGGATATTTGTTGGGTTTAATTAGTTATTGCCATTTGAGATTTTATGTGTAGGCTCATGATATTGGTGTAGGACTAGAATTTGCTTTGATTGAACTTGTGCCTTTTTTAATTTGCTTTTGCTGCAAACGATTTACTAAGCTGTTGTGATTTTGACGTAATTCATTTGTTTTCTTAAGCTTAATAGATTTCTTTGATTGATTTAACTTAGCTGTGCGTCGTGTTTTTTTGAGCAGAGCGCATTTTTTTGATATTAGTTACCACCCCCCCCCCCCCCCCCCCCGTGAGGGGAGTGGTGGCAAAATCAATTTTTGAATGGATCAAGTTCGGGCGTTAGTTTTTTTTGTTATCATTCGATGTTTAAGAGACTAATATCTTGATATGGTTTGGGGGGTACCTCCCTTTCTGGAACCCCCATATGGACTCCCCACAAAATCAATTTTCATTATTTAGTTTGCGTCGGTCTTTCAAAAAACTTGCTCCTCAGCAAGCTCTCATCTAGTTGAATTTGAATTTAGTGTTTTCAAAGTCATTGAATTGAATTTGAATTTAGATTTTGCGAAGTCAATCAATTCTAATTTAGTGTTTTCAAAGTCAATGAATTTGAATTTATTGTTTTCAAAGTCAATGAATTTGAATTTGAAATTTGAATCTAGATTTAGCAAAATCAATGAATTTAGTTTTTTCAAAGTTCATGAACTTGGATTTAAAATTTTTTTAAAAAATGAGTGGACCCCAACCCTGGTTATACTTCCCTTACCTTTTCGATAAACTGTGCTATCGGTCTAACTCGCGATATAGTTTAATGTTCTATGCTTTGATAGGGCTTCACTTCTTTTTTTGAATTGAGTGATCTTTTTAGGAGTGGTTTAACTATTTATCTTCAACCGCGCTTAGTCAAACTTTAGATCACTCACTGTGAGACGAAACAGAGAGCGATTTGTTGTTTGTGGTGTAGTTTTGACGTAAGCACATATGAGATTAGGCCAGGAATGCCCAAACTTTTTGTGAAACGGGCCGCAGTGAAAACGGTTTTTAGGGAGATTTGATGCAAAACCTGGCGGAAGTTACGTGAAAACCAAAAAAAAGTCTTTACCATATTTTGATGTGGTTTTTGATTTGGCTTCTTGAACAATTTCTTGCTTTTTGCCAACGTGGCAAATTACCTCAATGCATACTCGGAGAATGTAAAACTTTAATAATTACGACTGTAGTCTTTCGCATCTCCTCGTCACTTAACCTTTTTACATGAGGTTTTGCAATAGCGTTGATGAAAATTTTCAACTCTATTTCACCATAAATATTGGTTATTGCATCACAGAAAGTTGCATCACGAATAGTATTACCTTATAAAAGTATTCATAACAACCGTGATATTTTTTTGACAAAATGAGGTTGATTTTTTTCATGAACACCATTGCAAAGCGTCATGTAAAAAGGTTGTGTGTGCTAGTTGCTTTTTACCTTCTTATATATTGCATAAAAAATGTGACAATAAAATATGAGAACTGGCTTCTAAGATTATTTAATGCAAAACCTGGCGGAAATTACGTGAAGACCACCAAAGAAAGGTCTTCAGGTGCGTTTAGACTGGACGCGAAGCAACGCGAAGCGACGCGAAACAACCAAAATTTGACGTCATCGACAGCTCGCGAAAGGTTGCAACCGGTCGCAACCTTCGCGAGCAGTTGCGCAACATCGCTTGCTTGCAGGCTGTAGTAAGATAACCTACTAAATCACTGATCGGATTTTCACGATCGCAGTTTGTTAGAAAATAATGTAAACAGTATATTTGTATGGTTTAGCGCCTGTTTATCAGTACAAAGAGTAGGTTGTTGGCAAAGTTAGATTCGCGATAGCCCTAGGCTAGCCAAGTTAATTTGGATCTAGACAGCTAAGGCTGTAAATCCTAGAGTGATTTTCATAGCTATGCTGGATCTCAGAGCTTCAGTATAATGAATACACCAAAGCAGTAGGTCTAGCCCCACGACATCTAGCTTTTAAAACAAAACTTTTTATTCTGTGCAGCATGGCAGAAGTTATTGTATCAGTGCAGTGGTTCTTTTGGCTGAGCAGCTTTTGCTTTTTTGTTTTAAAGTAAACTTAAACTAACATGGTGTTGTTGTTTTTTCAGAATATAAAATAACCCACCAACAGGCTAGTTTTGAATGTGTTGATAATGTTTTTACCCATTGTTTGTTAGCTTGTTGTTTTAAAAGTAACCAAAATTGAACAATTCCTTGAATACTGGAAAACTCGCAAAAGTTTTTTCACTGTCTAGCCTACTTGACCAAGCCAACTTGGTGAATAAAAGTGTATTTAGAATTGGTTTCAAGCTACACTGCTACATACAAGAGCTAGATAGATACAAAAAATCGAAAAATTCCTATGAACTTTTGGATTGGCCTAATTAGTAGTCACTTCTTTGAATAGCTACAAACATGGAATTTTTTCTTCTGAATGTCCTCTCAAGTCTTCTTATTTCTGAAGGTTTGTGACCGTGATCAAGTTGAACTGGAAGCATTGGTTTTGGACTACCCCAAGTTTTATAATCATGAATATTGTAGTCTGGTAGTGATTTTTCACTCCAGTTCTATGTGATGAAAATAGAAGTGTCAAGTGTGTTAAATATTCATTTACTGTGTCTTTGTGTAATATCTGAATTTAGTTGTTTGTGAATTTCAAAACATTTTTACTGCCTTTTAAAATTTTAAATGCTTTACATGGTGAATAAAGTAACAAAGTAAACTATTTTAGGTCTGAAGTTCGATCATTACAATTACAGTCAGTGTATTTAGATGAACTAGAAAGCCAATACATATCTAACCAGTAGAAAGTGAGTTCTATTTTTTTGCTGAGGTTACTATTATTGGTAGAGAAGTACCCGCCAAGCAAGTTCATTAGTATTGTTCTATTGACATTAGTCACCACTAAACAAAAAACTTGCTACAGCATTTATAATAATAATAATTGGACAGGGAAGGAAGCGTCAGTTACATGAAAATGTGAGAACTAACAACACTTTTATTCAGATGCTTGAGTAACAATTTTCACATAAAAAAATCTAAATGTTTTTTATCAGGGACATAACCAAAAACTTGCTAAGAAGAGGGGGCTTGACCTTACAGCTATAAGTTTGTTTGTATCTTACAAACGGTGGTTTGGAGCGAAGCCCTTTGAGGTAAACGCAACCGTCGCAACGTAGCCTACTGGTACCGCAAGAAAATGCAAACTAATAAAATGCTCTCAAAAACATTTAACTTTGCACTAAACATCGATACGCGCTCCGCTAGCGAGTAAAACACCGAACTTAGTTTTAGAAGCTGACTTTTCCTCAAAGCAACTGCTGGTATTACTGTGCTAAATTCTTGTCCTTCGATGATAGTGTCAAATCAAGCAAAAATTGCAATGTTTTTTTGCTTTCTCCAGCAAATCAACACAGCAATCCATTGCACAATAAGCAAAAATTCCACTACAGAACTGATGACAAATCCAGCTTTCAGTTTCACTCATAGCGTTAACATTGGGAGTCTTCATAAACAGCACTAAATAGCAAATACAAACAACTGTTTAAGCTTACTACAGGCATCATAACATGCTTGCCTGAAAAAGAAACATCACATCAAAAAAACATAGTTTATGCTTTAAATGCACCTGTAGACTAGCCTATTGGTCTACACGCTACAAGATACCGGTTGATCTACCACTACCATAATTAGACATGGGTGGTGAAAGCGTTTAAGGATTTGTTAACTGAGTAAACACCTAAAGAGAACTTTTGACATCTGCTTCCAGCTTTTTGCGTTTAGGCTATGTGTGAATTCACACAATTCTAATATTGCCTTGCATTTTTTTTACATGGTGACAGTGAGTTTTGTGTATACACTGTACAAAGTGTCCATATCTTCGCAACACTTTGTTTTAATTTTGCGTAAAATTTTTTATCATAGAAAGTAGCAGACTGAGAAAATCTAAAAGCTGCTTTTTTAACCTTAACTTGGTGAGGTGGCAGTAGACTTAGATGACCTTTCGGTCCTTCGCTGTCTCCTCACCAAGTGACTAAGTATCGCTTTGACTCTGCAAGTTTGTGTGTTTGGTTTTAAAGGAATTGCATATTTTGATGCATTGGTGATAGACCCAGAGGAAGTTGCAGTTTTTTCTTGTGATATGACGTCACTTGGTAAATAAATAAATATGATGAAGATGATGATGATGTTTCTGCATTAAAACCCAGAACTGTCATCGTCAAAACAGATTAAGGCAAGTTTTCAGTGGAAGGATCTAAACAAATCATTGATAGCTAGTAAATAGGCTAAGTACTACTACGTTTTTGAAGAAATGACTAGTCTTTTTATTTCCAAATTCGATCTACTGTACTTCGTTTTTTACTTAAACTTTACAAACTTTTTTCTCAAGATTGTTTTGTTACCTGAGCTATTAGTCTAGACTCTTCTTCACGGTTATTGCGTCATAACATAATATAAACTCAATCTTCGTTTTACCGGTAATTCCAGCGCTCTATGACGAAACAGAACCTGTGATTACTATAATAGCGCTTCAATAATAAAGTACGCAAAGCTTTCTGCTCATTGAATACATTTTAAAAGTAAGTTATTAAAATTAGCCTATGAAGCGACCAGTCGCGAAGATTAGCAACCACTCGCGAAGACTTGCGAAGATTGGCAACCTTCGCGAGTGACGTAATTGCCCACTCGCGAAGGTTGGCGAAGGTCGCCAACCTTCGCTTCGCGTTGCTTCGCGTCCAGTCTAAACGCATCTTTCATCGTATTTTGGTAATTTTTGATTTGACTAATTTTTTAAATGGCTTAAACCAGTAAGATGTTTTTTGAGACTAATTACTGCGAGGTTGATAATTATATTTTGATGTTATTTGGGATTCCAACCTCTTTGGTACCCCTCAAATATTTGAATTGCTTTCTTAATGGAGAATTAAAAAGCCGTTTGAAGATCACATTATTCGACATGCATCGGTCGTTCTCTGGGCTTGCAGGCTTGCACGCTCCCATCTAGTTTTCAGTCATATATTGAGTTTAAGAGCAGCCTATCTTTAAAATAAATCTCACAAGAATTTCTAAGATCTTTTTTGAATAAAAAATAAAATAACCGAACATCAAAAACTTACCTGCAATCTTGAAGCCAAAATTGCTCTAGGGTCTCGGATGAGATGAACCACCTTTATGTCGATACTCGCTTTTAGGTTTTCCAAAACATTTTGCATGTTTGAGAATTCGCACATTCTTATCACCTTGTAAGCAACAATCGGCGAAGCGCGGCAGGTCGTGGAAAGAATTTCGCTTTTTAATGGAAATCTGCACTCCTCTAGCGAATGCTTTGCCAAGCATTTTCCTTTGTATTTCATCAAAAGTCTTTCATGTCTTTCGCTGAAGCACAAGTTGTGAGGAAGGCACATTGCAAACATATCCGAGTGGTTGGTGACTCGGAAGGCATGCTGGTATTGCGTATTTAGATGTTCAAACTCACATTGCAAAAGGTGATGTAAACAACTGATTCTCTCTTCCTGCAAAACGTCACAGCTTCTGGTGAAAGGAAACAATGGCTCAAACAAATAAAAGATGCGAGGATTTTCATAAAAAAGATGGCCAGCAAACGACGTACCAGAACGCTTGTTTGAGAGCAATAATATCACTTTTCTACGGAAAGTGTTTGTTGCGTTTATAACCTGTCCCTTTGCGTATCCAACCAGTTTGTTTGTGTTTTCCATCACTTCCGCATGGTTGCTTGCCAAGTTTGTTTGCTGTTTTCTGTAAACAGATATTTTTGATTTTTTCACCAAAATCATGTATAGAAGCAGCGTGAAAATCAGACTTAAACACGCAAAGCATTTCACCTGTTTTTTGCTGATCCAAATAACTTTGATGTCTGGAATATTTATCTGCCACCTTGAGCTCATGCTTTGACAAACAACCTGAGCATGTGGTTATATCGATAACTTGCAATTCCGCTTCTGTGCGGTAAATTGCTTCAGGCGTTTTTGTTTAATTGCGACAATCACTAGAACCAAATTACGAAGTGTAGAGAAGAGTTGTTGTGTTGTAGTTAATTTTACCAAAAATCTTTATGCGAGAATGAATAGAGCGCTATTCTATTTTCAAATTTCGCTCTTATCATTTACGTTAAAGGATCTAGTTCACTGAAAATCAAAATTAACGATAAAGCCGGTTTACACTTTGAGCGTAAAGCTTGAGCAAACGAGCATATTTTTAGTTTATTTTGAAGAGAAATTCGGTACGCCTGACGTGTTGTTATCATATAATTGACAGTTGTATATATTTGCCTTTCTGTTTATGTTTTGTGTTTCAGCAAATCTTTTTTGTGGAATTCTTTGCTTCAATGTTTTTTGAAATTCATGTGGAGTTACCTTTTTTTTTTGGAAGGGGGGGGGGGGGGTTGGAAGGTGGGAGTGGGGGTTTGAGCCTGAAACATGTAGCCTAGTATACAGTAACGAGTGAAGCCATGGATCTATTTTACAGGCCAAGCTTTGTGCATGTGTTTTTTTTGGTTTTGGTGCTTTGCTATACTAGTAAATATATTTTTTATTCTTTTGAATAAGCTGCTTGGATTAGTAAAGTAACAACGCAGCGTCATTTTAAATTTTATAACGATTCAAAAATACGCTTTTTGAAGTTCACACTTTTTGAAGTTCTTTTGAAGAGGACACATTTTGAAGTTCTTGACCTTGGCCTCGGAGCCTACAAGTCCTCAAAAATGTCCTGTCCTCTGCTCCAGGACAGTATAATTTTTCGATTGGTTAAAAAGGAAACTAACCAAACAAAAGACAACTTGAACCTCTAGTCTGTCAATTCGTTTCCTTTCCTTGCTAGAAAAATATTACAATGTGATAGCCGATAAAGCCAAGTCGTACTGAAACGCATTTTAAATAGCATTGTGTGAAAGCTTTAATCGGAGTATGAGGGGCAAAAACCTTTATAAAAATTTTTTTTTTATTTCTGCTAATACTTTCGATGCAGGCGGTACAAACTGCAAAGCACTAAAACCAACCATAATCATAACAAGGAATCCGGGGGTCCAGATCAACAATTTTGAGTTGCTAATGCTAAAACAAGACCGAGACTAATCTGCGTGTGAATTTAGAAGAAAGAATGTGTGTGATAATGACACGTAATACTGTATTACCAGTGAGGGCTTATTGATATTTTACTCAGTGCCTTCTCTATGACGGGTGCTTGTACCCCCCATTTGGGTTTATGCCTAACTCAAAATACTTTTTTGGAACATCACGAAACGACAAGACAATAGACATTAATGGAAAAAGAAATCATAACGTTTAAACATAATTCTCGTTTGCCGTTTTCTCGTTTCTTTGCGAAATTGCTGGTCACCAACTGCTCTACGATTCATCAATGTGACAACGCAGTAATTCGTCTTATTAACACGCCTTTAGAGATGTGTCGCGAAATACGGATGTAAGCCTAGCGAATCGTTACCGTACTTCGTGAGTGATTATGGCCTGAAACAATACGTGAAAGCATTTTTTAAACACCATCTGTTTTTAGTTTCATAGAGCACACTCAAAATTTTTTAGGTCGCAGTCAGTTGTGGAACCAGAAGAAAGTGGCTAAGGGGCTGATCCGAAATTTAACCTCAAAATACAAGCATTTAAATATGTTTTGGACTTGACCTGAAGAACGAGGGGCTAAAGGGCTATGCAATTAAATTCTTTCAATGACTTACGAATTTTAGCAATTTACATCAGTTATTCATGTGGCTTCAAAAACGTGCAATATGTGATTGAAATGGCTTTAAAATTGCTACTGTTTGCCTCAACATCACAAAAATTGCCTAATGGCTGGGGGCTCTGCCCCCAGGCCCCCGTCTGTGACACACTTGAGTTCCATCAGTTTGTTCAGCTGATGGAACTAAATTAAACAATTTTTGCGCAAAAAAATTTACTTTTGTTTCAAGCCTCTTCTCTCTTAGCAAAATCGTGGTTGCGCTTCACTGCTGCAGAAAGATTTTTCAAGCGATGATATGGGCCGCAGATGAAATAAACTAAGAAATGCAGCCAGTCTTATGTCTTTTTTTTAGACATGAATACAAAATTTTTAAAACAGCGCAAAATTTGTGGCCGTACAATATTAGCTTTTATGTGCAAAAGTTCAGTCTATTTTAGCGCCCCCCCCCCACTTTCGGCTAGTGCCTTCTCACTTCGTTTGCTCTGACGACGGCACTGCTTATACTACAGTAAATAGTTATGTTAATATACCTCGATATAACTTACACAAAGGATCTTGAGAACGAAACTTGTTTTGAAAATACGCGAGGGTGAAAAAATTCTTTTGAAACAAGAAAGAACACAACTCTAATCACTGGCAAGTAATCTGGGGGGCAAATCATATCCACTGAAAGCATTGTGTGTTGGAAATCGCCGATAGAAATCCCAAATAACAAACTATTAGATCACAAAAAATGCTTCACGAAGAATTATTAAGAAATCAAATGTGAAGTTAAATATAACTAAATTATAATAAACTTGTGCGAATGCTTGGAGAGATGCGTGCTGCACTTAATAAATTTTTTACTCCATGTCATTATAAAATGGGAGGCGAAGCTTCCGCGAAAAATTTGGGCATTTTAGGAAAAAATTAATGGTTTATTATTTTTCCTTTTTGACAATTGTGGACTCTTTGAAGGGGGGCCAGGGAAAATATTTTCAATGTCTTTTTTTTTAATACGACCCTGCTAGGATCCTCAAGTTATTTTTGAAATTAAATACCTTATGCTAAATTTAACAAAGTGTCTTTTGGTGGCTTAAACGTTCGCGATCATTTATTGATAGGCATTAAATTTGAGAAAGACATCACATACAATGAAATGTAAAGAAAAGATTGGCTTAAAATTAGCGTTGGAAATTTGTGGGAAAACTAATGTTTTTGTTGCTTAGCATTTACGGTATCTTCGTTTTAAATCGCTTGGAAAACCTAAGTGTGTAATCTCCTGCAAAGTCACAAAAAATTGCTCTTTACTCCGAAAAAAAAAAAATTCACTAATATTAATCAACATGGGCATGGGGACATTGCCCTCGTCCCATAACCTCGTTTTTTTAATGCCAAAAGCTTTAGCTCTCAAATACACCCGGTACAGTACCTCAATTCGTTTTAAAACATTAATTTACAGCATTTGCAATGTTTTTTGAATAATAATTTTTTAAAAAATCCGTAAAAAAAAATCGTTAAACAAACAAAATGGTTTCCGTGAAGAAACTACTAAAAAGTGGGAATCCATAATCAGTGGACGTTTGCTACGGGGTCCTAACTGATGAAATTAAGGTATTAAAATTGACCATTTCTACGTTTATAATTTATTCATATTCCCATTCATGGGTAATGGCTTTGTTTCATTGCCACGATACGGCTACGGTACGTAATCAATATCAGCTGCTTACGTGTAAAATTTCAAAATGACATTGATTATTTTTTTAAAAACTACTATTTTCAAATTATCATCAAAAACTTAACGAAATGCAATATCTTAAACATCTTTGAGTTTAAAAATTATGGACAATTTGACAACCATAATTTAGAAAAATTACGTCCTTGGCTTTGGCCTCGACCATTCCTGTCCTTGGCCTTGAGAGGGTCTGTCTTCGATAGGTCGGTCCTTGGCCTTGGAATTTTTTTTGAGTCCATGGCGTCGAACGTTATGTCCTCGACTCCACTTCAGCTTAAGATATAGCATTTTCAATTTTTTTTTCGGTTCAATTATTTATGTGTCCAAACTGAGTATAACAATAAACAATTATAGCTACGCAGTTTAAATAAAAAATTCCGACCGGGGAACTGTAAAGACAACAACGAGGAGTCTTCAAGTCAAACAGCCACCGACTAAAGATTAAATACAAAAAATAAGCAAAAGGTTAAGAATAGATAAAAGTATGTTTAAGAGCTGGTTAGATAACAACCAGGATGAAAAAGGAAGAGAGTGTAACGTTATTAATTGTCGAATAACATTTGTTTACGCAATGATTTCAACTTAGGATAAGAAGGTAGTTTTATGTTTGAGGGTATAGAATTTTGAATTTTAACGCCTTGGTAAAAGGACGATTTTTGTAATTTGGTAGTTTTAGATAAAAAGACATGCAATTGAGAAGAGCTTACTGTACAAGTTAAGTAAAAATGGGAGAATCTTTAATTTTTGATGATAATTTAAAAACAATAGTTTTTTAAAATAAAAATGTCATTTTGAAGTTGTACACGTCAGTAGCTGATGTTGATTATGTATCGTAGCGGTATCATGGTAGTGAAACAAGGCCATATCCCATGAATGGGAATACATCTAAATTATAAACGTATGAATGGTCAATTTTTAGTCCTTAATTTCATCAGTTAGGGCCCGATGCAAATGTCAACTAATTATGGATCTCCACTTGTAAGGTCGTCGGCAGAAAAATTTTCAGGAAAGGGCCAATAAGAATAGAGCCCGTATTAACTACTGAAAATGATAGATTTTTTGAAATTCGGAAAGTTTAGAACAGCCAATGCAAAGATCAGAGCCATTTTATTGGTTTACAATCAGCACTGCAAATTATCTATCACCAGCAAATGCTTTATTGTAGACTGTTTATATTGGCCATTTCACAAAAAAAACAAACTTGCAATGCATTACCCTATACAGAATTATTTTATTTGAAAGCAATAACAATTTTACATCAGCAGTTAGTATATGTAATAAACTTTCGGTAATATGCATAAATTGTTGATAAATAAGTTTTTTTATAGACAAAAGAGTATTATTTTATTCAAAGCCCGCCTCGCAAATAAGTAGTAGTTACGGCAGGGCATGCCATATGATGTAGACTGGACAAGGTCGTCCGCAAAATTGTGGCACTAGAAAAAAAGAAAAAAAGATATTGCGGCGGTAGCAACTCAGTTTTCTTTGACATTTTCTGGCAACGATACTAGACTGTAATCCTCCGCAAAGGAGCCCTCTTGATAAAATTTTGCGGTTTAATCGTTAAAAGGCGTTTTTTAACTTCAAGCGCACTAAACGCGCAGTGTCTATTATTTTCGCTTCCCACAAAATTTTTTTCCCTACATTTTATCAAGTCTAAAAGTGCTTTTAGCCGTATTTGTTGCAACATCTGCATTTAAACAGGAAATAATAATATAGCCAACTAAATTTATGTATCTGCATTAAAACTTTGCAAAGCAACAAGTTTTCAACGAACCGGTATTAATAACATGAAAGATATTACGGCACATTCCGTTTAAAGATAGGCGATGACTTGCGTTCACTTTTTGCTTCAATACTTTTTCTGGTCCAGGCTGATAAAACAAGACCTTCAAGAGAAATTATTTTAAAACTTAGCCTTGCCCAGTCTGCTCCGAAGCTTTTGTAGTAATCAAACATTTGGCCTATCAGAAAAGTTGTAAAACAAATAATTATATACGCTAGTAAAAAAACAAAAATCGTGCGCCTCAAGTCAGTCCAGTTTTCACATAGAAAAGTGGTTGGGTCTATAGTCTATACCCATGCGCAGGCTACCGACGCTTCTAGAGCCCGAGGCGATGTACCCGTTGAACTACCCTCGTGTAGGCCCTGGCAAAACTACCCAATGTTAAAAAGCAGCTCTTAAACGTCATGAGTAAATAAAAATTGAAGTCGTCTATAGTGTGAGAAGCAAAATCGTTTATGACTTTGGTGGTAATTTCTTGCATATTTTCTTTAACTTTGTTTCAGTGGACCCTAATCATACACAGTCCACCATAGCACGATTTTCCCCAGAGGTTAGTCGTAGCCAAGTTTTTACACGCTTCAGCGTGCTGAAAGAGCGCTCCGCAATACAAGTAGTAGATAGCAAAGTTGAAGCAATAAACAATGCAAATCGAACAGCTGGAAAAAAAATACGGAATCAAATTATTATTTCATCTAACGACCTGCTTTTAACATTTTAGAGTTCGTTTGAATCAGAGTTGTAAACGGGCCGACTAGTTTCGGCTCGAAGCCGGCCCGAACCGAAAATATAAGTCCCAACCCCGTCCGAACCCAAAAATTAATTTGAAGCCCTAATCACGCCCGAAAAAACCCGAAAGTTAAGTTAGGTCTGAAAAATTTAGAAATGTTGCCAAGTTAAGACAAAAGCACGTCTCAGGCCCGAAATAAGCCCAAAATTTTTCTCGACTTTAGGCCCGAACCCGATCCAAAAAGCCCGGCCCGAATTACTACTCTGGTTTGAATGCTTCCACAATACACATTTAATACCACATGAGGGCTTCAATGCAAAAATTTTCAATGTTATGGATTTGCTTAGCTTCGGCCTTAAAATCTTCTCTCGACAAAGTAACTGCTCATGTAACTGCTTAAATCATCAGCAAGTGATTAGGCACAAAATTTTAATCGTTATTTATTCTTTCGCTAAACACCAATTCAAATCATTCATAAAGTTAAACGCTTTGTGGGTAGGACCATGACCCCTTTCTAAGCGCAGACCAGGGCACCAAAGAAAAAAGACGATCGGTGATAGTTGAGATGGTTCCGCAATTCGAGGGCTTGTTCAAGGACTCACGGCATCATATGTGAAAATCCAAGGGGGCATGCCCCCTTTCCCCCCTTGCCGACGCCTATGCCCACTTTTTTAGTAGTTTCCTAAACCCAAACCATATTGATAGTGTTTAGTAAAATCATTTCTTTTCATAAAATTTTTAAAAAATTACTGTCTGAAAATATTGCAAATACTGTAAATTTAATTTTTTTAAATGAATTGAGATACCGTACCGGGTATATTGGTAAGCTCATGGTTTTGGTATTGAAAAAATAAGGGGTTCTGGGGCAAAGACAATGCTCTCAAGTTCCCTGTTAAATGGTTTTAGTGATTTTTGTTTGGAAAAAATAGCAATTTTTGTGACTTTAAAGAAGACTATATATTCAGATTTTCAAAGCAATTGAAAACGAAAATACCGTAGATGCTTAGTTAAAAAAGATTTAGTTTTCCGTCAATTTCTAACTCTAACTTTGGGCCAATCCTATCTTTACATTTCAATGTATGTGATGTCTTTCTCACATCTAATGTCCATCAATGATTGATCGCGAACGTTTCGGCCGCCAAAAGACGCTTTGTTAAAGTTGCAATATGGTATTTAATTACAAAAAACTGAGAATCCCAGAAGGGTCGTATTAAGGAGAAAAACATTATAGAGACATTTCCTCCGGGGCCCCTTCAAAGGTTTCACAATTGTACAAACCGAAGGCACAAAACCTAGACGGCAATTACAGCATGCTTGTTGTTAACCTGCCAATTTTTGCTTTGCTTATTTTTTATTTATTTATTTTTTTGAACGGTGCTCGTAGCAGCGCGGTGCTGAAGCGGTGCGAGAATAAGATTTAGCGATCGTGATTAACCAACTGATTATCACGTAAAGCATGCAATAAAGTTTGAAAAAGTGACTAGCATTTCTCGTTCGCATTTCTTTCGCAGTGGAGTAATCCTATAATCATAATAGGGTTGTGTTCTACATTCTACTTAACTTTCGTGATGGTACTGAGCAACTATATTCTAATGCAGCGTAGGGTTCACGCAAGAGTTGAAGAATGTCAGAAGAAACGCTCAATTTTTGTATTGAGTAAAACTAATTAGGCTAGTACTGGTATACCAGTGGTAGCAGTAGCATATTGTTTCAGATATTCTGTAAATTTAGGTAGGAAAACAAGTTGAGATATGACCAGGCCTACGGGCTCTGGCCAACGAGCAATAAATTCTTTTCAGCTGCGCTTTGCGGATAAGTTTTTTACATGGATGTGTGTATTTAACTTATTAACCTGCGTAACTCATTCTCACTGTCTAGTTTAGTGCTTCTACTGAATACCGAACATAGAAAGTTTGTGGGCCTACCTAAAATTTTACTCCAGGGACGTAGCCAGGGGGCAACTCCCCCCCAAAACTTTACTGTGCCCCCCAAATAATTTCAATTATACGTCATTTAACAAAACTTCATTCACTTTGTACCTAAATGCGTTACTTTACCTCCCCCAAAATTTTTTTTGCCCCCCAAATGATTTGGAACAAAATGTCCTAAGTCAGCCAATTGCGAGTAAAACCATGTTGAAATTCCGCGAAGGTGGCAAAATCAGCTCTTCACTCCGTGAAGACCTTTTTTCTTTTTTTGGTCATCACTGAAATTTTGGAGCAAAATCAGCTTTTCATTTCGTGTAGATCTTTTTTCTTTGGTCTTCACTGAAATTCGGGGGCGAAATCAGCTTTTCACTCCGTGAAAACCTTCCTTTATTTATTTTTATTGTTTTGAAAATCATTGCGAAGACATTGCCCCTCCAAAATTTTTGCTTGCCTCCCCGAAAATTTCGTTCTTGCTATGTGCCTGTTTTAGTCGATATGGTTTGGGAACCACGTAGAAAAAGAAAATTCGCTATGGTTTCTTGAAGTGGTTAACTAGCGAAAATTATTACGCACCACGACACCTGTAAGTAACTTTTGGCAAATAAAATATAAAAAGATCAGCCAAGGATCTTTAACTCAGCGATCACGATACGAATGTAGAATTGAAGGTGATTGAGAAATGAGCTCGCGGCCTCGCGCTCTTGGAGTCTTCAACCCTCCACGTCTATGCGTCAGGGCAGACGGTTAGCAACCGTCATCAAACTCCGGTTGCCGCAGTATTGCTTACACTAAAATATGTGCAAAAAAAATTTGCTTTCGAAATTATCTGCTAGAAAAGCAATAAAATACAGTAACTTTCAAAGCAGCCAACGTACGTATAAAAAAAAAACAATGCAGCAGTGCCGGTTACACACCGAAATTTAACCACCTCAACACACTTGGGAGTACCGGTATAAGGATTTGACTTTTAGTGGTGCTGTATCGAAACCAGTAACCACTAAACACCAGCAGTACACAGCGCTCCTGAGAGCCCCCAGTAACCAATGGGCGAAGTGACCAATTGCCCAGGGCCCCGCACGCTTTTGAAGTCTTCTAGGTCAAGCTCCATGCGGAAATCTAGCCCTTTCCAAACTCAAAGACCTATTTTTTTTTTTTTTAGAAACACACTGTTCTGTACCACTGAAATTTGGGTCCCCCTCAATGTTGAAATCAGGCCCGTATCTAGACGGGAGCCAGACCCCCTATGTCAAACTTTTGGCCCCCCCTGTCACATTTAGGCTACTTACTTGCTTCTTTGCTTTCGTTGATTACCAATGATACATTGCTAAAAATGTGCTCGAGCAATCTTTATTATGCTGGACAGTAGTTGTTTGTTAGTACAAAGTGTATTATTACGTAACTAGAAGGCCGGTATCAGCGAAAATGACTCTAATCATTAGGATTATTTAGGACTAGTGTAGTGTTTGGAGAACAGACAAGGCTGATCAGTGATTGAAGATTTGACTGAAAACTAAAAAACTAATTTTTAGCATGATATTAATTACTGCATTACCTACTATTCATACCGACTTATCTCTCTACTCTGCACCCCCTATAAACTACTTGAGCGAGTTATTCTTAGGCGAATTACTCCAATGATTAATCAAATTCATTTTGCCTCCTGAACAAGCCGGCTTTATACGAGGCCGCTCTACTCTAGATCAAGTAGCCCAAATTACTGATGACATCGAGGAATCTTTTGATATGGGACAAGTCACTGGAGCGGTATTTCTGGATCTAACTGCTGCATACGACACAGAATGGCTTACAGGTTTACATCTGAAAATACAAAAAGCTATATCATGCAGAAAAACTACTGATCTCATTGTGAATTTTCTCTATAACCGATCGTTCGTCCTCTTTGCAGGTGGCAAAGCAAGTAAGCCTTATAAACTTAAAGATGGTGTAGCTGAAGGAAGCATCCTAGCCCCCACACTTTACAACGTCTATACCTCAGATTTCCAATCAACTGCTTGCAAAAGGTATATGTATGCTGACGATGTGGCACTAACTTGTTCTGGCAATCAAACCGCGGTGATCGAGCACACCATTTCTAAAGACCTGGACTGCGTGAGCAAATATTATCGAAAATGGCATCTGAAACTTTCAGCAACAAAATCAGTTTGTTCCATTTTTCATCTAAAAAATCATCTTGCTCAGTACCAGTGGCAAGTACACATGTTAGGTAATTCCATTCCCTTTGTTCCTACACCTCGGTCCCTTGGTGTCACTCTCGACCGGTCGTTAACCTTCCGCCAAAATATTGAAAAGTTAAAGAACAAGATGACATCTAGAGTTGCTCTTATAAAACGACTTGCTGGTCTCAACTAGGGTGCATGCTTTGATGTGCTTCGTGTATCTACCCTTTCGCTAGTAGCTGCACCTGCTGAGTACTGCTTCCCTGTTTGGAATCAATCTTCACGTACTAATAAGCTAAATACACCCTTCAATGAAGCCCTGCATACCATCAGTGGATGCATTAAGCCTACACGCATCAGTTTTCTTCCATTTCAAGCTGGCATCGAGTCTCTTGAAAACCGTCGCCTTTACGCGTGTGAGAAATTACTTCGTCGAGCTAATAATGAGGATCATCCTCTCCATCAAATGATGTACTGTTCCCATGAGCTTACAAGGCTTCGCTCTCGACATCCACTAAAAAACCTCGACCTAACAGTTTCTGTAGCAGACAACTCAGTTCCTGAAGATCTGGCTAAGTTTATTCCACATTGGTCAAAAGAGCCTTCTGGTTGCAAACTTCCATGCAAGCAATAGGTCTAGCTCAACAGACTACGCAGCCGATCTGGACGATTTGCCGACGACATGCATCGCTGGGGCCTTTCCAAAACGAGTGCATGTGAATGTGGTTTAGAAGTCCAAACCTACACCCACATCTTACAGGAGTGCTCCATTTGGAAACCACCGTGTCACCTCACTGAAGTAGACAAACTCTTTTGCAAAACTATCTACAAAACTTCAATTTTTGACCTGAGTTTATGTTTTTTTTTTATGTTTTTTCTTTGTTTATACGAATGATGACCTACTATTCACATATAATGTCGAGCAAAGTCAAGCGTTTGGATGAGTCCCAGACATTAATGGTAATCTCCCATTTAAGTAAGCGAAATGTTTCAAGTAAAAGAAGCATCGCACGTCAGTACGAAGTAAAAATTTTTCTGCAAAAGTTGAATCTTCATTTTTCGATCATTTTTTGCGAAGTTTGAAGGGATCGGGATGCGAACCTAAACGTGTGCGAACTTAACTGGTAGATTACTGGTACACTGGTAGCTAGTACAGTAAGTTTGCAGCTGCTGTAAGAGCAAACGACCTCAGCTCGAAAATTTGTTTGTGATGAAGCAAATAATCAATTGCACATAGCAAAAGCGATAGTACAGTGTACGATTATAGTCAGTATAGTTGCAAATGAGCCGGGTATAGTTAGCACATTAAAAAGAGAAATGGAAGCATGTATGGAATTGGCGGGCTCTAACTTCAGTGACGTTTGGATTCCTCACCAACACGGTGGCTTATAAAATAAATGAATGGAAACTCTGTTTCCAATGACTCTGTTGGTTGAGGCCGTAATTATTTTAAAGGCGCAATGTCGCAATATAACTTACTTGCATTACAGTAGTAAAGAATAAAAAAATGTAGCGTTTCAAACGTATGATATTTTACGGTCACCCAAATAAAACAAACAGCTTGGTTTAATCATAGACTGTTATATTCGTTCAATGCTTGCCAAATTAGAGCTTTATTTTCATAGCATAGCAAAACAATCGTCTGGTTAAACCACTAAGAAAGAAAGATGAATAAAATGGGATGACTGTTTTCCCGAAAAATGCAGCCCAAAAAGAATGAGATCTGCTAGATGAGATCGAAAAAATAACGTTTAGATTTTCAACAAAGTGCAGCACGCATTGAGCGTCAATAAGCAGGAAAAGTGAAGAAAAAAAGTATTTTCGATCAAGTGTTATTCGAACTCGTGTAAGGATCCCAAAAGTTTAGATAGATGTTCTAAATTTAAATTGTGCTAGTTTAGATAGATGTAAACTTTTTTAACGTTGATATTTTTGAAAGCTAACGAAAAAATTTTGGTCCCTCCTGCTGAAAAAATGCCCCCCCTGTGCTCAGTTCCTGGTTACGGGCCTGGTTGAAATGCTAGTTGCGCCCCTTGTTCAGTGAATGTGGTTTTGCCCCCAGATCGCTTGCCAGAGATTAGAATTGTTCTTTCTTTTTTCAGAACAATTTTTTGGCGCTCCCGTATTTTTAAAACAAGTTGGCGTTCTCAAAATACGTTTTGTTTTTTATATCGAAGTACACTAACATATTTACTGTAGTACGAGTATAATATCAATACGCCTTCCCTGGTTATACTGCATTACGTTTCATTATCACAGCACAAATACTTTCTTCTGAGTTCACTCGCAGAATAGTCTTGGTCTTGTTTTTGCATTATCAACTCGAAATTGTTTGTGTTTGGCCCCGAATTTCTTGTTATGATTCTGCATGGCTTAGTGCTTTACCGCCTGCGCCGGAAGTATTTTAGCAGAAATAAAAGCAACAATTTTCTTCAATGCTTTTTGCCCCCTTCATTCTCCAATTAGAGCTTTCGCACAATGCCATTTAGAATAAGTTTTAGTATGACTTGGCTTAGTTGGCTATCACATTGTATTTTAGTATGACTATCACATTTTAGTATGGCTTGGCTTAGTTGGCTAGGTGCGCAGAAGAGCGATTCTGTGTACATTGGATTTATAAAAAAAGGATAAAGTTGCTGTTTGTTTGAGAATCGATTTGTTTGAAAGAAATGAATTGGTTTAGTGGATCCGAAGAAGTCCGACTCTTGGATGAGACTGAGAGTAATGATTTAGCTCCTAGACGTGCTGATATCAAGAAAGCACTTTCAAAAACGTAAGTTAAATGTTGTGCACTATTTCGGCAGCTAAAACGGGCCTCATCCACGAAGGAAATTAATGTAATTGAATTAGGATGCTCAGAGGCATGGAATACAGTAACAGATATTCATGAAGAGCTGCTTGAATTCCCCAGTCCAGCTGTGACATTCAAGCTTCTAGCGAAACGATTGGAAGATAAGTTGACGGACATAAGAGCCGAAGCACGAAGAAGTAAAGAAGCATTTTTCTCATCTTCCAAAGTCATCAAGAATAATGAAAAGACTGCCATGATACCACCAACAACATCCAAGACTGAGCCAAAGTTTGTGGATTCTTGGAGGGAATCAGAATCGCAATGTGGCATTGGTAGAAGTGACAAATTTTCTGGTTCTAGTATGGGGACTAGACCTGAAGGAAACTACTATGATCATGAAGCAAGAACTAGTCCTTCCAAGTCTTTCTTGCCACGGTACAATGTGCCTGCTCCTTGTACTATGATGTCAATCGATCCCTGGAGTGGTGGAAGATTTTGGTCTCCATATGATCATCAGCAATTTGCTCCCCCGGGACCAAAGTTGGTCATAAACAATTTTGATGGTGACCCCACAAAGTACCTGGAATTTAAACGTAAGTTTAAACGCCACGTCGAAAATGTTTATTGGAATAATGAGGATCGCATGTCGTTTCCGGAAGGAATGTGCACAGGAAAGGCAAAGGATGTAATGGCTGGATTGTCGTGCCTACCAGACCAGAACCCAGCTTATCAGAAAGCATGGAGTCGTTTGGAAAAGAGATTTGGGGATTCAAGAAAGCTGATGGAAAGGCTACAAGAACGATTGGTAAATGACCCTACCATAAAGGAATGGGATGAAGAGGCCTTAACCAAGCTTGGCGAAGAAATGTATAGGTGTGAAGTCAGTTTTGAATCGTGGGAAAAGACTGGATGTTGAACAATCAAGAGGTTATGCACAAACTCTTCCAGCGTTTGCCTTACAAGATCGAATCAGAGTTTGTACGGATTAGCAATGAAAGCTGTTCAGGTGGCACCTTTCATGAACTACGGGTATTGGTAGAAAAGGCTGCATCTGCTGCAGATAGTCAATACGGAAGGTTAGTTTGTGGCAGCAATATGTCAAATCCAAAGGAAAAGGCTTCAATCCCTGGAAACCGCGGTGGAAAGATTGCGTGTGCTACCCAGCAACCAAACACAATAGTGAAGTCTCGCAACCACTGCAAGGTATGTTCTGAGACCCATCCACTTTGAAAGTGCCCGGAATTGAAGAAAAAATCAATTGAAGAAAAACGGAACATAGTCAAAGTTAACAACCTTTGTTACAACTGTTTGATTTCTGGTCATAGGGTGATGAAACGTGAAAACAGCATTACATGCAGACAGTGTGGACGCAAGCATAATACCATTCTACATGTAGAAGACTCTACTCTAGAAAAGTTTCAAAAGGAAAACAGAGATAAACCATCTGCTTCAACGTGTAATCACTCAGACAAGTTGGATCATGAAGTAGGAACAAGTGGAACATGTTCGGCTGTGGACTCATTGCAACCTCACAAGTCAGGTCAGACATACTTTAAGGTTGTGCCAGTAAAGGTTTGGGGTCCTGACCCTGCGAATGCAGAATATACCTATGGCTTTATAGATGAAGGTTCCAGTGTGAATCTTTGTTCTCAAGATCTTGTTAAACGTTTGGGAGTTCCTATAACAGAGACCATGGTGGAACTACAAACATGTAATGCTGCTTCCATGATAAACGAAAGAATTGACACCTTAGTCATTCAAGGAAGTGGAGAAGAACCAGCATTTGTGGTTAAAGGTGTTTTAGTCATGGATAAGATTGTCGATTTAAGTGACAGCATTCCTACTGAAACTGTTGCAAACGCGTATTCACACTTACAAGATATTGACTTCCCGGAATTGGAAAATCGGAATGTAGAGCTACTTCTTGGAAGCAGTTTTCACCAAGACTTCTTGTTGCAAGAACACACAGTTAGAGCTCCAGGCAAGCCAAGTGGGCTTCACACTGCTTTAGGCTGGGTCAAGTCAAGTCATTTGCTATGTTTGTCTGTAACTAAAATAGTACAGTAACAGAAATCACACACTCAACAATATACTAAATTAATAAACAAGGCTTAAAAAATTAATACCTCTTAAAAATCAGTTTTCACAACAAGGAAGCTGCAAAAAGACCTTATCGGTCATCGAGTCAAGCAGCCACTCAGATGCCAACATATTATAATTTTTGATAATAAGTAGAAGTAATAAAAAATATATGAGAAAGAGTGTGAATTATACTATTAAAATAATTCAACAAGTTAGGTTGCAATCCTAAATTCTAAGACTCGTAAGATTCCTCAAAAAAGTTTTTCAACTTTACCTTAAAGGAAATTGGAGATAGCAAACGTATTGAATGAGGAATGGAATTACAAATTTTGACGCCCTGGTACCTAATGCTATTTTGCAATCTGTTAGATCGAAATCGTGGAATGCATAAAAGATCATTTTGTTGAGTGGTAGATCTTGTTGATCTTTGTGACATTTTGCATGCCTTTTCAAAATATTTGGAAAAGTTATTCGGAAGATGTCGAGGCTTGTGTACAATATTGTACATTAGTTTTGATACTTCAATTTTGTACAAATTGGTCAATTTTAGAATATTAAGTTTGTAGTAAAATGGGGTAGCTCTGTCTTGAAAGGCACCACCCCGTACCAGTTTTACTACTTTATTTTGAAGAGTACTTATTCTCATCAAATAGGTCGGATACGTTGATCTCCAAATAACTATGCCATATAACAAATAAGGGTGGAAAAGTGCATAATATAGTTTTATTAATGCATCTTTAAGAAGAACGAATTTTAGTTTACCAATAATACCGACAGCTTTGGACAAGTTGGTTTCTAAAGATTTTAATGTGATTCTCGAAAGTTAACTTGTAGTCAAGTGTTACCCCCAAATATTTGACAGAGTTAGAAAGGAGAACAGTAGTACCGTTCAGGAGTACATCAAAATCTGTCACTAACTCATTCATTCTTAGGGATATAACGAGGAGTTGACTTTTTGAGGGATTAATTGTTAACTTATTGGATTTGAACCATTCTGAAAGCCTTGTCAGTTCCAAATTTAGCTCAGTTTGGAGATTGCTTAAATCTGAATGATGAACAGTTAAACTGGTGTCGTCCGCAAATAATCTGGGAATAGTCTTAGTTGAATAAGGTAAATCATTCACGTATAATAAAAAAAATAATGGACCTAATGTTGATCCCTGAGGGACACCAAAAGAATTTGTCATTAATGAAGATTGTGTTTTGTTTATAGAGACAAATTGCTTCCTTAGTAAAAAAGATTTTAATAATTTAAGGGTCTGGCCACGTATGCCAATGGTTCATATATGGCAAAGATGAAGAAGATCAATCATTCTCTGTACCACCTCAATTTGTGGTCAACTTTGTGAACACAAGAACTGAAACCAAGCTATCATGTCAAGAGTTGCTTAAGATTATGAACCACGATTTTCAAGATGTGGAAATGGATGTTGGCAAAATAGCAATGTCTCAAGAGGATAAGCAAGCTGTATCAATTATGGAAAGTACTGTGACCAAAATATGCAAACACTCTTCAGTTGGTTTGGTTTGAAAGCTCTTCAGTTGGTTTGCTTTGGAAGCAAAATCCTCCAAAGTTACAACATAATCGACCTTTGGCTGTAAAGAGAATGGAGGGATTGAGAATGAAGTTTAAAAAGGATCCTTCTCTATTTGACAAATATTCTGCAAAGATGAATTAATATATTAGCAATGGATATGCTGTTCAAATACCTGAAGAGCCGCTTCAAGTTAATGAGAAGACCAACTACATTCCTCATCATTGTACCTCTGTTCTAACCAAGTTTAGAGTAGTTTTTGATTGCAGCGCTAGGTATAAAGGCATGTGCCTCAATGACTTGCTGTTAGGTGTAACAGATTTGACTAATAATCTGGTTGGTGTGTTACGTAGGTTTAAGCAGTATCCTATTGCTTTTGTAGCTGACATAAAACAGATGTTTTCACAGGTTTTTGTAAACGAAAGTGATAGTGACGCTTTACGTTTTTTATGGTTTACAGGAAATGATTTTTCTCAACCTGTAATTAAATACTAAATACAGACTCACGTGTTTGGAGCGAAGTGTTCCCCATGCTGTGCAGCGTTTGCACTACGTCGGACGGCTACAGACAATGCTGTAGGAGTGGATGATGATACCGTGAGAACTTTCATGCGTAAGATCTACGTCGATGACCTATGCAAGTCGTGTGCAACTACAATAGACGCAAAGCGTATTCATGAGCCAGTTGAGGAACTTATTGGTAAGCGATGGTTTTCATTTGACTAAGTTTGTGTCTAATACTAGAGAAGTGTTGGCTTATATGCCATCCGAAAGTCTTGCATCTTCAGTGGAGCTTGGTAATGGTAGATTACCCCCTCACAAGACATTAGATGTGTTCTGGGACGCTGAGACGGACACCTCAAACGTGCATGTGGATATTAAACAGAAACCTCACTCTCGGCGAGGACTGTTGTCGATGATCAGTCAGACGTATGACCCGCTCGGAATCATGCAGCCGTTCTTGCTTCCTGCTCGGTTGCTCTTGCAGGAAGCATGTCGTGCTGAACTGGGTTGGGACGAACCTCTAGACCAGTTACCTGGGATAGAGCCAAATCGGGGTGCTTGGTTTGCGCAATTGTCTCATCGTGAGAGTATTAGCATGAAACGTAACTTTGTGACTCATGAAAAAGGTTACCTCGTTTGGTGCGAATTGCATACCTTTGTTGATTCTTCGACTGCGGGCTATGGAGCTTGCTCAAATTTACGCTGTGTTTATAGTGATGGCTCTATCGAAATTAGTTTTGCTATGGGGAAATCAAGAGTCACACCCCTAAGCCTATGAGCTTGCCAAGGTTAGAACTTGTCGCTGCAGTGCGTGGTGCAAAATTGGGTACAAAAATTTGTAATGAACTTGATGTGCATGTAAATCGTGTCTATCATTGGACGGATGCTGTGGTGGTATTGCGTTATATTCATAGTGTGTCAACTGAGATATTTGTTGCTAATCGGTTGAACGTATTGCATGCACTGACCTCAATTGATCAATAGAGGCATGTACCAAGTAAGTGGAACCAGGCAGATCTTGCATCTCGCAGCCCTGCCAGGCTAGTAATGCTGACTTGTGGTTAAAGGGGCCTAAGTTTTTAATGCTCACTGTTTCTGAGTGGCCCGACCAGCCAGATTTTATTGATGTGTTAGTCAAAGGTTTATCGTCGTGTGATAGTGCTTGTGCACAAAGTTGCTGTTTTTACGTGTGATTAAATCCTACGAATCCCCTGTATCGGCTGTTCGCGAGCTATTCCACGTTTGAAAAACTGCTTACAACTACTGCCTGGATTTTGCGTTTTAAACTCTATATGAAAGTCAAATGTTTGAACACTGAACTGACCTTTTGAACCGAACCACTGCGAGCCAAAGACTATGATACCGCCAAGCATGCAATTCTAAAGACTGTTCAATATCAGGCTTTTCCAGTTGCAGTAGACTTTCTGCTTTCACACAGGAAAACAGGAGACGCCATACAAACAATAACGCAAGAAGATGCCAGTCGAGTTGCTGCGTTGAAAGACATTTGAAATCTTTCTCCCATAATTTTGAATGACTTGTTATATGTTGGAGTAAGGTTGCAAAATTCGTCTCTTCCGATATCTGCAAAACATCCAATTATACTTCCTCATGACCACCCAGTGACTAATTTGGTAATTCAATATCATCATGAAAAAGAAAGACACTTGGTCGATAATCATGTCCAAGCTGATATGAACAAAGAGGTTTGGATAATCAAAGGGCATTCTGCTGTAAAAAGGTGCTAAACTCGTGCGCCACCTGCCAGTTTTGGAAAGCGAAAGCCGGACAGCAGCAGATGGCTGACCTACCTTTTCAAAGAGTGAACCAAAGTGCCGTTTACATCAATCGGTAGAGACCTTATGGGGCCTGTCAATGTGAGAATTGGACGTAACAATGTAAAACGTTGGGTATGTGTTTTCAACTGTCTAGCTACAAGAGCTATTCATTTTGAAGTATTACAGTCGTTGGATGTCCATACCTTTATGCAACGATTCAGTCGATTTTGTTGCAGAAGAAATGTGTTTCCGAAAGAAGTCTACTAAGATAATGGCGGTAATATGGTTGCAGCTAAAAAGGAACTTGACAAGGTTTACGGTAGCAGCAAATAGCGATCATCGAAATTCGGGAAGACCATACGATGGCACTTCAATCCTCCCCGTGCCTCCCACCACGGTGGGTTTTATGAAATATTTTTCAGACTGTTTAGAGAGGTCTTTTCCTCCATTGCAAAAAACTCGACTCTGGATGAATTTGACTTGTTGATGTACGTTGCCGAAATCGAGCGTATATTAACCAACCGTCCAATTACAGCGCTTGCTTCGACTCCAAATGGCCTTGGCGCTCTGACCCCGAGTTCAATTCTGACTGGAAGTTTGTGTGAAGACGCGGCAACCGACTCTTTTCTAAAGGGTGAGGCCTATCAGCGCTCATGGAAGAAGTCGCAGTTTCTGGCTGACCTCTTTTGGCAGCAATGATTAGATTTTTATCTCCCTCTGTTGCAATATCGCAGAATATGGTTTGGTAGGTCGCAAAATTTGAAACCTGGTGACTTAGTTCTCGTTGTGAATGAACAGACAAGGAGAGGACAGTGGCCCAAAGCTATTGTTACCGAAGTGTTTCCTGACGGAATAGACTGGTGCGCAACGCAAAGTTGCAAACAGCTGATTCCTCCGAACTTATTAGGGACGTTAGAAAAATCTGTTTACTTGAAGGTGATCTAATAAAAGACAAGTGTAGTTTGTGTTAGTGTGATTTTAGTGTTACCTTTATTATCGCTTATTGCATTTTATCTGTATAAGCTACTATTATTGAAATTGTGCAAGCTATAATGAATATTATTTAAATTTATATGTTTATTAAAATCATATGAATCGTTTTGCTACACAGAAGCGACTTAGATCTTGTTATTCTGAAGTCTGGTTTACTACCGTATTGTGAAATACTGAATTGATTTACATTGCAAGGCTTTGCTGTGTACTGCCGTTGTTTAAGTAAAGTGATAGGGTTTAAATGACTGTTATATTTCACGTTTATGACTGCATTTGAAATATCACTGCGTAGATTAAGCGCTGAACTGTTTTGAACTTCATCAATGAATTTCTAGTTTACTGCTTGTAGTCATGTAGTTACAATAACTTAGGGTTTGTGCAATTGTTTGTGCTGAGATATAAACTTTGTTGCCGTCTGATACACGTTTACTTTGTAATATGTGTAGATTAACGTTTATGCACCTTTGTTCACGTCAGTTGTTTAAAGTGTTACTGTCATAGGTGGGCAAGTTAATGCAAAACGTTAGCTTCGTTAACCACTGGTCCATTAACAAACTTCACACCTCCGTTAACGTTAATCCGTTATTTTCAGCTTTAAGTAACGGAAGTTAATAAAGTCCGTTAATCCGTTAACATTTTGCGAGTAATTTACATTTCTTTTTATTCACTCGCTTCTAGAACACGTATTGACGCTGTTGAGCTGATTGTAAGGAAATATTTATTGCTATGGTGGTCTTTTTGTGTTTTGGAAGATACATTTTACAGTCTAATATAATTTCAAGACAAAAGCAAGTTCAAATGTACAACGAAGCTGCAAGATATTAACGATAAAAACCTTAACGGAAGTTGACAGAACTTAACGGAAGTTACTTTAGTCCGTTAACAGCACTTAACGGAAGTTAATTTAGTCCGTTAACATGAAAAAACTTTTTAACGGATTAACGAGTTAATGAAAAGTTAGCTTCGTTATTAACGGATTAACGATTAACGGACTTGTGCCCACCTATGGTTACTGTTGTGATGATACTATTATGATACTATCGTCGTAAACTTACAGGTTGTACAAATTATTGTTTTTTTTTCTGTGTATACCCTACGCTTCTTGTCAGTAGCCTATGGGGCTGGGTGTGTACAAAACAATAATTTAATTTTTTATTCTCTCTAGCGCACCACTAAAATGACTGATGCACACAGCTGTTAATTTGAAACAAACTTTGAGGAGTTGGCTGGCTGAGCTGCAGCTAGATTGTATATCTATTATCTGGTGTGTCTTAGACTGGGGTCCTGTTCCTTTTTTATAAATAAGATAATGTAAACGAGTGAAGCAACAGGTTACGTAATAAGTTTACCGTACGATCAAGGTTTGTTTGCAGTGTAGTGAAGGTTGGCAAATTTCTGTACTGGTGTTGTAAGTTGGCTGATTTTACAGTTTTATTAAGTACCGTAGTGCCAGTCGGATTTTACTTATTTGCCTTCCTGCCTTAGTTGAAAGCTGCTGTTGCTGTTTTTATTGTTTCGTGTGAGTCCTGTCCTGTACTGTAGTATTGTGATTGTAAAATATAGTATTATCGGTATTTGAGGCTGTTTGAAGTTTGAGCTGGAGATTTCGTTAGTGGCCTGGACTCGTTTGTTTAGGTGGCTGCTGTCTTGTGTACAGTCCTATCTTGCGCTCCTGTCGCTTTCAGATCCTTGGATTTCGGTCTCTAGACAACCAGATTCAAGAGGAAACACGATTAGGTATCTTATTAGTAAAGTATAGGTCCTTGAGTTATCTAGACTACACACTGCTAGGTGCACAGAAGAGCGGTTTTGTGTACAGAACAAAGCTGAGCCAACTTGCTGAATAGCAAATGCAAAACCTATGTACTTTCATAGCCTCTTTTCCTGATGTCGTTATAACGTATCGTAAGATGGCAACAGCCAGCTATGCTATGTAATATTAAGCAAGCTGATAGGATCAATGCTAGTCCAATACAAGTATGGTTAAGCCCGGTCTTTGCTCAGTTTATTTAACAACCAGAAAAACACAAACAAAGCAGCTAGTTAAACACCTTACCGGTAAGTTATTGATAGCCTTAAGAAGTTTTTTGCAAATCCATTCTGCAAACTCTACAACTAAGCCAGCTAAGTACTAACTGGACCAGCTACCGGTAACTCCGTGTTTACTCGGATTAACAGCTTGCTCTCATTCTCATAGGCTAGCATTTGGCCTTTAGTGCAAACAGTATCATATCATAAACTCCCTTTGACTTGCATTACCTAATGCTAATTCCTACCGGTTACCACTGCTGAGTTATGCGGTTTGGCATATCGCTTAAACTACATAAAATAAATGGCAACAAGCATGCAATATTTAAAATTACCTGCTTTCATGCTTAGTCTGTGGCCTGTTTTAAGCTAATTTACTGTTACAAATCTAAAATCAAAATACAGACTATATTTTACTAAAAAAAGAATCTAGACTTATAAAAGAACTTTGGTAGCAAACAACGCGCCAATCAAAGTTTTCAAACTTGTTTAATTTTATTCGTAATCTCATCAAAACATAGCAATCTCTTGAACAGCTAAAAGCAATTTAAAAATTGCGTGCGTGTTGCCACTTACTTTTTGTAATTTAGCGATATGCTACAACCAAGCTAAAAAGTGAAAACAATGAATTAAGCGAGACTATTTGTCGCTACTTTGGCTTGAAAGCTAATGCCTGTAACTGTGGCAACTTAGCTTGACGCTGTTTTAAATTTTTACACGTTCTGTACTTGGTGAAATTATCATTATTGTTTTGTTTTTTTGCTAAATGACTAAGCGTGGAATGCATGCCTTGCATTCATGGAAAATACGCCCCTGCCGCATGTCACTTAATGTCAGCAATCTCATTTCCTGAAAAATTGGTTCAGTGGGATTACGATAATCACACCCTTGCATTATTCTAACAGTTCGTTTTGTAACTTGACCAGTGGCATTATGGTAGCTTTTGATGCAGAGCCCAGATGGTTATGCAATGTCTCAAGTGTAAATAAATCATGGAGAAGTAAATTTTAATCAATGTTAGTTTATTGATATATTTTCTCAAATCTAGTCAGGGTCCACGATGACCCCCTAGCAATCTATAAGCAAATGTGCTCAATATGTGTTTTCCAAGTAAATTTGTTGTCAATTATCACACCTAAATATTTTTGCTGTCAGAATCAGTAATGTCATTGTTATTCATCGTAAGCTTAAATTTGCTTTTTTACTTTGAAGTAGTAAATAACATGAAATTATATTTAGAACAGTTGATAGTTAGTTTGCTAGCATTTATCCACTTTCCCACCAAGTTTTATTTTGGAGGTGACCTGGGGCCATATGACAGAAATTTCCTCGTTCGCTTTAATTAACGAGTTTTTTTAAGAGGCGCTACTGAACGAAACACTCCCTAAACGTAAGAGGTCATTTTTGCTCGTGTATGTAAAGCCTTGCGAAATCTGTTACGTCATTCTTTCTCGTTAAGTTGCTTCGAGTAAATGTAGAAAGCAGTTCGAGTAAAAAACGTCACATTTTTCTCGCCAACTTAAAGAGGATTTGAAGCACTTTTTAAGCGTACGAGAAATCTTTTTGGTTCAGAAATTTAATGGCGAAATGTTGAAAACTTCTAACAAAAGCGAAATTTTGCTGAAAATTATTTAAAATCGTCGCCATGTTTGCTATCAGACAGCTAAAAAAGCGAATTGGATTGAGAACCATTTGATGTTTCGACTGATAAAGAAATAATGAGTACTGCCAGTTGGCAAAAATAGCCGTACACTCCTTTTATATGAATGATTTTCTAAAATACGAGGCTCATTTTTGCTCAAAATTTAAGAACAAATTAAAAACAATGTCAGCCTCGCCAGCAAAATTTCAAGATTATAATGCTACGTTGCTCTGCGCAAGCAATTGAGAAATTTTTTGACAGTTGTTCAACTTGAAAAAAGCTTGCTTTTTCGCTGTTGCAATTTTACAATGTTGCGAAAGCAAAAAAAAGTTTTCACTTAAGCAGACAGAGCAATAGAAATTAAAAAGTGTTTCGAACACGCCCGCTAAAATTGACATCGATGCTCTCAAAATTTTTACAAAATCAAGAACAAATGAGACTGAATATCGGCAAAAAATTAAAAACAGCCAATCTCGACTCAAGATTTACCGGTTTTAAAAGGGAAAAATGTACTTGGACTTGCTCA
Source organism: Trididemnum nubilum (assembly GCA_963965965.1). NCBI lineage: Eukaryota > Metazoa > Chordata > Ascidiacea > Aplousobranchia > Didemnidae > Trididemnum > Trididemnum nubilum. The sequence continues at coordinate 49,160,390 of OZ014473.1, read as the reverse complement.
CTTTTGAAAAATTTTAAAACCTAAAGACCTAAAGTTACTGTCAACGTATGAGTTTACCCACCAACAACCTCAAAGGCGCTTAACGTCATTTAAAAAAATTACAGTATGGAAAAAGTTGTTCTTATTTCACATTGATCCAAAAATATAATAAAATTCTGCCGTTCATGTACTAATTATTATCAGTTGAGAAATTTGCTACCTTAGAATAATAACGCATAGCTTATAGTATCTTTTTTCATAACAATGCAGTACATAGAGTACACTTGAACGCATTACTTTGATGTAGAAATGCATCTGACGTCACAATGAGATATTTTATTATTATTATTATTTATTTGTGTCAGACTCAACAAAGGTCCATAATAACGCGAAAAAACAAAAACACACAAACAAATCTATCCGGCACAATACAAAGCATAAACAAGCGTGCTAATTTAGCCAAAATGTAATTTTGAGTAATGTACTGAAAAATAAGAATCAAGAAAACATGCAGAGCCAAAAATTTGTTGAATGTAAGGGTTTGGAGAGTGCTTACATCTTATTATGAAATTTGCTGTATGTTTTCTCATTAACGAATAAAAGGTCGAGATGCCGTTATTAACCATGGTTTCATTGATGTGTATTCTTCTAAGGAGATTAAAAAGTATACGATAAGCATTGTTGTAAGCTACACGAAGACGATTTATACTGGACGCAGGATAACGACACCAAAGATTGATGCCGTAAATAGAGGAACAAAAATAACGAAACAAAATGTTTTTTGCATTAACAGAGCATTTAAAAAACCTAGTACGAAGCATATTAGCTATGCAATATATAGATCTTACTCGAGCTTTAATATCAAGTTCATCAGAAAGAACACTGCTAATTGTAACACAAAGGTATTTAATACTATTCACAAATTCAACATGCTGGTCATTCACAGTTAGATTATGATCAGTGGTTTTGAAGAATTTACAAGGAAAATACATAGCTGTGGTTTTCCTGCAATTGAAGACAATATTGTGCTTTGCAGCAAATTCGACGCAAGTATCAACAAGCCTTTGTAAGCCTTTGAAACTTATTATGTTCATTACGTACTAACACAAGTTACGAATATCTCGCAAAGAAATTCGAACGAGCATTTTTGACGTGTTTTGGGCGAGACGGCTCAGAAATAGCAGTTTGTCTACGAAGATTTTTTGTTTGTTAGCGCTTTTTAGCGAGCAATAATGGTCTTTACGAGTTCGCTAGCATGTTCGCTAGCACGTTCTGATTCTGCAGTTTTCTACAAGGATGGCAGTACGGTTCTACAGTTTCTACAATTTGCGTACTGCGTACCTCGCAACTTTAACCGTACCGTACTTCAGTTCCATTTTTGAAGTGTACCGTACCTACGTAACGTACCTTGTTACAGTACGTTTTTTTGCCTACCGTATCTTCAACCATTCTGGTTAAACAACGATCCATTAATGACATATGCGACCTATGTTGACGTGTTTTTTATTTGTATCTGGTTTGTATTATACCGAAAAATAAGCTTAAGGCAGAGTTTTTCAAAACGGTTAATGGTTTAACCCAGGATGAATCAAATTTTTGTGAGGGTAAACCAGTATAAAGGGTTTAACCAAAAAAAATGAAAAGTTTTAAGTTAATGTGAGTGACAGTGGTAGCATGCTTTTTGTTGAAAGATGATTTCTCGAAGCAGCAATTTGTACAAACATAGTCTAAAATTTGAGCTATTTTTTCTAGAAATTTATTTAAAATCTCCAAGCCTTAATAGCTCGCCCTCATATTGCCTAATCAAAATCAAATCTTTCATTATACTCGCTGGATTACGCCGAAGCGTGTAACGAGTAGGCGGGGCCCATCTCCGCGTCATTGCGCCCGGGCAACACAGCTCTTTTTGAAGAAATGTCGCAGCGGTGGCGTGCCGTTGGCAACACTGTGCCTGATTTGACCGGGCCGAGATTAGAACCTTAGACGTTAGACCTCCCGATCCAGAGACAAACGCGTTACCGCTCGACCAACAAATAGATGAATCACATTTTTTAAATTTTTTATCTTGATAGCACTTTCATGTGAGAATTACCTTAAGCGTGTTATTTAGATCATTAGCGTATATTTAGCGACTTATCTGAAATTATTTATTAAAACCTGAGAAAGTGCAATAAATTTGGAGTTAATTACAGCATTAAATTTTATTGCTCGATTTTGCTTTTTGAATTATAACGTAAGCGTGATCTGGCTTCAGCGCACCAGGAGTCACAGTAGCCGGCTTGTTATGATATGACCTTAACCGCAGAAACAAAAGACCCGAAATTCGGAACCCGCTTAGTTTCAAAACAATTCTGCACTTACTCAGACCATGGGACCGACGCTCAGACGTAACACAGTGATTATAATAATATTGGCGAGCACTGAGCCGTATCGAAGAGGTAGCATAATGAAAGCTATAACTTGAAAATCATACTTGGATCCCGAACGAAATCTAGTTTTTATTTTTATTTAGTGCCATTAGAAATAGTGATGTAGAGTAAATTATTGTCATTTTGGCAAAATTTTTCATTCAAAGTAATTTGTAAGGACAATTACTGACTACTTTTTTCGAGAAGCAACGAATACGGTAATTTTATTACTTTTTTACAGTAATTTTTGGTGACGTAGTGTCATTACTTTAATACAGTAATTTGCCCACTTCTGCCAATAAGGGATTAAAATAAAATAATGCATTTTGCAGTTTAATCAAGAAAGCCCTTGAATGTTTATCGAAAGCTCCCACGCGCAGTTAAAGTTCAAATCAAATCTTTCATTATACTCGCTGGATTACGCCGAAGCTTGTAACGAGTTGGCGGGGCCCATCTCCGCGTCATTGCACCCGGACAACACAGCTCTTTTCGAAGAAATGTCGCAGCGGTGGTGGGCCTTTGGCAACACTGTGTCCGATTTGACCGGCCCGAGATTTGAATCTCAGACCTCCCGCTCCAGAGACGAACGCGTTTATTCCCAGCCTTTTGAAATTATTTGGAATAATCAATAAACGTATTTACATCAAGAAAAAATGAAATGAGGAACTCTGAACTGAACTGATCTCTTGAATAAGGGTGAACGGAACAAGCTAATAAGCATTGGCTTAAGAAGTACTTAAAATTAACAACATGTTAAACTTAAAAATTGCTGAGCTTTATACGCCGGTACTTCATTCAAGGCCATCAAAATCTTATAGAACAAAAAATAATTCAACATCTAGAGGTTATTTTATATGTTTCAGGAATAGTTTAGTGATAAAAAAATGTTAATAGGTACGATACGTTCGGTACGTTTACTACGCAAATTCAAACAGCATACCAACATACCGTACCCGAACCATTACAAAAAAACCGTACAGTACTTTTTAGCAAAATTGAGGCGTACCGTAGCGTACCATACTGCCATCCTTGCTTTTCTATGCTTTTGCTATACATTATTAATACTGTGTCATCAGCAAATAGATTTACTCTGAAATTTGTAGTCTGGACTAAATCGCGAATATATATTTGAAACAATAAATGACTCAATGTAGACCCTTGTGGGACACCGCAAGTAACATTATTAGACAATGAACAAAACATTTTTGAGTACAGTACAGCGCATTGTTTTCTAATATCTAAAAAACTTTTGATTAGTTGAAGAGCTATTCCTCTAACGCCATAACTGAGGAGTCTTTTTAGCAGAACTGAATGATCAGCTGTATCAAAAGCTTTTACTAGGTCAAAAAAAATGCAGCACACATTATGTTTTTGGTCTAGATTAGATGGAATTTGATGGTGTAAATCAGATATAGCATCAGATGTGGAAAGTCCAGGTCGAAAACCATATTGACTATAAGCACAGAGCTGGACAGCGCTGTTTCGAGCTTTTAGCTCTCATCGGCAGCCCTCAGCTATCTTTTCAAAGGTATTCCTTTGAATTGCTATCTTTTCAATTTCTTTTCAAAGTTTTTCAATTTCTTTTCAATTTCTTTTCAATTTCTTTTCTTTTCTTTCTTTTCAAATCATCTTGAATTGCTATCTTTTGAATAGCTATCTTTTCAAAGGTATTCCCTCAGCTATCTTTTCAAAGTGGAAGTTGACAAGGCTTCCCAGGAGTCGACCATGAAGGACATCAAGATAGTGCAGTTTTGATTTCCGTGGTCACGCAGAGGGGAATCCTTGTAGTAGGGATAGTCTATGGCTGTCCTTACTTCAAGGATCCAGCGACTTTTTCACTTGTTTCTAAAGTACCACAAGTGAAAAAATCGTTTATTCCCTACTAAACCATCTGCCTCTGTGCAAGCCATTAAGGTTTGCCAGTTAGGCCAAGATGTTTGTTCAGCTGGGAATACCTTTGAAAAGATAGCTGAGGGCTGCCGATGAGAGCTAAAAGCTCGAAACAGCGCTGTCCAGCTCTGTGCTTATATGACTTGAGCTACAATGTGAAATATCATTGGAGCTGCAGGGTTGGTGGTTGTTATAGCCACCTAACTGCCAGTGAAGTTGACAAGGCTTCCCAGGAGTCGACCATGAAGGACATCAAGATAGTGCAACCATATTGACTGTCGGTAATTAAGTGGTGATCTGATAAAAATGAAGATGATGTAAAATAAATGCATTTTTCCAGAATTTTGCTAAAGGTAGAGAGCAGGAAAATTGGTCCACAATTGGAGCATAGTCTTTTGCTTCCATTTTTGTATATCAATGATATTTGGGCTACTTTTAAAATTTGTGGGAAATTTCTTTGTGTGAGGCGTCGGCAGTACAAAGAAGTCATTATCAGCGCAATTCTTAAAGTAGAAAGCTTTATAAACTTGATAGGAACATCATTTAGCTGTGCTTTTATTTGAATTTAAAATATTTTATTGCATCATTGTTGCTTGCTCAATTATAAGTGGTAAGAATAAAGATTGTGGCAAGCTAGGAATTTGTATCGGTCTTGCAAAAATTATTTTTTTATCCACTGTCAAGTTGAGAATAAATTAAGAACAAAACATAAGGCTAAAAATTTAGAAAAATTCAAGACCAGCAACCCTCAACCAAAAATTTTAAAAAAGGGTGTACGTTTTTGCTCGTTTTTGACCGTTTTTTTGTTTAAGTAAAAAAATACTTTGTTATCCGTACATGTATTTTTTTAAAAACTTGCAAAATTTAAGTTGTGGCTGGCTGTTCTTAAATTTTTAGCCTTAGTTTTTTTCAATTTGTTCTTAACCTTGTTGTAGAAAAAAGTGACCCAAAATCATTCTTGCTTCGTTAAATGTCTTTTGTCAAAGATCATGAATCAACAATGGTAATATTGAAACGATTAACAAGAAAATTCTGCCGATAACGTGTTAACGCGTTGTATTAGAATTTGTTCTTAATTGATTTATTATTTCATGCTGAAACTTGCATTGTTTTTATTTTGTTCTTAAATTTTGAGCAAAAATTAGTCTTTGAAATCAAATCTTTCATTATTAAGCTATAGACAGTATCCAGGGTCTTACAGACACAATCAAACCTTTGATTAACAAACTAAGATATATTGTTTCGGAATCGACATTCGTCTTTTATTCCTCGTCAGTATAGCTAAGACCGCAAGTATGAACATGAGCGTAGAAAGGCAAGGAATTGCAAATTAACCAGATCAAAACACATTTTTTTTCAAAAAAAATTAAGTTATCACAATATTACAAGACATAATTGTAATAGTTCAATTCAAAATAATTTTCAATAGCATGCCTTAGACAGCCGTTTTGCCTAACATCCGGGCTCGTCAGTAAGGCTTGCAAGGCCAAAAGGACAAATATCAGCGGTGATAAAAATCTTCAAAACTACTAATTTATCAACCAATAAATAAATCTTTACCGATTATGTTTATGCTATGTTTCTTAGTACATTGTTCTTAATAAATTGTCATTGTTGAGTCACTGCACAAACTACTGCAAGTCGCTGGTTCTAGTTTAGAGCCATCTCGGCCCTGCTGGAGACGTAGCCATTTTAGGTGACCTGTGAGGAGAGTAGAGAGTTAGCTAGCCTATCGTTCTTCTGAGACATGTACGATAAAATTTGTACTTTAGTCGGTAAAGATTTAATTTATAGCATATAGTTTCATTCTGTAAAAATTTAATTAATAGCTTTAGTTTCATTGGTAAAGATTTTTCAGTTAAAGGCGGTGAATCATCCAGCCAATTCCAGTGGTTTACAGTAGCTAAAATTGAACTATATTTTTTGATATTTTTTGTTTTAATTTTGGGACTGCGGTTGCAAAGATATTCAACAACTACAAAAAAATGTCCCCCCGAAAAAAAATTTTGGAAACTCTGAGTTTTGATCTTCCCGCCAAAACCACAGTAGGCCTAATAATGTAGAGAACAGTGGTAGGCCTAATAGTTTAGAGATAGTTTATTTCTAAATAGTTTAGGCCTAATTAGGCCTAACTATCTCTAAACTATTAGGCCTAATAGTTTAGAGATAGTTAGACCTAATAGTTTAATAAGATTAGAGTAGGCCTAATAGTTTAGAGAACTGTGGTTTTGGTGGGAAGATCAAAACTCAGAGTTTCCAAAAACTTTTTTCGGGGGGACATCTTTTTGTATTTGTAGAATATCTTTGCAAACGCAGCCCCAAAATCAAAACAAAAATAACAAAAATTATAGTTCAATTTTAGCTATTGTAAACCACCAGAATTGGCTGGATGATTTACCGCCTTTAAGATTTACTTATTTTGGTTAAAATTGACTGATTGATGGGTAAAGATTTATGTATTATAAACATGATCGTTACAGATTTATTTATTGGTTGATAAATTGGTAAAGATGTGTTTTTTGAAGATTTTTATCACTTGTGACATTGGTCATTTTGGCCTTGCTAGCCTCACTGATGAGCCCCGATGTTGGGCAAAACGGCTGTCTAATGCATGCTATTGAAAATTATTTTGAATTAAACTATTACAATTATCTTTTGTAATATTGAGATTACTTAATTTTTTTTGGAAAAAAATGTGATGATCTGGTTAATTTGCGATTCCTTGCCTTTCTACGCTCATGTTCATACCTGTAGTCTTAACGATACTGACGAGGAATAAAAGACAAATGTCGATTCTAAAACAGTGTGTCTTAGTTTGTTAATCAAAGGTTTGATTGTGCCTGTAAGACCCTGGATACTGTCTATAGCTTATTATTAATTTTCTTAGAACATTGTTCTTAATAAATCTTTTATTATTTAATGAAGTTGTTCTTGTTGAAAAATGTTAGTAATCTCTACATTGGTTTTATATAAACTGACGCATACAGAAAAAAATTCTTTGAAAAACTCATCGTTTTTGAAAGTCTGGTTAATGCAACTCGTAAAACTAGGCTGGAAAAGTGTAGTCCTATAGTTTTAAGAATTTCCAGTAAGAGATAAAACGGACAAGAGCTGACGACAAACGGATTCGGTAAATTCGCCCGTAATCAAGTTGAATCATTAGATATGAATTTGGAATTGATATAAAGTTTTTCTAGCTTTTTCAACAGAAAGTAACTAAACTTTGCAGATGGTACGGCGGTAACTAAACTTACTTCAAATTTCAATGTAATGCAACTACAGGTTTGCTCTACACGAAAACTAAGCACGCTTCGTGCATCACTAATGCTTTCAAGAAATTCATGACCTATCTGCTCTGCTTGTTTTGCTAAGTGTTGGCGGAAGGCCAGTTTACTTCCGAAAAAATTCGTTATTAATTTAATTTTGCCTTTCCAAGAACAGTCCAACAGTTTGTAGTGTAGCTGCCTACCTAACCGCTTCAACCAACGCATGACATTATATATCAAATCCAGTATATAGCAACAAGCGAAACTCTAAAGGGCATTCAATTCCAATTCTTCACTGTTGACTAAAATGTTGGAAAAATCTAAAATGCATCTGGAACAAACTTGAACTTTCTACGTCTTGCCGTTTTCAAGATATTACAGTTCAAAGCTAACAATTTTCCGTTTATTTCAGTGTTGCTATTTTGTCAGTATTGTGACAGATGCTGGCTTACTTTTGAAAAGCTGGCTTATGTTTTCTTCAAAAGCAGCTAAATTACAATTCTGACCTTTTGTTTTGTTGTTATGCTTTGACAACAACTGTATCGCAAACCACTTATTGAAAACCAGAAACAAACAGTAACTTTTCGAAATTTTTTTGTAGTTTTTGGCAACCCTGACAAAATTTCTAAGGAGGAAAGGATTTTCTAAAACAACTTATCAAAAAAATCAATAAAATTTTTGTTGAAGAGCAAAAAAAACGCATGTCTATTATGAAGAGTCACTTATTTTTTGCGCTATGAAGAGTAATGAAAAGAGAAAGCGGTTTTTATTTCAAGATAATTTGTTAATGACATACCGGTACAGTAAGTTCAAAAAATGCCACCGATTTTTAGCTAGGGAGTCTGGGGGAGCGCTGTAAGCTTCCAAAAGCCAACGCATTTTAAGCTTTTATATAGCCTAAATTGTCGGAGATTAACTGCAAAAACTCCGTGTGATACTGACAGTTTATGCACTCCCCAAAATGCTTGAGGAAAGGACTAAGGAGTCAATTTGACAAAGGCTTGTCTAGATCTGGAGACTTCTGCGCTCACCCTCTATATAGTCAAAGCAATTGGACAACTGATATATACCCAACAATTTTTTGGACGTACATCAAGATCAGTGGCGTAACCAAAAGAGGTTATAAAAGACTATTAAGGTCTAAGTGTCACGTAGAAAATTTAACATACAGTAATATGCATGTTTTTAAAGGTTTCCAAATTTTAGCTATTAGTTTTTTCAAACGATTTTGCTACCGTGCGAAATGTCATTGAAATAGCGTTAAAATGGCTGCTTTATTCAAAAAAACAAAAACCAAAACACACCACATCTATGAGATGCAAACAAATTGTAGGTTTGGGTTCAAAGCTTTCCCCCTCTTTTGGCAAAATCCTGGTTTGTGCCTGATCAAAACCTTTCAATTACATTACAGGCGGAAACCTTGAGGCGGAACATACTCTGCTGGAGGCTTTTAATGTAAGGGTCTGAGACCGAAGTTTCATGACGCGGCATTTGGCCATTGAATAAAATTTTAAAGTTTTTAGAGCCATTAGAAACAATATCACCCAATCAATTTACATTATCATGCAAATGTGCAAAAAAGCTAGATGTCGTGAAAGTTTAAGTTGCTTCTATTCCAACTGATTTATGTCAAATCTAAAATTGCAAATTCTTTTTCAAAGATTAGAAGGTGTACACTGTACAGTACACTGCACAATGTACATGATGGAAACATAATACAGCAAAAATTTGAGCATTTCAATTACACGGCCAAAGCCTTCCAACAAAAACCAAAGCTTTTGATGAAATATGCGAAGCCAAAAGCCAATACAAAATTAGCACAGTAGCTAACAGTTTCTTTTTCACAAAACAAACCACATTCAAACAGGCTGCCAAATTATGAAACGGTATATTTTAGAATAAATAAATAAATGTGTAAAAAGAATGTAACAGCAGTAGGCTACGGGTCTACAACTCAGTAAATCAAGGCCCACATGACAAAAATTTCTTTGTTCGCATTGATAACGATTTTTAAAAGGCGCTATCGAACAAAGTGCTCGTTAAAAGCAAGTTATTTTTACACGTGCTTCTGAAACTCTGAGGGCTAGATGATTTTCGCTCGCTAAGTCAGGGCCGCAACTAAGGGGGGGCACCACCCCCCAAACAAAAATTTCACCCCTAAAACTTGGTAAGTAGCCTATTGGAAGGCTGTTGATAAATGATTTGAACTGATGCGAAATATTGCGTTTCGCAAAACTTTTGTAATCGGTACATTGATTGTGATGGCACCCGCCATGCATATTGCATAATCACAATCCTAGCTTAATTTAGCTGACAAGTTACAAATTGTTAGTAAGTAAAATCTTTGAAGAATAATGCAAAATTTTATTGTGATGCAATAGCAACTATTTTACAATCAAAAATTTGACGTTAGGTGCGGTTGCGGTAACACGCTGGTCGCTCGCATTACCACTGAGTGCACGTGGTCGCTTTCACCTTGGCCAAAAAGTTGCTTAGTAACTGTTGTACACTGCGTTTTGTTGAGTCTTATTTGGCAGTAGTGGAGAGGTTTGTCATGAGAAGTAGTAGAAACCCTCACTCCGGTCCGAATCCTGCTTCTGCTGAAACTACCGATACTCCTTCCACTTCTTTATCTGCAAATGCTTCTGGTGCCCCTGGTTATTTTTACCTTCTGGCTCCTTCACGTCCAAACTTGAATTTATTCCCGAAAGGCACTAAATAATTGCTGCTTTCGTCCCAAATGTTTTCGAACCCATACCCGCACCAACCTATGAATTGAATTCAGCTTCGGAAGTTGCTAAAATCTTAATATTTCTAAAACAAAACTGCCCAGCCCAAAGGCGTAGTCAGGGGGGGCAAGGTTGACCGCCCCTACCCAATTGAAATGTCACCAATGACAAAAATGTGACAAAAAAAGCCAATGTTTCTTCAGTTTCAGTTTCTTCTAGCGTTTTTCGCTCATAACAGTAATTGACAACAATTATGACGACCAAGTTCCCCCTCAATTCAGTTTTTGTCAACCAATATAAATGCATACATAACTCAGGAAAATTGCGAGTTTTTGTTTTAAAAGTTCCTATCTCCGGTGTTACTGATTGGATTTTGATTATTACGTCTGCTTCTTCAATCAATAACACGTTCGGTATAACTTAGTTGTAATTTAAATTTGATAAAGCACAATCCACAAATGTTGACCAAAAAATGAAATACCAAAAAACGGTTTGTGAAAACGTAAAACATGTGTAAGAAACTCTCACGTAAACATAATAAATTTATAATGGAAGAAAGTAACGTTACACTTTGAAAACTACCGAATGTACACAAACACATGATTTATAGCGTGTATGATAATTCAGCGTTTCTGTTTTTAAAGTCTTTAAAGTAGTTAAATATCCTCGGTGTTATAAACAACAAACAATACTGTAATTAGATTACATTGGAGTAAATAAAGAAAAAATAAATAAACTCACCAATGGATTTCGGATGTAGACGCAATAAACTCCACAATTTGACTGAATGCTAACTCGAACTTGAAATAACAAATCAGTCGAGAGCTGGTGACTAATCCACAAACAAGAGAGAGGGATGGAAGGGAAGTCAGCTAAGCGAGGGGGTATGTGCTATGCACACCAACAAACAATCGCTCTAAAAGCTAAGTTGAGCTCCAAAGCTCACAAAATGGACAATTTTTCAGTCCTAAATAAGAAGTTTCAATGACTTTGATATATGCCACGGTTTTTCTCGGCTCCAAGTAGAAAATTTGCTTTCTAACTCAGTCCTTCCAAAATGGGCCTCTCCACTCTGTCGAAACTAATCCAGACTGATTTACCATTGCAAGTTCGAGCTTGCAAGAATTACAAAAATTTGCATATTAATTTAACGCACAGTTTTTTACACAAAAACGGCGACCTAAAATGTAAATGAGCTCTACGTCACCAAGAAATAAATAAACAGCTATTGGGCGAGGAACCGGATTTAAAAGAATGTAATCTGCAGCAAATCAAAAAAGTGTGCACTTAAAATGTTGTTCGAATTCCAGTAAATTAGGTGTTGATCTTTATGTAAATGTGAGGATAAATGAAACCTGGTTCGAATCTTGAAATAAACAAATTAACAAATCGCCGCTACATCCGGCCCTCATCTAAGCTTTTTATGAACAACGTAATGTAATAACTTAAACCGATTTACCATAATATGGTACAGTACCAGCTATGTGCCCCACACTTAGATGGTGAGACTTTTTTTGGCAGGAAGATGGTGCGAAAATCTTCAAAGCGCCAATGGCCCCGCTCAATGTAAATCCGACCCAGGCAATTGCATGGTTAGTTGGCGTAACCATCTATTGTACCGTTTTTAAGTATCATCCCACCTCCACCTCGCTAGTTTTTTTGCGAAAAAACACTTTAAAAAAATTAGCTAGGGGAAATGCTCATTGAAAAAACTATCAAATTTGAAATGAGGGAGCTTGGGCCCCTTGGTCGTATATGTACTCCTGCAACTGTTTATTTTTATGACAAAACAAAAATCTCTAAGGAAAATCTTCAAGTGGATTATTATTTACTGCTAAATTACTGCATGAGGCAATGTACCTTGCTTTTCCCTTCCTGGACCAAATCACGTACAAAATTTCATTCCAAAAAAAGATGTTAAACGTGTTTTGGACTTAACTTGTAAGTTAAAGCAGGATTAAACAACTTAATTTTTTCAATTGGCTTTCAAAGGTTAAAAAATTTAGTTCTTTCAAATGGCTATAAACATGAGCGAATTGTGATCCAATGGCATTAAAATAGGTGGCTTTCCCCAAAAAATTACAAAAAATTGCCCAGCGGCTGGGGGCTTCGCCCTCAGACCCCCTAGCATTCTGCGGCTGGGAGCTCCGCTCCAACTCCCGTTTGTGATACGTTTGAGTTCCATTAGTTTGCTCAATACGTCTCCCATTTTACATATTTACAATTTTTTTGGGGGTATAAGCTCTCTCTCTTTAACAAAATCCTGGTTATGTGCCAATACACAGGCCACGGCTTCTGATCTTCCAATCTACAATATCTTTGCCCAACAAAAACTTCTTCCTTCTAAAATTTCTGATGACGACGACATTGCATATGATTTGTGGTTTGGGCTCCCCTTATCAAAAATCCTGGCTACGCCTAAGGCCAAGCATGCTCGTGTTGTAGAAAAAGACAGCAATTTTTTGGCCCCCCTGAAAAAAATTTTGTCCCACTAGAGCAACGTTCTAGTTGCGGCACTGCGCTAAGTTGCTTGACCCGATTGTGAGATATAACTCCAGTAAAAAACGTCATATTTTTCTCGCCAACTCAACGAAGAAACATCTTTAAGCGTCCGAGAAATCTTTTTGGTTCAGAAATTTAATGGCGAAATGTTGTAAAGTTCTATAGCAAAAACTATAGCGAATTTTTTCTAAAAATTAATTAAAATTATCGCCATGTTTGCTCCTAGATTGCTAAGAAGAAAGTGAATTGCATTAAGAACCATTTGCTGTTTCGATTGATAAAGAAATATTGAGTAGCTCCAGTTGACAAAACTAGCAATTCATTCTTTTATAAGAACAAATTTTTGAGAATACGAGGCTCATTTTTTCTCAAAATTTAAGAACAAAATAAAAGCAATGCCAGTCTCGGCAGCAAAATAAACCAAAAGCAAACGAAAAAACTTCAAATTAATGAAAAAAGCTAAATTTTGTGCTGATTCAAAACGATAAAATTTTAGTAATTTTCTTGTGTTTGCATGCAAAGTTGCAACTATTCCAAAATTATGGAGCGCTGTTTCTTTGCGCAAGCAATTGAGAAATTTTTTTGGCAATTGTTCGACTTGAAAGAGCTTGCTTTTTCTCTTTTTTAATTTTACGAAGCTGCAAAATCAGCAAAAAGCCTTCACTTAAGCAGACAGAGCAACAGAAATTAAACAGTGTTACAAAAATGCCCGCTAAAGTTGACATCAATGCTCTCTAAAATTTTTAAAAGATCAAGAACAAATGAGACTGAAAATCGGCAAAAAATTAAACGCAGCCAGTTTCAATTCAAGATTAACCGGTTCTAAAAAAGAAAAGTGTACTTCTACTTGTTTATTTTTGAAAAAATTTGAAACCAAAAGTTACTGTTAGCGTATAAGTTTACCCACCTACAACCTCAAGTGCGCTTAACGTGATTTAAAAAATTTTGTATGGAAAAAGTTGTTCTTTTTTACCACTGATCCAAAGATATATTAAACTCTGTCGTTCGTAAACTAATTATTACTAGTCTGAGGAATTTGCAAGCTTAGAATAATATCGCATGGCCCATAGTATCTTTTTCAATAACAATTGCAGTACATGCAATTTGCTTGAAAGCATTGTTTTGAAGTAGAAATGCATCTGACGTCACCATGAGATATTTATTACGTACTAACGCTGGTTACGTACATCTCGCAAAGAAATTCGAGCGAGCAGTTTTAACGCATATCTCCTACCAAATGACGTCACCCCTTTCGCTTTCAGACGCGCAACCAAAATTTTACTAAGGGGGGGGACTTGGATCTAAAGTTATAGAATTGTTTGTTTGAAAAATGTCTCTATTAAGTGGAATACTGAGCACACTGGCGCAACTAAGCGCATCACAGGCAGGAATCCGGTTCGCCCCCAGCTGTTGGACGATTTTTGTGATTTTTTTGAAAAACCAGCCATTATAAAGGGGCATTCAGGACGTTTTTGTTTAAAAAATTTTAATATGAAACCATAATGAATTAAATTTGGCGGTTTTTTGAATTTTTTCGCAACAATTTTGATTCTCTTCGGCCAAGAAATCGCATTTCTTTTTCTCTTAGACGAAGGAGAAACGCTTTGTGAACATTACTCAATAGAACGGAAGTGCTTCAAAACCGTTCCAAATGACTGACTAAAGCTGCTGTCGAGAAAATGGCTTCGTAAGTAGGCTACCTGCTGATAACGTAGCAAATCTTCACGAAAAATGTTAGGTTATGGTTTTGTCTTTTGGTTCTGGCTTTATGCTTCAATTTCTTGTATTATTTTTTGACGTCGTGTTTATGAAAACACTGTTCCAGACAACCGTGTCTTGAACTGGCTGCGTTATAACCGTATAACACAACCTTAAACTCTCGTGAGAAACTAACTTCGTAGATTTCTCGATCCGCGCCGTCCGATCTTTGAAGCAAAACTACACACCGATTTTTCCCAAAAAATCTTTATTGACAAACTGCATCAGCTCCGGAATACAGCGCCCGTGGTAGATCACTTCCAAAGGGATAAGGCTTGGATTAAAAAGCGAAATCGCTCTGGGGTTAAAATCAGCCGCTCGCTGATTGCACAAAATACTACAATAATTTGAACATGTGGGTCTCCAATACATAAAGCCAAGTTGATAAAGCATAACAACAGCAAAAACAAATTAGTCATCCCGTTGTTTTCCGAATAGCTGGTCACTCAATTTCCGATGCGGGGCAGGTATTTGTTATGAAAAAACAACGGGGGTTAAAGAGAATCGAATACTTCAATCAAGTTAACGCACTCATGTCATCCCCAACGTAGTACTATTCTTTTTACAGTCCCAAAACATTTTTTTTTCTCCCAAGGGTTAGTCATGTTTCGTAAACATATTGCTTCTAGCAATTTCAGTGAATACGTCATAAAAAAGGTTTGTGCTTTGATTTTGTACACTTCTTAAACAAAAACAATACAATAACTCAACGTCGAGCCCGTTATTTTCCGGTTTCCAGAATGTCACTTATTTATCTATGCACGCTAACTCGGTCGCATTTACAGTAAACAAGAAAAATTGAGCGTTAATATTTAGCATGCACGATGAGCGGTTCGGTTCACATTTTGACTTCTACTATTTTCGATAATACGGGCACAATTTATGGAACAAACACTCCGCATCAATTTGATGTTTCTCAAATCGATGCAAATTGGTAAAAAAAACGATACGCTCAAGAAGCTGGATTATCTTTTTAAATCGTTGTATTCTGGAAAAATACGCTAAGATAATCGATTGCTTGTAAACACCTTTTTTTGTTAGCAGGATAGGCCTGCTAGGCTAGGATTTAGGTTTACACGCTACCCCAGTTAATTGCTTTGTTGCCAAGATAGAAACATTTAAAAGTTTAGAAATAGAAACCTAGGCAAAGTAAGTAAGTAAGTACGTAAGTATTTATTTTTTCGTCACCATTCACAATAGAGCACACAAATCATAAAAACAAAACGCATTCTAGTCAGTTGTACTGTATAAAGAAGCGAATGGGGACTGGGAAGCCGCAAAGGGACCTCCTCGGTCATCGAGTCAAGCAGCCACCCGTTTTGTTTGAGAATTACATATCCACTAATAATTAAACTGATTCGCAACCAGGTAAAACAACAAACTGGCAATTATGAATATTATATAAATTAAATTATTTTTCTTCATACGTTTGCATTAAATGAGTTTTGTATTTTTTTTTGAAGTAGAGAATGGGAGGTTTTGAATTTTAAGGGGTATAGAGTTCAATACTTTTACTCCTTGATATTTGATTATTCTTTGTAATCTGTTGGTGTTATAGCGAGGAATATAAAGACTGTGACGGTTGCCCGAAGATCTTGTTGTACGACCAGAGATTTCACTAGCCTTAACAAAAATGTCAGAAAAAGATTGAGGAAGGGTATTGTGCATAAATCTATAAACAAATTTAGCAGTTTCAAGTTTATATAAGTCTGGAAGTTTCAAAATGTTCAATTTCGAATGATAAGGCGTTGCTCTATCCAGATAATTTTCTCCTCCAATTAGCTTGACAGCTTTATTTTGTATTGAGTTTAATTTTTTTAGGTAAAAAGGAAAAGTTGATCCCCAGACAACTAGACCGTACAATAAGTGAGAATGCACCATAAAGTAATATAATTTAAGAAGAGCATTTTGTGGCAGGATTGGTTTCAATTTATAGAATATTTCCATAGATTTAGAAAGTTTATTTTTAATTTTTTCCAGGTGACAACGGAAATTTAGATTCGAGTCAATAAGGATACCTAAATACTTAACACAGTTTTCGGCCTTGATGGAGGTATCATCAAGTTTTACCACGAAGTTAGTGCTGGTTTTATTTAATTTAGGAGAGATTAAAAGAATATGGCATTTTTGTGGGTTGATAGTTAATTTATTGGATTTACACCAGACAATTAAACAAGATGCTTGATAGTTGAGGTTACGTTGGAGCATAGGCGTAGCCAAGGGGGGGGGGGGGCCAGGGGGCCCGGGCCCCCCCCAATTAAAATACCACAAATGATAAAAAATTATGACAACATAGGCTAGCGATGTTTAGTTGCAGATACAGACGACAAAGGAGCCCCGGGCCCCTAACTAACAACCAGGGGGCCCTAGGGCCCCCAACTAATGACCAGGGGGCACCGGGCCCCTAACCGTCAACCAGGGGGCTCCAGGGCCCCTAACTGACAAACAAGGGGCCCTGAAACCCCTAATTGACGACCAGGGGGCCCCTATCTAAAAACCAGGAGGCTCTGGGGCCCCTAACTAGGGGGGCCCGGGCAACCGGGCTCCGGGTAACCAGGGGTCCCCGGGCCCCTAACTAACAACCAAGGGACCCCAAGTCCCCTAACTGACGACCAGGGGGTCCCAGGGCCCCTATCTAACGACCAGGGGGGCCCCGAAGCCGCTAACCGACAACCAGGGAGTCCCGGGGCCCCTAACTGACAAACGGGGGCCCTGGGGCCTCTAACTGACAACCAGGAGGCCCTGGGGTCTGTAATTGACAACCATGGGCTCCCAGGGTCTTTAACTAACAACCAGGGGGTCCCGGGGCCCCTTGCTGAAAACCAGGGAGCCACAGGGCCCCTACCTGTCAACCAGGGGGTCACAGGGCCCCCAGCTAACGACCAGGGGGCTCCGGGGCCCCTAACCGACAACCAGGGGGCCTCGAAACCTCTAACGGACAACCAGGGGGCCCCTGGGGATCCTAACTTATGACCAAGGCTCCCGGGCCAGGGTTCCTGTAATTCAAATTTTTAACAAATTGTATGCAAAACTTGTGAAAAATCTAGGAGTTTTGTTCTAAAAGTTGCAATTCCAGGCCCTCGTTTAACGTTATTATGAACTTATTGCTATAGCACAGGCGGTAATACAAACCCCCAATTAAAATACTACCAATAATAAATATAATGAGAGCATAGCCAGTATATGTTGTCCTTGTCCGGAATTGCAGTTTCTTTAATTTAGGATTTACGTGTACAAACGTAAGTAATAATTATGATGACCACCTGTTCACGTCATAATAATGTCATGCAATTCCTGGAGGTTTCAAAAATCTGTCAAGTGACTTGACTCGAGTACTCCACGTTTTGGAAAAAAAGTTATTTTAATTTTGCTTTAACTATTTTTTTATGAAAGAACTTTAAGGGCGCGATCTTATCTCAAAATCATAGGCGTAGCCAGGGCGGTGGCCCAGGGGGCCCGGGCCCCCTCAACTGAAATGCCACCAATGACACAAATTTGACAAAAAACCTTGTTTCTTCATTTTCAGTTTCTTTTAGCATCTTTGCGTACAACAGTACACGCGTACAACAGTAATTAACTTGAAATAATATTGACGACCAAGGAACTCGGCGCACCCCCTAATTCAATTTTTTCCAATCAATTTAAACGTACAACTAGGGTAAAATTAAGGGTTTTTGTCCTAAAAGTTGCTACCTCAAGCCCTCATCTAAACTTTTTATAAACGTAATGCAATAACCAGCGTCGTATTTGCCATAAGGCACATCGCCAGGCCCAGCGCTCAGATAGTAGGAATTTTTTTGGTCTTCACTTATATTTGGAAGGAAGATGTTGCAAAAATCCCCTAAGTGCCAGAGGCCTCGCGCAATGTAAATCCGGCCCAGGAATAACATGTTTAGTAAGCGTAACCATCTATTGTACCATTTTTCAATGACGATTCAACTCCACCTTGCCAGTTTTTACGCACAAAATACATTTAAACAATAGCTAGGGAAAATGCTCATTGAACAAATTATTGAATTTCAGTTGAGGGGGCCTGAGCACCCTGGCCTTACATGTACTCGTATAACTGGTTAGCTTCATGACTAAATAAAAATCTTGAAGGAAAATCTTCGAGTGGATTACTATTTACTGCTAAAATATAGTCCGATAAAAATACGACAAAATACATTGAAACCTGGAAAAAATTTATAATAAGCTGAAATTTGGCACAATGGCTCAGGGCCATGTCCTGAGCCACCAAAAAAAAATCCCCATATTTTGGACGTGGGACTTCCTTCCTTTTCGGCCTTTAAAGTCTGCCGTCTATTGTCAAAGAGCCTTTACTATCCAACAGCTAATCCAAAAGTTGCGAAAGTGCCAAGTTTTGAGTAATAGTTGGTTTTCAAGTGCAGGTATAAAAAAATTTACTTTGAAATTGATGACGTCATTGTTGGTGACGTCATTGCCAAAGTTTTTGAAAAAAATGACGTATTGATGGCTCTAATAGTAAATGAGAGTTAGGTTTTTGTTTCCAAATAAAAGATTGCTTAAATCAAAGTGATGACGTCACAAGCGTTTTTGATGACGTCATTTGTCAAGATTTTTGATCGTAATTCTGAAAAAGAGTGTTTGACCAAACGAAACATTGCAATACTCTGGGAATATAAGCATCATCATCATTCAAGTTTCTAAGGCATCTTCAAAAGTCCTTGGCAGAGGTCTTGCCTCATCCTCCTACATGCAATGATTCTAAAAAATAATAACTAGTGTAATATATGTAAATTGATACGAATACGTGCCGAGCACGATGATATATCTGATACGAACAAAATTTCTACCGCTTTGCAATGTCTGACAATACTATTATCTTACGCAAAATAATGTCCGACAATATTATTATCAGGTATTATTTTGCGTATTTGCGATATTATTGCAATGTCTGACAATATTATTATCTGAATTTATAATAACCACGCTAATATTTGACAATTCGCCGCCTTGATGATTTTTTTTGTCGTTCCTCAAGCTTGCATCTTACTAAAATTCCAGATTGGTCGAGCGGTAACGCGTTCGTCTTTGGAGCGGGAGGTCTGAGATTCAAATCTCGGGCCCGTCAAATCGGACACAGTGTTGCCAAAGGCCCACCACCGCTGCGACATTTCTTCGAAAAGAGCTGTGTTGTCCGGGCGCAATGACGCGGAGATGGGCCCCGCCAACTCTTTACAAGCTTCGGCGTAATCCAGCGAGTATAATGAAAGATTTGATTTGAACTTTAACTGCGCGTGGGAGCTTTCGATAAACATTCAAGGGCTTTCTTGATTAAACTGCAAAATGCATTATTTTATTTTAATCCCTTATTGGCAGAGGTGGGCAAATTACTGTATTAAAGTAATGACACTACGTCACCAAAAATTACTGTAAAAAAGTAATAAAATTACCGTATTCGTTACTTCTCGAAAAAAGTAGTCAGTATTTAACCATAGCTTTAAATAAAACCGGATTCATCTTTTATTGATTGGGTAGCCTTGAAAAAGGCTGTTTTAAGGTTTAAACGCTTTCGTCTAGCTCTCTTCAGAAACCATCGCTAGAAAAAGATGGAATGAAAATAAAACAATGCGGATTCATTTATAAAGGCAGAGAAAATCGCTGATTGGTTGAATAATCATCGCTGATTGGTTGATTTGTGTCGTTTCGTTTGCGTACAGAAGTGGCGCTGTTGCGAAGAAAACAAACTTTCATCAAGATAGATGCTGATTGAATCAAATCGTTGCGTTTCGTTTGCGTAAGAAAAATAGATGACTTTGTGATGAATCTAAAATAAAACCTAAAACAGAATTTGGTAAATTGTTAAGTTTCGTTTGCGTTCGAATTATCAATGAATTAATTGAAGGGATTATTATATTTTAAAGCTATGGTTAAATTCTGTACCACCAATCAATTATTTAAAGTAGTCAGTAATTGTCCTTACAAATTACTTTTAAAGAATATTTAAAGCTATGGTTAAATTCTGTACCACCAATCAATTATTTAAAGTAGTCAGTAATTGTCCTTACAAATTACTTTGAATGAAAAATTTTGCCAAAATGACAATAATTTACTCTACATCACTATTTCTAATGGCACTAAATAAAAATAAAAACTAGATTTCGTTCGGGATCCAAGTATGATTTTCAAGTTATAGCTTTCATTATGCTACCTCTTCGATACGGCTCAGTGCTCGCCAATATTATTATAATCACTGTGTTACGTCTGAGCGTCGGTCCCATGGTCTGAGTAAGTGCAGAATTGTTTTAAAACTAAGCGGGTTCCGAATTTCGGGTCTTTTGTTTCTGCGGTTAAGGTCATATCATAACAAGCCGGCTACTGTGACTCCTGGTGCGCTGAAGCCAGATCACGCTTACGTTATAATTCAAAAAGCAAAATCGAGCAATAAAATTTAATGCTGTAATTAACTCCAAATTTATTGCACTTTCTCAGGTTTTAATAAATAATTTCAGATAAGTCGCTAAATATACGCTAATGATCTAAATAACACGCTTAAGGTAATTCTCACATGAAAGTGCTATCAAGATAAAAAATTTAAAAAATGTGATTCATCTATTTGTTGGTCGAGCAGTAACGCGTTTGTCTCTGGATCGGGAGGTCTAACGTCTAAGGTTCTAATCTCGGCCCGGTCAAATCAGGCACAGTGTTGCCAACGGCACGCCACCGCTGCGACATTTCTTCAAAGGAAGCTGTGCTGTCCGGGCGCAATGGCGTGGAGATGAGCCCCGCCTACTCGTTACACGCTTCGGCATAATACAGGGCGTATAATGAAGGATTTTTGATCTATCACATTCCGGTAGTATTTTTTCAATGTGTTATCTTCACAGTACTTACAAAGCGGAGCCAAGTTTACCGTGTAGCAAAATGGTACCATATTAGTAATCTGGAAACTAAAAGCTTGTCTTTTTTCTTATGGTTTATTCGTTCTAGAATATGCCGGTTTGTCCAATCAGCGTGACTTTTTTTCACGGTTCACTCCTTCTACGAATATGTCCAATCAATTCAGTTGAATACGCGTGACGGCAAAAAAATTTGCAACAAAAGCAAATTTTTTTCTTCAATGCTCTTCTCTTTTTCTTCGCGTGTTTGTGTCTGGTCTACTAATAAAGAGACGATGATGGCACTGTGCCTGAAGGAATATTGCAACCCCTGGGCGGCGAAGACTTTTTTTAGGTTGTTTTAGCTCTAGTTTCGACGGAAAATGCGACTCCTAAGCGGTGGAAAACTTTTTTTTTTGGTCAACAAATTTTGTAGGCTGAAAATGTGGTAAAGGGTCCGGTGCAGTATAAATTTGGTCTCGCGTACTGGTATCACCTCTTTTTAGTTACTAAAAATATTATAAAAGTTTATAAAGAGGACGTTTGTGATTTTATTCGCTTCTTGCAAATTTATCTTTGTTTATTACGCGTTTATTTTTTTCTTTGACAAGCTTTGGAAAGACTCCATAGTTTTCAGCTTTTGCCCTAAAATTTATTTCCCACAAAATGTTTAAAAATATTAACTGTTTTGGGCAAAATACTATCCTTTTTTTGTATTGATGTAGTAGCTATAACAAAAATTTTACCCATTGGCGTATGAAAGAATAGAGTATTGCAATACTTATCTTTGGTTTTTGCACAGCATCAAAATTTGATACTACGCGAAGGTAGATAATAATGTTAACCATAGATTATTCAGATCGATGTTGGTTAATCAAAGATACAAAACAAAACTTTCCTAAATAAAGCCTGGGCATGTTTGTAATTAAGCAAACAAACAACAAAATACCGCCAACGAAGTCTCCTCCTTGAAACCAGCGGAATTAAAAAACTTGACAGTATATTTTCCATTGCTATTGCGCTTTTGTTTTGTTTCCCTATGCAGAGTTGTAAACGGGCAGACTAGTTCAGGCCCAAACCCAAAAATATAAGCCCGAACCCGAAAACTAATTTAAAGCCCAAATTATGCCCGAGAAAAACCAAAAGTTAAGTAAGGTCTGAAAAATTTAGCAATTTTGCCAAGCTATTTTAATCATATTTTTGTGCACCTAAGACAAAAAGCACGTCTCAGGCCGAATAAATCCCGAAATTTTTGTCAAGTTTAGGCCCAAACCCGGCCCGAAAAGCCCGGCCCGACTAACAACTCTGTCCCTATAAGCTCTATCAATGATCGATTGTCTTAGACGAAACTATAGCACTGCATGTATAAACCATTCTAGCACGCAGACATACGGCCCATGGTACGATCCTGTGTCATTCTCAACAGAAACAACTTTTTGATTGGCCGGTTTTATAAACTAAGCAGCCAGGCAAGCGTTTCTACTGAATGGTAGTATTTACAAAGTAGCCTAATTTGTAATTTTAACACCTCTAAAAAATGATAAAATTACCACAAAAGTTACTTTTTTAAAAAGTAGTGTCATTACTGTAAAAACTACTAAAAAACTAATTTGTTATTGCCACCACTGCCTATTGGGAGGTCTAAATTTTATCTGCTTGATTGCTACCCCAGAGTTTAACTGACAACACAGTTTTTGACCTTCAATCGACTGAATGAATTCACAATATAATTGTCCCAAGTTTAAAGCTAATTAAAAAAAAAGTTAGCAATGTTTCGTTTGGTCAAACACTCTTTTTCAGAATTACGATCAAAAATCTTGACAAATGACGTCATCAAAAACGCTTGTGACGTCATCACTTTGATTTAAGCAATCTTTTATTTGGAAACAAAAACCTAACTCTCATTTACTGTTAGAGTCTTCAATACGTCATTTTTTTTCAAAAACTTTGGCAATGACGTCACCAACAATGACGTCATCAATTTCAAAGTAAATTTTTTTATACCTGCACTTGAAAACCAACTATTTCTCAAAACTTGGCACTTTCGCAACTTTTGGATTAGCTGATGGATAGTAAAAGCTCTTTGACACTAGACGGCAGACTTTAAAGGCCGAAAAAGAAGGAAGTCCCACGTCTAAAATATGGAATTTTTTTTTTGGTGGCTCAGGACATGGCCCTGAGCCATTGTGCCAAATTTCAGCTTATTATAAATTTTTTCAGGGTAAAAGCTATTTCTACCGGACTAATATTGGAGGAGGCAATGTGCCTTACTTACCCCTACTACATGGACCAAATCACTTACAATTAAAATTTTACACCATAATGCAAGATTTTAAACGTGTTTGAACTTTAATTGCAAGTAAAAGGAGGATTGAACAAATAAATTTTTTCGATTGGCTTTCAAATATAAAAAAATCTAGTTCTTTCAAATGGCTTTGAACACGTGCGAAATGTGATCCAATAGGATTACAATAGTTTTTTTTCCAAAAACTTACAAAAATTGCCCAGCGGCTGGGGACTTTGCCCCCACACCCCCATAGCCACCGGCGGCTGGGGGCTCCGCCCCCAGAACCCCGTCTGTGATACGTTTGAGTACAATGGCTTACTTAACGCGTGTCCTAAGTTAGACATTTGCACTTTCTAACTATTAGTTTTCACCCTCTCCTTTTACCTAAATCCTGGTTAAGTGCCAACAGGGCTACAGCTTTGAATCTTCCATTCTACGATATTATTTTTTCCCCACAAAAAGCTCCTCTTTTGAAAATTTCTGATGACGTATTGCATGTGATCTGTGGTTTGCCCCCCCCCCAATCAAAAATCCTGGCTATGCCTATGCGTTGAAGAGTAGACAAATTTGAATGTTTAAGCATTAAACAGGTGTCATCAGCAAATAGGGTAGGAGAGCCCAATACAGCGTTAGGCAAATCATTAACATGGTGTAAAAAAAGTAAAGGACCAAGCAATGATTCCTGAGGCACTCCAAAATTATTGGAGTGTAACTCTGAATTGACA
This sequence comes from Trididemnum nubilum, assembly GCA_963965965.1. Lineage (NCBI taxonomy): Eukaryota > Metazoa > Chordata > Ascidiacea > Aplousobranchia > Didemnidae > Trididemnum > Trididemnum nubilum. The sequence continues at coordinate 49,136,004 of OZ014473.1, read as the reverse complement.
CCATCTAGTGAGACAAATTGCTTTCTTTTTAAGAAAGAGTTTAACAATTGAAGACACAGACCACGGATACCGTAATGTTCTAATTTACCTAAGAGAGTTTGATGACAGACTGTGTCAAATGCCTTGGTTAGATCGGGAAAGAGTATTCCCGTGTAAGTGTTGTCTTTTATATTGTCATAAGTTGGTGTAATAAGATTTAGCACTGCATGCATAGTTGAAAGATTTTTTTGGAAACCGTATTGATGTGGGGTCAAGATTTTGTGTTTATTTAAAAAAGGGAGAATGCGTTAGTGTATCATTTTTTCCAATATTTTTGAGAAGCAATTTAAAATTGATATAGGTCTGAAATTGTTTGGGTTATCCCTTTCTCCCTTTTTATGAATGGGAACAATTTTGGCAATGTTACAAATGTCGGGAAAGATTCCGTGAGTAAAGACGAAATCAAAAAAGGATCTTAGGTAGGGAGCTAAGGTAGGAGCAGCAATTTTTAAAAAATAAGCAGGAATGTTATCATGATCAACAGCCTTGTTCACGTTAAGGGAACCAATGCAGTTGATAATTTCATTTGTGGTGGGTGGTTCCAGATACATACTGTATGAAGCACTATTTCTTAGATGCGTGGAGTATTTATTTAATCGGATGATTAGAAGAAGCTTTTTTTGCTAATTCTTTGCCAATTGAGCAGAAGAATTCATTGAATTGATTAGCTTTTTGAAGTGAATCAGCGGGATCGCAAGCTTGACCAATCTGTACATTTTGAAAGGATTTGTTTGGTAGAAGCGATTTAAGAATTTCCCAAGTTTTTTAAAGATTTCCGTTATGATTTTGCAGTTCACTTTCGAAATAGTTTCTTTTTGCTCGGGTTTTCATTTTAGTTAATTTGTTCGAAAAGCGCTTGTATAATTCTTTCTGTGCCGAATTTCCATTTAAAAAATGCGTTTTGTACATTTTACGTTTGTCTTTAATTGCTTTTAGCAATTCATGACTTAGCCAAGGTTTTTTATTGATTTTTTTCTGCTTCCGAAAAACCTTTTTAAGAGGAGCATTCCTGTCTATTACTTGTAGAATCAAATGGTTAAATCCGTTGAATATTTCGTTAAAATTGTCCTTAGTTAGTAAGGGTAATTGGTAAAAAAAATCATTTAAAGAAGTATTGAGCTCGTCATTGAATTGATTGGAATCAAATTTTGATTTATCTCTACAAAAAGTGACAGTGCTATCCGCATTTTTACGAGTCTGTGTTAAATTGACTTGACACAATTTAGGGTAGTGGTCACTAATTTCATTTGTTTCAACGATACTCGGAATGATAGAATGTTCATAGTCATTGGTTAATATGTGATCAATAATTGTTGCCGAACTATCCGATGCTCTTGTAGGTTTAGTTATCAATGGGAGGACGCCGCATGACAGCAACATGTTTAAGAACCTTTTAGCTACAGGGGTTCGTTCAATTGTAGATGTATTGATATTTAAATCTCCAATAAAATAAAAAATTTGAATTACTATTATTTAATTCTTTCAAGCAGATTGACAAGTCTTCGATAAATGCTTCAACATCGCTTGAGGAGGGGTGCCGATATATTACTCCCACTGTGTAAGACAAAAGCTTTTCAGTGATAGTGATCCACAACGATTCAGAATTGGTTAAGACCTGTTGGTTTTGAGAAATTTTATAGTTGAGATTTTTGTGAATATAAATTGCGACCCCACCTGCATTGGATTTGCTGTTAACGTGAACAAAGCTGTAGTTGGTTAGTTCTATACTAATGAGGGGATCCTTTTTAATACGGGTTTCAGACAGGCATATCACATGTGGAAGAAAATTCAAAGATTCAACGAATCCGTACAAGTCAAAATTTTTGCACAAGGAACGAACGTTTATATGAAGCAAAACCAAAGTACCTTTGGATTCTGTTTTCAAGAAGTTAAAGGTATTATCGATATATTCTTAAATTTTGATTTTGTCAGTTAAATTGTTAAATAACTTGTAAGTTAGTGCATCCTGGTTGCGAAACAGATGAGTGGCTGCTTGAATCGGGCAGAGGAAATGAAAGTAGCATATACACAGTGGTGGGCAAATAGCTGCACAAAAGTAATGAAATTACTTCACTAAAAATTATTAAAGGGCAATTTTTTGGCTTAGTTATTAAAAAAAAATCGAGGTAATGAAACTTAGACGTGAAACAAGATTATTTTTGCTCAGAAGTTTCAAGTAGTGCAATTTTGATTTTTTTGGAGAACGTGCTTAATCCTTTCTTTATTGGTATAATTCAGTAATCGAGTTGGGAGTTTGTTCCACAATTTGGTTTCACATGTTTTAATTGATCTTTGAGTACGTTTTTTGTTGATTTTTGATAAATAATAATTTCTTTTTTTTTGAATTTCTCGTTGAGTAGTCATAAAAGTTTAATGCAAGTGTAAAATAATCTTGAAAAGATGTTGGCAGCGTTTTATTTTTGAATTTACACGTGAATTTCAGTGTTTTAAGATTGTATAGAAAGTTTTACTTTTTGTTTATAGGTTTTGGACAAAATACGAATAAGTCAATTTTGCTGAACTTGAGCTTTATTGATATAAGTTTCTGGTGCCTTTCCCCAGCTTGTAATGGCATATTGCAGATGGGGGTATGCAATACTGTAATAAACTTGCTTTAAAAGTTTCGAAGTTAAATAGTGTTGCAGTCTATACATGATTCCTCCGGCTATGCTTAGCTTTTTAGAGACATATTGCAAATGCTCAGCCCAGTTCAAATTTTTGTCGAGAATTATCCCTAAATATTTAGTTGAAGTTTCTGGAAACAATTTTTTGCCATCTATGTCCAGAACAAAATCATGCTGTTGTTGCAAATTACGAATTACTTTGAATGAAACATTCATCCAAAACAACGGTGTACAACCTGCGGTCGTAAAATGCTACTACAAAATGCGCGTTGTGGCCGCCCTGCATTGATTAAAATGTTTTGCTACGTAACTGTTAAGAAATAATTGTTAGGAACAGTAACGATTTTGCTTACTGTACACTGTACAGTTAATTAAGACGATAACACGCCAGCGCTGTTTATTTACCAATGCATAATTATTTACCGCTTACAGTTAGCCTCACCGAGTCCATTCCAGAAAGTTCCAATTCAATAGTTGCGTAACTTTTCAACACCACAGTTATTTTAACTAGTTTATTCCCAATAGTTCGTCTTTATTATTTAACAGCTACGCTAATTTAATGCGTGCAAAAGCTTCTGCCTGTGACGTCACAAAGATATGATTTTTGCGTACGAGTCAGTTTTTTTTAGATTTTTCGGGATTGTTCCTCTTGCATAAGTAAATATGCTTGACTTAGGGAATAGAAATGAGAATAAGTTTCGACGTGGAACTGCTGTTAAAATGCATGAGAAATGTTAGCCTATTATGCCGCTTAGGATTCAGTTAATGCTGAGTTATGTAATGAAAATATAATAGTTCGGTGATAATTCTGGAGTATATTGAAGATAAGGCGTCTTGATTTCTGCCCTTTAACCAGTAGCGTAGCCAGGGGAGCTATTGCCTTCCTTCATCTGCATGCTGACCAAAATGCAGAATAAGAAAAACCACGTTTTTAGCATTTCTGAGATTGTCTTGTGCACTGAAATAGAATCAAAACAAGATTTAAAGCATATTTTGAAACGTTTTTTTTTTAGGGGGGTGGGTAGTGAAGCTTATTTTTCAAATATATAACTCATAAATCAAAAAAAAACTTAGAAAAATGGCCAAAAATTGGAATCAAATTTGATCGCTTATAAAAAAAATGCTTAACATAGGTTTCTTCAAAAAATATGTAAGCTTGGGAACAGGGGGGGGCTATTCATTCAGTATTAGTTAATTACCAATCACTTCTCTCAAACTTTCTTCCACTAGCGCCCTTAATTATATCTTTCTCTATAAACTATGGACGAAATAGATTACCCTTTGAGAGTTTCATTAAACTGCCGCTATAGCATTTTATAATTTACCAGCTTGTAAAAAAGAGAACTGAAATTCTAGCAACAGCTACCTCCCACATAGTCCATTTATGTAACTAGTGTAATCATTGTTTTTGCACTGCTAGTTTCTATGACTATTTTAATGGCATTACTTTTTATCAAAATAAGCTTAAAATTAAGTTTAGTTTTGCCAAAAAAATACACAAATTTTCGAGCCGTGGGGCTTCCGCCCCCAGACCCCATAACCAACCCCCCATCAGTCGTGTAGCCAGGATTTCGCAAAGGGGCGGGCTTTTTTTGAAGTTTGATTCAACCGCAAACAAACTTGACCCAAAATTACGTTTGCCTTCAAGTGGATTGAGGCATTTTTCTGTCCAAAATTCAGTGATCTCCAAAAAAAAAAAAAAGGTCTTCACCGAAAGTCAGAGAGTTTTTCTGTCCAAATTCAAGTGATCTCCAAAAAAAAGGTCTTCACAGAAATTCAGAGCGTTTTTCCAACCAAATTAACGTGATCTTCAAAAAAAAAAAAGGTCTCCATGTGCACTGACACCCACTTCTACTTCTCATCTCACGAAGTTTGGGGGGCTATTTTTGTTTGGGAGGGCTATTTTCGTTTTTGGAACAATAATCAACCCCAAAACTGCTAAAAACATGCTATTTTGCATACTTTTCAGGCCAATGAGGGAGGCTATAGTACCATTTACCCCCCTAGCTACGCTACTGCCCCCCATTGTAGATTTCTGGTCACGTTCAAATACTTAGTTCACCTTGTACCTGTCTGGTTTTGGGTCTCAAAATAATAGCTATAAATCATATATAAGCAGTTTTTTTTGGCATATTTTTTTTGAAATTAAAATCTTGCATTTTTGTATTTGAATCTAGCATTTTATAAAACATTTTTTTACCTTTTTTTTCGGATCGAGCATTTTTGTGATTAATGATTAAATAAATTCTCTAACTTTGAAAATTTGACTTTTTTTAATGTTTAGCATGTGTAGGTAAATTGTAAGGCTTGGAACGTAAATTTGTAAAAAAATGACTTTAACTACACTAGTGGCGGCCGTTAGTGCATTTATAAGATGTTTTGCGGTCGGCAGTAGAGAAAAGGTTGTGCACCCCCAATCCAAAATGACTGTGGTATGCGTCAACTTTTCTGATATGGTTGTATGAGAGAAAATGTTGGATCTCGTCTATAATTCAAGCATCATGCTGCCTCTTCGACAGGGTTAAGCGTTTAAAGAATTTTATTTTAATTAGTTAAGCTGAGTGAGTAAAGAATTGTTTGAAAACTAAGAAGGCTTTCAGCTTCGGATTATTTGTTTCCGCGGTCAAAGATTATATCATAACTCTTTGGCTATTGTGGCTTTTGGTGCGCTAAAGCAAAGCTTTTAACTCCAACGTTATTAAGCACAATGTTATGCAGGCCTGCTCTAGAAACTTCTCTTACCTGCTTCAGTGTCGCTCCATTCACTTGTAATACGCACTGATCAGGGTTTCTTGAAAGATGAAGTACCTTAGTTTTGGCCGTGCTTATTTTCATTCCGGCGGTGTTGCATGCATCTGCAAAGCTATTTAATGCGCGCTGGAGGCCAGATTCTGTGGAAGAAAGCAGAAACAAATTATCTGCGAATAGCAGACGACTGATTTTGCAATTTCCAATCGTGGCAAACTCATCAGCTTGGCTGCATTTGTCGATCCAATTCATGTAAACAATGAAAAGGAGAGGTGACAAAACGCACCCTTGCCGGAGTCCAACGCCCACATGGAACGGCTTTGATTGCTTGCCATTTACCCGAACACAAACCTCCGGTCTGCAGTAGAATGACTTAATAGCGCGTAACAATAGACCATCTACGCCATACTCCTGCAAAACCTTCCAAAGTTTATCCTGAGTAACTCGGTCATATGCTTTTTCAAGATCGACAAAGCATGCAAAGAGATCTTTGCCATACTCCCAAGATTTCTCGAAGATTTGCTTCAGAGTGAAGATTTGGTCCGTGGTGCTGCGATCCGGACGAAAACCGCACAAACCATCTTCCAGTTTTGATTCCACTATTTCTCAGCATTTCCTTTCAAGGCATTTGGCATATACTTTCCCTGGCAAACTAAGGAGTGTAATGATAGCACAACACAACTTCATAACCCTGTTCAAGGTTTTAATGAACTAAATGCAAACTAATATTTGAACATAAAAATAGAACTAGTACAGTAAGGTTTAAACTCAGACACTAAAGCATTAAACGAACTGCAGTACTTTACCACAATCTCGCTAAACTGCACTAAACAGTAACACAGTTAAGTATTTGTACAAACTGAAACCAAGCGCTTCACGTGCAGCGTGAAAACGTGTAAGGCGGTTTAAAAACGCAAATGTTGAGCGTTCAGAAAAGAGCAGGATTAAGCAAATGAGCAACAAAATCACAACATTCTTCCCTCCGTTTAAAAGAAAAACAGTTCATCTAATAGGCCTAGTTTAAAATATTAGAAATACACAACATCTCCATAACGATCAACTGGTTCACGTACTCGAGAAGATCTTCTCGGTAAAACTTGTTCAGTCTGTGGACTCGTGTCGATGCTTCGAGCAGATTGTGAGTTCGCATCCGAGTTTCGAATAGGTTGTGGGCTTGCATCCATGGTTCGAACAGGAAGAGGACTGTTCGCTTCGCGCTCAGATATGACATCTTCATCACCACTTTGAGAAGAAAACTGCTTGGATCGGTCAGGGTCAGCAGGAGACTGGACAGTAACGTTCTCTTGGGTCCCAGGAGTTACAGCAGACTCGGGAGCGGTAGGAGCAACGTCTCTCAACGATACGGTTGTTTCTCGTCCACTAGGAAAACGCACTAAAGCATAATTAGGCGTAGCATGCACTAAATCAACTTTGTCAACAAATGGTTCGTTTTTACTTGCACGAACATGGCGTTTCAAATATACTGGGCCAGGTGAGCTTAGCCAGGTCGGCACTGATGTGCCCATAGTCGATCTTCGCTTATGAACAAAGAAGCGCTCGTGAGGTGATTCGTTTGTCGCAGTACACAGCAACGATCTAACAGAATGCAAGGCATCATCAAGAACACATTCCCACTGGCAAATATCTAATTTACGAGATTTCAATGCAAGTTTAACCGTATTCCAAATAACACCGTTATAACGTTCACATTGGCCATTACCTTGGGCATTGTAAATTGAAGTTTTACTACAAGCAATACCACAATTAGTGAGAAACGATATCAGTTCTCGCGACATAAACGCTGGCCGCGATCGGAGTGCACAAAACCGGGAGTACCAAACAGCGTAAACAATTGTTTTAGGCAAGAAATAACAGTGCTAGCATTGCAATTCGGACATGGAAACGCAAACGGAAAAGGGGAAAATTCATCCACTATCGTAAGCAGAAAACGATTTTTCGTTGACGAGGACAAGGGGCCCTTAAAGTCGAGACTGATTCTTTCTAGAGGCTGTGTGGCTTTTACGACATGGGCAGTGGGCGGCCTGTAAAAGCGTGGTTTCAACTCACAACACACACTGCAATTATTAACAATTTTACGCACATCGTCAATAGAGTAAGGCAAATTTTCACACGCACAAAATGATGTAGTCGCGTAATTCCGGGATGACATAAGGCAACATGAATCTGATGAAACGCAGTGTCATGAATACTCGCACAGTATGCCCTAGAAAGCGCGTCAGGTGCTTTATTCAATTTGCCTGATCGATAAATAATATCAAAGTCAAATTCGCTGAGCTCAGTTCGCCACCGCAACACTTTATCGTTTTTTATTTTACCTAGATTTGTTGCGTCGTACATAAATGTCACAGATTTCTGATCAGTTACAATGCTGAAGTGTCGGCCGGAAAGAAAATGAGACCACTTTCGGACAGCTTCGACAATAGCTGCTGCTTCTTTTTCAATGCTAGAATGTTTTAATTCATGCTTGTTAAGCATTCTTGAAAAGAACGCAACCGGTCGATTTTGCTGGTTCAAAGTCGCTGAGATTGCATTTTCTGATGCATCGGTTTCAATCACAAACGGCAACTTTTCATCAATGACTTCCAACGTAGCCTTCGCTAAATCTTCTTGAAGTTTCTTAAAAGCTGAAACAGCCATAGCGGGTAAAGGAAATCGATCCGCAACGATTAAAGGCTTTAACTTTTCTGAAAACTGTGGTATCCATTGAGCATAGTACGAGAACATCCCTACAATGCGTTGCAATTCTTTAGATGACTTAGGTAGCGGTAAGTCCAAAACCGGCTTAACCCGGTCTGGATCTGGCTGCAGAATGCCATGTGATACATTGTATCCAAGCAGATTAATTGACTCAGTGGCAAAAACGCATTTGTTTTCATTTAAAGTGAGGTTACAGTCTTTCGCTGCCTTCAAAAAAGCCGTTAAGTTCTAATTGTGTTCCTCACGAGTTTTGCCACAGACCGTAATATCGTCTAAGTAAGCAAATGTAGCTTTGCAATTATGCTCTTGCAAAATTGCGTCAATCACTCTTTGAAAACAAGGCACAGCGTTTTTTAAACCAAATGGGATCCGTTTAAACTGATACAACTGTCCATTGGCTTCAAACGCAGTATATTTGCGTTCTTCTGGAACCAAACCAATTTGGTGGTACGCACTGCGAAGATCTAACTTTGAGTACCATTTGTACTGTGCCACATTATTCACAACACTTCGCATGTTAGGGAGAGGATAGGCATCCAGATGCGTGAACTTATTTACAGTTTGACTATAGTCCACGCACATTCTTTTCTTGTGATTTTCGCTTTTAGCTATGACCAATTGAGCACGCCACGGCGACTTACTCGCCTCGATGATGCCGTCTTTGAGCAATTGGGTCACTTGATCGTCAATAAATTTTCGATCGGCATTTGAATATTTTCTACTTTTCGCAGCAATTGGTTTACAATCTGGGGTCATGTGCTCAAACAAACGGACTTGATTAATCTTCTTCACCTCTTGTAAAGTTCCGATTTGCAAAGGTAACTCAGGACCGCCAAAATTAAATGTGATGCATTTGTGCTGGCTTAAGAATTCTCGTCCTAAAGTAACATCCCACAGCAGATTGTTCATCACCAAAAATTCTACGCCGGCGTAACTCCGGCCCAACAGTTCTACTTGAGTCGTACACGATCCAATAGTTTTGGCAGATGAACCCTTAACCGCAAGATCAACTTTGAAAGATTTGTCTGCACTTGAGACTTTTAAATTTGTCCGACGACAAAAGCCTGAATCAACATGATTATTCTTTGCACCGGTATCAATCAGACCATGAGCCAAAACACCGTTGATCATGACAGGCACGTTAACTTTATCATTATTTAATGACTTACTAGACAAGAAAGTTGCAATTTCCAAATTATCATCAGTGTTGTCTTGATCGGAATCTTGCTTTTGGGAGATGGCAGCTGTAGATCTTGAAGATTGCTTCTTCTTGGGAGACCGGCATAGTTTAGCAAAATGGCCTTGTTTGCCACAATTAAAACATACTCGAGATCGAGCTGGACACAAGCCCGCTTATGATTTGAACCACCGCAAAAGAAGCAACTAGTCTTTAATGCTGAACTGATTGCGCTTGAATTGCATGCGGCTATCGGATCTACGTCCTGTACTTTTGAAGTAGGCATAACATAAGATTCAGCATTTTTTTATGCATCTTCAAGTGATTGAGCCTTATCAAACACCGTACGGAGTTCCAGAGCATTTTCCTCCAGCAGACGCTGTCTAATATAACCAGAGGAAAGTACGGCAATGAACGCATCTCTAATTGCTGCTTCGCGGTTTTGAACAGCCGAAACTGCAGCAAAGTTGCAATCCGCACTCAACTTCTTTAACCTTTGATAAAAATCTTGTAATGACTCTCCCCCTTTCTGCTTCGAAGTATTTAATCGATGTCGAGCATATATTTCGTTAACCGGTTTTATATATGCACCGTCTAGCAAACGAATGGCTTCCTCATAACTTTGGCTTTCGCTGATGTGCACATACACCGAAGTATCCAGTAAACTTGCAAGCATATCAAGCTTGTCTTGACCAGTGATATCTGCGATTCTCCGAACATAACTTTCGAATATCTTTTTCCAATGCTTCCACTTGCTCGAACTTTCCGAGTTGCTGGCATCAGCATCAAATATTGGGGGTCTTAACCGCTTATCCATTTCTTCATTTAGTTCATTAAATTGTAATGATAGCACAACACAACTTCATAACCCTATTTTAATGAACTAAATGCAAGGTTTTAATGAACTAAATGCAAACTAATATCTGAACATAAAAATAGAACTAGTACAGTAAGGTTTAAACTCAGACACTAAAGCATTAAACGAACTGCAGTACTTTACCACAATCTCGCTAAACTGCACTAAACAGTAACACAGTTAAGTATTTGTACAAACTGAAACCAAGCGCTTCACGTGCAGCGTGAAAACGTGTAAGGCGGTTTAAAAACGCAAATGTTGAGCGTTCAGAAAAGAGCAGGATTAAGCAAATGAGCAACAAAATCACAACAAGGAGTGATATCCCTCTGTAGTTTGTACATTGCTTGCGATCTCCTTTCTCGAATATCGGAATAATCACACCTGCTTGCCAAACTCTGGGAGTTTTGCCAAGCTTCCACGCAACTTGACACACTCGCGTTAACCAGAGAATTCCTTCTCCAGTCAGCGCTTTCAACATCTCGGGTCTGATTTCATTTTCACCAGCAGCTTTTCCAGATTTTATCCCTTTAATTGCCGTTGCCACTTCTGCTGCAGTGAAAACTTCGTCCTCCCCTAGATGCGTCACTTCGTGTGTGTCACGAGTCGATGTCTTTACAGCATTCAAAAGATCTTCAAAGTATTCTCTCCATCGTGAAAGGATTTCATTTTCATCCGTTAAAATGTTACCGTCAGAATCCTTGATGGAGTACGCGATACTCGATCTTTTGCCACGTAAATGGCGGATGGTTTGCCAAAATACTTTGTTTGCCGAAAAATAGTTGGAATCCAACCGACAACCAAACTCTTCCCATGACGTCTCCTTGGATTTCTTCGCGCCTCAGTGTACCGGGATTGCAAATCATCTGATCATCTGTCCTGTAGCCAGGCTTTGAACTCATCGTTGTTTGCTCGAATAGCTTCTTTAACTTCTTGGTTTTACCAAGGTGTTCTTTTCTCCCTATCGCTCGCCACTCTAAGCCGTTTTTGCCCACAACTTTCAGCAGCTGATGAAATAACTGCTGATCTGAACACCAGCCATTCCTTCTCGATGTCCTCGGATACATCAGGAAGTTGTCTGAACTTAGATGATATACTGGATGCAAACTGTTTTCTTACTTCTTTGTCCTTCAAAGCCTCCCATTTGATCCGATAGGTCACAGACGACCTGTTGTCCAAGGTTTGATGTCTTGTTTGGCCAAGGTTTCGAAAGTCGTAAGGAACATACTGCCAGATGGTGATCAGTTGACAATTCAGCACTTCGCTTCACTCGAACGTCCAGCACATCAAAAAACAAATCTGACAAAACTATGCAAAAATCTATCAAAGATTTTTGATCCATACTAGGTCGATACCATGTATACTTGTGCACCTCTCTGAGCTGGAAAAAGGTATTCATGATGCGGAGTCCGTTGCTACAACAGAGCTGCAATAAATACCTTCCGTTCTCATTCAGTCCAGTGACTCCATGCTTTCCGATCACACCCTTCCACGTATCTGTGTCTGTTCCAACATGTGCGTTAAAATCCCCCATAAGGACTATAGATTCAGTAAGTGATACTCGTAGAAGAGCATCATTTACTTCATCCACAAAAGTCTGATATTCACTCGTGGTATTGCGGGCATATACCTGCAATAGACACAACGACCGATCCAATACCTTGAGCTTCAACATACAGACCCGTGATCCCAAAGCAGGGATATCTAGAACAACAGGATTGCTAACTGCGTCACGTTCCGCATGACTGGTGACAACTGGAGGATTACTCATTGAGCTCATAAGCACTAAGCATGGTGTTGCGTTTGTGTCAGTAGTTGATAGCCGGCAATGACACAGAAAAAAGTACGCTTTGAAGCTTCTTGTAGTTAGTTATAGTTGAGGTCAAACGTTATTTATAAGTTACTTTTGAGCCTAGTGAAACTTTGAAATAGGCTTAAGATTAATTAGGGTGGTAGGCCTACTTCAGTGGACAGAGCCTCCAATTTGAATATGAGACCTTTATTTTTACTTCAAAAAAGAGCTATGCGAATCATCACTTATAGCAATAGAAGAACACGAACAACACGATTATTCTCAAGGCTACGAATACTAAAGCTGCATGATATTTATAAACTTGAAATAGCTAAATTGATGCACAAAGTAGGCTACACAACAAAGCCTTAAACATCTGCAGTGCATCAACTAATAATTAGGCTGTACAGTGTTAGATAACATTCATTCACACAACACCAGAAAAAAAAAAAAAAAACTACTTCTTAACTAGAGTTTCATCAAAACAAGCCCAAAGTGTTTGCAGTTTAATGGACCAAAAATTTGGAATGAAATACCATTACAGCTAAAAGAGATGAACTTCTGTAAATTCAAAAAAGAATTCGAAAGGAAATTAATTAGTGCTTATTATTATTTGTTATTTGGGGGGTGGGGAGAGGGGAAGTTTCTGCCAGGGACAAGGTTCTGACTGTAAGAAGTTTGTATACTGCTGTAAATAGTCTGATTTCTGCTTCTAATTTCAATTGTTACCGTTAATGATGTTCAACCGCTAATTTTGACAGTTGACTTTGATGATTCAGCAGTCTTTCGCTGTCTTGATAAATTGAATTGAACCCACCTGTCATACGTACCGATAAATAACCTACTCAGTACTGGTATGTGGCTAGAAACCTCCAGAGCATTTTAAAAAGTTAGTCTACCTAAGTAGTGGAGAGTGAGTCTGTTAGCAAATTACAACCTCCATTGCACTCCTAGGTAGACACATACCAGTAGCCAGTGGTCTACCAGTATTTCCTATTGGTTAGTCTGAAGTGGAGTGATGCTATAGCCTACACATTATTGTAAAATTTTAACTGATTATTTGCTGTACATTTTTAGAATTTTATCTTTATTCTCTTATTGGATGATATACTGTAGGCTACCAATGCCAGGGTTAACTCTTGTTGTGTTCCTGAATGCAAATTTAGTTATAAATCTAGCAAGAAATCAGAACCAGTTTCACTATTCAGATTTCCACAAGAGGATTGAGGCAAAAATGGATTAAAGCAATTTCTCGCAAAAGCTGGACCCTTACACAAAACTATGAGTATGTGCTCATCATTTCACTGAAGATAATTTTAAAACTAGGTCAAGTGATCACAGAGAATCACATAAACAGGCTTGTTCAAACGAAAGTCTGGAGCAAATTCGCTTGAAGCCAATTGCGGTCACTCATATTTTTCCTTTGTTGCCTCAATATTTGTCTTCAAATTCATTCGCACCCCAACCCACAACATCAAGCAATCCTCAGCTATACTGATGAATGAAAACAGTCAAATCAATAAACACGCGAGCTACTATTTGAAAGAGAAACTAAAAAATTTCTTGGAGTTAAAAGAAATGATAAAATCTGAATCTTTACCAAGTGGTTTTGTGTATGTGAAGAAGGTAGCAACATTTTTTACCATTATATCAAAAGTTCTAACCAGCCATTGAATTCACCGAAACTTCTTGGTACAATTATTATGACGGGCAAGCTTGAAGTGCAAATGTGTATTTCTTCTGCTCTACTCCCAAGATCTTCATACAATCCTTTATTGCATTCAGCCAGCACTATAAAGACCACTACAGAGTTTTGAATTTGCTGTCCTTTTTGCAAATCTGCTTGTGATTGGTCATCTGATTTCACTGCAAGCACTTGCATTGCATTGGTGATATCGCTTCTGGTACATTATGTAACAGCATGCACACTTGATGGACAACCAGATGAGAATATGGAGTGATGGAAGGAATCGTAGATTGTTTTGATGTTCTTGCTGTGAAAACCGACAACCACGTATGCAACCTGTAAGATGTTTTCGTTGTTTGGTTTTTTCTGTACATGCAATATAAGTATGAAATAAAAATTGTCTGCAACGAAGTGTATTAGGCCCATATTACTTCGTTATGCCTTGACATAGCACAATGAAGGAAGTACTGCCCAGTGGCATCGCTAGGGGGGGATGGGGGGGTCCACGACTTTTCGGCGTGGCCCTTTTCGGCGCCAATATTCTGTGCTTTTTACTAACACTAACCCAAAGCCCTAACCCAAACCCTAAATAAGTGAACTGTCAAAGAGCACTGAATTGGTGCCGAAATGATCTGTGTAGAAAATGTACGGCAACGAATTAGATGGCGCTGAAATGGTCGCGCCGAAAAGACATGATCCCATGGGGGGGTGGCCCGCCCCAGGTGTCACCATTTTGGGGTGACACCTTTTTTTTTATTTGAGACCGAAAACCCACTGATTGGTTGGCGAAGACCTTTTTTTTGTCATCACATACGGTACTTTTGTACTGGAAACCAACTCGTTTAGCAGCGAAGACCTTTTTTTTTCGGTCTTCACCTATATTTTGGCCGATAAAGGTTGCCACCACGAAATCCCGCCCCGGGTGCCACCATTCTTAGCGACGCCTCTGGTACTGCCAACATTAACATCGGATTTCAAGAATACTCCAGTAGTCTGAGTGGAGTTGTCAGTTTTCTGGATGGTGTATGTAAACTGTAGTGGATGTTGCTATTCAATTTCATGAAAGAAGGATGTCTTCTCTACTAACTTAAGCAGTAAAACCCATGTGGGTGTTGTGAGTTTATATTTTCATGGGTAAGAGGTTTCGATGGCAAGTATGTGGTAAGCTTTGCTAAATTTTGTCATCCAATCCTGTAAATGAGCTGAACTAACCGAGTGAATACAATGGATTTAGCTTGAAAGGACATGACTGCAACCACAAACTTCAATACTAATACTGTACAAGAGAAGTAATGATAGCCAGTTGTGTTAAGTAGCTGGTATGCAATTTGACCTTTTTTATATTTTAGAAAGCTTTTTGTGGATCTCTGCCATGATGAGCTATCCCCCAGTACAGAGCATCCATTTATCCCAGGAGAGCATCTCTTTTTCTCATTTGACTTCACGCACAACTTTAAGAATTTGTACAACAGTATATGAATAAGCGACTGATGCTCTCACCAACACTTTGTCATGAGTATATCCTTGGCAACAAATGCATTGCTCAGTTTGCCCATTTGAAGCAGCTTTATCGCATAGAAGGAAAACCCCTAAAAGTTGCCCATGCATTGAAAAAAGTATCCCTCAACCCAAGTAGCATTGCCCAAACATCACCTCAACATGTCCTTGGTAAGTCGAAAGTTTTGCAATATATCTGGCTGTCAGGTTACCAGTACAGTAACGGCAAAACAGCTGCTATAGCACGATGACTAGAGACTACGGTACAAGATTTTTCAATTGATATGTATTGGTTTATTTGATGAAAGGGAAGTGTCTGCTGATATACTCCTCTGTTCTTAATAATACTGCGACAACATCTGTGCCCTTTTAACTAGAATTAAGACAAACAATACAAAACATATTAAAGTTTTAATTACAGCACAAGCATTGTTGTTGTTTCACAACTGGTTTTCCTAGATGAGGTAATGTGACCAAGACTAATGGTAGCCACGGTAATAGATTTGCTTTTCCGTAAATTAAAAGCGTTTGTCTACGTCAAATGTTTAATTTTATAGGAGTTTTTCATGAATCAAGTGTTCGTGCTTCGAGTTTTATTCGGAGGGTCATCCTGAGTTTTCTGAAACTGCTCGTTACCTCAATTTTATCTCCACCATATAGGAAATTTTATCAGTCAAAGCACCTTACAAAGGTATGTCTAGCTCTCAGTTTAGTAAGGATAGTAACAGGGTAAAGATGCTTATGTACGTGAAGATTGGTATTGCCGAAGTGTGCAGTAAGTTCGATGGTGTCTACTATCTAATCATGAATGTGATTGCTGTTTTTACGGAAAACATTCATTGTGGTGCAGTATCTAGCGCACAATTCCATGCTAGCATGTGGCAATAAATGATATAATTAGTGTAAAATGTGTTGTAAACACTCTTACTGAGTAATTATATTTTGGCTTTAGATCAAAGATAGAAAGAAGAAATGTCCATGCCAATTCAACACATGCAGCATGACCACCCTGGTGTAAAATATTTAGAAGCCATCCTAATATTTTGCGAGTGAAAGCAATCCGGAAAGGCAGGGTTTACCGCAGAAACTTTTATGGCCTACACGTCTTGCAAGAAATTATTGATTTAAAGCAATACCTCTTCGGAAGTTACTAAAAATTTATTCGAAGAGCACCAAAAGCTGTTCAACATGCCAAACCGTGGCGGACTTGTAGAGCCAAGTGCGTTTTGCTTTGCGACTACGGTATTTGCGATGCAATTTTTCAATGCTGTAGCATCGAATGCTAAAATTATGAAAAGGCTGTTGACATTGAACAATCCCCTTGCTGTATTTACAAACGCTTCTACTGCAGTTGCCAATGCAAGCTTATCCTGTGATCTTACCGATATCAAATGCAGCTCGGACCACACAAACTTTAAGTTCATTGTCCAGACGGTTTTCAACCAGTTGAAGAAACTTAACAGCCGTCCTACTATAGAAGACCCCCAGGAAAAATCTTTAAGTGAAATCCAGAAATTGACTTTTAAAATGTCGAACTGATGCATATTCGAAAGCTTATTGACTGAACTAGAAGTAACAATGTGCATGCAGTAGCGACTACTTTTTAAGTCTGTTGTCAGCTATATGTTGGTAAAGCAATGTGTATTTATCTTATTGCTTGGTACACTTTGAAATCAGCTGTATCGTGTTTGTTTACTATTTTCGGTTCTGTTTGCAAATGTTCTGTCCAACAAGGCCACCTCGACGGGTAGACTGTACGGCTCTGACGGAAATTAGCGTAGAGTGTCTCTCCCAAGGTCAATACAGCAATATGCCCAGTGCAAGTACCGAACCATTGCACAACATCTTGATGATCATATAGCGCACTACTAACTGGACAGTGGATGGCTAGTCACTAGCCTGGCTGCAATGCCTTAATTTTTTCTTGAAAGGTGGCGCCAGTTATTTGACTACCTCGGGAATCGAACCTGTACTCTGCATATTCCCTCACTAAGCCCGGTAGTTTTAGTAGGGATAACTATTAATGCCATATATGTTGTCAAGAACCCATATACAGCGTATGTAATGTGTAATAAACGACTATTTGAAAAAATTGATATAACACTCCAGTTGTCAGTAGCCAAATTGAGTTAGCAATCCCGGTGTTCTAGATATCCCTGTCCCAAAGGAATCCAATCTGACACACAGTCTGACAAACGGGGGCTTGTGAGAATCCCCACACCCGCTTGTGCAGACATACTAGGTCAGCACCAGAATAGAAGAGTTTCCATAAGCCATCCAGATCCACAGTTCCAGAGCCACGTCTTTTGGTTGAAGAAACTCCGATAATATCGAGATGTTACCGCTTTGCTTCCTCAACCAATTCTAGTTTTTTTCCTGTGAGGGTGAGGATATTCCAATTGCCCAACAGCAGTTGGTGATGGTTGACCCATTAGTGTGCGACATTATCTCGATTACGAATACTCTGCGCTGCCTCCATTCGCCTCTCCAAACGTGCAGCGGACACATTGGTGGAGCTGTCACTAGGGCTGGCTGATGGAGATTGTCGCTTATTTTTCGAACAAGCCCCTCTACCTAAAACTAGAACGCCATAGAAGTTTCGCTGAATGACGACCTGGGAGTCCCTATGCGCTCCCCTGCCGCACGAGGTTCCACTTGTGAAGGTGGCCCCATTAACGCCGTTCACGTAATTTTCATTATTTGTGCTCATCATGATTTGTTTTGCAGTTTAATGTAACTGCGGAGAGGTTTTATATCAGAGTTGTCCTTCTCCTAGGTTATATGCTTACCGCAGCTGATGGGCAAAGCTAACCTAGGTTTTAAGTTTTCCAACTATTTTGATTTCAACTATACTTCGTCTCGCTTCTACCATCAGACCTATCTGGCATGGGTAACCCTATCAGGAAAATTGAATCTCCAGCCAGTTCAGCTCTGCAGGTCATTGAGGCACATAGACTTTTCCACCTCGTTACGGTGATAGTTCATGGAAAAGCTATGCCTTGTAGGTCTAATGTGCCGAGCTATGTTATACTATGCCTACTGTGCCATAATAAGCCAACCATATGTCATACTTTGATGTCATACTATGCCTACTAAGCTACGGTGCACAATGTGGCCTGCTATGCCTGTTGTGCCATAATAAGCCTACTGTATGCCATACTATGCCTATTAGGGTGGCATGTTATGCCTACAATGTCATACTAAAGCTGCAGCACCTACTGTGGCACACTATGCTTCCTAATACTACGCCTATTTTCCATAACAAGCCTCCTGTATGTCATAATCTGCCTACTAAGGTGTAATGCTATCCCTACTATAATATGCTAAGCTGCAATGCCTATTGTGGGATAGTGTGCAATAATAAGCCAACTATGCCTACTGTGCCATAGTAAGCTACAGAGCCTACTGTGACATGCTATCCTTACTAGGGTGCCATAACAAGTCTACTTCATGTTACACTATGCCTACAATGCCATACTAAGCCTACTACGGCATAGTACTCCTACTAATCTATGGTGCCATAAGCCCACTCCAGTATATTGTTGTTGCAGCGCATATTTATCCTCCAGTCACCAGACAGCATAAGACGCTAACTTATTGGACAATCCGCACACTTTTTATTCCAGTGACTACTTCGTGATTGGAGAAATCCGCACCCGCTTAGGAGTTTCCGATGATCCAATGTTCCTGTAGATTTCTTCAAATTCTTGCCCACCGAATTTGCTGCTTGTTCGAAGCCACGAAGCAGAGATAATTATTGTAAAACGTCTTATCCAAAGACGCAACAGCGTGACCAGGGTGCGGGTTGAACCCAGATCATTCAATCAGGGTTGTCGTAAACAATACGCCTTTACCCATTTCGCCAAGCTGCCAACTATACTATACTCGAATGCTATAAGCCTACTATGTCTACAATGTCATACTACGCCTACTATGACATACTAAGCTGTAGTGCCTACTGTGGGATACTATGCCTACTGTGCCATAATAAGTCAACTACATGTCATATTCTGATGTTGTACTATCCCTACAAAGCTACAGTGCCCACTGTGGCATACTATGCCTACTGTGCCATTATTAGCATACTTTGTCTATTGTGCCATAATAAGCCTACAATTGGCTATAGCATACTATACTTATTGTACCATAATAAGCCTACGATATCTACAAAGTCATACTAGCCTGCAGCGCCTACTATAGTGTTTAATACTATCAGTACTGTTTCACAACAAGCCCCCTATATGCTATACTCTGCCTACTACGGTGTCCTTCTATCCCGACTATGATATGCTAACCTCCAGTGCCTACTGTGCCATATAAAGCCAACTATGCTACAGTGCCTACTATGACATACTATTCCTACTAGGGTGCCATAATAAGCCTACTTCATGTCATACTATGCCTAAAATGCCATACTAAGCCTCCTATGACATACTACGCCTACTGTGGTGTACTATACTTAATGAGCCATAAGGCTACTACTGTGTATGCCATACTATACTCGAATGCTATACTATGTCTACAATGCCATA
This sequence comes from Trididemnum nubilum, assembly GCA_963965965.1. Lineage (NCBI taxonomy): Eukaryota > Metazoa > Chordata > Ascidiacea > Aplousobranchia > Didemnidae > Trididemnum > Trididemnum nubilum. The sequence goes on along the minus strand of OZ014473.1, from coordinate 49,116,337 downwards.
CTACGTCTACTATGACATACTAAGCTGCAGTGCCTACTGATCCATATTAAGCCAACTATGCCATACGCCTAGTCAGTAGTGTAGCCAGGGGGGGGCTATAGCCCCCCCCATTGGCATGCCGAACAAAATGCAGAATGGAAAAAATACTACGTTTTTAGCACTTTTGAGACTGTTTTGTGCACTGGAGTGGACTAAACAGTGATTTAAACACATCTTTTGAAACATATGTTTGGGGGGGGGCTGATTTGTCAAAAATAAAACCCACAAATTAATGAAAACTTTAAAAAATGGTAAAAAATAAGCATTCAAATGTGATCGCAAGTGTAAAAATGCTAAACATTGGTGTCATCAACAAATATGCTATAAACTAAAAAATAGAGGGGGCTATTTAGCATTAGTTAATTGCCAATCATTTCTTTCAAATCTCTTTTCATTAGCCTCCCCCCCTCAATTACTTTTCTCTATAAATTGTATACGAAATAGATTACTCCGTGTGAGTTTTATTGAAGCAATCGATTTTATAATTTACCAGCATCTAAACAAGAAAATTAACATTTTACCATTAGCCACCTCCCAAATAGCCCATTTATGCCACCAGTTTAATCTTGTTTGCACTGCCAATTTCTAAGCCAAGTTTTAAAGACATTATTTTCTAATCAAAATAGCCCTAAAATGGAGTTATTTTTGCAAAAAAATGCAAAATTTTCGAGCGCTGGGGGCTCTGCCCCCAGACCCCTGTGCCTCCGGCGGCTGGGGGCTTTTGCCCCCAAACCCCCAGCCTTCAGACCCCCATTGGCCTCCGGCGGCTGGGGGCTCCGCCCCCAGACCCCCCAAAGAGCCCCCCATTGCGAATTTCCGGCTACGAGCCTGCGCCTAGTGTTACACTATACTATGCCTACTGTGCCATAACAAGCCTACTATATGGGTGTCACGCTATGCGTACAGGCGTGTCATGCTGTGTCTACAAGGATGTCGTGCTAAACCTATTACGGTATCACGCTATGCTTACAATCCTGTGCTAAGCTGCGGCACCCATTGTGGCATGCTATGCCTACTATATGCCATACTACGTCTACACTGCCATACTATGCCTATCGTGCCATACTAAGCCTACTACATGCTATACCGTATACAAAACCGTAATTATTCATTTACACAGGTAAAACCAATTCACTCCGGAAACCACCTAGCAATTCATAGCTGGAGTCGCGGCGGAGTCGGATTTTGCACTTTTTAGCAGGAACTAGAGTGCCATTGTCTAAATATCGGATTGGAGTGCTATCCTAACGTTAACGTTGATCCATCAATATTCTTAGCCAACCGCTAATATTTTCAATCAATTTTTCCACTCAATGCCAACATGCAACAATCAACCTTTCTATACCAATGCTTAAATTCATCAATTAATTTTCCTAGGCTACTTCTAACATTTATTAATCAATTTTTCTAGTCAAGTGCTAACAATTGTCAATCAATTTTCCTAGCCTAATGCTAGCGTTCATCAATTAATTTTTCCAGTTAAGAGCTAACAGTTGTCAATCAAATTTCCTAGCCTAATGCTAATATTTATACATCAATTTACTTTACATCAATTCAAAAACTTGAACTTTCATTCATAAAATTTGAAATATGTAATATTGATCAACTACTAAATTTTAAAATTGCTAAATTCATGTTTTTGTATCAAAGGAAAAAGTTACCGCAATTATTTAACAATTATTTCTATTATATTAAAGTTATCACTTCTCGCGAAACCAGGAAAGCGGACAAGGATGATTTGTACTTACCCCTTTACAAAACAAAACGTGCTCAAAAATCAATCAAATATATAGGAGTTAAAATTTGGAATGATATACCTTTAAAGATCAGAACTTTACCCTTCAACAAATTTAAACAAAAATATAAATCGTACTTATTTCAAAAAAGTGCAAATACACAAAAATGAATATTTCATTGATTATAAAAAATTTTAGTTGTTTTATACATTCAATTTGTCGATCTCACTAAATTTTCAATTTTTCAACGGCAAAACTAGCTACTGTACACTCACTGGTGACCGTAGACTCGAAGACTGAAAGGTCACTTCCGGTTTCCTAGTTGATTAATACGTATGAATATTATTGTATTGCATTTTTTCTACACTGTAACTTTTCGACAAAATAAACCTCTGACTGACTGACTTAGTCTAATGCTAACAGCCAATACTGGAAACTTCGCAAAAGTTTTTTCGCTGTCTGCTTGGCCAAGCAACTTGGTGAAAAAAACTGTATTTAGAATTGGTTTTAAGCTACAACCATTGCTTCCAGTTCAACTTGATCACAGTCACAAACCTTCAGAAACAAGAAGACATTCAGAGGACAATTCAGAAAAGGACATTCAGGATATTCAGAAGAAAAAATTCCATATTAAAGAAGAAAAAATTCCATTTAAGAGGACTTTCAGAAGAAAAAATTCCATGTTTGTAGCTATTCAAAGAAGTGATTACTAATTAGGCCAATGCAAAAGTTCATAGAAATTTTTCGATTTTTTGTATCTATCTAGCTCAGGGGCGTCGCCAGCTTAGCGAGATTGGGGGGGGGGGCAAAGCTGAAAACCGGGGGGCAAAGTTTTGAGGGTAAATTATTGCAGTATTTTAAGAGTTACGTAGATTGTTTGTGTGGCGGGGTTGTAAATTTCGTTTCGCCTTTGAGTAATTCAGATATTTGGCGTTAAGTTCATAAAACCATTTTCAGCTTTATTTTACAAACTAATTACTTAGGTTGCAATGAAACGATTACTAAACAGTATATTTATTTATTGCCTATCTGACGAGCATGATTGTGTTTGTCTTTTACATATGAACAGCATGGGATCATATCGGTTACTATACCACGTTGTTTAAAGCAAGACACAAACTTGCAGCAAAAATTTTAGGCATATTCTATGGCTATCGCGTTGGTAAACATATAGAATTAATCTAAATAATAAGAAAAGTTAAGAACTGCGCATCACAAACTACCTTGAATGATTTTTGAATAAATACAGAAAGCAGACTGTCTCTGACATATTGAAACGTTAACAAAGCCGCTAACTCAACAATTGCTGAAAAAATAACGTAAATCTTCTCATTTAACTAAACATGATTACAGCAAGTAAACGACTGACGACAGGAAACTCCAAAAAAAATATGAGCAAAATTTAATATCGGTACCTTTATGATGAATACTGTAGCTAATAATGTACAATAGTGTATTACAAGCCAAAGCAGAAAAATAAACAATTTAACATTTTTTATACTTGAATGTCTATTCTGTTTCTGTATTGCCAAAAACTTCATTAAGACAGGTAAGTGCCGATCCAGGGGTTGCATCCCCCAAAAGAATTTTTGCTGCATCCCTCCCAATAGTTCGCATCGGTACGGTGTGTAACTTTGGTGTTACAACTTGCAACGTTACTAAACGACGCATTTTATCCTCGAAAAAACGTCGAAAAAGCTAAAGATTCTGGACCCCTCTGGGGAGCTCACAGCGCCCCCAGACCCCCTAGCTGGCTTTAAGGCCGTCTCACTATAACTTTCGTGTTTGAAAATTCTAAATTGCCACCAGCACTCCTTCCAAACCTTAGTAAGCGTTTCTGCGGGCTTCCTTGCTGGTATTGGCGAAAATGAGCGTTGAACTTAGCTCCGAAAATCTCCAGTTTGAGCATCATCCTTCTTTCCAATGTTCAAAATTATCAAAAAATAGACAAATTCCTTAAATCATCCCCCAATGGTCAATATGGATCGGCACCACTGATTACTGTGTCGGTAATGCACCAGGACTGTATTACTGCTCCAAAAAATCATCACAAATAGCAGCACCAAACCAATGACATAAAACTAGATAATACGCAACTCTTTTTCCCACTCTTTTTCCTCTTTGTTTATTTATTATGCGGATTTTTGCTCTGTCTTTGCCCGCGCTGATCTGCTAACAGTGACTGTACTGTACAGCCTTAGCCTTGCTTAACAACCAGCAGGTAGCAATAATAATAAAAATCGTTGCCTCTAAAAGTAGTAGCTTTCCGTAATTTGCTTAAGAACTTATGTCAACTGCTAAATTACCACCCAAAATCCAATTTTCGAGTATGTTTTGCTGGAAATGACATAAATAATGTTTTAAAAACTCGTAGTTTTTTGCTGCATACAGTTAATAGTTGGTTGCTTGGTTAGTGGTTTGTTTGCGCGCTTTCATTTTTTTTAATAGAATATTTTTTGATATAATATTTAGTATAATATTTCATTTTTTAAATTTTAATGTATTATTTATCGATATTTTGCCGTATTTAAGCTGTTTTTGAATAAGACCGCTTTTGACGACAAACTTTGTTGCGTTTTTTGGCGCCTAAAATCGAAGTCATGTTACCATGTCACCACGTTATCTTTTTTTTTTTTTCTATTTGAATTGGTTTTATCGATTTTTAAAACATTGACTTTATAATATTTTTGGTTGAAATTTCGGCTGCTAAGTTTATTTTAGGGGGTTGCCGCTCAAAATAATTTTCCTTTTTTCAACGAAAAATCGAAAAACAGTCGATTTTAAAAAGTTTTAGTGAAAAATTTCAAATTTGGATGTGATTAAAATATGGTGTCACCTCAAAACGGTGAAACCCTGAGCCGACCCCCCTCTTTCTCAGTAACGCCACTGGCTCTTATGTCATTGGTTTGCTTGAATTTTATTCTCGCTTTTTGTCGCCAATAGCAATAAAATGAAACTTTTTGCCATTGTTTCAGATTTGTCTGGTGTTGTGTGATTTAATTTTATTTATGACTCTTTTATTGACTAGAAACAGCGCAGTCCCGTTAAGTGTGGAGTATATTGTGGAAGTTCTAAGCGATGCTGAGCTCCATATCCATTCTGCTCTAGATGAGGCTGGACCGTCTCATACGTTTAGGTGAATCACTTGAATGTCCATGGTTGACCACAACGATAATCCCGTTTTGATTTCACTTGAAAAGCATTATTTTATCCTGCGCCGGATTTACCGTATGGAAAGCTGGTAAATTCCAGACACCCCGCGCTTACTCAAGTGACCTTTTTTTTTAGATCATATTTTCTGGAATAAGAAAACTGTAACTCAATGGTCGATTGTTCTCCGTTTGCCTGGGGATCTGCTCTTTGTAAATCCGGCCCCCCTGTTTACTTTCGACGCATACACTCTAATCAAGAAAACTAAGTGATAAATAAGCACTATCGCGCCTGTGTCAACAATATTTATTGAACAGCTCCAGCACTGCTCAAAGCAGTTCAAAACAAAGGGAGGAATGAAGCTGCACGTGCAGTCGCAACACATACAAACACTAAAAAGCCCAGATAATGAACAGAGTATAAATGAAATTATTAAAGTATCGGGCAGGCTTAGTTTTGGTTGTTGCTTGATTCAATAACGTCTTAGAAAAGTCGTTAACATTCTATTCAACTCTTTCTTAGCAGTAGCTTAATTGTTTTTAACAATCTTAATTTCCGTATTGAAGGTGGCTGCTAAAATCACCAGATGTTTTCGACTAGGATGCTTTTTACAATATTAAATTGACGTATATCTTGCCTTTCCATAAAATTTAAGCAACTAGGCCTTGTTACGGTGTCCAAAATTGTGTTGTCTCGTGATACCCATCGAGATACCTCTTGAAAAATTATTTACAAGTAAAGTTTTAATGCCTGATTAATGATTGATTTGTCTTCGGTTGCAACCAGGTGCCGTTTTTAAGATATACCGCTTTTAATGGAAGGCGGATGAATATTTTAAAATCATACGCTTGAATAATTTTTTTACTATTGGTGTTGCCGTGAAATAATCCACAAATTTCAACAAAGATATTTTTTATCTTTCTTTAAATGTAAAAATTTAAAATATGATAATTTTAAACTACAAAATTAATCATGGGTAAGTTTTTGCTAAAAAGTTTGCATAATTTAAGTTTTAGCTTGAGTTTTTTTGTGTTGAGTTTTAAACATGGAAACTTGCTTTGAAGTCACGTGACCTTCGTCACTTGGCAGCTGATCGTTATGAATGCAAAACTTCAGAACAATTTTTTACGACATAATATCGGTAGCCATAAATGAAAAAATTGTTTCTTGCAAAAGGTCGAAAAATAAACGAACTACCTTATGAATTACACCACGTGTTTGTTATGATGATAGCCTACCCACAAAAAGCAGCCTAATACGATAACTGCTTCGAAGATTACCGATAAGCTTCAAGGAATATCGATAGCCTACGGCAGTCGGTAACTGTGGGTATACCGGTCATCAGTCCATAACGTTTTATTCCAATCGAACTAAAGCACATCATCAATTCTAATAAATCATTCAGCTACAATGCTTTAAGACTGCACTAGTTTACTGCGAAGTTTCAACACAAAGCAATAGGCCTACACTTTCGCAAATATAGCAAACTACGGCTTAAATAAACAGTGCTCCTTTTCAGCAATTTCATGAGAGTCAACTCTTATTTTGGGTTATTTGTTGGTTTAACTCCGGTGACTGTTCCAAGTGCTTAAGTGTGGCAGAACAGACACTCGAGAGTTGATAAGCCAACAAGCTAAAACTAGGCTAGTTAGTTTCGAGGAGTGAAAGCCTATCAGTATTTCTCAAAGCAGTTATTGTATTCGGCTACTTTTTGTGTGTAGACTATCATCATAAAAGACATATGGTGTAATTCACGAGGTACTTCATTTGGTTTTCGACTTTTAACACGAAATAATTTCGTCATTAGTTCTTAAGGATACCAGTATTCAATTATGAAAAATTATTTTAAAGTTTTGTATTCGTAACGATCAGCTGCCAAGCGACGAAGGTCACGTGACTTCAAAGCAAGTTCCATGTTTAAAATTCAACACAAAAAAACTCAAGCTAAAACTTAAATTATGCAAACTTTTTAATAAAAAACTTACCCATGATTAATTATGTAGTTCAAAATTATAGTATTTTACATTTTTACATTTAAAGAAAGATAAAAAATATTTTTGTTGTAGTTCGTGGATTATTTCACGGCAACACCAATAGTAAAAAAAATTATTCAAGCGTATGATTTCAAAATATTCATCCGCCTTCGATTAAAAGCGGTATATCTTAAAAACGGCACCTGGTTGCAACCGAAGACAAATCAATCATTAATCAGGCATTAAAACTTTACTTGTAAATAATTTTTCAAGAGGTACCTCGATGGGTATCACGAGATCTCTTTTCTAGACGTTTTTTCTGCTAGTGTAACAAGGCCTAAACATTGAATAAAAGCAGTTTTATTACTGATAGCTGGGAAGAACATTTAAATACAGCACAAACGTAACATTACGCTAAGCCAGTAAAATGACACGGCGATAAAACGATCCACAATATTATACATATTTTAAAATCTGACAAATTGTACAGGGGCGCTGTCTCATCTACAAATTTTTTAGGGGCTACTGTCATAACAAGAGAGCTTTTCAACATTATTTCTTCAGCCTAATCTATAGACGTACCATTAACAGATAGGACTACGTTCATGAAGAAAATACTAAATGCTCTTACCAATTAGCATTCCTCTTCAGTGTGGCCGAGAGGGTAAAGGCGTCGTTCTTACGACGACTCTGATCGTATGATCATGAGTTCAACCTGCACCCTGGTCACACTGTTGCGTCGTTGGATAAGACGTTTAACGATAATTACCTCTGCTTGGTGGCTTCGAAAAAGCAGCAAATTTAGGTGGAAAAAAGTAAAACGTCAACCGGAAAATGGTCAACTACTAAGCGGGTGCGGATTCGTCCAAAGCATAGCGCACCGTCGCTTTCTCGTGATAGGAGGATAAAGATACACCAATCAAAAAATCAAATTAAGTAGTTAAGGCGCTGTTTTTTTACGGATACTCTTTTTCAACGCAGAAAAACTCCAAACCAGATGCAGTTTAGTCCAATATAAAGCGCCACCGTCGTTTCGTGACAGGAGGATAAAGCCGAAACAAATTACCGGAACAAAATACGAACAAACCTCTAAATGTCGTTTGACGTTTACCGTAAACACCTCCACCCTGGAAGAATTATATTTTAGCAAGTTCTTGCGAGAAAACGTCAACTCATCATGTCTTTTACAATTCGTCACTGCAGTAAGAGTTCATGAGCTATGAAAAAACGTTGGCGCTGATGTGAAAAACTTTAACAGCAGTTGATTATTTCGTTCACACCCTTACGACGACTAAGAACTGACATGAACTAATTACTAAGTTCACTATGGATGAAATTACACAAATTCCACCACTATTTGACAAATCTTTGAGCCGAACAGCAGCACTGGAGTTCACAAGGAGGGTATTCGATCTATGCTTAAAGTAAAAAGAATAATGACTGAAAACGGTACCAATCACAAACAGCATTGATCTTTTGGCGAAGTTGGCTATCGAAATATTTTTAGGGTAAAATCAAATCGTATACGTATAGCCAAGTTATTCATTTTATTACGCATTTTTCAGTTGGTGCTCATGCCGCCAGCAATAACACACAATACGGTAAAACGGCACTTTTGCAATGCTTTCCACACTGCGCTTGTTAGTTCATAAGATGCGATGTTGTTGGTAGCTAACACTAGAGGGCGGGAAAAATTGGACATCATTGATCTAATATAGAATTGAAGGCAGTGCGTATCAGCGGAATTAGTTGATGGAGAATTCTTTTCAGCACCAGTGTCGACAAAACCAACAATTCTGTCCTGACCCGCGTTGCAAACAATGTCTTCTTTAACTGTAAAATAAAAGATTTTTAACCTACCGCTTTTAGGCCAAAATATCATTCAAAAAACACACCTCATGAAACAAGCGATAATTTTGCTTGTTCTTCAATATCTAAACTTAACAAGTTACACACGTCTCAACTTTAACTGCTTCGTTTATCTAAACCTTATCGTTTATCTAGTGAGCGAACTTGCAACTCAAGTTTGCTTAGAATTCTTACGCATACTGTACGTTTAACAGATGCTTCTACGCTTAACTATACTTTGAAACTCGAAAACAGAATACCAATAAGCCAAGTATTTAAACGATCCCACCGTAATGGTACCTTTCATTTCATCAACATCATCGATTTTTTACGTTTATAGTAATAACATAAAAACATCACGTCAAAATAAGCGCTTCAGTGTTTTCCCTATGTATTGCGATGTGAATAAACAACGACTACACAACATTGTCATTTCGGGAGCATAGCTCCTCTGGTAAGTGCATCGGTATCGCTCATAGTAAGATTGCCGGATTTATTGTTCAATTTTTAAGATAGGCTATGGACGTCTTTTGGTCTCTGAGGTAGAAACTTAATGCTCACATTAAATTATGATAATTCGGAATGAAGGAAGAAAATTACAGTCACAAGTAGGGAAATCCAGTATGGGGTGGTATGAAAAGATTTACGCATTGTGTCAAAATACAGGAATAAAAATAACCCGGAAGAAAATCTGGTAGTCGATAAAAATCGACACAACTAATGATGTCATATTTCTCGAATTCTTTCGCATGACAGATGAAAAAAATGCTAAAACTGTAGTATTGTGACAAACCGAATCACAACTTATATATCTTCGATACGAAGTAAATACCAACAAGCTGTGACTCAGTTTATTACAATACTACACAGCATAATTATGGTTACCGTACACGAACATTATATTTACCTATAGCAGTACAGAGTTCCACTACTTGGTGATCGCAAAATACCACTTTCTCTCAACTCACTGTATGCAGCTTGACTCTCACTAGCCAGACTAAGACAGAATCTACAAAAAAATTAAAACAAATGTCACGTTATATATATTGTAGTTAAGGTAACTAAGTAAACCAACTCAAAGCTTTTCCCGTGCATCACGGAAACAGAATAGTGAAGCACTTATCTAGTAAGCATAACAGGCAGCTACTAGAGACCCAGTAACAATGGTCATCTATGCGGGGCTTACTTCTTACTTTTTGGTGTAGCAAAAATCATCACCAGATTCTTGCTGGTTCACTAGAGTTCCACGGAGCTATATTGTGAGCAATGTATTTACGTTTCATGTAAGCATATATTGTTGTAAAGTTTTGTATTTTTAGGGTAGCGTTATGCTTTCACTCCGCCGAAAAAAGGTACTAAACCACAAGATGCTTTGCAAATGGCTATGATAAACGACAGTCATCAGTCATCAAATTGGTGGCTGCGGGGAACAAGTCTTATGTAGCCGAGTGGTAAGATGCCTAAGGAAATTCTGCCTTGATGATTGATTAAACATAGCATCAATTGTAATTCATTTTCTAGATGTTTAATCCAGTGGTTTCTATTCTGCTTTATATATAAAAAATTCTAGTTGTGCTTGAATGAATGAGATTTGAAGAAAGCGATATTATTGACACAATCAATGTGATGTTCAGTCAAATAAAGCAAATTAGATTAATTTGACTTTATCAGTAAAAAGCTGCTGCAGTTCGACAACAAACAACATAACAAGCTACCTGCATCAAAATATCTTCTAAATCTTCTGCAAGCTCCTTATCAATCTGTATTTGTTTTGTTTCATCTTCAAACAAACGGCTTACTTCATCTTCCAATTCTGCAATGCTAAAAAGTAAAAAATTCCATTATGCAGAGATAATGCGCCATGAAGTGTTTCATACAAGGATGCAGCAACAAAACGCGGGTGCGAATTGAATCATTGACCTTTTGGTCAGAATTGTGTTCATCATAAAATCTTAACCACTCAGCCACGTAGTCAACTATTAATGCTATTTCTTGTCTTTAATTTGTCTAAACCAAAAATTTTGGCTCAAAAAATCGCCCTGCGTCTTACATGGCGTAGGTAAAGATCTTTTTTCCTGAATCTGACCTGCTAAAATGGGGTGTGTCATACATGCCCATGCGCCCTATATGCCGTCTAATACAGTAATTATTGCATTTACCAACAACTACTTAAGTAATATCTGACATTATTAGTTACGGTAGACTTTACAGCAAGAACATTAAGCCACAATACGACATTGTAGATCAACAAAGGGTTTTTAACTCAATGAACACAATTACAACCAAGAGACAAGACTACCAGGAAAGTAAGCTTGTACTTTTTAAGTCTCCAATCAGTCATGTACGATTGTATGAATCAAAGCAGACAGCCTGCAAGCACAATTGAACCCTGATTGCAGCATTGTTAAAATAGAAAACCAGCATGCAGTTCCATTCAGCAAAGCTGCACACAATGTAACATCGTAGCATTGCACGATGCAAAACTAAATTGGTTCCCATACCTTCATAAAAATAAACTATCCTTACCTGTAAGCTAGTATTGTAGATGAAGAAACAGCACTTTCATCTTCACTGAATGGTTTTGCAGATTCCTGTAAGCTAGTTTTGTTGGTTTTGCGGATTTTGTGATAACATGAGGAATGAGTTGATGGCTTGATTCATTATCACAACCCTTGCAAACACAAAAACCTTTAATTCGCTCAAGAATGTCATCACTAGGACATGGATCCAACTTAGCACTATGAGCATTAGCAACAGGCTATCCATAGTAAACAAGGCCATTTACAAAAAAAAATATGCACTATCGATACTGAAACTGATCATTTGAACTTTTCAGATGTAAGACAAATTTATTGTACAGCTTAGCAGTAATATCTAAACTTTTAGCTAAACTGCAGATAAAAAAAAACACAAAACACCATGTGTATATTGTACAGCCAACATCAATGCAAACTGAACAATAACAGTATATGAAGAACCAGGGGTGCAAATCTTTGTTGAGCATTGGGGGGGATAATTTGCAATTTTTCCCAATTTTGCCCTATTTTCAACATCGGGGGGATGAAATTCGACCACGATTTTTTTCAGGTGAGTAAATTAAGTGAAGACCAAAAAAAAGGTCTTCACCAAACATGGAACAGGTGAAGACCAAAAAAAAAGGTCTTCACCACAAATGGAACATTTTTTTTGCCCGAATTCAAGTAGAGACCTGCGCTAAGATGCACACCAGAGCCAAATTATTGGAGGGGATGCAGATGAAGACCATACTCAAATTATTGGGGGGATATATCCCCCCGGGTTTCGACACCCCTGTCAAGAACTATATGCATTAGGCCAGCAGCAGAGTATGCTTAGGTCAACTACAACAAAAACCAATTTTAACTTTTTAATTTAAGAAAATTTTCGAATATCAATTGAATTGAATCTCACACCTATTTCAACTTGCTAAAAATCTTAATGAATCTTGATTTATTAGAAATGGCATCAGTAATGTTTCATTTATTTACCATTTATATATAACGTATGAAAGAATTATTTTAATGGCAGAGGCTGCTGTTACGCTATGTAAGAATAAGAAATCGTTATTCTAGCCCTTACCCCAACCCTAACCCAAACGTTAATATTAACCCAAAATCTACCCCAAACTCTAATGATAATCTAAAAATTAAAAAAGAGCAAAGGAGAGCTAATTTTTTGCTCTATTATTCTCTTTATCTGTTATGGGCGTGACGTAACGTAATACTAGCCACTTCCTATTTTAATTCTACCCGCAAACACTATGTTTTATTGTTGCAATTTTAATTTCGTGATATACAATAGTTCATTGAACTACTCAGATGCGAACTTCACTACTTAAAGCTCGTCATTCAGTCGTAAAAAATAGACCATGCAGAAACACCCAAACTTGGTAAAGAACTGAGAGGCCAGCTTGACTAATAAGACTGAAACGCCACTTTACTGTCGCTGGACGAGACAACTTTTTAAGTGAAAAATTAAGTTGAAATCGAAAATCAAAATCCCTAACTGAAATGAGCTCAATACTGTTATGCTAATAATCCAGACTTAGGTCTGTTAACAGTTCCTAGCTACTAAACTAGTTACCAGTATTTCTCATGAGAAGAGGTGAGACCTTACCGTAATTTCAAATTATGTTAATAAAATATATAGCTTAGCTACCAAGTAATACAAGAATACTAAAAAAAGTAGTAGCCTACCAGTAACTGCTTACCGGTGCTTTATTGTTTAATGTATTGACTTACTTGCTATTATACATTTCTCTTCAAAATGTTCCTCACATCTAACATATCAGATATGGAAGCTCAATTTTTGTGTAGTAGTAATTTGACATGGGCACGACCTCTTTTCAAGTATTAAATAACTCTTTCCAAATCTTCAACCCATTTTTTTTGCTTAAAAATTCTTGTTAGGAGCGAAAAATAAGTTGTGTTTTGATTAGAAATTACTGGAATTGTTACAACACAGAATGCAACAAGTTTTAGTCATTTTCAAATACCTGTAGCGTCAGCTCCAACGTAGCCACAAGTAAAAGTGAAATTGGATACTTGCATTAATAAGTCAACCCGGAGAGTAGCTCGATAAGTTGTTCAACCGAGCCGGTCGACCGCATTGGGACGCATCCTTTTGACATAAACGTTACATACCATTAGGCAGGTACCGATAGGTCCTAAGCTGCAAACAGAGATGTCATTGAAAATCACTACCAGTCAGCTTAACAGCAAAAACCTAAGCTGTTTTACCCTATTGGTAATACCTTTGGTTCAAAATGTAATAATTGCTCAGTCATTCTTAGACCACTACTGCCACCAACAGTAACCTGGCAACTTTTTATCATATCAAAGCCTACCTACTGTGCCTACGCTGCAAGGTAGCCTGCTACTGTAGTTCTATCACTCAGCAACCGGTATACACTAAACAGTCGGGTAATTGGCCAGAAAGCAGCCGGGGTACTGAGTCTGGAGTATAAATGTGGCCGACTTGTACGGTTTGTTAGCACTGCACTACACTTGTGTTTCACCAACAATTTCAATAGAGTCGTAGACCACAACTGTCAATACCTACCAACCAACAAAAGTCCATAAAACCTGGGACTTCTGAACTTGGTACCAATAAGTTGGGTAACATCCCTGATCTGAATAGGCTACCCTAAGCTATAAAATCAGCAACAACCTTAAACATATCGCTTTTCCTCAAATGACATGAACATAAATCCAGACTAGTTTACTTTAAACACTATTCATAACCTTGCAGGTACATAATTAGCGCTTTAACCGATCTATGTCAGCACGCACTCCAGTGGCCAGCACCCGAGAAAACCAGAAGAGTGGGGCCTGCAGTGAAGCGTGACCAAGTAGAGAATAAAATGAGCGGATTTGCGGAGTTTCGGAACATCTAGTTTTATGTCATTGACCAAACATCCAAAACGGTACTCAAGGCTACTAAAGTTTACTCAAAATCTCAGATATCAATAGTGTTACTAGTGCCCAGAACACTGCTTAGTTTGTTTTGCTACCGGTACTAATCGATCTAGTTAAACAAACTATACGGTAATGGACACTTCTTGCAAATCTGAAAGTCAGAAAATTTCCGTAATGTAGCTACTAAAGATCGAATTGGTCAATGGATTCCAATTTGGGGGAGGAATGCAGTCTGTTTCTCGCTGTTAGTTCAGAGTTTCTGCAGATCGATTACTCATAATGCTGAATAAGATCCCAATCAAAACACAGTATGGTTTGAGTTGCTAAGCTAAGGCCTTCCACTTCCAGACATGGGCTTGTCAACTCTACTCACTTTTGTAAGTTTGCTTACCCGTAGCCTACGTTTGCTACATAGCCTAGAAGTGCAACTAACCGATCGAATTCTTATCTTTTTTCCGGAGGCATTTGGCAATAGTCTATTTTTCTTTCTGTAACTATTGCTTGCACAATACATTGGGGATGGTTTGTACTATGCATATACCACTGGTCACCAACTTACAGCCTACACCTTACAACCACCAACTTACAGCCTACTTACAGTACATTACCTTCAACAGTCACAACGCCTGACTTGTAATAAGGCCTCGCCTATAAGTGCTGCTGTATATGGCATCATAATCTACGATGCCACGCCTACTACACAGTACACACAAACTGCTGGTAGCTGTATTATTATTATACCGTACTGAATTGATTTGTTGTTGTTGTTGTTGTTGAACCTGACCCAAGACACGAGATTGAGCTGCGTACCGTACCCTAGATTGTAATATAGACGTCAGAATACTTAGTTGCATGAAGGAAACAAAAAATCAGCCAAAAAATATATTCAACTAACGTATATTACCAAAAACTTTCACTGAAATTGATTTTGACCAGGGGCCATTTTCGGCTTATTCAAATACAATCAACCAAATAGAATCGATGTCTGAATAGGAAATGGAAAAGTTAGAATTACCACTATTTTAACTGTGAGGGCGATGCTCACTTTAAAAAAAAAATACCGTGGGAGGGCAAGAAATAAGTCGGGGGGGGGGGGGCAAAAATAAAAATCGGGGGGGCAATGCTCCCTATGCCCTCCCCGCTGGCGACGCGCGTGATCTAGCTCTTGTATGTAGCTTGCAACCAATTCTAAATACAGTTTTTTTTCACCAAGTTGCTTGGCCAAGCAGACAGCGAAAAAACTTTCGCGAATTTCCCAATATTCAAGCAATTGTTCAATTGTGGTTACTTTTAAAACAACAAGCTAACAAACATTGAGTAAAAACACTATCAACACATTCAAAACTAGCCTGTTGGTGGGTTAATTTATATTCTGAAAAAAACAACAACACCATGTTAGTTTACGACAAAAAAGCAAAAGCTGCTCGGCCAAAAGAACCACTGGACTGATACAATAGCTTCTGCTATGCTGCACAGAATAAAAAGTTTTGTTTTAAAAGATAGATGTCGTGGGGCTAGGCCTACTGCTTTGGTGTATTCATTATAATGAAGCTCTGAGATCAAGCATAGCTATGAAAAATCACTCTAGGATTTACAGTTTTGGCTGTCTAGATCCAAATTAACTTGGCTAGCCTAGGGCTATCCCGAATCTAACTTTGCCAACAACCTGTTTTTTGGACAGATAAATAGGCGCTAAACCATACAAATATATTATTTACATGATTTTCTAGCAAGCTGGGATGGTAAAAATCCGATCAGTGATTTCGTAGCATAGGCGTAGCCAGGGGGGGGGCAGGGGGCCCGGGCCCCCCCCCAATCAAAATACCACTAACGAAAAAAAGTTATGACAACATAGCCTGGCGATGTTTAGTTGCAGTTTTTTTTCAGTAATTACGCACATAACAGTAATTAACAATAATATTAATGACAACAAGTGAGTCCCGGGGCCCCCAACTAACAACCAGGGGGCCCTTACTAACAACTAGGGGGCCCTGGAATCCTTAACCGACAACCAGGGGGTCCGGGACCCCTAACTGAAAACCAGGGGGCCCATAACTGACGACTAGGGGCCACAGGGTCCCTAACTAACAACCAAGGGACCCTTAACCAACTACCAGGGGGCCCCTTAACTGACAACCAGGGGGGCCCAGACCCCTAACCGACAACCAGGGGGCCCCTAAACGACAATCAGGGGGCCCCTAACCAACAACCAGGGGGCCCCGGAGTGCCTAACTAACGACCAGGGGGCCCCAGGGCCCCTAACTCACAACCAGGGAGCCCCAGGGTCCCTATCTAACAACTAGGGGGCCCCTAATCAACAACCAGGGGGCCAGGAGCCCCCTAACCAACAACGAGAGGCCCTGGGGCCCTCCTAACTGACGATCAGGGGGTCCCAGGGCCCCTAACTAACAACCAAGGGGTCCTGGAGTCCCTAACTGACAACCAGGGGGCCCCGGGGCCCCTAACTCACGACCAGGGAGCCCCCGGGCCCCTAATTAACAACCAGGGGGCCTGGGCTCCTAACCGACAAGCAAGGGGCTACGGGGCCTCTAACTGGCAACCAGGGAGCCCAAGGGCCCCTGACTGACGACCAAGGTTCCCGGGCCAGGGGTCCCTTAATGCAAATTTTTAACAATTTATATGCAAAACCTGTGAGAAATCTAAGAGTTTTGACCTAAAGGTTGCCAACCCAGGCCCTCGTTTAACGTTATTATGAACTGAATTATTTACTGCTAAAGTATTGCAGGAAGCAATGTTTGTTACTTCCCCCTGTAGACCAAATCACTTACAATTAAAATTTTACACCATAATGCAAGATTCTCAGCGTGTTTTGGGATTTAATTGCAAAAAGAGGATTGAACAACTAAATTTTTTCGATTAGCTTTGAAATGTTAAAAATCTAGTTCTTTGAAATGGCTCTGAACTCGTGCAAAATGTGATCCAATGGGATTTAAATAGTTTTTTTTTCCAAAAACTTACGAAAATTGCCCAGCGGCTGGGGGCTTTGCCCTCAGACCCCCATAGCCACCGGCAGCTGGGGGCTCTGCCCCCAGACCCCCGTCTCTGATACGTTTGAGTACACTAGCTTACTCAACTCGTCTTCCAAGTTAGACATTTACACTTTTCAACAATTAGTTTTCGCCCTCTCCCTTTACCAAAATCCTGGCAAAGTGCCGTCAGGCTACGGCTTCATATCTTCCATTCTACGATATCTTTGCCCCACAAAAAATTACTTTTTGGAAAATTTCTGATGACGTCATTGCGTGTGATTTGTGGTTTGGGCCCCCCCAATCAAAAATCCTGGCTACGCCTATATTTCGTAGGTTATCTTACTACAGCCTGCAAGCAAGCGATGTTGCGCAACTGCTCGCAAAGGTTGCGACCGGTTGCAACCTTTCGCGAGCTGTCGAGGACGTCAAATTTTGGTTGCTTCGCGTCCAGTCTGAACGCACCTTAAGTAGTAGCGGACGAATGCATTTATAACAGTGGCGTAGTTTGACATTTCAGATAAGGCATGCAATTATGATGACGTCATCAGATTTATTGACATCATTGGCTATCAGGCAATGAAATAAAAAAGCGTCTTATACTGATAAATGTCTAGTGTAACGTCGCTTATGCTTTTCTTGCTTATATCTGTTTTCAAACATTCGCTTTACTGCATTTAGCTTTTCACGTATATTTGACTGCTAAGATTTTCCAATCATGTAATGCAACACTCGATTCGACTAATTTTTTCGCATTTATGTGCGGGATAGGGTTGTGATTTTTCTGCATGTATATGCACTTGTAGTGCGCACTACAGCGCTATGTAGCGTAGCGTATCTGCATTCGGTGCAGAGTGTTGCAGTACGAGCGCAATAAGCAGTGGATGTGGTTTGTGGGGCTTGCTTTCTCAGGTCAGTAGATCAGAGCATGCTCGATTACGCCAAATGGCAGCTAGATGTCAGGTCGTAGCGTGGAAACTGAATAGACTAGCCTAGCTGTTTGATAAATTATAATGGGGTAGGCCTACCGCATTAGAATGCAAGAACGGCGTCTCTTTGCCCCCAGTGGTATAGTGATTTGCATTGAATGCGTAACCTAATCATCGTCCATCAAGCGAAAAAAGGCGAAACAGTGTTGTTAGAATAAAATAAGCCTAGTGCAATGCAGCCAGGGTTGGGAAAAATCGATTGTAATCGATATTCGATTGCGATATTCCTTACTTTTTTTCAATCGAATACACCAGATCCTTTACTTTTTGGAATGAGTATCGAATATGCTGTTTTCTTTAGTTTTTTCCAGGTTAAAACGATATTCGATTTTTTTTTTCAGATTAGCCAAATAGCCAAATAGCAGCAAAAAGGAAGAAGTTTGCGATTCAGTTTAACGTTAGTAAGTTGATTTCTGGTGAGTAGATTTGCTTTGATAGCTTAATTGTTACATTTACCACTAGCATTTCTTGGTTTTAGACAGCTGAAACCATTTATTGTCTTCCACATTTTATTATGATCTGGAAGCTGTAATTGGCTCGTTTTCTGTTGTTTGTCTGACTGCTTTGATTGAGATTTGAGCAAGGAACTCCGATACTTTGATGCTTATTGCTAAAGTGAGCGAAAAGCGTCTGCATGTTCCATTGCTCTCCATCTATCATTTTCCCAAATACCCGGAATCGATTATGGTATTCTTTATTCTTTACTTTTTTGAAGTGCCATCGAAATCGAATTATTCTTTACTTTTTGATGAACTATCGAATATCGATTAAATCTTTACATTTTTGAGTATCGATTCCCAACCCTGAATGCAGCTATGTGAAAATGAGGGTTGTTAGAATGCCCAATGCCTGAATTAGGCTAGAAATAGCAAAATAGGTTGCCTAGCCTAGACAATTAACAAAATAGGCTTCTGTGACAAACGCATAGTCAAAAACCTACAAATGCAGTGGCAGAATGGGAAGGGCTGTTTTGGGGGTTTGGGGGTATGGCCCCACGCGTTTGATAATTTTATAATTTTCTGCCAAAATAGCTTAATTTTATGCCTGCAGTATTTTTGTTTAAAATTGATGCTTCTAAAACATTGCACAAAAATTAGTAGTACAAAAACATCATAATTTAACGCAAAACTCTGGGCTGGTTACATATAAAGGCAGTGCGGCTCTGTGTAAGTAGTGTGAAGTGGCTGTGATAAAATTTCAGTGTTTTATATTTTTATTAAGCAGCTGGTAAATCGTAAAACCTTATACCGGTAGTTCAAAAAAACTCACAAAGGGTAGAATAATCTACTTTGTCTAGGCTATATTTTATAGAGAAAGATAAGTGGGGAGAGGCTAATGGAACAAGATATGAGATAAGTTTTAAGTCTAGGTAATTGGAACGACCGACGCTCGCGTCGCGTATTCCTTTGTTTTTACTCGGCCATTTTCCAACTACCGAGTGCGAAATTTCAGATTTTTGCTTATAACTCAAAACCGGTTTTGTCTAGCTTCATGAAATTTTGACAGCAGTTTGAGATTAATGAGTTGCATATTTGTACCAAATCCCTGTACCAAATTTCGAGGCAATAGGTTACGTGACTTTGGTTTTAGAACCCGAAAACCGCCACGCAAGTTTGGCGTAAATAGCGGTCTTAGTCAAAAACGGCTTCAGTAAGGCAAAAAATATTTCACATGGTTATATGTCTTAAGACACTCTTTCATTCCAATCGACCCACTTTTGGCCGCGATGAGGTTTTTTCCTTTTTTTCTTCCTAAATATTGTGCGCTCTTCTCCTAAATCACAAAACATGAAAATCTAATTTTTGTGTAAAGTTGTTGAGCTGCAAACGCAATCATTTCTTCCGAAATTTTTTTGGGCAACTCCCCCCCAGAGCCCCCCGAAATGGGGCCCCAAAACATCAATTTTTTAACGGCACAAGCTAGGGTGCTAGTTTGTATTGATATCAAAATATACTTTGATATCAATGGCACTCCCAAACTATGTCAAAATATTTTTCTATTAAATTGAAAAATATTTTGACATAGTTTGGGAGTGCCACCTCCTCGGATACCCCCCCAAAAGGACCCCAAAAATCAATTTTTTTAACGGCTCAAACCAGGTTGCTAGAAAGAAAAAAATGCCTTATTATACAGTAACTTACCTTAACTTTTCGCACATTTTAAGCACGTGACGACTTGGCCATAATTCCTTCTCCTTCTGAAGTTCCACATATTAAATGCATGTGCTTGTTGCATACTTTGTATTTATGGCCACCCCCCCTCTGCTTTGATGCAGGCGTGGCATTCCATTAATATAAGAAAATAATAGCGTGACTGAACAACTTATCAATGGCAGTATAATGATGTTGAAGTGTATTAAATATGCAGTAATAAAACAAGCTGAACTGATGAGCCTCAATCCGTTGTGGCCTTCATGTCTGAATCAAGATAATATTTTTTCATACGTTTTCACAGTTTCAACTTCCAACGTCTGTACTAATCCTATTGTAAATTATTTTGTAAGCTAGTAGTTATCATCAAAGAGTATTTCTCCGCGTCTACTCAATCGCTATTCACCGAAACAAGCATTTTTGTGGAGTTAGAAAAGCAGGCCCAGGGCCACGGGGGGCATTTCGAGGCCGTGCCCTCCCAAGCTAGAAATGTGCCCCCCAAGCGAGAAATGTGTTTCCCCAAGTGAAGATTGTGCCCAAAAGAAAGTAACAGGCTCGGTGCCACTGGAGTGCATTTCGTGCATGTACCCCCCAAACTATTGCTTGTGCTGCCCCAAGCGTGAGTAAAGCCTCGTTTCAAGACGCAAAACACGAGTGAACGACAAGACGAAACCTAAGATTTCGCGCTAAAGACCTTTCTTTTATTTTCGGTTTTCACTCCTGAATTTGCGGGCAAGAACCGAGATCCGCCCCATAAAATTCCGTAGCGCCCTGCCAGGCTATGAACGTCCCCCCACCCGAGCGAGAATTGAGTCTCGAAAGGAGGCAAACAGCCCGTATCCACGGGGCAAAATTTGGGAATATTCTGCCCCCCCCCCTCTTCCAGTCACGCTACGGTGGCTCCGAGCCTGTAGGTAAGCCAGTTTTTTTACTTGCGACTAAAAAATCACGAAAAATTTAAAACTATCCTTGCCAAGTTTCAGCTTTCAATGTTCTATCGTTTTCGAGATACTACAGTACAAAGTCGAAAAATTCCCCTTAGTTCAGCGTGTTGCCAAAGTGCCAACGCTGTGATAAAAATTATCTTCTAAGTTATTCACTTTGAATTTTAGAAGCTTCTAACTAGCAATAGTGACTGACCAATATTCTGGCATTAGCACTGATAACACAACACTTTTGAAGTAATCGTTATTACACTTTATTCACAAAGTTTCTTTGGCCAGAAGACAGCGAAGGGACATTTGTGGTTTTCGAGTCAAGCTGCCACCTGCCCACCTGTCTATTAAACACGGCGGATGCTTCACACTGTCCCTTTAATGCTGAACGTCAAGCAGAGAAGCTGTTAACACCAATGTTTATAGTCTTTGGTTTGACCCGATCGGGAATCAAACCTGTGTTTACCATTTCAACAGCAGACGCTCTATCCACTCGACCACTGACCACCAAAGTAGTGAAAAAGCTGTTTTAAATATTAAAATAGCTATTTTAAATACACTTTTGAAGTAGTAAAATTACTGACTTCCATTGTATCATCTAACAATCGAGCAAAGAAGTCTCTTCTTAATGTTGTTATTGATGCCACACTGCGGCTAAGCGGTAATTATTCTCCATTTTGCGTGATAAATTATTTTCGATTTTGTGTCTAATGTGACGAGTTAGCAGAAGTCTGCACCAGCGTCCTGCCACCTCATCGTGGTGGTGAAATCCCCTCCCCAATGAGTATGGGTCGAAATGGCAGGACAGATCTCCCGAGGGGCTCGACCAAAAGGTCACCCCCATTGTCTCGGACTGTTTTTTCGCTGGGCTGTCCGTTGACAGGTCACAGCTGGGCGGCTCTTCTTCTAATTGACCGGACTCCTTCGACGTCTCCTTATCCTGGCTTTGCTCCTTATTAGTGGGAATGTCCATCCTAACCCGGGCCCCATCAGTAACCATCCTCGCCCCAGGTACCCCTGCTCCATCTGTCACCTCGATGTGGGCAGAGACTCCCTTTAGTGTTCTGCTTGCCTCAAGTGGGTGCACTTCCTCTGCTCTTCCCTTACACGAGCTGACTTTCGTACAATCTGTGCAACTGGCACTGCAGTGGGTTGGCGTTGCTCGGCGTGCTGCCCCCGAAGTCAAACTGGCTCCCCCACTCTGACCAGTTCCGCCGTTACGACGTCTGCGTCCCCTCCACCCCCTCCCCCTGGGTTCCCCCACTACCACCTGGCTTTTATCAACCGCGTCCACCTCGGGGTCCCCCACGTTACCCCTGCTCCATGTGCTTTCACGAGGTAGGTAAGAACTCACTAAAGTGCTCTACCTGTTCCAAGTATGTGCACTTCTCCTGCTCCTCCCTGACCCGGACTGACGTTCGCAAAATCTGCGCGGCTGGCTCCACCATGGGTTGGAATTGCCCTGCTTGTCTTAATGGGGACCTTGGCTCTCCCACCCACCAGCAAGCGTCCCCCGCCCCGTCTCTCCAGCTCTGCCCCCACCCACACCCCCCCGCCAACATGTTCAGATCAAATGGATTCATCTCTACCTCTCCCTTCACACCCTCCCCTCCTTAACACTTACCCTCTTTCTGCTTTCACTCTACCTTTCACACCACCACCACCCACAAGCACACAACCAATCTACAACTCGTCGCCACACCCTCAACGAACTCTACGCCTCCCTCAAAACCTCAGAATTCTAAAATGGAATACAGGCAGTCTTTCCCCCTCAAGTCATGCTGAACTAATCGCCTTTTTTTTCCAACAATCAGTATGACCTCATTCTCCTCCAAGAAACCCATCTTTCGGCTACCAAGAAGTTTCAAATCCCTGGTTATTTTACCCTCCGCACGGATCGGACATTCGGCAGACAAGGCCCTGTTTCCTCCGGAGCTCATAACACTCCGGTGGTGGTGTCCTCACTCTTATCCACTCTGACCTGGCCTTCTCTCCTGTTTCTGTCTCCTCTCTTTCTTCTCAGGACCCCTACTCAGACTACATCTGCGTTAAAGTTATTTTTTCCAACCACTCTCCCTTACAATTCCTAAACCTCTACTCCCTCCCTATCAGAAGTACTCCTTCTGATTCTCGCACCAGGACCTTCTCTCCTGACATCCTTCCAAATTCCCCTGACACTTTTGTCCTTGAAGACTTCAATACTCACCATCCAACCTGGGACAGACTCATTCCCCCTAACCCGCCCGGAAGTGACCTGTTTCGCTGGATCACTTCCTTCCATCTGGAAATCCTTAACGACCTCACCTCTTTCACGCTCCTCCATCATTCCACTGGGAGCCGTTCATTCCTCGATATTTCGTTAGCTCCTGCGTCTCTCGCTCCCCACTGTGAGTGGTGCACTCTCCCTGGCCTTGGCTCTGACCATCTTGCCATAAAGATTGTCCTTCCCCTCTCTCCAGGTTGTCACCTCAACACTCGTTCCCCAAATTCAACTACAAAAAGGCCAGTTGGGATGTTTACCAATCATATATTGTTGAGCATCTCCCCTCTTTTGATGTTGACGCAGTCAACATCCACCAGACTTCTCGCTCCTTTTCCCTTTTCTTAGTCAAAGTTGCCAAGGCCTCTATTCCCTTTGGCCGCCTTGGTCGTTCCCCCAAAGCTCGGTGGTCCCAGGAAGCGGAATCTGCAGTGCGGTAGCGACAGAGGGCCCGTTCTGAGGCACACCGCTCTGAGGCTTACCGCCTCAGATACATAAATGCTTCTCGTAGGGCGTTCTCAGTCATTTCTACAGCCAAATCCGCAACCTGGCTAGCCACCTGTTCTAATCTGTCCCCCCGTTCTGATCCTCGTGCTGTCTTCAGGCTTCTCAATGCCATCTCGGGCGAAAAGAACACCTCCCAAGACTCTTTTTTTCCCGGTTGCACTTTCCCTCTTGACACTGCCAATCACTATGCCTCTTATCTTCGCTCACATTTATCTCAAGCAACACCCCATACCTCGCGCAAAGCCGAACGACAGTTCATGAATAAACTTCGGAAAGCTAGCTGCGAGGATGCTTCGTCCCTCCACAATTCTTTCTGCTCCCTCTTCTCCTTGGCTGAGCTCTCCACTGCTATCTGCAAACTCTCCTCTTCCACTGCGTCTAGCCCTGACCAGATAGCCTATCCTTTACTAAAGCATTTGCCTGAGCCAGCACAACTCCTCCTTCTTTTTCTTTTCGACAGGTCCTGGTACTCTCACACCTTCCCCTCTTGTTGGAAACCTACCACTATCATTCCCATTCACAAACCTGGAAAACCCACTTCTTCTTCGTCCTCTTTCTGCACCATTTCTCTCACCTCTTGCATCTCCAAGCTTTTTGAGCGCTTGATTCTTTCTCGCCTAACTTTTCACCTCGAATCAAATCATCTCCTCTCCACTTGCCAGGCCGGCTGTCGTTCTGGTAGGTCGTCTCTCGACCAAATTCTTACTCTGTCTCAATCAATTTGGAACGGCTTCCAAAAGAAAAAGCCTCCAGACCGAACCATTTTGGCATCTGTTGACTTCTCCAAGGCTTTCGACTAGGTCTGTTTCATAAACTCCTCTCGCTCAAACTACCCCATTGCTTCGTTCTTTGGGTACGCTCTTTCCTTTCTGACCGTAGAGCTAGAGTCCAGGTTGGTGGTTCCCGCAGCCGCTCCTTCCGCATCAGACGAGGGGTCCCCCAGGGCTCAGTACTTGGTCCAGTTTTCTTCATCCTGTTTGTTGATAACATCCAGGGATATCTAGAACAAGGGGATGAACAACTCATTTTTGCCTGTGACACTAGTAGGGTCAATCACATTTTTTCAATTTTGACAAAATGTCAGCTTTGTACCATCATAGTCACTAAATATTACATAGTTTGAAAGCACAATGGCAAAATTGCCGTTTAAAGTTGTACCTAACACCCCCTATCGACAAATGTACAAAATTTCAATCGAGTGACAATTAAAAGTGTAGGCACTATGTAATACTGCATTTAGTGACTAGGCATGAACCAAAAGTATTTTAAATTATTGATTTAGTAAGCTAAGCAATGTGAGTTTCAAAATATACAAAATGCTGTTGTGAAACTGAAAATTTTCATCGACAGCAGTGTAGTTTTTTATCAATTTTGTATAAGCCTTGGTGCAGGGTGTAAAATAGGCCAGTATAAACACCGATTTACTGGTTTGATTATTTAACTACTTAGCTACTTAATGGCCCGATAAAACTTGCAATGTCAAAGGGTAATTTTAGTTTAATTTGATGATAATGTGAATAATTGTAAATCAAGAACCTCTCCATCCAAAGACAAACTATGGGCAAACAGTCAGTCACAACTCAGTAAGCACTAAGTAAGTGACTAGATTTATCGCGATGCTTCCGGTATCGGCACTCAATATGGCAATGGCAGACAGTGTATGGTACATTTTCCAGCAAAAAATGTGTTAAGTGGCTGTGATTTCGAATTTCATTTCTACTGAACTCAGTGCAATTTGGGTTCACAGCTACTTTGAAACATCAACATGCAATCAAGAAGAATCGAGATGTAAGAAAAGCGTATGTACAAAACCATTTCGGTGCAGTTAGTAGTCCGTGACAAGGCAATGGGCAAGTTGGTAGCATGCAAAATATTGCTGTAGCTTACTTTTGGTTTTAACAACAGTTAACTGCATGACTGCAACAATAGTAGCCCATGTCAGTTACGCGATATCAATTTCTGAAGGCAAACACCATTTTGAATATGCGAAGTCAATTTATGAGCGAAAACATCAAATGCAATGTTGATTTTTGATAACGAGCGTCTAACACTTCTTTCCTGCCCTGATGAATCTTTCATCGATGAAAGTCTAAAGCAGCTCTATGCGCATCAGATACTGAGGGTTGAAAATTCCACAACCGCTCACATCGGATTTGTAGAGCTACTTGGACCGTAATTGCTGCTGCATCTAATTCTGATTTTCTGTATTAACCCAAAACTGTTTTTTCTTGCATAAACATTATATCCAACATGTGTGATGTCTTCCCACTGACACAAAATGAAGCTTCACCAGTAATATTTCATGCTACTATTAACTTGGTAATGATAGCTTACTATTTTGTTATTTCTGAAAAACAAATGTTTAATTTAAATTTTAACGCAAAGTTGTTGTTTTTTTAGGTTAGACCAACAGGATCAAGATGAAATTGGCAAGGTTATTTAAAAGACATTTGCATGTCAAGAAAGATACTGTTTATTTCTTTTTTTTTTCAACCAAAATCTGGTACTTAAGTCAACATAAAATAGTACTGCAATATTTTAAAAATATCTGACCAATGACCATAAGAGGCTTTCCAGGATTTGGGTTCTTAGAAGCAACTCATTAATTAAACAAGAGACTAGATAAAAGAAGGTAGTGGCTAAGGTTACGTGACCGTAATTTTCGTTTTTTGAAATTAAAAGTTACGTAAGAGATTCGATTTAAATACAGCACTTTGACGCATCGAATTCGAAGCCCTGATGGCGTAGTGGTTAATGCGCTTGGCTGTGATGCCGAGGATTGGTACATCGATATCCGCTGGACACGCTTTTTAAAAATAGCGCTCGAGAGCTATTTTGCTACATAATCCTTTTTTTTCTCTAAAATCTTATTATATGAGTTAGGGTTCCGGGAAGCGATGCCAGCTTGAGAGATAGTAAATTAAACAGCAAAAGTGGTCACGTAACTTTTAATTCCGAAAACGAAAATTACGGTCACGTAACCTTAGCAACTGCCATAAAAGAAATCTGTAATGAAGTAAAAATAAGGCGTCAATTTTGGATTTGAGTGCTATAAGATCTTTTACCCATACTAACTGCTAATCAGGGTAGTCAAATTAACCTAATAAGTGTAATCAAATATGATTTGGAGTTATCTGACTTGTAACCTAAGTCAAAACAAAGTACTGCAATATTTAAAGGTATCTGATCGTATGAGGCTTCCCAGGATTTTGGAGAAGCAACTTTTTAAATGAGAGATTTTATATACTGGTAATTGATATCTGTAATGATGTAAAAAGAAAAATGCAATTATAGATTTTGGTAACAGCTAATCAGGGTGCCGGTAGCCTAGCTAATTAACCTAATAAGTTTAATCAAATATGTTCTGGAGTTTAAGTTAAGGCTATTTTGGCACTGGAGGTAAAATAGCATTTAGGGCTATTTTGCCTCCAGTGCAAAAATAGCATGTGGCTATTTGTCACTAGTGGCAAAATATAGCAGCCACTGCTGCTCAAAATTATTGTAATTGAAGGTAAAAGGCAGTGGCGTAACTTGTGATTTGAGCTAAGAACAGAGGAAGGACAAGCTTCACTTAAAATACAGAAGTTTGTTAATGCTTTCTGCTAAATTGGCTTTGCCAAATATTTATCGCATTTTTCATTTGGTGTGGCATGTAGCCTACTTGGGAGCCTCAGACTATAGGCCTAAGGGAGCAACCTTAGAGCTGCCAGAAAGGGCATAGTTCCACCATCAAGCATCAGTTATGATGCCAGTAGTTCAAGATTAAATATCTGTGTTTTGATCATACAGGTAGCCCTACGACAATTTCAATTTTCACAAGCAAAAGCTGTTAATCAAATACTACCTTGATATCTGCCAATATTACTGCTTTTATTAATTGTTATAGGGCTACCGCGGTATGCAAGACATGCTTTAAGCCAGAAGAATTATGGAATATGTACACCTGTCGATAGGGGGCGCAAGTTACAAGTTTAAATGAACTGGTGCTTTTAGACTATGTTATATGAAGTGACTATGGTACCATTTAGAGGTTATTATGCTTGAGTAAAATTAACAAACTGGTATTGCAAGTCATAGGAGTGAGAGTTTAAACACGAAATAGCGTTTGGGTTGATTTTCATTAATTAAACTCTACCGGCATATTATTCTGCTAAAAAATATACAAATACATAAAAGCGGTACAATAGTTCGTCAAAGTGCAGCAACACATCTGATATTGGCGAGCCAAGTCAACTGACCGCGAACAAACTGACAGTGAACCAACAGTTTTGTTGCAGTGATTTCGTCGCAAAGTGAGGGTTTGGGCAAGATCTGAGATGGCTCTGGGGAGAGTAAAAATATATTTAGCTTGCCCTTCTCAGCCAATCGGTGTTTGTTGTTCACGGTCAGTTTGTTCATGATCAGTTTGTCGTGGATCCAATATTGGCACCGATAGGCCTTCCATTACTTGTTAAAATTGTAAATTAGTGCACCAATAGACTGACTCAGCTAGGCTTCTGGCATCCCAAATATTAATACAACAGAGGGAAATGCTGAACTATTTTACATAGTACTCCTTTTTTTAGGACCACAATCTGTTTTGATAGGTTACTGGTACCATATAGTGTAGCCTAGCCTTTTGTGAATGAGTTAGCTTTTTTAGCCAAAAAGCACCACAGCACAGAGCATTCTGTAGTCTACCAAATTAGCTTTGGGTTATCCCAACACTCTAGGTGTCTTACTGGTATTTACAAGTTACAATGTGTGACCCACACATCTGTTCAATCAAAATCAGACAAATAGCTGGCTTTACTCTGAACCACAGCCAGCAACTGCAGTAGCCTACATAAAACAGGGAAGAGTGTACAATATAAGTAATATTAAAAGCAATTCACCGGTACTGGGTAGGCCTACTGGTACCAGCAATCAGTTTACAGGTTTATCACAATATTACTAGTACGGAAGGCTTTATTTCACTGGAAATTTTTATCTAGTTTTTTATTAATTCTAAATCAAATCTAACCCAAACTCTAATGCTTACTCTAAAACTATTCCCAAACTGAACCCTAACCCTAACCTAAACCCTAATCTTAACCCCTAAAAAAGCAAATGAAGAAAGCGCGCTTGAATATTTCCTTTTTGTTTTATTCTCTTTAACTTGAAAATTTTCGGTGAAATAGTTAGTACCTACAAGTATTGCTCCTTAGTTTGTCTGTTTGTGGTCGTCAGTAGCCTACTCCTACTATTCACCTATTCTTAGTTCTGCATTGGCCTGCTGGATACACCTACGTTACATTCTTGTTTACAGATAACATTAAGCCTAGCCAAGAAGTTTTATAATATTATCTACACGCTGTTCTGTAGAATATCAGCCAGTAACGTCTTTCCGCAACCTCAATTTCAAAACAACGCTTGTCGAAACATGACAAACTGAATGACCCTACTCTTGTCACTACTCAAGCGTGAAATTAAAAGAGTGAGCGATCCCGTAGTTCTAGATATCCCTGTTTTTTTCTCAGACAAATCGCGGACAACGCGTAATGCTTTTAAATCTGAATTTGCGGCGCGCCTCACCTGTGACGTCATAGAATGAGAAAAAGTATAAGCAGTTTTTTTGTAGTCTTTCGTTCATTGCGAAATTGAACAAGTTATTTTTCTGGCGAAATAAAAACAATTTAATACGAGAAAATGAACTAAAATGGAAGAAAATTTAGTTTCAAAGCTGAGACACTTTCTAAATTAAGTTTTTTATTTAAACATGAAGTTATAGAAAGTGCTAAATTTATGTACTCTTATTATCACTCGAAGTAACCTGAAAATTTCGACAATTATTTTAAATATGCTGGCAAACTTCATGATTATAAAACGAGATCAATTACTGCAGACAATTTTTATTTGGAACGAGCTAAAACTCGAAACGGGCAACGATCTTGCTCGTACATTGGAGTAAAAATATGGAATAATATTTCACCAACTTTTAAACAATTACCAAAATACTCATTTAGCAAACAAATAAAATTGTCCATGCTAAGTAATTACTGAAGTACTTACAGTCTTGATAAACTCGAGGTAAGCCTAAGTGTGCTCTTTTCTTATGTTAACTGCTATTTTTGGTTGAATCCTTACTTTTGTTTTTTGTTTGTTTTAAAAATGGTTAAAAAAAAAAGTTACCCCCTCAAAAAAACTTATAATAATTACGATAATAAATTATAAGGGCAGCTTGACTCGATGACCAGAAAAAGGTCTTTCTCTGTTCTGTTTGCTTGATAGTAAGTGACTCAAATTAAAGTACCGGTAAATTTTGGAATTGCCTATTAATTTCTATGCCTTCATCAACAATATTACTTCTTTTAAGTGTTACAGTAAATTAGCCCACATTTATTTCATTTATTGGCATTAATAATCATTCTATTTGTGCGCGTAAATATATTTTTTCATTGATATTAAGTTTGTGGAAATTGAACTCAAGTGAACAAATAAATTGAATTGAATTTAGCTAAAAGAAAATCGTTTTAAAAGATTTGCTCGAGACATAATTATGAAAGAACCCCTCAACTCAGACAGAGTAGAACCGTACCCAAGGAAAGAGTGATTGTGCTATAAAAATCTTCATTTTTGCTTTCATGTTTTTAGCAAATAATAATGTTGGGACTGAAACCGGGTTTTTGTGACTTAGAGAATTTGTCAAGAAGGCTTAGCAAGCACGAAAACTTCAATTATGTCCACATTCAAAGCCAAATAATAGACTAGGCTATCTTTATAGATTTTCAAAACTTCAAGAATTGATTTGGCTTTAAGTGAACAGTAAAAACTAAACGAATAATTAATTATCGAAAAATTTGGTTTTCGTTTAATGGCTACAGTGCCGCCGGGGACCAAAAGTGGGCCCAGGGCCAGCTCAAATATGATGGATTTCCGGTCAGTTTGGTCCGAAAAATAATGTGATCTCCAAAAAAAAACAAAAAAGGTCCTCGCCGAAATTCTAACGGTTTTTCCGGTCGAAATTAGGTGATTTTCACAAAAAAAGGTCTTCACCGAAATTCTAACAGTTTTTCCGGTCGAAATTAGGTGTTCTCCAAAAAAAAAAGATCTTCAGGCTTCACATGCTGATTTCTCAGTGACATTTCGATGGGCCCCCTCTCGAGCTTATGGGCCCTCTGAAGCCGACGGCCTTTGTGAAGCCCATGGGCCCCGGGGTCATTGTCCCCCCTCTCGGCGGCCCTGAATGGCTATGAAAACAATTATGTACTTGTCATTTATTGTCTTAAATAATTTTTTTGCAAACGTGTGTGAAAGAAAATTGTGCCTTGCCAACCAAAAGCCTCACCGCACGTTACTGGTTGCTTCTGTTCACTTTCATAAATACTTCCTCATATTTGCTATTCAATATACTTTCTTTCTCTTCTTTCATTTGTTTTCGAATTTCTGCCTCCTTTGCATCATCCTTTTTGTAGTAAAACTCTTGTATTAAGATGGAGTCCTTTAGCGAATTAGTTATTTTAATTGAAGCTGCATATTCAACTTCTGCCATTTCATCCGGCTTAGAAATTCTTAAACCACCAAGCCTGGTGGGTAAAGCAAGTATGTGACGCTCATCATTGGAAATGTCTCTCCCTATGATTGCAGGCAATAAGGAATGATGTATTTCAAACTCCAACACTTTCAGATGTTCAGCAATCTCAAGAATTGTTCTTTGTGCAAATTTCCATCTGTGTTGCACAGCAAATACTATAGCAGCATAGGTGGGCAAGTTAATGCAAAACGTTAGCTTCGTTAACCACTAGTCCGTTAACAAACTTCACACCTCCGTTAACGTTAATCCGTTATTTTCAGCTTTAATTAACGGAAGTTAATAAAGTCCGTTAATCCGTTAACATTTTGCGTGTAATTTACATTTCGTTTTATTCACTCGCTTCTAGAACACGTATTGACGCTGTTGAGCTGATTGTAAGGAAATATTTATAGCTATGATGGTCATTTTGTGTTTTGGAAGTTACCTTTTGCAGTCTAATCTAATGTCAACATAAAAATAGGTTCAAATGCACAACGAAGTTGCGATCGAAAAATCTTTGAAAATAAAACTCGTGCTAATACGCAACAAGTGTTACCAGTGCAGACTGGTTTGTACCAATGCGATGAATGATTGGTGCAAGATATTAACGATAAAAACCTCAACGAAAGTTAACAGAACTTAACGGAAGTTACTTTAGTCCGTTAACAGAACTTAACGGAAGTTAATTTAGTCCGTTAACATGAAAAAACTTTTTAACGGATTAACGAGTTAATGAAAAAATTAGCTTCGTTATTAACGGATTAACGATCAACGGACTTGTGCCCACCTATGCATAGCAGCATAGGCAGACTGTGGCTCTGACCTAGCAATTTCAGCTAGAAGTTTAACATCATCCACCCATTTATTTACTAAATCATGCATGCATTCATTCTTGAATTCTTTGGTTCCAATTACAGCTCCAAGATGACGTTTTCGTTCTGTTGTTATTTCTATTCCATATTCACTAAATAATTCTTGGGCTTCCAATTCTGTTTCTTTATTTTTTACAATTAGAACACATTTTCTTGGGTTAGGATTATAACCATACTTTGGTCCGATTTCAGTCAACTTTTTCCACCTTTGCAAAATTCCTTTTAGTGACCCAGCAGCACTCGAATCATCAGCAAACCAAACTTGCTTAACAGGTTCTGCTATGATATCGTCATCTACAATTTGTAGTTGCTTTATAATTGGGACAGTACTAAGAGCATAAAAGGCCATCGCAATATTATCTCCCTGGGTTGTGCCTTCTAATGAGTATAAGAATTCACCACTACCTCCTGCGATGTAAAGTCGAGCTGCATCTTGATACGTGTTCTCAATGTATTGTGACAAGTTAGGACAAACAAGCTGTATGTTCTTCATGGCCACTTTACGATTTAGAGAATTAAATGCATTGGATGCATCAACCATAACCAAACCTTCACATTTGTCCTCACTATAAATTTCCTTCATTGTATGTATGGCGGCTTCAATTCCACCTTTCTGACCTGCACAAGTCTGTAATCCACCAACACTTCTTTCAATATCTACTTTTTATGTCAACATTACACACTTTCCAATAATTCGATGTAAAATTTCTCCAATTCCAATTGGTCTTACTCCTGGTTTCTTGTTCAGAGGAATCAATCTACAAGCTAGAAGCTCATTTAAGTGTTGTGAATTAGTACTGGAGGTACTAAGGTATCGTGCTAAACGAGCTATTGCATCACAAAGATTTCGCTGTATTGTTTTGAAATTGAAAGAATCAGAGCAGGCCACTTGCTTCCAACAATCAGCATCAATTAAGGTAGGGCCACCTGAACCATTAATGCGTTTAATTGCTTTGCCTACCATTTCTGCATCTATAGATTCAAATATCACTTTTTCCGGTTTTTGGATGGGCCCAGAAAGAATAGCATCCAAGTTGAGTGGGTTAGCTGCAGGGTGTTTTTGTAAAAGTTGATCTTCTACCTCTTCATTCATACACAAAATGCCTCCATTCGCTCTGTTGATAAGCTTTGATGCCTGAGAAAGCTTACCAAGCAACATAAGGTTAGTAAATTTTCTAGTCAAGTTGCTCATTTCTTTTGTTTGTGCTTTTATCATTCTCGTTTGTATTTCATTGCATTCACTTAGAATAGAATCTAATTTTCCTTGTTCCCATAAATGGAGTCTTTTTTCCAGGTATCGACAGTGATCTTTTGCCTTTGAGTTTCTAGCTGGTTTTCGCAACATCATAGGCATGAACACCATTACAGCTTTTAAAGCAACTTCTTTCATTATAGTGTTGTTATTGAATAAGTTGATCAGTCTTGTCAATTCACAAATGAACTTTTTACTGGCATTCCCTCTGGGAATGAGAAAAAAATTTTTCCTCCAAGTCACAATAGTGTTTTAGCAATGATCCAATTCTTGACTAATCTGCTGAATCGAATCCATACTTCCCCAGTGACATTTTTGTTTCCTTGGCATTGAACACATACCATTTGAAGCCTCAGCAACCTTGCATTGTATCTTTTGTCTTTCGCAGTCACTGCAGAACCAGCTTTGGTTTGAGATAGCTAGCTCCTTATTATTATTATTTATTTGTATCAGACTCAACAAAGGTCCATAATAACGCGAAAAAACAAAAACACACAAACAAATTTATCAGGCACAACACAAAGCATAAACATGCGTGCTAATTTAGCCAAAATGTAATTTTGAGTAATGTACTGATATCTCTTTATTGATATCTTTTCACATATGCTGTGAAACTATGTGTTGCAGCTATCACAAAATATTCCTTGTTGATCAAACTCAACCAGCAAGTTGCACACTCGACATATGTCACACTCAGCGGTGGGCAAGTTACTTTCTAAGAGTAACTACTTACAAGTTACAGTTAGCCTACTTGGCAAAAAAAGTAACTAAGTTACAGTTACAAATTTGAAAAAGTAACTAGTTACAGTTACAAGTTACTTTTAGTGATTAAAAATTTGGATTAAAAGAATAGTTCGAACCTTCGGCCCAGCTATTACACCGAAGTCAATTCTCAACACCATTCTCATACTCATTCTTAACTGAACTCTGTTCTATTTTATACTATTTCCTGAACTCAGCCCTAACCCTTTATAACATTGCGTTGGTAAGAATCGAGCCGAAGACTTCGTGACTCTTCACACGGCACATTGTACCGTTACGCCACCGAAGCTGACATTGTAATTGTAAGATCTATGCATCAGCGATCGGAAGAACTGCGTTCTTGAAACATCGCGTGCTCAATCAACCGTGAACAACGTATGCGTTATTGTCGTTGGCGTGCGTTAGTATAGCGTGGAGTAGCATTAGACACTTCCTTCAGCTTTTGATATATTTACTTAAGGTAGGCCTAACTTACCTTGTACATGCTTCACTAGCAGGCTATAGTATAAACCAGTAAGCTACCGGATGCCGATAATTTGTGGTAAACAAGGCCAACAGTACCACCGTCCACCGGTACACTGTAATGCAGCATCGTATTAGTACCGGTTCGAGGTAGCTAGGTAACATAGACTCCAGAACACAAAAAGTATCTCACGCGATACCGGTAATGAATGTGCTTCCGTATACAACAGATGGGTAACTTATTGAGGTTATTTAATGTGATACCAAACTCTTAAACCCAAACTCTAAAGCCTGAAAGCTGGTTTGAAAACATGTTATCCATACCAGAACCTACCAGTTTAAGTGGAGGCAAGAGGACGATGCAAATCAATACAGAACAACTGCAAGGTTGCCTGACCCCCTTCCTAAAACTCAAAGACTAAACCCCCACCCAAAATCCCTACCTTTTATTTTAAATTGCAAAACTGTAACCCACAATCCATAAAACCAAAACCGAACTTTTACTGCAAACTCCAAATACGAAACCTGGAAACTTAAACGTTAATCTTAAAGTTGACCCAGAAACTTGATCCAGAACCCCAAACACAATTTTACCATAACCGATGAAATAATCCCTAACCCCTTCGATTCTTCTTGCTCCAGCCTCTTGAACTAGGTTGCACTGATTAGAAATGCATTTCACTGAAATTACAAACTAACGCTGATTGCTAGTACACGTACAGCTGTGCAGTAGGCCTACTCAGCACTGAATCCCCAAACGGTTTCAATCACCAGAAAGCGAAGTTGGAAAACTATCACTGCCTTCACTTTAACCAGCAACCACACGTATAGTCCAGTGAACACAGTGAAGAAAATACGGATAAAAGGTTATGGTTGATCAGACATGCGACTGTGCGTTCTCAGGCCCGTCCGCAGAACAATATCGTTGGGGGGGCATTTTGGGGCAAGATTTTTTATAATTAAAGTTGATGGTTTCGTGGATTAGACTCAATACGCATCGTGGTCTACAGCACTTAGCTAACAGTCAAAAAGAAGAATGCAACAAGAGCAAGGTATAGGCATGCAAATCGAGGTTAATACAAAACACGAATACTGTACACCAACACTGTTTCTAGATATCCCTGCACCAACATTACCAAACAAACCTAAAAATTGCACTCAGTTGCCTATATGTTTAAAATACAGTAATTGCAACTTGACAAAAACACTAAAAGAGCCTACAAAAGCATTCAGTTGTTCATGTTGAAATTGCAAATTAAAATAATTGCAATCTACGGTTCTTTTTTGCAATTTCTCACAAAACCTCGTCCTTGTCAACACCTCTTGTGTAATCATGCATGAAAGACATTATTACTAGGTTTGCTTTACGCTGATGCGTCATTGACTGTCGAAATGGTGTCAATATTCTCGACAACGTCGAGAATGATGCCTCACAGGTCGCAGTGCTTGCGCCAAATGTAGCTCCACCTACTAGTAGCGCGTAAACTTTTGGAAATGCAGTTTTATATGCGTGCATAAAGGTACAAATGTCACCCAGGCACTTGTGGGTTTCTCTGTTGAAATGTTCTAACAAAAATGGTTTCGCTACTAATCTTTCGTTTTGCAGCGCTTTCATGTCATTCGCAGAAAATTGCATTAGGTTAGCTAAAGGCAAAATGCTTTCAAAAGCAAGAAAATTCTTATTTAGTGGCCATAAGCTCAGCATCGACTTCACATACGTTATGTTTCTTTCGCTAAATCGCGTTTGCAGTTCTGCCACACAGCTGTCAATAATTTCATACATTATGCCTTTTAACTTTGATTGAGGCGACAAATCACGATGACCAGTGGAGGATTGTGTGACATAATCTTCCAAGAGCCTGGGTGCAACGCAGCGTCGACGTGTCGTTGAATCTTCTAAATCAAGCAGAAGTGTAGCATCATTGATGTTCTTAAATGTATTCTCACCGTCATCCCTCATACGTTTCAACACTTGAATAATGCTTGTCACCAACTGTATCCCAGTCAAAATGTCTGTTTCACGTTCTTGTAATTGCTGATCTGCAGGTTTCAATATGAGCAATATTCGCTGCACTGCATGCAAAATGAACATAAATTTCTTTTGCCGAATTATTTTCAATAATCCAGCAGCTTTAACACAAGTGTCTGAATCAGGTACCCGTTCATCACACGAGTCCATTAATTCAATCAAATGCAGATGATTATTTATCATTGCGGTGATTGTTGTCAAGTGGCCGCTCCATCGTTGTTCCAGCAAACGTTTTAACCTTGTTCCTTCATAAAACTGCGATAAAATTGGACGCTGCAGAAATTTATAGAGCGTTTTGCATACATTTAAAGCTTTTCTCACCTCATCATTTTCACCAATGGCATGGATTATCACCAGGTGAAGTTGATGATTTAAACAGTGTATGTACGGGATATCTTTTTCTAATTTTTCTTGTAGTAATTTCTGTACTCCACCATAATTACCAGCCATAACGGAGGCCCCGTCGTAACATTGTGAGAATATGTGTTTGGCTTCTAATCCGCAATCTTGTAAGCTCTTTAACATAACTTTTAAGATAGAAGCAGCATCGAATTTACTTGTCTTGGGTAAGTCCAACAATATTTCACTAACTTTGCCGTTTTTCACATATCTAATCACAACTGATATGTTCTCGATGTTAGTTTTGTCACGTGTTCCATCGACTTTAATTGTAAACAATGGAATATCAGCTGATTTTACATCATCCACCATGGTTTTCACTGTAACACTTTTCAATATCTCGATTAGCTCATTTTGAAACCTTGCAGATGTGTAGGATGCGTTTTTAGGAATCGATTTATAGATAGTGCGTAGCTTTTCATCCTTCTTCAATGTGTATTCAAATAATCTCAAAAAAAGGCCTGAAGGTTCATTTTCGTCATCATCATAAAGTGTGTTTAATCCTGATTTTCCATCACCTCGAAAAGCAAGCTCATTTAAACATAGAAACTGGACCACATCAATTATGCTTGCCATATAGTACCGGTTTTTTTCTAAACGAATTTGACTGACTAATGTCAAAACTTCTTCATTTCTGCTTTTTCTTTTTTCATTTTCTTTCCAAGCTGTCATTGCCCATACATGTTTATTGGAATGAACATGCTTATCAAATCCTTTATTCTTTTCCAGTGCATGCTTCCAGTTGGAATATCCCAATGTTGTAAAATGTGGATCGTACGCATTTCCTCCAAAATTTCGACAACAATAACAAAAAGCAGCTTTTCTGGATATTGAAAACTCGAGCCATTCTCTGTTGAAAAACCAAGTCTTTTTGAAATCACGTGTAATTGACCCAAATTGTTTGGGTGCATATATCCCTAAACTTGGTTGAGCAGGTTTGCTGTCAATCGTTCCAAGATCTTCGGGCTGCTCCGATACAGAAACACTACATCCAGAGTTGTCAGGTTCAGCAGAAAAAGAACTATCATTCTGTTCAGTAGGATGGCACGATGGTTGTAACTGTCTTGATTCAGTTTCAGCTGACTGCCTTGAAACCGGCAAAAAATACCTATCTAAAGACATAGCCTAGCCTACCGACAGAATAAAATATGGAATTATTAGAAAGGATGAGTTGTCAATTCCACAAATGCATGGTTCAGAGCCCACACTTTTGGGTGTTAATGGCTCATGCACTATGGGACAGATCACGCTAAAAACTAGCTACTGTATATACAGTACCGTATGATTGTTCGAGACACTCTTTGAACAAAGATTCTTGACTCCTCATTTTCTTATATCTGTTGTAAATGCTAAAAAGCAGCAAACAAATTAATTCTGCATTTAACTCAACTCATATGCCTCTTAGCTTTGCTTTGGCGTAGAACAACTGGTTGACTCGTGGACAAATCAGATTCTCGAGCCAGTGCTAGGATATCGTGATCAGTTAATGACATTTAGATTTACCCTAGTCTCATGCTGATTTCTAGAAAGGATGCTACTTACCCCCAGTAGCAAAACTTTGTTCTAAGCTTCCACAACTCAACACTGAAAAGCAACAATAACGCTGTGCATTTTGCAACAACGCAGCGCTTCACAGCCTTTCTTAAAGGCGGTGAATCATCCAGCCAATTCCGGTGGTTTACAATAGCTAAAATGGAACTATAATTTTTGATATTTTTTGTTTTGATTTTGGGACTGCGGTTGCAAAGATATTCAACAAATACAAAAAGATGTCCCCCCGAAAAAAGTTTTTGGAAACTCTGAGTTTTGTTCTTCCCGCCAAAACCACAGTTTTCTAAACTATTAGGCCTACTGTAACCTTATTAAACTATTAGGCCTAACTATCTCTAAACTATTAGGCCTAATAGTTTAGAGATAGTTAGGCCTAAACTATTTAGAAATAAACTATTTAGAAATAGACTATCTCTAAACTATTAGGCCTACCACAGTTCTCTAAACATTAGGCCTACTGTGGTTTTGGCGGGAAGAACAAAACTCAGCGTTTTAAAAAAACTTTTTTCGGGGGGACATCTTTTTGTATTTGTTAAATATCTTTGCAACCGCAGTCCCAAAATCAAAACAAAAAATATCAAAAATTATAGTTCAATTTTAGCTATTGTAAACCACTGGAATGGACTGGTAAAGTTGCTAGGTTGCGCTATCTTAGCAACGGCCGTCGCTGGTTCTAAACAATCGCTGCATTATCGTAGTTACCAGTGTAATGAGAGTGTCGGATCGTGTGATCTATCGTGTCATTGCTTTTGTATTAAGCTGATGAACCAAAATCGGTTGATCGAGGGGAAAATCATTATAACTCCAATCATGTTGAAGCGTTTTTATATTCTGCTGGATTTTTAAGAGAAAGGGTACACGCTAATATGAAAGCTAGATCTGAGTTCATGCAACACAAAGTATAACGGTAAGTTGGCAGGGTGATTAATTCTGTGTCAAAGTAAAACTTGACTTATTTGTTTGGTTCTCATTTGGTACTCTACTAATAGCAATACCGTACGCGGAAGTCTTAGCTCAATGTCAGAATCGGACATTAGGTTAGGGTTTTGAGAAAAAAACTTAACTTTATTTTA
The DNA here is from genome assembly GCA_963965965.1 of Trididemnum nubilum. Taxonomy (NCBI): domain Eukaryota; kingdom Metazoa; phylum Chordata; class Ascidiacea; order Aplousobranchia; family Didemnidae; genus Trididemnum; species Trididemnum nubilum. The sequence continues at coordinate 49,076,397 of OZ014473.1, read as the reverse complement.
AAGCCTAGTTGTAAACAGGTAAAGCAAATGTTTTTCTAAAACATGGGTCTTTTGATGTGGCCAAAAGTTGTGAAACCTTCATTTCAGAATAGCTGGGGGAAAATGTTTGATTCAAGTTCGATTGGCCTTTGTTTTTCAACAAAACTGTTGATATTTCTATACAATAGCCTGCATAACCATCACCCAATGGCTATTGAGAGAAATTATTTGACTTTAGTGCTTTAAAATCTATTAAACAGGTTTATTTTCGATTCTGCTATATAGGTGGCTAGACTAGTGTATAGGTGGATACCAGCTATACTAGACTTGGCCTAGTACTGAATCAACATAGAGCAGAGTTGTTGAATCAGTCATGCTTGATATTGATCTCAAATTCTCTACATTCTAGGAAATGAACTTATGACTCTAATAGTATGCTACACCTAATTATGTTAAGTATTATTGGATGTTAATACTTTAGCTAAGCTTGGTTCACTTTAGGCTTCAAATGTGATTGAGTGGTATTCAACAAAGTTGAAGCTTAATTGACATAAACTATTACCAACATTGATATACCAGGATTTCTAAAACTTCCATTTATTTTTTGCAGAAGAGCTGACAGAGAGCCAAACTTGAACTCCTGAGTGTGCAGTTGCCATTTTAAAGAGAAAAAAAAAAAATGAAAATGATCCAACAATATTCGAAAGAAATGTTGACAAATTTTTTCCTGTGGAAAATGCAGCAAAAAAGCGTAAACTAAGGGTTATCAGTACTTCAGAGGCATGCCTTGTACCAAAAATTGACGATGACAAGTTAAACAATTTTTCATTACGTCTAGCTAAATCAGCATTAATGGATTCTTGAACTATTTATTTAGAAAGTGTGGACAAGTACAAAAAATCTGATGTTGCTACTTGTACCAGTAATAGATTTTATTCATTTAAAAACTTAAATGAAGAAATTATACGAGTAGAAACTGGTATTCCCATAAAATAAATTTCTTCATTAATAGTAGATTATGCAAGAAGATTTGAAGATGACGTATCATATTTTTATGGTTGGAGGGTGGAAAGCATAGAATTTGTGGATCAGATTCTTGTCGCATTAATGAAATAAGGCAAAATTATCCCAATTTGCATCTTGCAAAGCAAAGTTGGTTTCTTACAGCAAAACTACAATTGCAAGCTTAATTTTGACTTCAATTCATGTGTTACATAAATTGTTGTTTGATGATCTTACGTCAAATGTGCCTTCAAGATTTAAAAATAATGTATCTGCTCCAGGTGCATTTGCTGATTTTCCAAATTGCTGCATTATATTGGATTGTACAGATATAGAACTGGTCACGCCAAAACGAATGGATTTGCTGCAATTTACCTATTCCACCTACAGATCTATGAACTTGTTTAAGGCCCTTGTTGGTGTCGCTTCTATTGGTGTTATCATTTTTATCAGTAAGCTGTATTTTGGGTCCACATCCGACAAAGTAATAGTTCAAAAGTGTGGGATTTTTAGTCATTTTGTTGCATTTAATCTCATACTTGCAGATAAAGGATTCTTAATTCAAAACATTGTACCAGCAGGAGTAAGTGTCAACATTCCGATGTTTCTTAAACGTAGTAAGTTCACTTAAAATGAAATTGTTGAAACAAAAAGCATTGCTAAATTTTGAATTCATGTGGAACAAGCCAATGCTTGGCTTAAAAGTTTTTAGCTTTAATTCCATAATGGCTTTGGAGTTATGTTTTAGTTAGTGGCTGCTTTAGTTAACTTACAATTTCCTCTGATCAAAGAGTCATGTAATGATAATTCTTATGAGTGATGCAAGGGTATTTTAACTGTGTTTTGCTAGTACTGTGGTTTGGATTACTATTTAGTGTTGCTATACAGTGTGTATCATGTTTATCTGAGAATTTTGAAAGTGTTAAGCCAATTGCTTTTTAGGGTGTGTATGATGACTAGAATTAGTATTATTACTGTCTATTGCGAAGAAAGCAACTTTTGGTTTAGTATTATTTTGTAAATGCAAGCAGTTTTGATGCATTTAGAAGGTAATGTTTATAACCAGTTTTACTATAAATTTTTTGCTTGCTTAGGTATTTTTCACCTTTGTTGGTTAGGTTATGTAATATTTAGTAAACCTCTCTGCATAGTTTGTACGAGTATTACAGATCTATGCAGTATATGTCTTTTTTTTTTCAAAAGTTCTTGTCACGAGGTTATTATACTTATACCTCTGCTGACTGAAACCAAAAACCTTGTCTTGCGCGTGTTTTTAAAAGTTAGATTTAATTTTGATTACCTCAGGGATCAAACTTATCATAATTACATTTGACTGCCAAACGTCACCAACATCACTTCAAAGTGTTTATGCTAAACAATTTTTGCAATATGACAGCTTTTTTAATATTGTTATGTTATCTATTGAGACTTTCTATGTGTATTGCATTTGTTATCTTTTTATTGGCCACGTCAACTGTTAGACTCTCCACAATTTACTTTTCCACAATAAAATTGCTTGCACTGTTAAAAATATGTATTTGAGCAGGCTATCGATAGAGCAAAACTTATCACGAGTATAACCAACACAACAGATTTATAATAGCAAATTAAAACAATAGAAAATAAAGAAACATGTTATTATTTTTTATAAATATTGTATTACAATATTGTGATAGCTCAGGTTTTTTACTTGCCAAAGCAACAAAGCAAGTTAACTGATCATGGAAATTACTGTTATAAAAATTATCTGAACCCTTAAGTTAATTACTTTCAATGTGACTGTTCACAACATACAGTGGAACGTTACAATGTCATATGTCATCGAGAACCCCGCTATTAATAATTAGGCAATTTAAAGATTAAATAAATACATAAAAAATACAAGCAGTGACAATATTCTTCATAGAGATTGGCAAGAAATCAATTACAAATGTATTTAAAAATCAATCTAAAAACGTAAATAGACTTGGCAGTTTTTACTTTGCAATAATTTCATTAAATCGAGCACATAAACTGATTGTATAGTTGCACAGAAAAAATGGTGTTTATCAGTAAGATTCATCCATCAAGATTTCCACGGTTAAAGGTTGAGGGAGTTTCTTATGTCACCACTCATGTACCTGAAGATAATATGCCAAACATTAGTATTGGTAGCTTAGAGGAAAACCCTATAAACTAGGGTTATCCAGATCATACAATGAGAAAACTTTTGATAGTGGTTGCAGCAGCTCAAAGCTCAGAACTATTAATATTATAACAATTAAACACACACAAAAATCCCTTTATATGTATAACTATGTAACATTTTGAAATCATGTGATTGATGGACAGGCATATCCCAGACAGCCAGCATATCTGGTCCAGTTCAGGTATTAACACGGCAAGCCAGATCTGGGTAATATGCGTTCGGGCCAGAAGTGGCCCATATAAGGGTTAAGGTAGGTATGCCAGTGTTGGTCCAGATGTTTTGAGCCAGTAATGGCCCGTATCTGGATTTTAGTAGGTATGCCAGTGCTGGTTCATATATCTTGGGCCAGAGGCGGCCCATAAAAGGCTTGTAGTAGGTATGCCAGAGGTGGTCCAGATATTTCAAGCCAGAAGTGGCCCAAATCTGAGTTCAAGTAGTTATTCCAGGGCTGGTACGGATGCTTAGGGCCAGAGGCAGCCCATTTCTAAATTTTAGAAAATATGTCAGTGATTGTCCAAAATGCTTGGACTAAATTTGGACAAGATTTGGAACTTCCAATGCTCCGTATTATCCTTCCAAGGCCACGAGTTTAAATGCATAATTACAAACGTGGTTGTTTTGCCCAGTATATTTGATAAGCGATTATCTTATATGCTATGCAGTGCACAAAAATATACAAAATATTATGGGCCTGATTCGAGAAAGTTATGGAAAGTAATTTATTAAAGTTAAATATAATGCAATGTTTGATTTGAGCCAAATTTATACGCAAAAAATGTATAAAAATTTTCTTTTTGGAATTAATTAGCGTGCCTCATTATTTTCATTGTTGGAACAAGTTTTATAATGTAATCATCTTTGCACACGGTAACTTTTTATTCAATAACAAATATCAGGCAGGATAGCTAGTCCTAATTCTTTAAAACACGTAATCATTCAAAAACCTATAACGCCCTCGTGCGTGAAATAATTGAAATAATAATCACTCATGCGTATTACTGTTTTAAGCGATTAAAAGGCGCGATTAGATCGGTAAGTTGCTAGTGCATGATGCCACTTGACCAAAAGGCTAATTCGCTGACGTGAGAAAAAGTGTTAAACCTAAGTTTTTTAATAGGCTACATGATCTGGTGTGCTCAATCAAGTGCATATATAAATGGTAAATGCTATGTGTAGTAGGCTTTTGTCAGCACCCTTAAAGATATCCAGCTAAAATATAGACTAGGCTAGACATTTTGTTTATTTTATTCGGTTATTACTAGACTAGGCTATACAGCGGTATACCGATACTCTACCGGTAAGTTGTACAACCCCAAATGGTGATGTAAGTCGATCAAGTTGAAGAAGATGTGCTAGTTGTAGTGTAAAAAAGATTGTTAAGACAGTTGATGACTTAACCTTTTAATCATAATCAATTCCATTGCCTATTCATTTTCGAATATTCAACCCTACTGGTATCAATAGGCCTCTAACTTCCAGTACACCTCAAAATGAGGAACTGTTTTTGACCAGCAATTGTGAAACAGCAACCAGCAGCGCTTTTATTGAATCTAATTTATTTACAAGCATGCCAATGGAATAGGCTACGGTATATTCCTCCTCTAAGTGATTCTGATGATTCGCTTAATGAGGAAGATTCTCATGGACCTACTTCTTTGTCACAAAGTTTGTAAAACTGGAGTGCAAGATTTGTCTATTACACATATTGCAGCATATTTTTCTGATCTTCCCAAAGATGGAAGAGCTTTGTTAAAGACTAAAAGAAAGTATGATATACGGTACAGAAACTTGTAGATTAGATTCGATACTTTGTTTATTTTAGTTTTATTCAGCTATTAGTTCAGTACTGTAAAGAAAATGAGGTGTTTGGCTCCGATTGGTGATGTAAGTCGCTCAACTTTAAGAAGACGTGCTAGCTGTGGTGTGAAAAAGATTGTTAAGGCAGTTGATGACTTAAATAATTATAATCAATCCCGTAGGCCTATTATTTCTCCAAATTCAAATGCTGGTATCACTAGGTCTCTAACCTCCAGTACAACTCAAAATGATGAACTGTTTTCGGCTAGCAATTGTGAAACAGCAACCAGCAGCACTTTTATTGAAGCTAATTCATTCACAAGCATGCCAATGGAATGTATTCCTCCTTTAAGTGATTGCGATGATTCACCTAATGAAGAAAATTCTGATGAGCCTGCTTATTTGTCACAAAGTTTGTCAAACTGGAGTGTTAGATTTGGAGTTTCATTGGTTGCACTGTCAGCTCTATTACACATATTGCAGCCATATTTTTTTGATCTTCCCAAAGATGGAAGAACTCTGTTGAAAACTAAAAGGGTTTATGATATACAGGAACTTGGTGGGGGACAGTACTATCATTTTGGACTCCTTAAATCAGTCAAATGCCAACTGGCTAAATTTGTTGACACTCTTAGTCTTACCAGCAGCACATGTTTGGCATTGCAAATAAATGTGGATGGACTTCCGCTTTTCAAAAGCTCTAGTTTGCAATTGTGGCCTATTCTTGGCCGATTACTTAATGTGAAAACAAGTCAACCTTTTGTAATTGGAATTTTTTCAGGAAAAAAAAGCCGTCTTCTAATGGAGAGTTTATAAAAAGTTTCGTTGCTGATTTAATTAGTTTGGAATCTGGGTTTGTGTATGAAGGGAAAAGTTTGGTTTTACAACTGAAAAGTGTTTTGTGTGATTCACCAGCTCGCTCATTTATAAAAAATACCAAATTGCATAATGCTTACTTTGGTTGCGAAAGATGCTACCAGTATGGTCAGTATGTCAACCATCGTATGACATTTCCATTGAGTGATTGTGAAGTTTATACTGACAAATCTTTTTTTAGTGAACAAGCCAAAGACCACCTAGGACCAAATTGGACAAATCCATTTTTAGGTGTATCTATTGGATTTATAACTTCATTTCCTTTAGATTATATGCATCTTGTGTGTTTAGGTGTGATGAGACGATTGCTTAGTTTTTGGTCAAGAGGTCCATTAAAAACAAGAATGTCATCAAATCACGTTGAAGCTTTGTCAAAATCATTGATAGAATTAAGGCCTTACACACCCTCAGAGTTTGTCAGAAAACCAAGAACTGTACAAGAGTTGGACAGATGGAAAGCAACTGAGTTTCGGCAGTTTCTTTTGTATACTGGCCCACTTTGCTTAACTTCCGTCCTTGATGAAGCACTATACCATAATTTTTTACTATTATTTGCTGGTATATCAATTTTAGTATGCCCAAAACTTTCTATCACCTATGCTGACTATGCCATGGCATTGCTTAAAGAATTTGTGGCGCATTATGGAGCTATTTATGGCAAAGATTTTATTGTTTACAATGTACATGGTCTTATTCATCTTTCAAGTGACGTAAAAGTACATGGTCCTTTGGATAATTTTAGTTGCTTTCCATTTGAAAATTATCTCCAAAAATTAAAAAAATTTGTTCGTAAACCAGAGTATCCCCTTGCTCAAATTATTCGGCGGTTGTCTGAACAAAATTCACATGATTCATCATTAATCCCTGCTTTAGGATTAAAAAAAGAGCATTTTCATGGACCTGTCCCTTCCGAATTTGCTGGTTTTGTCATAAAGCAGTTTGAACATATGTTAACGGACAATTTTATTATAAAACTTGATGAAAATGATAATACATTTTTGATTAATAATGATGTTTGTGTAGTTTTAAATATTATTCAGACAGAAGATTCTGTTTACATTGTTTACAAAAAGTTTAAACAAAAGAAAGATTTTTTTGAATATCCATTTAAATCAAGTTTTCTTGGAATTTTTGCTGTGTCCAGTTTAACTGAAAGGACATTTTTTGATAAAGCAGGAAAAGTAGAAGTCAAATGTGCACGATATCCATGGAAGAACCAATTTGTAACTTTTCCATTGCGCCACACAGAGCATTGAAAATTATTTTTTTGTGATTGATGAAATGACGATTTTGGCAATTAAAAATTAATCAAGTGAATTTGAAGTTACAATTCAATTGATCACTTGATTTCTTTTAACTAAGTCTTGATTTTTATGTTGGTTTTTGTTCTACCAAAGTCTTTTAACTAAGTCTTTTAATGGTTTTTGTTCTACCAAAGTGGGATATTTTTGTTTTTCCAAGCTAACCTACCACTTTTGGTCTTAGGCGATCTGTGATTTTTTATTATGCCAGTAACTTTGCCTCTGACGTGGTTGCCTCACCGATGGAATTATTCGTTGTTTACCTTTGTACATTAAACTCAACTAAACTTAATTCAAAATTTTGTTATTTCCGGTTGATGTTGTGATGTACCTAATACTCTAAAGCGAAAAACTTTGGTGGTAGAGCTATTTAGATAGCCTATCAAAACGTTGGCATGTTAATTTGAAATTTTTTTCTTTTGAGTTTTAAGTTGTTGACACCCGTTTGCCAGTTGAGCAAATGGTATTATTGTTATTTTACTCGGCAGCAATAACTTCATGTATTACGTAGTTCAATTTTTGACTGAAACAGATAAAAATGAGGTTGCTATTATACCAGAAAATTGGTACCGGCCTGAAAATGGAGAGACCTTTTATCCAAATTATAAAAGTGATGCCAGAATAGCCAGAGCAGCTGTGGTTTGTGAGACTCCTGGTGCAGATTGGGAACTCTATGATGTTCGAATTCTTGTACGAGCTAGTAAGTAGTGCCTTGATGATGCATGTTTTCTCTACTTGTATAATGATATTTAGATTGTGTGTATGTGGTTATCCTCACTTTGCATGATACATTAAGTCAAATCAAGAGCACCATTTAGGCAAGTCAAATATGACACAGTGGCTTGAAGCAAGGTTTTGGCTTTGTAACATAACTAGGTTTTGTAAAATGGACATTTCTAATCTACAATAAAAAAGTGTTTGTCAGTCTTACTCTAGGAAAGCAAAATCGCAAACTTGGGTATACCAGATGGTACCAGTGCTTTTCCATTGAATAGCGATCATCCAGATTATTGATACCATAGGTCTGGATATTTGGTGATTTACTACCTGTTAATCTGATAGTCCTTGTAAAAATTAGCACTTCATTAATGAGTATTGAGCACATAAAACTATATTGAGTAATTGATATGATTTATGAAAAATTATGGACTTGAAGGGTTTAATGATCAAATAATGCTCTTTGCTTTATCAGAAGCAACGCTTTGCAGATCTTCTTGTGGTATGAACATAACTATATTATTTTAATTACCCTTGGAAAATTACCCTCTAGTTCTGGTTGGGCTTCGTCTATTCAAGAGGCAATTTATTCTGTTAAATGACTAGCTTTGTAACATATCTTTTTCTAGATGATTATTTGGAAGCACGAACAAAGCTGAAAGAATTCCTGGACAAGGATACTGATGAGTTGCAGACTGATAATGAGGACAACATTGGACGTGGAAAACGAAAGAAATTTGCTAGGTATGTGCTGTTTTATTCAATTATCTAATTGCATGTTTTATTTAAAAAAATTTGGGCCAAACTTGTATTTTAGCACTTTATGTCAGATGGATTGACATTGTAACAGTATAAGTTTAAATAAACTTTCAAGTGTTAAAGACACTATGTAACTAATGTATGATATCCTAGTTTTTTGTTATGCATAGGCATAATAGATAAAAGATCTGGTTTGGAGTATATAAATCTGCATTCACTTCCTTTTCACTTCAAATTTTGGGTCATTCCAAAACGACTTTTAGGAGTCACATTTGCAACTGCTTTCTGTGCTGTGTTCTCAGCAGAAAAAGAGTAGTAGGGTCTAGAATCTGCAAGTACCGACTGGTAGAGGTGCGTTACCAAAATTTTGCTAGGGTGTAGGGGTTTAAACTCAAGACCAAAGTTTATCTGCGCTTCATCATAGTTTGGCGTGTGGGGGTCTGGGGACTCTGCTCACAGCCGCAGGGCAATTTTTGTAATTATTCGGAAAATTAACACCATTTGAATGACATTTCGGAAATTTCAAAAGCCATTAAAAACAACTAATTCTTAAGATTTGTGAGCACTTTTGACACAATTAAATTATCTAGTCGTTTCAGCCACCCTCCCTTACTTCCTAGACAAGTCCACAGCATGTTTAAGAGCATGTAAATTTGGGTGGTTGCTCCACTATGCGAATATCCACATTATATTCTTTGAAATGGGATGTCTCTACCCTTTAAATGGCAGACTAATGTGGAATTGCCTTCAATTTTAGGTTTTGCTTTTTTACGTTGCAAACATCAGTGCAGCTTAATGCACGAATTTTTTTTTTAATTTTATTTATTGACGTAGCTGGTTTGGTAAGTGGTAATAGAATACCCACTAAATGAGTAATCCCAAAATTTAGCTGATTGCCCTGAGTCTCAAATAAAAAAAAATTATTCCAGAGAATGATTTGAAATTTTAGATTCAAAACAATTGATTATTTTTTTGAAATACCAATTTTTCCATTCTGCCAATTACATTGTTAGTGACCAACTACTTTCTTGTTAGACTTCAATTTGATGAGTCTGGAAGTAATGATGAAATGGATGGCCTTACTTAAAGAAAAAAAACATGTCCCATAAACAGAAGCGCAGTTCTACCATCTGCTCCAGCTATGCCTCCACCTAATGCAGCTCTACAGTGTGCATCTGCTTCTGCTGCTACACCTCAACCTACCATGCCAATCCTTTCACCGGAAACTTCGATTAATATCCTGTCTTCTTCGACTGCTGAAGCAGGAGCTTCTTTAGAAAAAGTTTTTCAACAGCCTGAGGTGGCTGGCACGCCAAAGTCAGCAATGGAAACACACTGCTCTTTTTCACCATTATACAGATTTAGCTTGGAAAGTAACTCGATATCTTGCACAGGTGAACTTAATAAGTGTTGTTAACAAGGCTAGTAAGTGCAGTACATCTAACTAGTTTTGTTTGTAGCAATTATAGTGTATATATTAGGCTTGCAAATTCGCAAGAAACTGAAGGAATGCTCCTTGACTTCTTAAATCTGATATCTGATGCAGTTTGAAGTCTATATTTGAAGCAGCTTCGTCTTCAATTGTGAAGTCATGTTCGAAATAAGAATGATCAAGTCTAATTAATACATAAAGTCATCTGGATTTTTTTAAACCACAATGTATCGAGAAACATATGTTTTTGGAATAGCAATGATTTTATAGAGTAAAGTTGCTATTAGATTGCGACAGTGATGTAATTGAAGAAGCTATTGCTAAAGGTGAATTTACACAGTATCCGTTTTTCGTCCGTTTTTTTACGTTTTTGCTTCTCCTTGACAAAGTATGCGCTTTTTCATCCGCATTTTTATGTGTCCATATCCGCACTAACCAGACGGTCACATACTGGACAAAAGTTTTCCGAAAAAAAATTTTTGTAAAGGGGTACAGCTTTATTTCGAAATATCGCTCTTATCGTTCATACACAAAATTTTTGAACAAAATTTTTATCTATATATAACAGTCTACTCTGTGCGGATATGGACTTATAAAAATGCGGATGAAAAAGCGCATACTTTGTCAAGGAGAAGCAAAAACGTAAAAAAACGGACGAAAACGTACGAAAAACGGATACTGTGTAAATTCACCTTAAGCTAATATATTCAATGCGTTTTTGCGACCACACAGATAATACTGCTTTTTATGGAGATGGGTATCGCACTATTTATTTTAATGCGGATTGACTAGTAAAGTGGTGTTGTAAATGCTGTTATGTTGAGGTCTTTTGTTTGTAGTGTTATTATTATTTTTTTAACAGCAAATTGTTAGGTTTTGCTTAGAAAAAGTTAATTGGTTATATACATTTTCAGCTTTTTCTTATCTTGCTTTGTTGCATCTGAGCGTTACATGATGAAATTAATGGAAAATATTCGTCAACAACAACTTCAACTTGCAACCGAAGTGAATCAGATTAAAAAAGCTTTGGCAGGAGGATCTGGAGGTGTACCGGAATCACCAGATGAATTGAGTTTTCCGCTATGTTCTCATGCGGAAGTAGACGAGTTTGAAGAATGGCTGGAAAATTGAGATAAACAAGCTTTCTAAAAATAGTTTGGTAAGTTATGCTTGTCAATTTATGAATGAAATTTCTGGTAACGATTAAGATTTGACTTTCTGCGTTTACCTTCACAAGGCATAAACCTGTAAACATTATTGTTCTTTTTCTTATTAAAGCCATTTCTTTTATAGTTTGTAATCCTAAAATCGCGATTAGCGATGATTGCACAATTCTTAATAATGCAAAATTAGCGCATATATTGTATGAAATTAGCTGGTTGAATATCAGCTTACATTAACTATCAATGTAAAATCGTTTGGAGCATTCCAACAAAAAACAAATCTGAAAGTTGCTGTTGCAAACTTGCCTGTAAGAGCTACCCCAGTGTAAATACAATATAGCACAATAGACGAACTGTGCAGTAAAAACCTCCTACGAAATTTTTTTTGTTTAATAATCCTGCCGGTTTAAACTTAAATGCTTATGCAAAAGGCTGCTTTTTTGCCGTTTGTCCCGGAAATATGTTTTTGTTTCTGTATGCGAAAGGTGCCTTTCCTGCTTAAATTTATGCAATACTCGTTGTGTGATTGTTTTTTGTTCCGTGCTTCAGAGCAGTGCGTAGCCAACAACTTTGTGCTGTCATTGACTGAAATCATTACATTGCCCTAATCTATTTTAACGTCTAATTCTCGGGCACATGATTGAGTGATACAGCACACATTTTTTTCCAAAAACAAGTGCATAAAAACAAAAGGTTCAATAAATTTTTTGAACAGCCTAAACTAGAGAGATAGTCTTTTTTGATCTTTTACTTTAACAAAATGATCTCCTTGCTTCTTTCCTTCTCCCTCTTTCTCTTCCCCCCTCTCTGCAGCTGTTGTTTGTTAGTGTATTCTCAAAAAAAATTGGACATTCCTAAACACATTCTTTAAGTAAAGCTTTAACAACAATAGGTGGCTGCAGACACAAATACAAAATCAGTCCCATAGTTCTCTTCTTGTGCCTGTTTGATTAAAATTCTTACCTAGCATTGATTTAATGCTGAATGTGTTTTAATATATTTTTATTTTGCATTACTTTGTGCTGTTTATCTATAACAGCAGGCAACAAAATAAGTTTCAGTTCGGTTCAGTTTTTAATGGGGCAGCAAACGTTTATTTAACTCATTTATTGTACGAGTATGTAAATCAAAATTTTATATATTTTTGACCATTTTTGCGACTAATTTCATAATTCTGCCACTTCTAGATCGAAAGATATTTGTATTTATTTTTCCCGCTATCTGTTGCAATTCCTTTCATTTTAAAAATAATTTTTGAATCACTGATCCGTGACTGTTTTTGTTGCCATGGTTTGGGCGCTAGTTTGAACGTGATCTAGTAGGCCTATCACTTACATAGCTCCTATCAGTCTACCGTCATTAGCAGCATATCACTATCAGGAGACTTGAAACTACTAGCGTAACCTAAATGTTTTTCAGACTAGCTTTTACTTTTGGAATTGCTAGAAACAAGTACTAAACTAACTTAACCAATCAATAGCCTGTGCGGCTAGCCTACCGCCAGGCCTATTTTTTGTTTCTTTCCAAGCGCAGCAAATTGCACTTATTTTTGCTAAAAGTAGCAAATTCAAACCTATAAGTGCATTTTTACGTTTGAAACGCAATATACCTCATCAAAGTCACAGCAGAAGCCTATCCTACCCCGATACCTACAATTTGACAAAATCACTAATGCAAATATGATGTTGCGGGCTGCCACAGCCGAATTTTGTCTTTTCCGTAAAAGCTATTTAACGTCAAACAATGAAAAAACAGGAAAAACGTTGGTAATCAATTTTTTTATATATTTAGTGCGAAAATTTAAAAATTAGGGTCCGCTGCTCCTTTAAGTCAATAGATATTCAAGCGACAAATATATTGGAGACAATTTTGGAATTCTGATTAACCTCCTTGGAGGCCGCAGAAGAAAATGGTTTTCAATTTTTCTCTTAATCGGGAAACAAAGCGTTTTCAAAAATCAAATTCAGCATGCCTCAGTCGTTTTTTGAGCTTGCTTCTAGCTAGATTCCATGTAGATAAGGAATAGATTTTAGTTGTATCGAATTATAGATGTCCTATACTGTATCACAAAACAAGAAAAAGTGACAATTTATGAAGGACAATGCACTAAGAATTTAATGATGAGCTGTAGAGAGTATACAGAGTCTTAGAGACCCATTCAAAACTATGATTAACAGCCTAAGACACTGTTTCGGAATCGACATTCGTCTTACGAGCACTCGAGTTACGACTAGATTAACTTAATGTTTTAGAAATGCATTCTTGGAGGACTTGGCGGAGCGGATTTGAAAAAAATATCTTGGAATATAATGCAGTATGTTCTTTTCTCAAAAATTGCAAAAGAAATGAACTGGACTGGTACTGGGTCGAAGAACAAACGAGCATTTCAGCCTTTAAAATTAAAAGACTTTGTATTCTGTAAGTACTGGATGTTCGATCAATGCACTAGAAATATTGTATATGGCAATTGCGGTGCCCAACACTACGTTGTCAATTTTGTGATTTTGCACAATATACATTCACATTTGGTAAAATAAATCAACTTTTTTATATTTCCTATATTCAGTTTTAGTGGTAGATTTCAAGGTTTTCTAATTACCTATCAATGCTTAGGGTGACTCGAAAGTTATACTGTACGTAATACAATAGAAACTGGATATTGCGACGCCGGTTATAACAACAATTCGCTTTTAACAACACGTTTTTGTTGGTCCCGACAGAATTCCTATAGCTATTAAGTGCAATTCGCTTTTAACGACACTTTTTCTACGGTCCGTTGAGATGTAATACCCAGATTTTACTGTTTATTGGTAATAGAGCATCAGGGACGTGCAGTCAGGAGAGGCAGGTGAGGCCGTGCCTCCCGATTTAAAAGATTTGCTGGAGACATTAATTAGAAAGAATCTCTCATTTCAGAAATATTGGCACCTTACTCAAGAAAAGAGTGGTTGCGCCATAAAAATCGTCATGTTTGCTTTCATGTTTTTAACAAATAATAATGTTAAGGCTAAAACCGGGATTTTGTAACTCAGCTAGCACAAAAACTTTAATAATGTCCACATTCAAAGTCAAATAGTAGGCCACTTTTATAGAGTTTTTAAACTTCAAGAATTGATTTGGCTTTAAGTGAACAGCAGAGATTAAGCGAATAATTAATTATAGAAAAAATTGGTCTTCGTTTAATGGCTATGAAAACAGTTAGTTGCTTGTCATTTATTGTCTTAAATAATAGTTTTTGCAAACGTGTGTGAAAAAAAACTGTGCCTCACCAACCAACAGCCTCACCGCACGTCAAAATAGAGCTTGCATGATAAAACTTGATAGACATATGGAATAACCGAATAGTTTGACGTCCTTCGTGGTCGACTCCTGGGAAATCATAACGACTTCCACTGGCAGTTAAGTTGCCAGATCAACCACCAACCCTGCAGCTGCAACGCAGCTCTAGTCATAATATGCACAGAGCTGGACAGCGCTGTTTCGAGCTTTTAGCTCTCATCGGCGGCCCTCAGCTTCTCTAATCAAAGTTATTCCTTAGCTGGACAAGACTCTTGGCCAAACTGGACAAACCTTAAAGGCTTGCACAGTGGCAGAGGCTTTCTAGGGAATAGAAAGAAAGCCTAGAAAATTCCCTAGAAAGCCTCTGCCACTGTGCAAGCCCTTAAGGTTTGTCCAGTTCGGCCAAGAGTCTTGTCCAGCTGGGAAATAACTTAGATTAGAGAAGCTGAGGGCCGCCGATGAGAGCTAAAAGCTCGAAACAGCGCTGTCCAGCTCTGTGCATCTTGAGACATATGGAATTCCACATTTTCAAAGCGATAAATTTCAGAGGTGAAGTCGAGGACACAACCTTAGAGGCCAAGGGCTCAAAAAAAATCTGAGGCCAAGGTTTAGGACCGAATTTTCGTGGACAGGAATGGTCGAGGCCAAGGACCGAGATTTTTTAAGCAAATTTTCCATAATTTTTAAGCGCGAAAGTGTTTAAAAGATATTGCATTTCTGAAGTTTTTGATGATAGTTCAAAAATACAGTAGTAGCTTCTAAAATAATGAATGTCATTTTGAAATATTATACGTTAGCAGCAATGTTGATTACGTTCCGTAACGGTATCGCGGTACTAAAACAATTAAGGTCATAACTCGTGAATTAGAAATGAGAATAACTAGTAATAATAAATTTTTAACGTGGAATGGTCAATTTTAATGCCTTAATTTAATCAGTTAAGGCCGGGTGCAAACGTCCACTAAATATATGGGTTCTCACTTTTTCAGTAGTTTCTCAAACACAAATCTTATTGTTTGGTTGAACGTTTTCTTTTCTCAGAAATTTTTAAATGTTACCATAATTTGTAGAAATTGCAGAGCGACTATTATATTATTATTTAAAAGTATTGCAAAATAAGGTAAATTTGTATTTTTGACATGAAATGAGGTACCGTACTTGCATACTCAAGTCCTTCGAACGAAAAAAAAAACTGGGTTATGAGGCAATAGCAAAGTTCCGAAGCCTCCGTTGAACAGTTTTAGTAATTTTTTTTTTTAAACAATAGAGCAAGTTTTGTGAGATTACACAATTAGATTTTCAAAGCAATTTGAAAAAAGAAAATACCAAGTTAGAAAAACTTTAGTTTTCCTCAGTTTCCCAATCCTAATTTTAAGCGAGTCAATCTTTTATTTACGTTTCAGTGCATGTAATGTCTCTCGATAATCTCTCGTGTAATGCCTATCAATAAATGAGCACATACGTTTCGGCCGCCAAAAGATACTTGTAAAATTGAGCATAAGTTATTAACTGCAAAAAGTAGCCTAAGAATGCCAGCAGGGCCGTTTTAAGAAGGAAAGCATGGAGATATTTGTCCCGGGCCCTCTTTCAAAAGGCCCTCAAATTGTAGAAACGTAAAAATTGTAGAGTTATACTTTCTCATCTCAAAACAAATTCTTCGCGATATTCGCTCGTGTATTTTCAGAATAGCTGTTATTCTTAAGTAACGTTTTGTTAGTTGTACCAGCGCTATACTACATTTAACGTATTTAATATATCGTAAGCCATCCCTGGTAACTCTATTTCATTTCATTGTCATCACGCACGTACTATCATCTGGTTCCACATCGGCACGGTCATGTTTTAGTATTAGCAACTCAAACATCTTCGTGTCCAGACATTTGTATCCCTTGCTGTGGCCCTGAATGGTTTCAGTGTTTTGGTGTTTGTACCATCCGCACCGGAGGTATTAACAGAAATAAAAAGAATTATCTACACTGCGTTTAACCCTCTCATTCACCGATTAGAGCTTTCATAAATGCCCTTAAAAACAAGGTTTAAAATGACTTGGATGCCACAATGTATTATTTTTCAAATAAGGAAATAAAACTTATTTACAGGCCAGAAGTCATAGGCGTAGTCAAGAGGGGGGAGCAAGGAGCCCACCCTCATCCACAATTGAAATGCCACCAATGATTAAAAAAACAGACAACCAAGTCTAATTTTTATTCAATTTCAGTTTCTTTTAGATTTTTCGCTTTTCGCGTACAACAGTAATTAACAATAATATTAGCGTTGACGATCAGGGAGCCCGGTCCCCCTCAATTTAAAATTATTTTGTCAATCGATTTAAATGTATAACCGGGAAGAAATTCAAGGTTTTTGCTTTAAAACTTGCAACCTCTGGCCTTCATCTAAAACATTTTTGTAAACTTAATGCAAAAACATAATTAGTACCAATCCATCACACCAACTTTAAATAATAATCCTCCTCCACCTCACCAGTTTTTACGAGACAAAATATAAAAAAAAGGCGAGGAAAAATGCTTATTAAACAAATTATTGAATCTGAATTGAGGGGCCTGGGCCTCCTGGTCGTACATGTAATCCTAAAACCGGTTATTTTTGTGACAAAACAAAGTTTTCTAAGGCAAATCTTCAAGCGAATTATTACTTATTGCGGAAGGCTATGTACCTTGTTTCCCTTTACCTGGACAAAGTTAATTACAAAATTTATCCAAAAAATGCTAACTGTTAAAAATGAATTGTAGGCAAAGAGAAGACTGAACAATTTAAATTTTTCAATTGGCTTTCAATTTTTTAAAATTTAGTTCTTTCAAATGGCTCTAAAAACGTACAAAGTGTGATCCAAATAGCATTAACATAGCTATTTTCTAAAACATTACAAAACGTTTCTAACAATTACCCAACCCATAGCCATAACCTCCGGTGGCTAGGTGCACCGCCCCCAGACCTCCGTCTGTAATACGTTTGAGTTACATTGGTTTCTTCACAGCGCCTCCACAAATTAACTCATATTTGACAACATTAACTTTTGGTTCAAATCCTCCCCCTTCAGCAACATACTGTTTACGCACCAACCTAAAACCACTATAAGGTATTTTGTCACATAAAAAGTTCCTCCATTTGAAAATTTATGATGGCGTCATAATTCATGTTATTTGCGGATTGGTACCCCCCACAATAAAAAATCCTGTCTACACCTATGCTGGAATTCAAGCAATTCTTATGTTTGATTATTTTCCTTTTCAACCAATCAAAAAACAATGCTGTCCTCTAGCCGAGGACAGAACATTTTCGAGGACTTGTAGATTTCGTGGCCAACGCCAAGGACTTGACCTTCAAGGCAAAGGCCAAGAACTTGAAAATGTGTCCTCGAGGCTAAGGACGTCCTCGAAGACTCTACCTCTGATAAATTTAATATGGATTTTCACTGTTTAACTGTAGCTACAGGAAAACCGGGGAGTAGAAGTAGTTCAGTCAGGTATGACCAAGTCGATCACAGAAGGGCAATATGGATTGCATTATTTTTAGGTCGACTAACATTAGATCGCAGAGTTCATTTGCCACTTTTCTAATCTGTTTTCCTGAGCACAAAATATCTTAATACAACAAAGTTTATGTCCATTTATTGCAAAATTCTACTTGCTACTATTGATATCTAAATGAGGGCGGTATAGGTTTTATTCTAGTATAATTCCACTTGTGCATTTGTTTTGTGCCATTAAGTTATATTTTGTTGTTATTACAATTCTTTCTAAACAAATTTTGTTTTTTTTTTTCAGCCTGCGTACGAAAAAATCATACCGCAAGAGATGCAAGCGAAAGTGAAATTCAAGGGTGCATAATTCGCTGGTTTGCGAATGCCGAAGATCGAGCAGGTGGACGGCAAGCCAGAGCGAAGCAGAAAAACAATGTGTAATAACCGAAAACGCTAAGGTACAGGTCATTCCTGGAAAACTAAACAAGATTTTTTCACGTTAAAGTTATTCCTATAATTTTTTTTTTGTTATGGAAATGCTGGCTGTAACAATGTCAGTGCCAGTTTTATCTTTTTTTTTGATGTTTGATTTGCCGTACACCTGCCCGATCTTCGGCATTCGCATTGGTGAAGCCATTTAAAACATAATTGCTGTGCGGCACATTTGGGGGAGGGGTCCCAAACATTTTTCTCGTAGTTATTTATCAGTAAAAACGTTTGCTTTCTCAGTTGAGCCGTTTAAAAAATTGATTGTGGGAGGTTCCTGGGGGGCACTTCCAAACTATGTAAAAATATTTATCTACTAATTGCAAAAGCAATTACTTCTCTGGCTTAACTTGTTTAAAAAAATGATTTGGGGGGATAGCACCCCAAAAATATGCGAAAATATTTGCTCCTACATATATATTAATATCAAAAGCAATTAGCTCCTTAAGCCTTTCAAAAAAAATTAATTTTTTGCGGAATTCCTGGGGGCAATGGAGGGCATCAAAAAGTTTCAGGCGACAAAACTGCGTTTGTAACTCAGCAAACCGTTATCGAGTTGAAAGCAAAAGTTTTAAAGTGAAATTTGCAAGATAGATGAATACTAAGGAACATCAAATAAAGGTATGACAAAAGTTGGGGGGGCTACGATGGGAGCTCCCCAACAAAAATTTGACTTTAAACCACACGATCTAGAGAAATAAAATTCTAGGATATGCAGATGGGCATAAAAAATAGAATATGACAATTTAGTGACGCGGCCTTGAGAGGTTCTTCCCAAATGACAAATTGAAAAATTTAACAACTCGTCTTTCACAAATGAAATACCCTAGATATGTGAATATAAGAAAAGACAAATTACGACCAAATTTTGGGTTGTCATGTGTAGACGAGCCTCCAAAAATTTTAACTACATGAAGTAAATTTCTTGTATAGGTTGAAATATAGCATAGATAAAAGTTATCAAAACGTGGGGCGACCCATTTAGAAGACCTAGCCAAATGAGCATTGGGTACCCTAAAACTTTTCAACGACTCTAGCTGTAAAAATTTGAGTTTTTGGATAGGTTAGTGTAAAACAAAAAGAAAAC
Source organism: Trididemnum nubilum (assembly GCA_963965965.1). NCBI lineage: Eukaryota > Metazoa > Chordata > Ascidiacea > Aplousobranchia > Didemnidae > Trididemnum > Trididemnum nubilum. Next base: position 49,056,850 of record OZ014473.1, on the reverse strand, counting down.
GTTACAAAATTTGAGATGCCTTGTGGCGATTCGCTCTTAAATGGTTTACAAAATATAAGATTTTTAACTGCCTTAAGCTATATGGTTGAAATTTCCAGAATGAGGTGATATAAAAAGAATGGTAGAAGATGTACCCTTGGGAATTCCTGGTAGGGAGATTTTCCTCCAAATTGACCATCAGCATTGAAGGGGTTGATTAACTTGAGCTTAATGGCTTTGATAGATTTGAGCTAGATGGCCAATTTTTTTACTAAACCTTCACCAGTAACATTGAGAAAACCCTCTTTACCTCTTGGTTTCTGAAAACTTTTTTAAGAGTTTTAGCATTAAATAGTGGATTTAGTATGCAGTTGCTAATATGTTGAATTGCATTGCTAAAGAGTGTTTTCAAAATCCGAAATGGCTGTATAATGTGTGGCATATCTGGCTGAGGTTAAGCTATAAATTTTGTTTGTGAAATATAATATTGATGAAAAATAGTTAAACTTTTAAAGATCGCTTTATGTTATTTCATAATGAAATCAAAACTATTGGGAACTGGTAAAAAGACGTGAATTTTAGCATTGTAAACTGCTATGTGAGCTTTTTTAGTTAACGTTTCTTGATTTTCTTTTTTATTACCTTTCTGGACATTTAATTTTAAAAGCGAATAACCACATAGCTGTTGAAAGTGTGAAACAAAATTTGAAAGGGGCACATTAAAATTCTTGATCTGACTAGTTGCAAATTCGCTTAAAACGAAATTTGGGTCACTATTTCAAAGGTTTATTATTGGAATTCAATAAAGCTAGTCACTGTTCCAAATTAAGTCCCTGGATATGGCTTGCGTTCTGTCTGTTCTGGTTAACTATTGTAAAATGCCTAGTCTAGCTGAATCAGCAAAAAGATTTGCTTAAAAATACGATGTTTTTGAAGTTATTACTGTTTTATCAGGGATGATCTGTACCTTAATTAATAGGGTTTGTTAACGGTCGCTGGTATATTGTTTTCGTTTACTGTTTAATAAACTGAATTTTGCTTATGTGTTGTATAAAATGGTAATTGAGGTGGCTGAAACAATGTACAATAAGTGCTATATATGCTGTAATGGTGAGATTATCAGATACGGTTTGAGTTTGGTCCAGCTCCGGTTAAAATACGGTTGTTGGCATTTATTCTTATCTGGTACGGATAAGGTAGCCCTGATCTGGACTCTTGGACAGCTGGAACAAAATACGGTATGCCGCGATAGGCTTGGGCTCGTAATTGAGGTGGCTGGAACTATGTACAGTAAGCGGTATATATGCTGTAATGGTGAGATTCTCAGATACGGTCCGGGTTGGGTCCAGCTCCGGTTAGAATACGGCTGCCGGCTTTTATCCACTTCTGGTCCATACAATATGGCCCTGGTCTGGACCGCTGCGCAACCCATCTCCGGTCCCGACTTGACTGCCGGCTTTGGCCCTGTGTATTGCACCTATCCGGGCCTGATCCGGCCCAGATAATTTTTGTTATCTGGGATGGGACCATACCAATCTTTTTTACTACAGCCATATGCCAACCTACACTACTTCAACACCCCGGATTCTAATAACCAAGATCCCATAGGCCTATCAGTTGATTTATGATGCTATTTCATAAGTCGCCTTATCCAAAAATATATATGGCCACCTATACAGCAGAATTGAAAATAAACCTGTTTAATAGATTTTAAAGCACTAAAGTCAAATAATTTCTCTCAATAGCCATTGGGTGATGGTTATGCAGGCTATTGTATAGAAATATCAACAGTTTTGTTGAAAAACAAAGGCCAATCGAACTTGAATCAAACATTTTCCCCAGCTATTCTGAAATGAAGGTTTCACAACTTTTGGCCACATCAAAAGACCCATGTTTTAGAAAAACATTTGCTTTACCTGTTTACAACTAGGCTTTAAAATAAAGTTAAGTTTTTTTCTCAAAACCCTAACCTAATGTCCGATTCTGACATTGAGCTAAGACTTCCGCGTACAGTATAACTATTAGTAGAGTGCAACATCTTGACGTCATTAAGGTTTGCCAGTTAGGCCAGTTACCCATTAAGGTTTGCCAGTTAGGCCAAGATGTTTGTTCAGCTGGGAATACCTTTGAAAAGATAGCTGAGGGCTGCCGATGAGAGCTAAAAGCTCGAAACAGCGCTGTCCAGCTCTGTGCTTATTAGTAGAGTATCAAATAAGAACCAAACAAATAAGTCAAGTTTTACTTTGACACAGAATTAATCACCCTGCCAACTTACCGTTATACTTTGTGTTGCATGAACTCAGATCTAGCTTTCATATTAGCGTGTACCCTTTCTCTTAAAAATCCAGCAGAATATAAAAACGCTTCAACATGATTGGAGTTATAATGATTTTCCCCTCGATCAACCGATTTTGGTTCATCAGCTTAATACAAAAGCAATGACACGATAGATCACACGATCCGACACTCTCATTACACTGGTAACTACGATAATGCAGCGATTGTTTAGAACCAGCGACGGCCGTTGCTAAGATAGCGCAACCTAGCAACTTTACCAGTCTATTGGCTGGATGATTCACCGCCTTTAAACATTGTAGACCAAGTCACATTAAATCTTTGTCTAGTTAAAAAGAACTAAAGAAACATAATTGCTACTGCATAATATGGCAATTTCCAAACAAAGAGCCGAATTTCGAGCTTCCTATCCACTTGACACAAATTTAGAGCAAACTTTGTTAACAAGCAAAGATTTCAATTTTAACACAAAAGAAATGTGATTGTCTGCGCCCACAATGAAGACAGTTAATTAGAGCAATCAAATAACTTTGTCAGTATCTGCACTAAAGTCTTGGATTAAATCCACAATAATTAAACAAAAGATTAAAGGGTCACATAGTTTACGAAGCAATTGACCTGAAAAAGTATCCATAGAATGCTCTTTTATTACTTCTTACCAGTAAAGCTATGTCATTAATATTATCGCAATAATTTACGAAAACAATTAATTGCAAAAGGTGAAGTTTGATATTCTTTTCCATCATATTTTTAAATCATAAGCCATTGAAACTTTAAGCCAGAAAAATTTTGGGGGGGCAAACAAAAATTTTGGGGGGCTTTGCCCCGAATGCCCCCCCTTGGGGACGGACCTGTGCGTTCTGTGTTGCCAGTGTCATACAGTTATTTTGAATGGAATTCATAAAAAATCTGTAATTTGCTTCAAAGCATGTAGTACAAAAAGTAACTGTAACTTTTTTTAGGGCTCTAAACTGGTAACTAGTTACAAATATCGTTACATCTGAAAAAAAGTAACGAAGTTACAGTTATGTTACTAAAAAAGTAACTAGTTACAGTAACTAAATACAATTGTAACTAGTTACTGCCCACCACTGGTCACACTCCAAATCTAGCATTTTTCAAGTCATTTCAGTTCATTGTTTAAACTGAATCATTAAAAATTAAATAAATTGAAATTCGACCAATAAATGCTATGTTCTTATTCTGTTTTTTTTTTTAAGATGAAATTACGATTCCAAAAATTTAAAATTGAATCACTTGTCTCATCTGTCATGCAGCTCAGAGCTGGTCAGGTGGACTCATCGATTCATCAATACAAATATCAATGCACATCAACAACAAATATCTACATTGATATACACAATATTTACAAAGTATACATTACACAGATAAATTTCTTAACCCTTATTCAAATAGAATACAATCTTAAAAATATAATACAAACATAAATAAAATATACAACTTAAAAATATGATCATACAAACCCTTATTTAAATAGAATATTTACAATATATACATTACTTAGCGATTTAAATGCTTAGCAATAATGTTTGAATGCTTTAATATTTGAGTACTCAGCAATAATGTTTGAGTACTTAGCAATGATGTTTGAATGCTTTATACCAGGGTGTCGAACCGAACCTGAACCCGAACCGTAAACCCGAATGAACCGTTTCATTTTGGTGAACCCGAACCGAACCTGAACCAGCAAAATTTTACTTCAGTAAACCCGAACCAAACCTGAACCCCCAAAATTGTGCTCAAGTGAACCCGAACCGAACCTGAACCCCTAACAAAAGTAATAATATATTTTCTCCATATCCGGATGCCGCTGACGCTGGTACACGCACAATAAGAGCAGTGGTGAACTTCAACAGGATCAACAATTTCTCCTTTTTTTTTCTGGACGAAACGTGTAACGACAGTTAAATTTTAAGTCAATGAACCCGAACCGAACCTGAACCAGTAATATTTTTCTTGAGTGAACCTGAACCAAACCTGAACCTCGAAAATGGTGCTCAAGCGAACCCGAACCAAACCTGAACCGCTAAAATATTTTGAGCCGGAGCTAAACCTGAACCCGAACGAACGCATATTTCCAATTTGTTCCACAGTTCAGTGCATAAGGCTATTTTAACCTCAGTTTAGCGCTATGTCACAATACAAAAACTGCTCTTACTAATAAAATTTGTCGTTAATAGTGTAATACAAGGTTCCGAGAATGTTTTCACCTACTCTGCTTTGAATATTAGGCCTATGACAATGACATTCAATGAATAGCCTACTCTCACCCTTTGCAGGCGTGAGAGCAGTGGCTGAGAGTAGGCTATTCATTAAAGGAAATAGGCTTAATATTCAAAGCAGAGTAGGTGAAAACATTCTCGGAACCTTGTATTACACTACTAACGACAAATTTTATTAGTAAGAGCAGTTTTTGTATTGTGACATAGCGCTAAACTGAGGTTAAAATAGCCTTATGCACTGAAATGTGGAACGAATTGGAAATATGCAACCCGAACCGTTAGACACCCTGCTTTATACTGCTTAGCATATGATACGCTACATACGTTAGTCAAACACCTATTACTGCCAGTTGCTGAAAGCAGTTGAAAAAAAAACAAGTGGAAAAACGACTACCTGAGTCATAAGCGTAGCCATGATTTTTGATAGGGGGGGGGGGGGGCAAACCACAAATCACATGCAATAACGTCATCAGAAACTTCGAAAGAGGAATTTTTTGGTGGGGCAAAGATATCGTAGAATGGAAGATCAAAAGTCGTGGCCTAGTGTTGGCATGTAACTAGGAACTCGTTGAAGGAGAGAGCTTAAACCAATAGCTTACCGGTAGTTAAAATGCGAAAATGTGTAAATTGGGAGACGTGCTGAAGTAAAGAAGTGTACTGTAATTCAAACGTATCACAGACGGGGGTATGGGGGCGGAGCCTCCAGCCGCCAGAGGCTATGAGGGTCTGGGGGCGAAGCCCCCAGCCGCTGTACAATTTTTCATAATTTTTTGGAAAAAAAAGTAGTTTTAATACCATTGGATCACAT